>OZ018357.1:11204072-12404072 GCA_963969515.1 Yponomeuta evonymella | reverse complement strand
ATTAAGATTGTCTTTTTGTTCCAATATTCCAACAGTCAACATTCTATTACGTCGTTTTCAAAGACCAAGCTCTTATTTTTATGTAGCATCGTTTTTAACAATAAAACGACCTAATAATGTTTGCAAATTATAACCCACGTCTTTTCATGCAAAGAAAATTACCTGAAATTTACTTATAACAATGTTCATATGCAATTAACTTGTGCTGTGGGTTTTGTCAATAAACAAACTAAAATAAAATAATCTTGATATGTATCTAAACACGATTCCTTAAAACACTCCATACACGCCGCATAAATGATCTGTGGTAAAAATTTTACAGGCAAACTACTAAACCACAGCCTATTTATACTGCGTTTGTTGAGTATTTAAAGGGAATCTTGTTCTTATAAATAACACCGTTAAGTTTTAAGAACAGTAAAGTTAGCTTTCCCCTGAACGGAAAGCCATTGGAAAGAAAGAAGAAATACCATTATCGCAATACGATTAATTCGGACCGCAGTAACTCCTTCGCCAATAAACTGGGTGGCTACTCCGGAGAACAGAAAAGCTTATTGATTTTTTTATTTTAAAATTTATAAGGAGAGATTGGCATAGGAAATCAGAAATTATAATTGTCCACGCACAGAATTCACATTCTGACTGTTGAATGGCAATGTACAATGTTAGCCACTGTCTTCGGGTAGAGTTGCAATGGAGAAAGAGACGGCGAAGAAAAACTTCACTCAGTATAATAAAAGTATCATTAAATAAATAAATATAATACTATAGTTGGTACGAGTACTACCTACTAAGATACAATGAGTGCAATCAAAAACATGCCATAACAAACATTGGTCTATTCTTACAAAAGTAGGAAAAAACACCAATACTGCGGCCAAATATGCGGACAGCACCCGCTCACAAGCATAACGCTGGGGTCAGCCATCGCCAGTCTCAACCGTATTAGAGGGAGATAGGCGACCCCATGACCATGCCACAATTTGCGTGGCCTTTCGCTAACTTGTGTAATAAGTTCTTGTCTGTTAGTAGTAATAATAAGCATAGAAAGGCAAAGTCTTAATACCCACAGTTGGCAAGGAAACATAACATGGAGCGTGCAAACCGTTTTCCAATATGAAAACAATGAAATTTCTTCACTGCGCATATGTACGAAGTCTGAAAGAGTATGCTTCTCAAATATGGAACCCACAGATATCTCAGTGCTCTGAAATGGAGCCCCTGCTATAAAGTCTATAATGTAACGATCGAACGTCTCCAAAAGAGATTTTTTTCGTCAATTAAAATATAAATGTCGACTCCACGGCCTTTCCTACGATAAAATTTGTGTCACAATGCACCTACCACCCCTAAAATTACAAAGAGGACATAGCAAATGTGAAGATATTAAAAACATGGTAAAATTAATTGCCCCCTGCTCCTGAGTAGCCTAGAAACCTCCGTAGTTCAGCTATTTGTACCTACGAGTAGCAGTGGAACATTCCCATAACATAATAGGGGTTAAAGTATGAAATTGCCGTTTTATTGCAATAGGTTCTTTGAATTGACATAGAATCTTCATGGTTTGAGGTTTTCGAATGAAACTTTTTTCAAATGGTTTCTATGATGTTCTATTTTTAAAAAATGTGAAACATTTGAATATCGACTTTCAATTGTTTTTGTTATTCAATTTAGACAAGAAAGATGGATACTGCGAAAATTCGAGTGATTTTTGAATACTGTTGTGGCATTTGACTTGGGGTCAGCCATTGCATTTTTCTTTTCCGGTTATCATAAAGAATCCACTTTTCATCACATGTTACAATTCGATCCAATATTCCTTCATTTCTGTACCGGTTCAACAAGGCAACACAAGTTTCAACACGCGTTTCTTTCTGCAGATCAGTCAAATCATGAGGCACCCATTTTTCGTATTTTTTTATTTTATTGATTTGACGCAAGTGAGTCAATATTGTGGGTAAGGTAACGTTAAACCATGCCGCTAATTCCTGGGTAGTTTGACTAGGGTCGGCTTCCACTATCTCTCTTAATTCATCGTTATTCACCTGTGTGGGCGGTCTTCCTCGGGGCTCGTTCTTTTAGTCGAAATTTCCATCACGAAAGCGTTTAAACCAAAATCGCACGGTGCGTTCATTAGTAGACCCCTCTCCAAACGCAGCATTGATATTGCGGGCTGTTTCTGCCGCGTTAGTTCCGCGTCGGAACTCGTATTCAAAAATCACTCGAATTTTCGCAGTATCCATCTTTCTTGTCTAAATTGAATAACAAAAACAATTGAAAGTCAATATTCAAATGTTTCACATTTTTTAAAAAAAGAACATCATAGAAACCATTTGAAAAAAGTTTCATTCGAAAACCTCAAACCATGAAGATTCTATGTCAATTCAAAGAACCTATTGCAATAAAACGGCAATTTCATACTTTAACCCCAATACATAAAATATAACTACAAAAAAATCTTAACTAGACTTCCTAACCTATTCAATCAATTACGTCGCGATAACCGCATTGATATTTTTATTCTAGTTTATATCCCATAAAACACTTCTTGCATCACAGTTTGCAAAGGACACAATGTTTATATGTTATGATCCGCAGAATATGAATTTAAATGTTATTTAACGAAACCAGTTCTATTTTCGGCGGTGAGTAACGGAAGAAAATCTAAAACCTAAATTTATATCTGTCTTATTTGTGTTAATCTGTGGTATATAAGTGAAAACTTATAAATAACTTGTAATTGTAATCCGAAGTTATTAAGTAAGTCTTAAAGCTTAGCTTAGCTTTTCCTTCACCGTTAGCGAGCGCTACTACAACTTCACAAATGTACGTAATTTAGAAAAGAAAGTCACTGGTGCGTGCCGGGATTCGAACCCACGACCTCCCGAATGTAGGGCCGGCTTTCTACCGCTCCGTTATCACCGTTTTAGTGTAGCAAATACTCATTAGCATTAAGCTCGCGTTTGTACAAATATGTTTATTGTGCAATAAAGAATTTTCGAATCTATTTTAAGTGTACCTACTCATTATTTTCGTAGGCAATCATAAAAATGTAAGAATGTGCTAGCAAGAGATATGAGCAATTTCTAGTAAATCTTGTAATTTATTTATGTTTTTTTATGTGTGCATTAAAGTATAAAGCAATCTGTAAACCGGTATAATACGGCAATGTATTAGGAGTAGACACTCTCATAGGGACTTAAACCTTTTTTTGCGAAACTCAGCTGGCACCAAAGCGAAGGATTATATTAAGCTTCTGCCGCTAACGTTTTTAAGCACGTAACTTCGTATAAACCGTTACTAATCTTGTACATGTGAGTTTCCATGTATTAATTCGTTTACCGATGTGTTGGTTTTTTTGGATTTGTCAACGACACTGTAAAAGGAACTGATACATTTCATAGTAACTTTTTAAGTTTTAGAGAAACTTCACGCGGACACATCACCACTGCAAAGATTTCAATTTCGTTTTCTTTTCTACCTCGTTATCTATACTTATAAAATAGTAACGTGACTGTTTGCGACAATACACAGACCAAACCAGTGGACCTAGTGATCTGAAATTTGAATGAATTACTCATTGAACACCTAAGGAGCGGTTTCTCTTTTGTTTCGTGAATAGGAATGGTATTTTTTACATGGAGAAATCACGATTAACGTAGAAAAAATCTAGTAATACTACTATGAATAGAGAACGAAAGGCGAGGAACCAAGTTCCACACAAATTGCAATAAAATCTAGGGACTCGAGTCCGGGAATCCGGTTAGTTTAGTTTATATGCGTAAATTTACGTACTACGACGCACCAGCACTAGCTGTGCCATTACTTTCATGCAACAGAGGGTGAACTACCAGACATCAAAAATTTAAACTCATATCAACGCTTCGCATCTCGCAATGGCGGTCTAAAATATCATAGCTAGTAGCCAATACAATCAACCGTTACTTCACCGCCAATCGAATTAAAATCCGAACCAACTCAACAGTTGGTACAAGCTCCACGCGTCTAGTTGCCCACTGATGCTAAAGCTGAAGTTCCACCAAGCAAAAATCCTTGGAAAAAACAGGTGTGCAAAAAGGCACGGTGTTGTTTATTTTAAATGTTAAACGTTATAATGCATTATAAATGTATTAAGAATAATATAACAAATATTGAGGTTTTTAAATTATTCTTACTGTGAGAACTCATTAAACAGACTCCATAAAAATTGAATCGGCGGAATAGACAACGTTTCAATTCCATAGGCCAAAATCAGCAGAAGACACTGGTTATGACCAATAATAACAAACAATTATCATTGCAAAATTATATCCGTGGCTGTATGGGAGTTGCCGGTGTGGCCGCAGCCTAACCTGGCGCTTAGTGCAACTGACGTGAATGTGCGGTAAACTGTCGACACCTGCAGCGATCACGCCGCGGCTTCAATTAGCGCGGCCCATTGCCCACGACCATCTATTGTTCTACGAAAACAAGTTGCATTTCCGATTCTGTTTAACCACGACTAATACCATGCAGTATTTTAAGATGATGATGTTGTTCTAAGCTAACTTAAGCTGCCCACCGCGGATTGGCGATTTCAAGCGCTGAGTTATGTGAATAGCTCAGACACTCAGGTTTCCTCAAGATGTTTTCCTTCACTGTTAGCGTGTGGTATTAATACTATAACTTCACAAATGTACATAACTTAGAAAATCAAGTCATAGGAATACGCCTGCACTGGGGATCGAACCTGGGTCTCTCGCTTCAGAGACCGATATTCTACCCACTAGGCTACCACCGCTGAAGAATCAATCTCTCAGTACTAACTACGTACTGAGTACGCAACAGTACCTAATAACTTCAAGATTGATTACCGCATCAACTCTGACGTCATTTAAGAACGATCAGCGCCAATTGTTTTCAGAGACAACGCTTCGTGCAGAGATAAATCGACGAGATAAGTTTATCGCTTACTCTGACATTAATCCCCTAGAATTCCCCGTAAGAATTAATTAAGCTTGCGCCACTAAAGGGTGGCATCACAAAATTAGCATTACAGAAGAATAGCTTTATCTCAATTTTGTCTTTGGTGACAGGTGATTTGCAAACCCTTCAATAATTTGACGGAACATCAGTGCAATTTATCAAATAACACTCAGTTTTCAAACAAAATGATATTTTGGCGAATCATAGCTTTGAAGTAGGTAGAGTTCGTGTTAAGTTCGGCCTAAAATGGAATATAATATGTAACTAACCTAAGGCCCTTATCAAGATAATCTCGAATCTTTACCAATTGACAAAACACTTGGTAGATCTGGCATCTCCCAATCTTCAAAAAGGACTTCTATGCAAATTATATTCAGTGGTCCCAACGACTTTTATTACAGACGGTGCCTGCTCCGCATTCGTCTATTTAATTTGCTTAGCTACATTAGCTCGAAACCTAGGGATTAGCCCGGGCAGCGATTAGTGCCGCTGTCCTTTTCTCTTGCGGTATTTCATAAAGGGTCTGTCTCAGTTTAGAGAAGAATGAAATCGATGAAAAGGAAATTATAATTAAGTAATCTTTTATTTTACGATGTTGACTTACAGCGTCCCGTCAAATCATTTAGATTATACATTTTAATAGTTACAGCAAAAGATATCCGTCAGGATCGTGGCAGGTAGCAGACCTTGGTATCTGCTTACCCCTCTGGGATACAGGCGTAAATTTATGTTATGTTAAATCATAGAGATAAAGGAGTCTGTTTTTCTTTATGAGCAATGACCGGTACTTGACAGCATTGAAAAATTATATTATATCCCATACAACAAACCTGATTTTTTGCATGGCTTTTCGCCAACTTGTGTGATAAGTTCTTGTCTGTTAGTAGTAATAATAAGCATAGAAAGGCAACGTCTAAATACCAACAGTTGGCGAGAAACATAACATGGAGCGTGCAAACTGTTTTCCAATATGAAAACACTGAAATTTCTTCACTTCGCATACGTACGAAGTCAGAAAGAGTATGCTTCTCAAATATGGAACCCCACAGATATCTCAGTGCTCTGAAATGGAGCCCCTGCTATAAAGTCTATAATGTAACGATCGAACGTCTCCAAAAGAGATTTTTTTCGTCATTTAAAATATAAACACAATCACACAATATAATCACAATGCACCTACCACCCCTAAAATCACAAAGAGGAAATAGCAGATGTGAAGATATTAAAGACCTTGGTATCTGCTTACCCCTCTGGGATACAGGCGTAAATTTATGTTATGTTAAATCGCACTTGGCCGATTTTTTTTACTAATTCTAACGATTTTTTTTCCTACCAATGAAACACAAAATCCGTTGAATTGTGACTTCGCAATTTTCATGCAACATCTCCCTTGACATCTTATTAAATACTGTGTTTAAACAAAAGAGTCCTATTTAGTTCACAATCATCTTAATTCACTCACAAATGTTAATCCGTGGTCTCATTTCCCACACTATATATAATAATGAAAATCGGTACATTTTTTTTGCGCTCAAAGCGTACGTAGCAACGCATAGACAAGCACTTAAAAAGGCACTTACACTGCTCATTATTATTTATTCTGAGCACTAAGCCAGCATTTGCATTAGAGACTAAATCCTGTTTCCAGTTAAAATAAGACGAACTACGGAATCTATTATTCATAGCGCCTCCTTCCCGTGCCTTCTGCAGTGGTGACAATGTATTTTATTCATACGATCTTATTTGCACAGACTTTAGTAAACCTTTATTCAGACACGTACCGAAAATAGCAACCTCAGCATGGGTAGTGTAACAACACGAGTCTCTCGAGTCTTGAATGTTAAGTGTTGCGACTCTCCGGTACATTAACTGTCAAAATCTGACACTTTAGCGCTACAAAACGCGTAACTCACAGCTTTCGTGATACTTAAGCAGCTGCTGTAGCATTTTTTCCGGGGCCATCCGACCCATTCGCGGATGTAATGAGTGTCGTGGGTGTGCGGACAGCCGATGCACATTAAGCTCGCTTACGTGCAAAACTATATGTTTAAATGCAATAATAGTACATTATGATACAAGTGTGGTATGTTGGTCATTACACTCGAGTCGGTTTTTAAGCCTAAGCCGAAGGCGAAGGCTTAATGGAGACGAGAAGTGTAATGACCAATGCTCACGTGTTTCATACGACGTTTTTCAACACACTTGCGAGGAAAAGTAAATAAAAAAACAACACTAACGAAATGCAATACTGTGAATAAACTTAACAAACAGAAACCCATTTAAAAGATGGCAGCCGTAATTTTATTTTTTCGCGCGCTCAGCGCTGCATGCGCGCGCAAGTCTGAGATAAGGGCACCGGCAAAGTAGCTAATCAGCCACATATTTATAAATTTTGAAATTGGGTATTTATAGGTAAAAATACACCGTCAAAATATAAATACCAACAAGCTAACAAGCAGTTTCATGAAATTCTTTAATTATTTATCACATTTTGAATTTAATTTTATATTTACGCAAATAACTACTTAGCTGTTTTCGAAACATTAATACTTCTTGCTAATATTTAAAAAGATATGTAATGAAAAGGCACTAGTGCGATAATGTAATGTAAAAGGCACGGCATGGGTAATATTCTGCATTATCAGTGTAAATACGCTGTAATAAGACCTACTTTACGAGCAGGTGTGTTGAAAAATATAATATAACAAACCTCTATAAGTAGGCAGCCCGAGAGACTTCAAAGTAGTTAAAACAATATTATAATGTTATATGGATTTTATGATCCGAAATAAACGATTAATAATAACATGTAGTTTTTGAAAGTGTATTTATGCTTGTTTAACAACCACATTCCAGGGAAAACTAAGAATACCCTCTATGCTATTTAATTGATTCTAACGGAGAAAAAAACGGAAATAAAATATCGCGCTAAATAGATCCTGCAGCCTACACATAAAAACATAACAACATTAACTCACGCCTGCATCCCAGAGGGGTAGGCAGAGACCAGGGACCGCCACTTGCTACGATCCTGCAGATCACTTTCGCCTCATTAACATTCATTAGTCGTTGCATGCACGCACGCCGGTTTCAGGTACTTTTTATCTTGTCCTTTGCTAAACATAAAACTATAAAAAATATGTTTATAAGACTGCAGAGCTCCAAGAATCATTATTTTATTGTTTCTGTGCGAAAGACTGCTTCAGTTTCAAATTATAAAGGCCAAAAGGTATTTACAAACCTAACTGAAACCGTGTTAATTAATTATACGCGAATAGTTAGCTGGGTTTTGTCCAAACATCGTTAGACCAGACACGTATAATTGTATTCTACACATACCCTCCGAAGTAATTAAAGCTCAAACGTAGATTGTGGCTAACGAACTGACTTTACAATTTTTCTGTTTCAAACAGCAATGTCTTATGCTTTTAGTCTTCCATAAAAAAAACTAGAGCAAGTTTTATATCGCGAATACCAAATTGATAGGTGCACAAAAACTCAATTTTGGAGGCTCTTCTTCAAAGTCCGTAACCAATACAATTACAATTAATTCCAGCTAAAATTGAGAATTTAAAAATATTATCACGCTACCATTCGAATGAGATGGGTGCTTTGAGGCGATGAGGCGAGACAAAACGGCCCTAAATTTTACAAACCGGTTATATACCAGATACCTGTTTGATAATAGTACATTACGATACTAGTGCGAAAAGTAGGAAATTCGCAACGAGTGGCGATAAATTAAAACACGACCGAAGGGAGTGTTTTATATCGACACGAGTTACGAATTACCTATTCGCACGTGTATCGTACAACGTTTTATAGTACATATGGCCCTTTGAAGTTTCGACATAGGCACGTAAAGTGCTCATTATCGCACTAGTGCGGTAATGTAGCACCATATGTACTATAAAATAATTTATCGCCCAAAATCTAATATTCCAATATTGACAGAATAAAATTGTAACTGAGTTTTGAACTGCAAAGCGAATTCAAAACACGCATTGTGCCAAAGCAACAAATCGCGTCGAAAACAGAATGGAATGACAGAATTTAATAACCGAACGTAACAGGTTTGATTCGATTGCAACTGCGATTTGAGTGCGATTTCCAAGTCCCAAAAAATAACCTATGTATGTATTAACTTCCGTGGGGAGGATAATTCTGAATCGACCTTCGATAGTTTAATTGATTACCTAAAACCTACTTATTAGGTTATCAATTATATGCATACTAATACTTTTTCTGTGATTCTACTTTTGCCAAGCAGTACCTATCGAATTCGAAATTTGAATTTCAATTACTCGAAAACATCAGTGGGAAATGGAAAAATAATATTTCTTGCACAGGATCGATCTCGGATCTACGATTGTTAAGTAGTAACAAAATTTTAGATTAATAGAAGATCGGAAACGCCAAATACCAGTGATTTACGATCCGAGATCGATCCTGTGCAAGAAATATTATTTTTCCATTTCCCCCTGATGTTTTCGAGTATTTGAAATTCGAATTTCGAATTCTATAGATCCCACTCGTGTGTCCGAAACTCGTTGATACCTTACAGGGAAAAAATAGCCTTATACGATAGTTTTTTATCAATGCCCGTGTGTTGATAGAGACGTTTAGGAATATCAACTATGCAGCCCTTGTTGTACTAGACATAAAGGTGGAATTGGCTTGTAACTTGTATATTATGGAGTATTATATTGTAGAGTGATACTGTTGCCCCAAACGGTGCGTAAAGGCTACCTCTATAGACGTTACAGATACTGAACATCGATAAAGAGTCGTAGTAATTGAACCACAGTTTTGTCATGAACGTAAAATGGAAGCTAAACTATACTTTTAATACGTTAATTGTTTTGGGAATAGCTCTTTTCTCTCTTTCTCCCTTAGAGAAAGCCTGTGCCCCAGTGAGACGTATATAAGCTGCATAAAAAATAAGTATATTGTTTTGAGAGACTATCAATACTTTAACTATTACACATAACCCAATTAAAACAAAATAAGTTTTGCCACAATGAAAGTTAAAATTCTGAAGTCTCTTTAATGAAAAAAAGATGAGATTGTCTGCAGAAGCTAGATATTTTTAAATATTATTTATTAATTTATAAACTACCCATTATAATGCAAAATATTAAGTAAGACCCGCTACAGTGGGATGAAGAAAGGAGGACTGTACAATGTTTTCGCTCAACGTGAAAAGTTGGAGATTTTCAATATAGAAACTGAGCAATGAAAGGCTTTGAAAATTCATAACAGGAGAAGACTTATTGTAAAAAAAATATAGAGTAATTACCTACTATTAGGTATCTAAGAATTCATACCCATATTTTGAAGGTCAGAATTCTGCCAAAGTCCCGTCTTGACACAAAATGGTCAGAAACCTTTGGTATCGAAACTTTTTCGTTTGAAGACTTTGTATTATATAAAGAAATCTGGCTGCCATCTAGTGGCATGAAAGTGAAATAACTACTAACCCTTTTCTTATACAGCACACTTACCCCCAGTTTCTCGTACACTAACACGCTGTTAACAGTAGATTAACAGCTTGATAGTGTACGAGAAACCGGGGGTGAAACGATCTTGTAGAGGGCACTTTCTATTAAAATACACAGATCCAATTCTTAAACCTTTTAGAGCTTTCTTCTTCTTCCTAGAAAATCGAATCAAAAACTTTGATTCATCGTAGCCTATGAATAAAAACGTACACTGATAAACATTATAGATTAAACATAGATAGGCATTTCTATGCATGATTTAGATTGTAATGAACAAAAAACTCTATATTTAGTCTTGCGTGCGCTAACGTTTTGAGTACCTACTTCTTCATAATTGGAGCTCGGTATCAGTTCTTTCTGCCATTTTCCCTGTTCAGTTAAAAGACAACAACTGAAAGACAACTCAATTGTTGTCTTTCAATAAATTATTTTTAATTACGTACCTAAATTCAAGAATATATACAGAGATACTGCGGAAAACAGGGGACTTTTAGTTTTACATACGTAACCTTTAGGCGTACCTACTGCAGCCATCTCCACAGTACCAAGTTAGGTGACGACGAAAAGATGTAATAACGTCACTATTGACAAAGGAAATCCTGTCCCAAATAACAATGTTTGCGTCAAATCGTCAAACGAATGGCATATTGGTACAACAATCTAGTTAAACTATAAACAAGAAACAGCGCATTGCATACAGTTAGCCGCCGGTCGGTTGGTCCGGAACCAAAACAAAACATTTTCAATCCGCTGAGAAAACATGCGGCTGGCAATTTGATAGCAGTCAGTTTTAAGCTGGACACCAACCAGTCGGCACTCTTACTTCAATTGACACCAGACTCTACCATTAGTTGCTGTCAAAAATTTAGTTTGCTTCAGTTGTTACATAAAGATTGATACAGATTGGAATAAGAGCAAGAGTAATACAAATAAAATTTGGCTTCTTAACGTAAAAATTTATTTAAGATTCTAACAAAGAGAAGTTGACATGAGATGTGACTTAAAGAATAGAAGAGATGCCTCGAATTTTACTCGTACTAATTACGATTGCCATTGCAATTACTTTACAGGTGAGCTATTCCCATAGTATTTCTTAATAAATCGCAATCGAAATCCCGTCAAATGTATAGCGAAGTTTGATCTCTACTTTAACAAAGCCATTTTTGGAAATTATTATACAGGGTGTGAAAAATCCTCATGGGGGAGCCGCTTGTATGTAGTAACTTTAGTATGGAATACAGAAAAAAATTTTCTAAATTTAAAGTCTTCTCTATACTAAAAGTTCGTACTGGTGATTACAATTAATTAGATTTTCAGATAGATCTGAAGATTTTGATACATCCTATTTAGGTTCAACTAGTTGAGAAAACTTAATTAGGTACGTAGTTTCTGTATATATATTAAAACATAAATACTGACCCAGAACCAGTACAGTTAAATTCTCTTATCTCAAAAAGGGTCTGTTTGTAGGGCAACTCTTAAAAGTTTTGCGCAGAATCGTCGGAAAAGGCCACTGAAACTCGCCGAGCCCCTGCCTTACGCCTCATTTCACGTTACTTGTTTGTATTTTACTTTGAAACGGCGCTAAAATCTCTGTTTCTTTTCAAATAAAAAGATATAAAAGATCCAGGTTTAGTTCACTGGTTATCGAACATTTTTTTTACTGACAACAGTAAAATAAAACCGGTTTGCGTAAAAGAGAAGAGGCTACGCAAAAGGGCTTTATTAATTTGAAATAAATGTATAAGTCAACAAATGATTTCTTAACACATCAATACTTAAAGCTGTGTTTTGACTCAATAAACTGGGTGCATCCGGACAAGTGGTTATTGGACCATACTACTAGTTTTTGGCACAAAGCACTGTACCAACTGAATTATTCTTGTTCATTTGTGACGAATAACGAAGTAGAGTGGCTGCGCCCGGACATTATGAGCATTTTAATTAATGTTGCAAGTTATAAAAAAATTATAAGTAATAATTACCAATGATGACTTATGGCACTGAAACGTGGTCTCTCACTATGGGCCTCATAAGAAGTCTCAAGGTCACTCAACGAGCTATGGAAAGGGCTACGCTCGGAATTTCTCTACGAGATCGAATCAGAAATTACGAGATCCGTTAGACGAACGAAAGTCGTCGACATAGCCCAGCTGATTAGTAAGTTAAAGTAGCAGTGGGCGGAGGTCATAGCACGCAGAACTGATGGCCGATGGGGCCGAAAAGTTCTCGAATGGAGACCACATATCGGCAAGCGCAGCGTAGGACGACCAGCCACAAGATGGGCAGATGACCTCATCCAAGTGGCAGGAAGGCGCTGGATGCAGGCCGCCTCCAACCGGTCTTTTTGGAAATCCATGGAGGAGGCCTATGTCCAGCAGTGGACTTCTTGTGGCTGAATGATGATGATGATAATAACTAATAATAATATAATTTAAGGTGCGCATTATAATCTACAGCAGAATTTTAACTTTAAATACTAACGTTATTTTTTAATTATGTATTTCCGGGATTACTGAAATTCAGCTGAGGACTCTGTGAAGTTTGTGTTTTAATTGATTTATGACACATGCCTACGTTTTAAGTTAAACTAACAACCAAGAAATTAATTCGCTTAACTGTGTAAAGGAGCGGTGCTTCTAGGTACACTTTTTAGTTTGTACGATTTACAGGTAGATTCTCATGAATAGTGAACGCGCGGTCATTAGATGAACCTAGGGGAGTTTCTCAGAGAAAGTAAATGTACGAAAGGGAAATTTAATTTATGTTCATTTAATGAGAGCAGAAGTTCTCGTGAGTGCTTTTACAAATGTCCTATATTAGGTAAATCCTTTTGAGTAATACTCAATTATTCAACTCTTTTGTCTATTATGGAACGTCGTAAAGGGATAAGAAATTATTACAGAAATATTGTTTTAAGATAACTTATAAGTAAGTCTTATGCCCGATACCAAACTTGACTCAATCACTGTGTCTGCGCTTGGAAGTATTTCGGATGTATTTAGCATGGAGCGATATGTAACTTAACATTCTTCGGATCGTAAGAATTGTAAGTCACATACCGCTCCACGCTAAATATTCTTTTCTTGAGAGTAAAAAATACAATTTCACTAAAGTGTCGCCCGGAAACTCATTTTAAGTTCGCGAATTTTCGGTCCTGTTATATTGCACAAAACTTGCAATAAAAATTTGCTAAGAATATAATAAACAGCCGATAAGAAAACGAGTTATTTTAACAACGATAATAATTCACAACTGTTCGCATGAAGCTAATGACAATAAAGTGTGTGCCCTCTAGTTGCCAGTTTCATGGATCGTAAAAATTTTGCCCCTACCCGCCAGCTAAGACCTCAAGCTATTTCCGTAGATCATAAATATGTTTTATGTCACATAGGTTCGCTATACCGTTGACCGAGAACTTAGGTTCGCAGAGGTTAGCCTCAAGGTTTAGTTTACAGAATAAAACAAACCTTTATGGTATTTCTTTTGGCACTTAGGTCACACTTACGCAATGCTCCAAGCAGAAACATGTCGTCAAGAAGAGTGTTTAAGGGGATTCAGTGGGCTAACTAGTAACACTAATGAAAACAAAATCATAATCTTCTTTTACAGATCGTATTTGCAAAAAGTGACTGTACAATATCTCAATCATGTTAACAGTGATTTCTAGGACCCACGACAAAGAACCTAGGATAACGAACTAGATAGGCCATGGCTCCTAAAAATCACTATTAACAAAGTAAACATTTTGGTTTTATAGTGAATAATTTTTTTTTACTTTTCGAATTTGACTTTAACACTGTCTGCACAACTTTTTGCAATTTTTTTGATTTTTTTCCTCGTTGGCGGTAGTTTTACACGGTTACACCCTGGAGCCCATTAATATAAAATAGTCTATGCCCATCGTAGATGCCCATCCCCTCTCCTTTGTTCCATCATGCGTTTGAAAAGGTATTTATTCTAAATTTAAATTACTAAATGAGGAAAAATGCTCTTTTTTATTGCGTTCAATTTCCTCTTGTTTTTTTTTCGCTTCAACTTGAAAAAGGCGTTCCTATTTTGAAAATCAACATACGTCACGCAATCGCAAGTCACGTGACGCGGAAATGGATCTCATATGTTTACAGTTTTCACGAAACAATGAGATTGTAGGTAACGAATGTTGTGCGATATAATGCTAGGTATTCAAAACCTTAGAATTCGATTGTTACCAAAACTTTTTACCGGTCTACCTAATATCAGATAGCCTAATCGTCCAATTATGCTGCCAAACAAAACAAAATGTATTGTGTTCTCGTATGTAATGGCATAATTACTTAATTTCACAGCATTTATGCTGTAAACAGTACCAGGTTAACAATGAACAAAGGACTTGGTAGAAATATCATTTAAAAACCAGCCAAGTGCGCATCGGGCCACGTGCAATGTAGGGTTCCGTAGGAAGAGGGTTTTTTTATCTGCTTTACAGAAGTAACTACTTCATCGAAGTCATTTTCAATGGATTTTGTACGAAGTTTCACTTTTATAAGTTGGTTGCCTATTACTCGTTAACTAGTAAAGCCTACTTAGCAGTGATACTTTTCCTTTTAAGTTCATTATATATGCTTCTACCCTGAATTTTTTCACGTTTCTACAATCAACCGTTTAGCCAGAAGGGGGGGACGCCCTACTCGACAAAAATGTGTGCTTTAAAGCTTAATATTTTGCAAACGGAACCCTAAGTCAAAAAATGGTCTTCCTACACCCACAATATTTTTCAACGACCAACGAAAAATGGGGTAGACGAGAAAAAAAATCATCCCCACTCTTCATGTTAGGTGAGGTACCTACAGTAAAACTTTGTCGGTGTGATAAACATACCAAATTAAAGCTTTCTAGTACTACCGGTCTTTGCGCTAGGTCGCGGACGGACAGACAGACAGACGAAACTATAAGGGTCCCTTGTCGGACTAATTAAAATAAGACTTTATTCGTTTTATTTGTAAAGCACTTAGTACCGAAAAAAGTGTAATGTAACTTACTGCCTTATTTGCAGTCTACGTTTATTTAGAGCCAAATAAGCCATTACTGCTGGGAAATAAACTCCTGCGCGAAACATTACGCCTCTAGCCGAGCTATTATTATGACGTAAAATCCTTACTATCCTTACTAATATTATAAACGCGAAAGTTTGTATGTATGGATGGATGTTTGTCACTCTAAAACGGTAGAACGGATCCGGATAAAATTTTGCACAGACAAAGGTTATAGTCTGGATTAGCACATGCTACTTTTTATCCCGGAAAAATACACATCAAAATTACCACGCGAACGAAGTCGCGGGTAACAGCTAGTGCTTTCATAATGATTATTAGAGTCCTATCACCCTACCGATTTGCAAGCAATTTGAAAGCGATGCGATTGCGCAGCGAGCACGCCGTAACGACGCCGCGATGACGCTGCGCAATCGCGGCGACGTCGCCGTCGATGCCATTTTCTACAATCGCGTTCGACAGTCTGACCCGTCCCACTTGAGTCAAATATTATGTGTGTAAGCGGCCGTAGCTTCGTTTAGAGGTACAATCGTTGTTGATACAATGGATGCAAAGTTATTTATAACTGCGAATTGTTAGTAGCAATACCACACGCTCACGGTGAAGGGAAACATCGTGAGGAAGCCCGCGGCTTGGTTGGCTCCGCACGTATTGACTTGTCTTTCCTGTAGGCCGACTAAGCTGGGAGGATTCATTATCAAGTAATCCACTGGTAGAGACCGACTACTATGTATCCCATGTAACGGGACGATTTAGAATTTCAGTTATTGGTCTGTCGCTTGAGCATCTACGTAATGAGATGATTTATGCAGCGTTCAGTGGCACCTTCACTCACACTAGGGACCACTCGGACGCCGCAGTGCCTGGTACATTATTTAAGATGGAGTAGGCTTGCCCAGCACCGATACCATCCTGACAGCTTAGTCGGCCTAGCCCACAGGAAAGACAAGTCAATGATCTAACCAAGCCGCGGGTTTTCTCACGATGTTTCCCTTCACATTTAGCGTATGGTATTGCTATTACAAATATGCAGATGTACGTAACGGCCAATAAACAAGGTCATAGGTACATGCCCGAAAATAAACAAAGTCATAGGTGCGTGCCCACACTGGGGTCTCTCGTTTCCGAGTCCATTGTTCTGTCCACTGGGCTACCACCGCGGACGCCCAAGAATAGCACAATCATGCAATCCTTCGGATCGTACAAACACCAAACTCAATATTCAAATCCGTATCTCCGTTTCAGGCGACAGACTTCCAAGATAACCTAATCAATGGATACCGAGCACTGATTGCTGATATCCAAGTGCGGACTACCAAGTCTCGAGAGGACATGGACACGCTGGTCTCCCAGATCAAGTTACTCATGAAGAACGAGGCTGATAAGGCCATTAATTACATGACGGTCTATTTGGAGCAGATCTCGCTATATTTCCAGGTGAGTTTGGTTGCATTTACAGAATTGTGCCAAGCAGCATAAAGTGGTTGATATCCAGAAGAGGGTTTTAACGGGCTAATGGAGATAATCATATACTAAACGGGTCTAATGACGATTATTTATTAGGTGAAATTTTATTTAAATCTATTTATTTTACCTAATAAATAATTGCGATTCGACCCCTTTTATATATAACTATGTGTGAGCATAGTATTTTCTGAGGTTAACACGAGCACTAGACATAATAAAACTGAATGTTAACGGATATTTACTCATTTACTTTTCCATTTTACAATTTTCCGACGTTTTGATACTTTTGCAAGTGCCGTGGTCTCGGTAGACTGAGGTAACAGTTATAAGCAAAGGTTGGCACCTAACTTTTGTAGGCATAAGATAGAACTCGTTTATGAAAAAATAACTCCAAAGGAACAAAAAGAAAAGGTGTAACACAATCGTATAAACTGGTAGAGTCAACCCAGTCGCCAACCTGTTTATCTTCAAATCAAAAAAAAAAAAACAGGCCAAGTGCGAGTCAGACTCGCGCATGAAGGGTTTCGTACCATTATCTATACAACATTTGAATATTTCAAGCGTCTACCTGTTGCTGTTGTTAATATCAAGCAATAAAAAAAACGGCAATAAAATCACGTTTGTTGTATCGTAGCCCCCCTTTAATATTTATTTTATTCTGTTTTTAGTACTTTTTGTTATAGCGGCAACAGAAATACATCATCTGTGACAATGTCAACTGTCTAACTATCACGGTTCATGAGATACAGCCTGGTGACAGACGGACGGACGGACGGACAGTCTTAGTAATAGGGTCCCTTACCCTTTGAGTACGAAACCTTAAAAATTATCATAAGGCCAATCTAACAATTTAATTTAATACGTATTCATAAGTGCTTAAAAAACAGTGTTTATTAATCATTTGTGTAGGCGACAGCTGGTCAAGTTTCAGTTGTTTCAAAGTCGTAACACAAGTGAGCAGAGTGCAGCAAACGTATGCTAAGATCGTTGTGTCGTCGACTGTACCTTTTGGTCCGTTTAGGTGATAATCCATGATCGTAAGCCGCGCAACGGGACCTACTGCAAGGAGAGCATCGTGAAACTGTTGGGAGAGAATTTGCAGCTAGCCGACGAGAACGTCACGCTCTGCCTCGCGCTTGGCTACCAGAGGGTGCAGCGGTTACCTGGTAGGTTTTTTTTAAACTTGCCTACATACCTACGTCCCACCACAAGGCACAGGCCTTGAGAGAGAATGTGGGCTTCCTCACCACGCGTGCCGACTGCGGATTGGCAATATCAAGCGCTGAGATATGTAAACACCTCAGACACTCTGGTTTCCTCACGACATTAGGTACCTGGTATGTATAGCGCGGTTAATTAATTAATGGGACTGAACTATTAAATGGAAAGAAACTATTTGCCTTTCGCTTATATAATATAAATATAATAAATACTGTATGAGCGAGAGGTATTAGTTGTCCAGTCCCTTTCTTTTTAATGGTGTTATACCTTGTATCTTTTCAACTGTAAAGACTTATTTGCAAAAAAAAACTGTAACATACTGTGGAGAGTAAAAATACAGACACAAATTGGCTTAGAAGACAATTTATCTTCCACATACAGACGTCCAAAAAACCTTCTTTATTTATTTGGGACACAAATAAATAAGAAAAAGTGCACGTTGGCCTAGCAAAAGATGAAGGAAAAAGATTGTTCATTCGTACGAGAACAAAGCCTGTGCAGGTATTTCGTGGAGAAATTCCAGGAAAATCCTTAGATAAAATGGACCACCATCTCAACAAGAAGCTCCGGTTCATAATGTCTAATTCCCCAACTTCACTAGTCACAAATTAAATCTTAATATATTGCAACTAATAACCGATGGGGTAGACGAGTTCTCGAGTGGAGACCGCGGATCGGTAAACGTAGTGTGGGACGTTCTCCTACTCAGTGGAGCGATGATCTTCGCAGGGCGGCTGGCAAGAGCTGGATGAGAGTAGCCGAGGACCGTGCTCAGTGGCGTGCTATAGGAGAGGCCTATGTCCAGCAGTGGATAAGCATAGGCTGATAATGATGATGATATTGCAATACACTCCTTCGCTGAACTATTGCTCACTGGACCGACAATTGACGGTAGATTTCTGGCAGTAGCTGGTTGAAGATGGCCGAGGACAGAAAGAAGTAGTGTGCTGGGGGAGCCCTATGTCCGGCAGTGGACGAATATGGCCTGAAACGTTAAAACAACGTAAATAAAACAAAAAAGTTATCGGCTTTTTCAAGAGTAGTTTTCAGTAAAGCAATTACTGAAAATACTTAAATTAAAAATTTAAAAAACCCCCGACACAAAAAAATGCAAAAAAAAACTAAAAAGCCTAAGAACAATTTAAAATTACTAGGTAATTAAATGCCACAAATTTTCATCAAAAAAAGGTTGCCTTATAAACCCTATAAAAAGTCAAGAAATAAATTCGAAATGATGACCCTACTTAAATACAGATAACAGCAAGTCTAACTATCCACTTTGGACTTCCCTTATGCCGGAGGCATAAGTGCTAATATTGAACTCCAAGTAGTTACCTTGACCCGCTGTTGACCGTACGTATGAAATCTTTTGATCAAATGTTGTCGCGTCGGGGGACCGCTCTAATTTATAAGCCTAACATTTTGTTTAAGTACATATTATGTAAATTACCTATTAAGTTTATCCTAAGTCCTCAATCCATACAACTTAGATGACAACTCGGACGCATTGTAAATTTATGATGGAAGACGCGTAGAAGTGGGGCTCGCGGCGCATGTCAGTGAACTTAGCATATCATTTTCCAGCATATCAAAAATAAATGAGAGTTCTTGTCGCATGCAGCAGAGTTCTATAGTTCCTGATACTTTTCAGAAATAGTTCTGGCGTTTTCACATAGAAAAAAATCAATTGAAAAAATGATATGCTATCTTCCCGTAGCATATCACTTCTCAGAAAATCGAAAAAAAAAGTAAGTTCTTATAGCATGCAGCTGAGTTCTACAGTTCCTGATACTTTTTAGAAATAGTTCTGGCGATTTTACCCCAAAAAAATCAGTTGACAAAATGATATGCTAACTTCCCGTAGCATATCATTTCGCAGCAAATCGAAAACTTATGTAAGTTCTCATCGCATACACCTATGCTATACAGTTCCTGATACTTTTCAAGAATAGTTCTGCCTTTAAATTCAAATAACAGCAGATCCCGTACAAAACTTTAAAAAGTCGAAAAATACCACATTCATCAATTAAAATTATTTTGACGAACTCAGGACACAGAACTGTTTCGTTTTTGATGGTTCTGTATCAAAACTGAAACCTTAAACTAAATTAAGAACTAGAACTCACGTAATAGTGCCAGCATATCACGTCAGCATGGTTGAAAATTAGAAAATAAACCAATTTTTTTTAAAATAATTTAGCAGGCTTATAGCACAGAACTCTTTTGTTTTTCAAAGATCTGTATCAGATCTGCACTAAACATCTCAATTTAGAACTAGAACTCACTTAAAAGTGTCAGCATATCACGTTAGAATGGTTGAAATTTCAAAAATAAAACAATAATATTTTTAAATAAATTAAGCAAGCTTATAACACAGAACTCTTTTGTTTTTCATAGATCTGTATCAGATCTGCACTAAACATCTCAATTTAGAACTAGAACTCACTTAAAAGTGTCAGCATATCACGTTAGAATGGTTGAAAATTCAAAAATAAAAAAAATAATATTTTTAAATAAATTTGGCAGGCTTATAACACAGAACTCTATTGTTTGTCAAAGATCTGTGTCAGATCTGCACCATACATTTCAAATTAGAACTAGAACTCACGTAATAGTGCCAGCATATCACGTCAGAGTGGTAGAAAATTCAAAAATAAAACAATAATATTTTAAAATAAATTTAGCAGGCTTATAACACAGAACTCTTTTGTTTGTCATATATCTGTATCAGATCTGCACTAACATCTAAATTTAGAACTAGAACTCACGTAAAAGTGTCAGCATATCACGTTAGAATGGTTGAAAATTCAAAAATAAAATAATAATATTTTTAAATAAATTTAGCAGGCTTATAACACAGAACTCTTTTGTTTATCATAGATCTGTGTCAGATCTGCACCATACATTTCAATTTAGAACTAGAACTCACGTAAAAGTGTCAGCATATCACGTCAGAATAGTAGAAATTTCAAAAATAAAACAATAATATTATTAAATAAATTAAGCAAGCTTATAACACAGAACTCTTTTGTTTTTCATAGATCTATATCAGATCTGCACTAAACATCTCAATTTAGAACTAGAACTCACTTAAAAGTGTCAGCATATCACGTTAGAATGGTTGAAATTTCAATAATAAAACAATAATATTTTTAAATAAATTAAGCAAGCTTATAACACAGAACTCTTTTGTTTTTCATAGATCTGTATCAGATCTGCACTAAACATCTCAATTTAGAACTAGAACTCACTTAAAAGTGTCAGCATATCACGTTAGAATGGTTGAAAATTCAAAAATAAAATAAGAATATTTTTAAATAAATTTAGCAGGCTTATAACACAGAACTCTTTTGTTTGTCATAGATCTGTATCAGATCTGCACTAAACATCTCAATTTAGAACTAGAACTCACGTAAAAGTGTCAGCATATCACGTTAGAATGGTTGAAAATTCAAAAATAAAATAATAATATTTTTAAATAAATTTGGCAGGCTTATAACACAGAACTCTTTTTTTTGTCATAGATCTGTATCAGATCTGCACCATACATTTCAATTTAGAACTAGAACTCACGTAAAAGTGTCAGCATATCACGTCAGAATGGTAGAAATTTCAAAAATAAAACAATAATATTTTTAAATAAATTAAGCAGGCTTATAACACAGAACTCTTTTGGTTTTCATAGATCTGTATCAGATCTGCACTAAACATCTCAATTTAGAACTAGAACTCACGTAATAGTGCCAGCATATCACGTCAGCATGGTTGAAAATTCAAAAATAAAATAAGAATATTTTTAAATAAATTTAGCAGGCTTATAACACAGAACTCTTTTGTTTGTCATAGATCTGTATCAGATCTGCACCATACATTTCAAATTAGAACTAGAACTCACGTAAAAGTGTCAGCATATCACGTCAGAATGGTTGAAAATTCAAAAATAAAATAATAATATTTTTAAATAAATTTAGCAGGCTTATAACACAGAATTCTTTTGTTTGTCATAGATCTATGTCAGATCTGCACCATACATTTCAATCTAGAACTAGAACTCACGTAATAGTGTCAGCATATCACGTTAGAATGGTTGAAATTTCAAAAATAAAATAATAATATTTTTAAATAAATTTAGCAGGCTTATAACACAGAACTCTTTTGTTTGTCATAGATCTGTGTCAGATCTGCACCATACATTTAAATTTAGAACTAGAACTCACGTAAAAGTGTCAGCATATCACGTCAGAATGGTAGAAATTTCAAAAATATAACAATAATATTTTTAAATATATTAAGCAGGCATATAACACAGAACTCTTTTGGTTTTCATAGATCTGTATCAGATCTGCACTAAACATCTCAATTTAGAACTAGAACTCACGTAAAAGTGTCAGCATATCACTTTAGAATGGTTGAAAATTCAAAAATAAAATAATAATATTTTAAAATAAATTTAGCAGGCTTATAACACAGAACTCTTTTGTTTGTCATATATCTGTATCAAATCTGCACTAAACATCTAAATTTAGAACTAGAACTCACGTAAAAGTGTCAGCATATCACGTTAGAATGGTTGAAAATTAAAAAATAAAATAATAATATTTTTAAATAAATTTAGCAGGCTTATAACACAGAACTCTTTTGTTTGTCATAGATCCGTGTCAGATCTGTACCATACATTTCAATTTAGAACTAGAACTCACGTAAAAGTGTCAGCATATCATGTCAGAATGGTAGAAATTTCAAAACTAAAAAAATAATATTTTTAAATATATTAAGCAGGCTTATAACACAGAACTCTTTCGCTTTTCGTAGATCTGTGTCAGATCTGCACCATACATTTCAATTTAGAACTAGAACTCACGTAAAAGTATCAGCATATCACGTCAGAATGGTAGAAATTTCAAAAATAAAACAATAATATTTTTAAATAAATTAAGCAAGCTTATAACACAGAACTCTTTTGTTTGTCATAGATCTGTGTCAGATCTGCACCATACATTTCAATTTAGAACTAGAACTCACGTAAAAGTGTCAGCATATCACGTCAGAATGGTAGAAATTTCAAAAATAAAACAATAATATTTTTAAATATATTAAGCAGGCATATAACACAGAACTCTTTTGTTTTTCATAGATCTGTATCAGATCTGCACTAAACATCTCAATTTAGAACTAGACCTCATGTAATAGTGTCAGCATATCACGTCAGAATGGTTGAAAATTCCCCGTCCCCGTCTCCATCACCGTCCGCGTCCCCGTCCCCGTCCCCGTCCCCGTCCCCGTCCCCGTTCCCGTCCCCGTCCCCGTCCCCGTCCCCGTCCCCGTCCCCGTCCCCGTCCCCGTCCCCGTCCCCGTCCCTTTTCCCGTCCCCGTCCCCGTCCCCGTCCCCGTCCCCGTACCCGTCCCCGTCTTCGTCCCCGTCCCCGTCCCCGTCCCCGTCCCCGTCCCCGTCCCCGTCCCCGCCTGCTAAATTATTGTAAAAATATTATTGATTTATTTTTTAATTTTCATCCATGCTGACGTGATATGCTGACACTATAACGTGAGTTCTAGTTCTAAACTGAGATGTGTGGTTCAGGTCTGAAACAGATCTATCAAAAACAAAAGAGTTCTGTGTTATGAGCCTGCTAAATTATTGTAAAAATATTATTGATTTATTTTCTAATTTTCATCCATGCTGACGTGATATGCTGACACTATTACGTGAGTTCTAGTTCTAAATTGATATGTGTGGTTCAGGTCTGATACAGATCTATCACAAACAAAAGAGTTCTGTGTTATGAGCCTGCTAAATTATTGTAAAAATAATATTGATTTATTTTCTAATTTTCATCCATGCTGACGTGATATGCTGACACTATTACGTGAGTTCTAGTTCTAAATTGAGATGTGTGGTTCAGGTCTGATACAGATCTATCACAAACAAAAGAGTTCTGTGTTATGAGCCTGCTAAATTATTGTAAAAATAATATTGATTTATTTTCTAAATTTCATCCATGCTGACGTGATATGCTGGCACTATAACGTGAGTTCTAGTTCTAAATTGAAATGTATGGTGCAGATCTGACACAGATCTATGACAAACAAAAGAGTTCTGTGTTATAAGCCTGCTAAATTGATTTAAAAATATTATTATTTTATTTTTGAATTTTCAACCATTCTAACGTGATATGCTGACACTTTTACGTGAGTTCTAGTTCTAAATTGAGATGTTTAGTGCAGATCTGATACAGATCTATGACAAACAAAAGAGTTCTGTGTTATAAGCCGGCTAAATTTATTTAAAAATATTCTTATTTTATTTTTGAATTTTCAACCATTCTAACGTGATATGCTGACACTTTTACGTGAGTTCTAGTTCTAATTTGAAATGTATGGTGCAGATCTGATACAGATCTATGACAAACAAAAGAGTTCTGTGTTATAAGCCTGCAAAATTTATTTAAAAATATTATTATTTTATTTTTGAATTTTCAACCATTCTAACGTGATATGCTGACACTTTTACGTGAGTTCTAGTTCTAAATTGAGATGTTTAGTGCAGATCTGATACAGATCTATGATAAACAAAAGAGTTCTGTGTTATAAGCCTGCTAAATTTATTTAAAAATATTATTATTTTATTTTTTAATTTTCACCCATTCTAACGTGATATGCTGACACTTTTACGTGAGTTCTAGTTCTAAATTGAGATGTTTAGTGCAGATCTGATACAGATCTTTGACAAACAAAAGAGTTCTGTGTTATAAGCCTGCTAAAGTTATTTATAAATGTTATTATTTTATTTTTGAATTTTCAACCATTCTGACGTGACATGCTGGCACTATTACGTGAGTTCTAGTTCTAAATTGAGATGTTTAGTGCAGATCTGATACAGATTTATGAAAAACAAAAGAGTTCTGTGTTATAAGCCTGCTTAATTTATTTAAAAATATTATTGTTTTATTTTTTAAATTTCTACCATTCTGACGTGATATGCTGACACTTTTACGTGAGTTCTAGTTCTAATTTGAAATGTATGGTGCAGATCTGATACAGATCTATGACAAACAAAAGAGTTCTGTCTTATAAGCCTGCTAAATTTATTTAAAAATATTCTTATTTTATTTATGAATTTTCAACCATGCTGACGTGATATGCTGGCACTATTACGTGAGTTCTAGTTCTAAATTGAGATGTTTAGTGCAGATCTGATACAGATCTATGAAAAACAAAAGAGTTCTGTGTTATAAGCCTGCTTGATTTATTTAAAAATATTATTGTTTTATTTTTTTAATTTCTACCATTCTGACGTGATATGCTGACACTTTTACGTGAGTTCTAGTTCTAAATTGAAATGTATGGTGTAGATCTGATACAGATCTATGACAAACAAAAGAGTTCTGTGTTATAAGCCTGCCAAATTTATTTAAAAATATTATTATTTTATTTTTGAATTTTCAACCATTCTAACGTGATATGCTGACACTTTTACGTGAGTTCTAGTTCTAAATTGAGATGTTTAGTGCAGATCTGATACAGATCTATGACAAACAAAAGAGTTCTGTGTTATAAGCCTGCTAAATTTATTTAAAAATATTCTTATTTTATTTTTGAATTTTCAACCATTCTAACGTGATATGCTGACACTTTTACGTGAGTTCTAGTTCTAAATTTAGATGTTTAGTGCAGATATGATACAGATATATGACAAACAAAAGAGTTCTGTGTTATAAGCCTGCTAAATTTATTTTAAAATATTATTGTTTTATTTTTGAATTTTCTACCACTCTGACGTGATATGCTGGCACTATTACGTGAGTTCTAGTTCTAATTTGAAATGTATGGTGCAGATCTGACACAGATCTATGACAAACAAAAGAGTTCTGTGTTATAAGCCCGCTAAAGTTATTTAAAAATGTTATTATTTTATTTTTGAATTTTCAACCATTCTGACGTGACATGCTGGCACTATTACGTGAGTTCTAGTTCTAGATTGAAATGTATGGTGCAGATCTGACACAGATCTATAAGAAACAAAAGAGTTCTGTGTTATAAGCCTGCCAAATTTATTTAAAAATATTATTATTTTATTTTTGAATTTTCAACCATTTTAACGTGATATGCTGACACTTTTACGTGAGTTCTAGTTTTAAATTGAGATGTTTAGTGCAGATCTGATGCAGATATATGACAAACAAAAGAGTTCTGTGTTATAAGCCTGCTAAATTTATTTTAAAATATTATTGTTTTATTTTTGAATTTTCTACCACTCTGACGTGATATGCTGGCACTATTACGTGAGTTCTAGTTCTAATTTGAAATGTATGGTGCAGATCTGACACAGATCTATGACAAACAAAAGAGTTCTGTGTTATAAGCCTGCTAAAGTTATTTAAAAATGTTATTATTTTATTTTTGAATTTTCAACCATTCTGACGTGACATGCTGGCACTATTACGTGAGTTCTAGTTCTAGATTGAAATGTATGGTGCAGATCTGACACAGATCTATGAGAAACAAAAGAGTTCTGTGTTATTCAAAAATTCAAAATTCAAAATTCATTTATTTCAGGTTGCAAGACCCATATTGACAAAATAAAAATAAAAACAACAAAGAGAGACAACACTTACAGTTATAAGCCGGCTAAATTTATTTAAAAATATTATTATTTTATTTTTGAATTTTCAACCATTCTAACGTGATATGCTGACACTTTTACATGAGTTCTAGTTCTAAATTGAGATGTTTAGTGCAGATCTGATACAGATCTATGACAAACAAAAGAGTTCTGTGTTATAAGCCGGCTAAATTTATTTAAAAATATTCTTATTTTATTTTTGAATTTTCAACCATTCTAACGTGATATGCTGACACTTTTACGTGAGTTCTAGTTCTAATTTGAAATGTATGGTGCAGATCTGACACAGATCTATGACAAACAAAAGAGTTCTGTGTTATAAGCCTGCTAAAGTTATTTAAAAATGTTATTATTTTATTTTTGAATTTTCAACCATTCTGACGTGATATGCTGACACTTTTACGTGAGTTCTAGTTCTAAATTGAGATGTTTAGTGCAGATCTGATACAGATCTATGACAAACAAAAGAGTTCTGTGTTATAAGCCGGCTAAATTTATTTAAAAATATTCTTATTTTATTTTTGAATTTTCAACCATTCTAACGTGATATGCTGACACTTTTACGTGAGTTCTAGTTCTAATTTGAAATGTATGGTGCAGATCTGATACAGATCTATGACAAACAAAAGAGTTCTGTGTTATAAGCCTGCCAAATTTATTTAAAAATATTATTATTTTATTTTTGAATTTTCAACCATTCTAACGTGATATGCTGACACTTTTACGTGAGTTCTAGTTCTAAATTGAGACGTTTAGTGCAGATCTGATACAGATCTATGATAAACAAAAGAGTTCTGTGTTATAAGCCTGCTAAATTTATTTAAAAATATTATTATTTTATTTTTGAATTTTCACCCATTTTAACGTGATATGCTGACACTTTTACGTGAGTTCTAGTTCTAAATTGAGATGTTTAGTGCAGATCTGATACAGATCTTTGACAAACAAAAGAGTTCTGTGTTATAAGCCTGCTAAAGTTATTTAAAAATGTTATTATTTTATTTTTGAATTTTCAACCATTCTGACGTGACATGCTGGCACTATTACGTGAGTTCTAGTTCTAAATTGAGATGTTTAGTGCAGATCTGATACAGATCTATGAAAAACAAAAGAGTTCTGTGTTATAAGCCTGCTTAATTTATTTAAAAATATTATTGTTTTATTTTTGAAATTTCTACCATTCTGACGTGATATGCTGACACTTTTACGTAAGTTCTAGTTCTAATTTGAAATGTATGGTGCAGATCTGATACAGATCTATGACAAACAAAAGAGTTCTGTCTTATAAGCCTGCTAAATTTATTTAAAAATATTCTTATTTTATTTATGAATTTTCAACCATGCTGACGTGAAATGCTGGCACTATTACGTGAGTTCTAGTTCTAAATTGAGATGTTTAGTGCAGATCTGATACAGATCTATGAAAAACAAAAGAGTTCTGTGTTATAAGCCTGCTTGATTTATTTAAAAATATTATTGTTTTATTTTTTTAATTTCTACCATTCTGACGTGATATGCTGACACTTTTACGTGAGTTCTAGTTCTAAATTGAAATGTATGGTGCAAATCTGATATAGATCTATGACAAACAAAAGAGTTCTGTGTTATAAGCCTGCCAAATTTATTTAAAAATATTATTATTTTATTTTTGAATTTTCAACCATTCTAACGTGATATGCTGACACTTTTACGTGAGTTCTAGTTCTAAATTGAGATGTTTAGTGCAGATCTGATACAGATCTATGACAAACAAAAGAGTTCTGTGTTATAAGCCTGCTAAATTTATTTAAAAATATTCTTATTTTATTTTTGAATTTTCAACCATTCTAACGTGATATGCTGACACTTTTACGTGAGTTCTAGTTCTAAATTTAGATGTTTAGTGCAGATATCATACAGATATATGACAAACAAAAGAGTTCTGTGTTATAAGCCTGCTAAATTTATTTTAAAATATTATTGTTTTATTTTTGAATTTTCTACCACTCTGACGTGATATGCTGGCACTTTTACGTGAGTTCTAGTTCTAAATTTAGATGTTTAGTGCAGATATGATACAGATATATGACAAACAAAAGAGTTCTGTGTTATAAGCCGGCTAAATTTATTTAAAAATATTATTATTTTATTTTTGAATTTTCAACCATTCTAACGTGATATGCTGACACTTTTACGTGAGTTCTAGTTCTAAATTGAGATGTTTAGTGCAGATCTGATACAGATCTATGACAAACAATAGAGTTCTGTGTTATAAGCCTGCTAAATTTCTTTAAAAATATTTTTATTTTATTTTTGAATTTTCAACCATGCTGACGTGATATGCTGGCACTATTACGTGAGTTCTAGTTCTAAATTGAGATGTTTAGTGCAGATTTGATACAGATCTATGAAAAACAAAAGAGTTCTGTGTTATAAGCTTGCTTAATTTATTTAAAAATATTATTGTTTTATTTTTGAAATTTCTACCATTCTGACGTGATATGCTGACACTTTTAAGTGAGTTCTAGTTCTAATTTGAAATGTATGGTGCAGATCTGATACAGATCTATGACAAACAAAAGAGTTCTGTGTTATAAGCCTGCCAAATTTATTTAAAAATATTATTATTTTATTTTTTAATTTTCAACCATTCTAACGTGATATGCTGACACTATTACGTGAGTTCTAGTTCTTAATTGAAATTTTTAGTGCAGATCTGATACAGATCTATGAAAAACAAAAGAGTTCTGTGTTATAAGCTTGCTTAATTTATTTAAAAATATTATTGTTTTATTTTTGAAATTTCTACCATTCTGACGTGATATGCTGGCACTATTACGTGAGTTCTAGTTCTAATTTGAAATGTATGGTGCAGATCTGACACAGATCTATGACAAACAAAAGAGATCTGTGTTATAAGCCTGCCAAATTTATTTAAAAATATTATTATTTTATTTTTGAATTTTCAACCATTCTAACGTGATATGCTGACACTTTTAAGTGAGTTCTAGTTCTAAATTGAGATGTTTAGTGCAGATCTGATACAGATCTATGAAAAACAAAAGAGTTCTGTGTTATAAGCTTGCTTAATTTATTTAAAAATATTATTGTTTTATTTTTGAAATTTCTACCATTCTGACGTGATATGCTGACACTTTTAAGTGAGTTCTAGTTCTAAATTGAGATGTTTAGTGCAGATCTGATACAGATCTTTGAAAAACAAAAGAGTTCTGTGCTATAAGCCTGCTAAATTATTTTAAAAAAAAATTGGTTTATTTTCTAATTTTCAACCATGCTGACGTGATATGCTGGCACTATTACGTGAGTTCTAGTTCTTAATTTAGTTTAAGGTTTCAGTTTTGATACAGAACCATCAAAAACGAAACAGTTCTGTGTCCTGAGTTCGTCAAAATAATTTTAATTGATGAATGTGGTATTTTTCGACTTTTTAAAGTTTTTTACGGGATCTGCTGTTATTTGAATTTAAAGGCAGAACTATTCTTGAAAAGTATCAGGAACTGTATAGCATAGGTGTATGCGATGAGAACTTACATAAGTTTTCGATTTGCTGCGAAATGATATGCTACGGGAAGTTAGCATATCATTTTGTCAACTGATTTTTTTGGGGTAAAATCGCCAGAACTATTTCTAAAAAGTATCAGGAACTGTAGAACTCAGCTGCATGCTATAAGAACTTACTTTTTTTTTCGATTTTCTGAGAAGTGATATGCTACGGGAAGATAGCATATCATTTTTTCAATTGATTTTTTTCTATGTGAAAACGCCAGAACTATTTCTGAAAAGTATCAGGAACTATAGAACTCTGCTGCATGCGACAAGAACTCTCATTTATTTTTGATATGCTGGAAAATGATATGCTAAGTTCACTGACATTCGCGGCGCGGGGTGTAGCGGCAAGTGGGCGAAGCGTAAGATTATCAAGTTCGGCTACCCGAACGGGCAGACACGTGAGGGCAGACGTCGTTGACGGTCGTATTTTCCATCTTACATTTTGCGAATCACCTGTATAAGATTAGTTGTTTAAATTTTTGTTCAGCATTTATCTGGATAGTTTAGCTGTGTATACATATACTTACTGATAATCCTTAATACTAACTATATTTTATTGTAATTTGATAATCATTTAAATGTAGGTAGGTGTTTTTCCTTGAAATTTTTTTGAGTCGTAAAATTCATTGTTAGAAATTTATTTTGTTCAGCATTTATCTATATAAGTTAACTTTAGCTGTGTACATATTCAGTTTTTTTAAGTAGGTACGTTCACTTGTAAGGTAATTTTTTTGATGCTTAATATTAATTACATACCGCCCACTTTAACAGTTTTGTTGTAATTTTAATATTATTTTGTTCAGATAAGGAGGTTCATTTAGTAATGTAGCAGTGTACATATTGTGTTTTTATTATTATTACGTAGGTTCACTTGAAATTCTTAATACCGTTTATCATTTTCGTTGTAATTTCAATGTAATTTTATTTAGATAGTTAGGTGTTTAATATAGGTAAAGAGCGGTCCCCCGACGCGACAACATTTGATCAAAACATTTCATACGTACGGTCAACAGCGGGTCAAGGTAACTACTTGGAGTTCAATATTAGCACTTATGCCTCCGGCATAAGGGAAGTCCAAAGTGGATAGTTAGACTTGCTGTTATCTGTATTTAAGTAGGGTCATCATTTCGAATTTATTTCTTGACTTTTTATAGGGTTTATAAGGCAACCTTTTTTTGATGAAAATTTGTGGTATTTAATTACCTAGTAATTTTAAATTGTTCTTAGGCTTTTTAGGTTTTTTTTGCATTTTTTTGTGTCGGGGGTTTTTTAAATTTTTAATTTAAGTATTTTTTATTTCATGCTTTTTGTAAGGACTCCTTTGTTTTACTCTATTTCATGTTCTTGTGTTTTAACATTTAATGTTTTATCAGATTTGTTGATCTGTCAATAAATAATAATTTATTATTAAGAAGTAATATTTTAAACACAACATAACAGATTTTTTGTTTTTGTTTTATTGTTAAACGGTGTAGCTATTTGCGAACTCGACCAAAGAAAGCTGTTTAACAATCCCCATGACAGACTGGCTTTAGCGGAATTGCACAGACTAAGAAGCAATAAAGAATAAACATTGCTCTATTGATGACCAACGTTTATTGTTATTGCTTCTCAGTCTCTTTTACTCCCTTCCCCCTTTTTTCATATGAACATGAACATTTTGAACATTTACATACAGGCACATACATTGCTTCTGGCCCCACACTAGGATACCCTGTGTCGTGGGAACCAGAAACAACGACATCACAAACATGTAAACATCCAAGACCTGGGGTTTTTTTTTAAATTCCCAGCCGGGATTCGAACCCGGGACCTCTCGCATGGTGTGCAGATGCACTACCGCTGCGCCACGAGGTCGTCGTATATAAATAGCTACATCGGCATTTTTGGTGGCGGCCATCTTGGATTTGAAATTTGTCACAGTTATAGTGTTCTACTAGTCAAGCCCTTTCATTTGATACCCATATTGAGGTGACTTTGAAAAATATTAAGTATTCTGCCATTTTGTTGCGGCGGCCATCTTGGATTAATTTTCATCAAACGTATCTAAGAGTTTTGGTTAGTTACAATTCCATGCCAATATAGCGTACGTTATTCTACTATTTAAACACTTCGATTGAAGACCTAACCATAGCTTAATTAAAAAAGTAAGTTATTCGTCATGTGGTGATGGCGGCCATCTCGGATTTGAAATTTGTCATAGTTATAGAATTCTACTACTCAAGCCCTTTCATTTGATACCCATATTGAGGTAGTTGTTAAAAAATATATATTCCGCCATTTTGTAGCGGCGGCCATCTTGGATCAATTTTCATCAAACATAGCTAAGAACACTCCCGACTAATTCTCCTTTCAAATAAAAAAAACAAAATCAAAATCGGTTCATCCGTTCGGGAGCTACGATGCCACAGACAGACACACACACAGACAAACAGACAAACAGACAGACAGACACGTCAAACTTATAACACCCCGTCGTTTTTTATTTACGTCGGGGGTTAAATACATAGTAGAGAACGTAATAGATCAAAGTAATCCGAAGATAAATAGAATGATAGACGTTCTAAGCTAACGTTATACCTACATAATACTTCTAATAAAACACACAATATAAAGTGCTGGTTAATGTTAAAACACATGATATGAGACCGTAATGAGATATCAGGGTGGGAATAAAAACGATATTGTCACAGTAGGAAGGTAATCCGTACGAAAATAAAGACAAAATGTCCTTATTGTTTGCGGAAAGCGAATGAGATTATTTGTTAAACAGATTATGTATTTGTTTTTCCTTTTCGTATTTGCACAAGTATTAATTTACGAACAAAAGGCTGCTGGTAATTTCACAACGAACAGCAGGCCAGTCAAGCTGTAATAAATGCAATAAATAAAATAACTTCCACACAACACAATCACTCGACCTGGTCCCAAACTAGGATACGCTGTGTTATGGCAACGAGGCAAGGACATCACAAACATGGAAACATGCCCAGACCGAGGCCACCTGTACAAATATACGGCGGCCCCCTGCGGGAATCAAACCCACGACCTCGGTCCCAGTAGCTAAGCGCCCTAACAGCTAGTCCACCGAGGCAGTCAAATGCATAAAGTGTACGCTTTATTTTTTCTAATGGAATGACATTATTTTAGCGCTGGTGGCGCATCGGTAGAACGTTGGCCTCACATTCGTGAAGTCTTGGGCTCAACACCGGCATGTAAAAATTACTTTATCTTCCAAATTACGTATCTATATTTAGTAGTAGCTATGCAACTCACTACCCACTCTACACGAAAACATCGTGAGGAAATCCGTGTATCCGAGGTATTCAATACTTAACCCGCGGTAGCAGGCGAGGTGATTCAGCACGTTCTCTCTCTGAGAGATGACCTGTGCCATGCAGTGGGACATTGCAAAGGTGGTTTATTATGGCTGCAATTGCAAAAACAAATCGGCTAATGGCATCTCTGGCAACTCACGCAAAAAATTCTCATCTCGTGAACACGACGGTAGATATAAAGGCCAATATTTTTACAGAAAAGCTGCAAGTACACTTTGAGACTTTGGAAAACCTGAAGAAATACTCGGCGTCAAAACTGTTCGAGTGTCAAAAGCAGCAACAGGTCGGGAGCAACTGTTCACACGAGAGCCAAGACCTCGAAAGGACTGTGGTGAGTGAGAAGCCTGCAGGTCTCAATGCACATACACACAACACAATAATTGTAATTATTGTAGTACTTATACTTGTACTCACTATGGGCCTCATAAGAAGGCTCAAAGTCATGCAACGAGCTATGGAAAGGGCTATGCTCGGAATTTCTCTACGAGATCGAATCAGAAATGATGAGATCCGTAGGCGAACGAAAGTCGTCGACATAGCCCAGCGGATTAGTAAGTTGAAGTGGCAGTGGGCGGAATACATAGCACGCAGAACTGATGGCCGATGGGGCCGAAGGGTTCTCGAATGGAGACCACATATCGGCAAGCGCAGCGTAGGACGACCAGCCACAAGATGGACAGATGACCTCATCCAAGTGGCAGGAAGACGCTGGATGCAGGCCGCTTCAAACCGGTCTTTTTGGAAATCCATGGAGGAGGCCTATGTCCAGCAGTGGACTTCTTGTGGCTGAATGATGATGATGTACTGAGCCCATATTATAATTATCATTCTTAAATCTTTGTTACACAAAAGAAAGTGTTCAAAGGTTGGCCATAATGCTAATGGCATTTTTCACCAGTCAACCCGCTTAATATATCCCTTAGCTTAATTTTCTTTCGAAGATTCGCTTCCATCGCATTCGGTAGTTCATGCCGCAAGCAATCTCTAACTAAATCCGATGCATACAATAGAGCACTATATTTAGCTGACATATTGTAGCATAAGATGTAGATGTACATACAGCAAAGCACTTACATCGGGATTATACAAATCAGCTGTCAAAGATTAGCTCAATGACTGACTAGACAATCCGATATGGATAGGCTCGCATCCATGTGTTAAGCCCTGCGCATGTGTTGTGTTAATTGACTTAGACCGGATTTTTCAATAGTCAGGTAAAACTTAACTGGAGAATAAAACTGATGTTGTCACTGTCTTGTCGTATGATTTAGACAGTGATAGCATGCAATTTATTCTCCAGTTAAGTTTTATCTGACCATTGAAAAATTGGCCCTTAGATGCATAAGTCCAGCTTTATTCAATACTTAGCTATATGGCGCCGGATTGAGAATAGCATCACTCCATTTTCTTCCGTGGAGGTCGTAGAAGGCGACTAAGGAAATCAATTACTAGGAGACGGGCAGCAGCGTCTTCCTCAGATTCCAACCGCATACCGCGATCGCCAACTCGGCTGCCAAGCGTGGCGATTATGGCAAAACCCCTCATGGTTAGGAAAACCATGAGGGAGGCCTATGCCCTGCAGTGTGCGTCAAATGGCTGATGATGATTTGATACTCGATTTTTTTTCATTTGGGACTTATCCACTCTAGTTTTTATACGCCGTTTTACAACAAAATAAGTACGAAATAAGTACGAGGGGCCGTGGTATCAAAACATATTCTAATTCGATAAATAGAGATAGAGAACTCTTTCTTATCTTTTATACAACAAGGAAGCTCAATAAATAAATCATAAATAAATGTTATTGTACAGAAAAAAGGAAAATGCACAGACATTGTATTTTAAATATTCTTCTCATTCTCTTTCAGTTCCTCTATGAAACTTCACCCTTTCCTGTGGTGATGGCAGAAATAGCCATCCACGGCTTCAAGGAGGTATCAGATCTGAGTGTTTGTCTCAAAGATATAATATCTAGAATGATGACCCACTCAGTCAAAGTCATAGGAGACTTCAACCGCTGTATTCACAACATAGAAATGCCTAAACTTAAGTACTTGCTCAAATTTATGAAGAAATATGCCTAATTAAGGTATCGGGAAAAAATATATAATAGGGACGTTCGAAATTTTTTACCAAGAACTTTTTGTCAATAACGTATAAAGTTATAATTGCAAACAAAATAATAATACATATATATGTAAATTCTGTACGATAAATATCTATTATTGTCACGTAAATTGGTACTACATTTTATTTAAGTCATGCGACTAAACCATACAATATTGTAATAAAGATATTCATTATTTAAGAGACCGGCTACAGAGTTGTACACAGCAAATAAAAAGTATTATAAAATGAATCAATTAAGTTTACCATCATACAATTTTCATATATAAACTGGTATCCATCGGTTTTCTTCCCTTTGAACAATAAAGTGTTATCTACTGATATTATGCAATTTTTAAGATATCTTATAATAAATTACAATTTTTACTCTGTTATTAACCTGTCATACGTAAGTAAGTAGGCTTACGTATGCGCGGTCGGCAGTTCGACGAAGTTTACACTATTAAAGAATTATATGTATAATAGAGAATTATATGTATTAAGAGCGTTGGTAGCCTAGTGGGTAGAACATCGGACTCGGAAGCGAGAGACCCAGGTTCGATCCCAAGTGCAAGCATGTACCTATGACTTGGTTTTCTAAGTTATGTACATTGTGAAGTTATAGTAGCAATACCACACGCTAACCGTGAAGGAAAACATCGTGAGGAAACCTGAGTGTCTGAGCTATTCACATACCTCAGCGCTTGAAATCGCCAATCCGCGGTGGGCATGTGTGGTGATTAAGCCCATACTCTCTCCTTGAGAGAAGGCCTGTGCCCTACAGTGGGACGCATATAGGCTGATTATGCTTATGTATAATAGGCATATATCTAACTTGTATATTCTCGTCGACACAGAGCAACGTTGTCTTTGTTCTCACCTCTTTTTTTATATAATCATTGAATTGATACGATATAAGTATTTTTCTTTTGTGATGCACGCAGAGCAATACGCATTGTTTTAGTTTAAAATAGCCTATTGTGTATAATAATTAATTAGTTTAAAAATTTATTGTTTCTGTGAAATGTATTTATTATCCGTTATTCTGAATGAACAATAAATACATGTCATTTTTCATTTTTTTTTTTGTAAGTCCCTTTAGTACTTGAACGTTGTCGATAAAAAGAACGTCCCAAAAATGTCAAGTGGAAAGTTCAAACTCCAATCTTTACTTGCTTTAACTACTGCATAAAGTCATAAAATAGATTGTTTCCTAGGTAGCCAGATAGATTCCATAACAATAAGGTAATGTAATAAAAAAACAAATTACAAATATATAATGGATCATGCCTATTTTGCCCCTAAAACCTTTTATTAACCTACATAATTCTGTTCGGGAGTAAATTACGTCTCGCTGTAAAATACGTAGAGACGCATTTAAATACGCTCTTTATAAATTCATGACTATCCCGTAGCGGGAGCAGTTGGCGGAAATAAGAAAAACATAGAAGGTCTGCATTATGAGTTTCGAATTCAATGAGATTTTACTTTTAGGATCTCACAGTTGAATCATCATCGCCATTATTCAACCACAAGAGGTCCACTGCTGGACATAGGCCTCCTCCATGGATTTCCTAAAAGACCGGTTGGAAGCGGCCTGCATCCAGCGCCTTCCTGTCACTTGGATGAGGTCATCTGTCCATCTTGTCCAACAGTTGAATATGAATATTATTTCATTCCTGCGATAACAGCAAATTTTAACGAAGTTTTCATAATTTATTTATTTTCCATATCGTTCGCTGTGCGCTGTTATCAGAGGGATAAAATATTACGGTCTTTGGATGTGACTTTGCAATGAGTATGGCAATACTAGCATGCGGGCTATCCCAAAAAGTGCAGTCAAGCCAAAGGCCCGAACGACGACCTCGTGGCGCAGCGGTAGTGCATCTGCATACCATGCGAGAGGTAACGGGTTCGAATCCCGGCTGGGAAAAAAAAAACCATGTCTTGGATGTTTACATGTTTGTGATGTCGTTGTTTCTGGTTCCCACGACACAGGGTATCCTAGTGTGGGGCCAGAAGCAATGTATGTGCTGGATGTAAATGTTTATGTTTAAATAGAGAACCGGCTATGGAAATCACCCCTATGCATGTTTCGCGTTTTTTGGAGTTTTCGAGTAATTCCGTTTTTTTTTCGAATATAGCGACTTTTGAGACTTTTTGACAACACTGATTTGAAAAATTAAGATATTATAATCCGACAAGCCTTGCAAGTCGCCAAGTTCGTAAAAGAACAGCTAACTTAACTATACAAAAAATCTTGGTACATACTTTTTCGCTATCGTAAGTACGGTAAGATGCTTGACAAAACAGAGGTCGCAAGTTCGATTCCCGGTAGAGGCCGTACTCGATTTGTTCAAATGGTCTCAGTCTGGATTTATTTCCATGTTTGTGATGTCCTTTCCTGGTTACCATAGGACAGGAGATCCTAGTATTTTTATATGCTCATACATAGTTACATATTAAACGGGTCTAATTGCGATTTTTTATTAGGTAAAATTTAATTACCTTAAATTCCCCAAGTTTCGGCAACGTTGCAGCTGCCGTGGTCACGGGTAATTAAAGTTTACCTAGTAAATAGTCACGACTACACCCGTTTGATATATAACTAAACAGGATATCCTAGTTTGGGGCACCAAGACAGTGATAGTGTGGAAGTTATTTATATTTATTTATACACGAGGGTGATTCAAATAGGTCACAGTACTAGGTCAAGGCTTAGAAGAAACGAAGTTATCGTCGCCTTATTTCCGGATCAATCCATAATTCACAAGAGACGCCCGGTGGTTAAATAAATTACAGATGAAAGGAGAAGATAGGTGTGAGCGGAGCAACATCGTTTTCACGAATTATAATATTTTTTCGTAGAATGTATCAACTATTATTACCGATCCTTCTAAGAGCCTGCGGGCGAGTTTCTGAATTGAGAATTTCGCTAAGTAAATAGTTAACTGTCTCTTCAAATTTCTCAGAAAAGAGCATCACAGAACATTACTTAGTGAAATTCTCAATTCAGTAACCGGCCCTGAGTCGTCTTTTGGTGGCTTATTTATTATTTATGTCAATAACATCTCATTTAACAAAAGTAAACTAAGTATTTCGGAATCATTTCAGGACTCAAGAATAATAAATGAACGAATATTACAATGAAGGTAGATAAATATCTTTGCTGTCTTCAGTATTTTACCTTAGGTAAGTAGATATAGCAGACACCAAACTCGAGCTTAGGAATTTATAATTGTATTCCGAGAAACACATATCTTTTTCGCTGCTTTACTTATCATAAGCCGCGTAAATAAAGCTTAGTTTCCGGTACTAACCAGACTGATAGGGACATCTTGTGAGCACGGCTGGTACTTCAGCAGCCGGCTAAAGCGCAGCGTCCTCTGAGCCATTGTGAGCGGCCCGACCGGCCTAGAGACGTGTATTAGCGGAGACGGCATCTGTCGCGGTTGCGGCGAACTCAGCGGCACCATACTCCTTCTAACAGTCTCCAAAGGAACCGTCCTAGCCACTAACGAGTCACTTCCCACCGAGGTGGCACTACCACTGAACATGTTCATCAAGTCGCCGATGGATCCGCCTCCGCTGGAACCACCACTTCCGCGCAACTTGTCCAAGTCTGTCAAGCTGGAGCCGCGACGAACGCGGAGCCGCGAGTTGCCCGGATAGGCGCGACGGATGTCGGCCTCGCTAGCCGCCTGCGCTTTATCACGGACCATTTTCACTCAACTGGTTCGCAAGGAGGTTAGGTGTAAACTAATCGGTGACTCTTGTTCAATTAGCATAGGAATTGGTGTCTAGATAGGCGGAATGAATAAGGCCATGGGCGCCCGCAGGGTGCCGACCTTAGGCGTTTCCGCCGCCATCGCTTGCGCAATGTTCTAGAGTGTTTTACAGAGCGTTTAAACCTGTATTTTTTATTTTCAAATGTAAATGCGACCGTCGTTATGTATTAGGCTGTATTTTGTTTAAAATTTCTATAAAACTTTTTTTTCAAACAGCAACAACATTTCTTTTCGAAACTTTTGATAGTGCCTGTTTTAACGTGCCTGCTAGTTCTATTTTCAAAAATGCCACTTGCACGGATAGATTTTCCGAAAGTGCGTACGTTCCGAGACCCGTATACAGACTGTGTGTCGGTTGCGTATGGCGGACCAACTCAACTGAGCTAATGATGTGATCGGGTTCAAAGGCGCGACGGAACGCGGCGGGTGGCACCACCAGCTAATAGGACCTCTCGGGTGACGAGGCCATCCATCAACTAATACGGGGTGCAGGGTCCATGGCTAAAGACAGTTTGGTTTTCCTTCATGTGGAAGCGTGTGGAGATAGAAATAGAAACACTAAAGAAAATCTTTGTAATTTGTTTTTGAAGCTACATTATACGATTACGTTTGAAAGGATGAAAGCTTCCAATAAGTTATTGTTATAATTTCTGAGGCTAAAGAAGATACCATGTTTCAAGGATTATTTCTAAAGATTTACAAGATCTTAGAGGCCTAGTACCAAGAATGAATAAGGAGTGATCATTATTCCGTATATTATCCTTGTAACAGGCCCGTTATCTCGTTAAACTTTCGAAATAATGCTTATAACATGGTTTCTTGCTAACCATAGAGTGATCGCGTTATGACCATTTTAAACCAAAAATTTAAACTATTAATTTGTCTAGGTATTTTTTTAGATTCCTTTACCATAATGGCCCTACATGCCCTTCATCACAGTTTCTGATACGTGAAAAACCTTCCCTTCCTAATGGAGTAAATGAAATTACAATTTATCCCAGCTTCTTTCAGAGTGACTTGGCAACAACATAACTTACTTAAGAAGATTGTATCAATAATGAGAAAAGATATAAAAACGGCTATTAATTCGATCCGATCATACGTTTCAACGTCGAACAAAGGAAACCATACATAGACCGGCCCTCTGCATCAAGGGAACTGTGAGCAATGCAGTCTATCGATTATTACCATCCAATTGGAAAACCATACAAGTCCTTTTTGACGAGATCGCCTCTACAAAAATTTAGAATAAGCTTTAAGAAAACCAGTACCTACGATGACGTTTGTGAATAACATCGTGATATCTTACAGCGCTCTCAATGACGTCTCTACCATAATTGTATTTTTTCCTTTTTTGTGACCTAATAAGTTGGATTCGATTTTCATCGGGATTTTCAAAGCAAAACTCTTCCAAATACCATTAGGGTGAAATCCCTGGGACGTCAGTGCCCTGTAGTAGCGTATATTACGTGTTTATCAGAACGACCACTTCTCATTTTCCTTTGTCTCGATGTGTTTTCTCAGCGGGACGTTTCGTAGCCTGATGCGTTTACCGTGTTGACAGACATTCCGATTTTAACAAAGAAGTGTGGGTAGATTAGGAAGAATGTACTTAATATTCGACATGATCAAACAAACATTACTGTTACATAGGGCGTTTGAGGCGGAGATGAGGAAGAAGGGGTGAGGAAAGGATAGTTTTGGTGACTCTTCTCAATTGTTAATTCACGGACAATCATCGCCTGTAACCGTGATAACAATAGATCACACATGTCCGTGTGTTAAATCAATAGCTTCTTTACTCTTAACTCTTAACTCTTACTCTTACTCTTACAGAGTTTAACACAATGACTATATCTACGAGTATCTAGAGTTGTACTCCTCAGGTGACGACTTCAAAATAGCGATGAAAAATGTCAGCTGCTCCATACTAAAGTAACCTACGACATCAAAATGCATGGAACAGATGGAAGGTTTTTTGAAACGATATGAAAGCTATTTGTTCCAACAAGTTTTCAGTTAACGAGTATTTCAGTAATCTACACATACATTTTAGTATCTGTCTATACGTTTCTTCTCTATGCATGCAGATATACTATTACTATATGACGATGTTGTTGCTGAATATATTAAAATAAATAAATATTTTCAAAATATGAAGGTACTCGTTATTTTCTCACAAATATAAACATAACAAATTCAGGTCAGCGCCAAGATTGTGGCCAATTTTAGTATTTCTTTCTCTTTTAAGCCTTAACCACGCGTAGGTATTTAAGTAACTTTAAAACTGAAGTAGGTTTATTGTTTGTGCTATAAGTCACTTTACAACAAGGCCTAGATTATATTAATGTATTGTGTAGTAGAATCGGGTCGATTTCATAACATTATCGCTACACGGAGACACGTAAACCTTTACGCGTTAAGTAACCGTATAAAGCCAACTGTGCGCCAATTCAAACATCACGCAATAAAATGATTTATACGTAACGAGTTTATTTCTACAGCGTCCAGTGGCACCTTCACTGACACTAGATCGGTGAAGGGACCACTCGGACGCTGCAGTGCCTGGGACATTTGTAGTAGCAACTAGATCACATTGCTTTAGTTAATCAGTCAATGAATATAGTGTTTGGTGCATTGTTTGCCGAACTAAATTAATACATAAAATTCCTGGCCTCACCGGTTTTTGCATATCAAGTTTTTCATTTTTATTTTTCGCAAAATAATGCAAATTTCAACATTTACACTCGCAAGCACTTGCGAGTAACTACTAGTACTATTTTCATTAGCTCGAAAAGTTTTTGGAGGACTTAGTGAAGTCAATGGTTAAACGTTTTTGTATAAAACTAAATAAGTTACGCAGTCATTTACTACCGCCCAGTTAACGTTCACGACGTCACGCATGGTACACAGAATGAACTAATCACAGAGTAATTTACTCTACAGCACAGCTAACGCTCATTTCATTGGTAGAGACTAATCGATAGGACAGGGGCCGTTTTTGAGAGCGAATTTTGTAAGAAGAAATACTTCTATGGCTTTTTATGCGTAGTTTGACATTCATTCACTCATGTGGTGCACAATGCACACCACTGCTTAAAGTATGTTTAAAGGATATTTAACGAGACTTTATACTCTGATTTTTAATTCCGTAGAATTCTGACAGCTATCATTTTTTGACAACCTTTTTGGCCGGGCACATTTTTCAATTTCATTACGAGTCTGAACAATACATACATTTTATTTGTAAGTGAATGTATCCATTTTCGTTGGGCGTAAAAGCACCACGAGGACGCTTCTTTCTAGGAGAAAGAAAGTTTTAGTCTTGTGCTCTGTCAGATGGGGCTGCTTCCCGGGAAGGGCCAGGTTGTGGCTCCACACGTTTATAAAAATCAACAAACGATCACAACACGAAAAGTCAACTAGAAAAAACTTAACAGAATAACAGAAACTTAACAGATATAACAAGATAATAACAACAAATAGCAGCAAACACCGAGAACACAATGACATGAACGCATTCGAGCATTCAAAGAAGTCGAGTAAAAATCAATCAATATGACAAACGCGAAGTGACAGGTAACATTTTTTTTTTAAATGTTTACTGTACCTGGAATTAGTAGGCAGTGATGCCAGCTAAAGAATAAAATAAAGCAATTAAAGTTAATTCGATATATTGTTCGTGATATTGAAATATTTGTTATTTTTGTATTAGGTCACTTGAGTAAGTAAATATATTCAGATTTACCTTTTTGTAGGTAAAACATAAAAAATACGTAGCATTTTATTCAAATGGGTCAAATTTGTCCCTTTTTCGGTGGAGAACTTTTTTAGTAGCAACACTTATAAAATGTCAGAATTCTACGGAATTAAAAATCAGGGTTTAGTTGCGGAGGACTTATAGCTTAACTGGATATTTGACTTTATAAATTATATAATTAAGATCTATCTTAAGACCGACATAAGTCGCACTGAGGGCTGTTTTGTGCCCCGCCCACCGCCACTTCAACTGAGCAATTCTTCGAGCTATATTAACCACTCGGGTTCTTCTGCGGATCTGCTCGGTTATCATTCATTGCGAGTTTTACGCAATCTGCTTTAAATAAATCATCCTGTGAACCTTACAATCTAAAATAAACTCTCAGGGTCTCGGGCGAGTGTGCACAGCCGCCATATATAATTAAGCCCCAAGAAGTACAAAAATGGCATAAAATAACGTTTGATCGGCACACACCCTGTTAACTTTATAGACAAACATTATTGACGTAAACGCTTTTTATTAGTATAAGTATTTGCTCTCTCTGTGTTGAAACAAAAAAATATCCTGCAGATATGGCTGCTTTAAAGATGTTAGTAATAAATAGAAACTTACCTTGTTTGGAAAACAATCCTTAGGGAAGCACTCAAATACACACTAAGAATTACTCAAAAGTACCGCAGCCTAGTTATTTGTCCATATTCATAGTCAGTTATAACTGTTATAAGATTTGCAAATTATTTAATTCAAAACTTGTATGAATATGAACTATCAATGAAATCCCTGTTAAAAATCAACACAGGTCAGTTTCCAAAGTAATCAAAGGTTTGACAACGAAACCGTAAAATAAATATTTAAAAACTGTTAATTAAACTAATAAATGTGTAAATAGTTCAAAAAACAAAACTCTAAACAAATCAACAAGATAACATTTTTAAAGTTTGAAAAACAAATGACAATCGTCAACACAATTTGCAAACGACTCCAAAAATCGAAAATCGGTTTCATTGCCAATCTAAATTGAAAAGAGTACTCACATTGAGCTGCATCACGATCTTGTTGTACGCCCGGTGCCACCTTTGCTTCGGCGTCAACTTTGGCTGCTCCTTCCTTGTCTCCTGCGCTTGCGGCTGCGCTCCTCCTTCCTGAAATACTTCTTGGTACTGATCGTCAGTCTCGTTGAACTGTTCATCGCCTTGAAACTTTGCATCATCTCTAAATTCCTCTTCTTGGTAAGGTTCCCTTTCGTCCCTGAACTCGTCTTGTTGTTCGTCGTAAGTGTCTTCTTGGAACTCAGGCGTGCCTTCGGGCACTTCGTGGAACATTCTCGGTCGTTCCTCTTTGAAAGAGACCTTTGATTTCTCGGCGAGAGATTCTGGGAATGATAAATAATGATTTGTATTTCTAGAGTAGCGTCAATAAGAACTAGGCAGAGTCTTGATAAAGAACAAATTGTCTATAATATCAAACAGATTGTGTGGCAATATTTCTAAGATGCTCAATTCCTGATACATGTTGGAGTTTGTCACTTGCTATAACTTTCGCTCTACAAATTTTGACTTTGTTATCGATTTTGAAGAAAAAAATAATTTATGCAATTGCTGGTCTGTACTGGCACCATTTGACAGATAAAATGCTTAAAACCATCTTAAAATAGAATGAGCATTCTTCTATATAGTAAAATTATTTTCTGAAGATTTGATAAAGCGCAAATTTTATAAAATTACACTCTAATATTTCGAAAAAAACATATATCTGAGAAAGCAACTCATAGAGCAAAAATTGTAAAATAAAACTCTTATTGGGGTTTTTGAGGAAATGAGCTTTTTAGAAAAATCCTATCTAGATTATTTTAATAAAAGTCTTGACCCACCTTCTTGTGTTGTAGGTATATGAATAGAAAGTTTGTCTTGGAAAGAACTTTGTGAAGTTCTCCGATCAATGACCGAAGGTGCTTGACTGTGGTAGCTGTCCACTGACGGTTTTCTAATATGCGAGCCATTTCTCGTCGGAGATGATTGCTTCTGCAAACTCGGACTTGGCTCATCAGGTAGATTTACTAGATCCTCGGCCTCTTCTTGAATTGTGTAGTCGTCCTCACGATACCGGTCAAGGGACGTTCGGTCTATGGAACTCCTATCCCGTTCCAAGGAGACCCTATCGATCGTTTGATCGTATTCAGTCTTATGATACTCGTCGTCGTAGGCACTTTCGTCATACGTTGAGGGGGGGAGGTCTTCGGGTGCATCAGGGAGCGTCCGTATCCTTCGCACCGGAGGCCTCTGGATAGACTCCTGTCTTCTTAGAGAAGGAGTTCTGGGTAGAGCTACTGGGGTAGATGGGGTCACGGGCACTGCAGGTGATCCATCGGGGACGGAGGGGACTGTAGCCGTCGCCGCACTGGTGAAGGGGGTCACTGGTGCGACGGCTGAAGGGAATGGCGTTATAGAAGGTACGGTGGTGGCTGGCGGCTGAGCTACGGGTGGTGCTGAAACTGCCGCGGCCGCTGCGCCGAAGAAACTACCAAGCTTCTTTGCACCGCCAGCCATCAACGAGCCCAACGTTGCCGCTCCCGTCATGACGGTGCTTTGTAACTGCTGAGCTGGCTGCTTTTGCTGCTGTTGCAGCAAGTGTTGCTGTTGCTGCTGCTTTTTGTGCGCGTCAAATTGCTGTTGCAACGTCAACTCAGGCTTCGGCTCCTGATAGAACTCATCCTGGAACGGTTTCGGTGCGGGTTCTGGCTGATGTGTTTGTTCCGGGACACCGTATTGCATAACCGGTGCGTGGTATTGCGCAACCTCACCGTTTTGTGGGTACTGCTGGTCAAACTGTTGGTCGTATTCACTGTAGCTGTGATCCTGGTATTGGTCTTGGCTTAAAGTCACCGGTAGCTGAGGCAGGTATGAAGCTACGGTTGACGGTATTGTTTTTGATAGCAGTGTATCATCTTCACTTGTGACTGGATACGTGAAGTGCGACGTGGTTTCCGTCGCGCTCCATGGCGTTTTTTGAACTGAAAAAAGCCAGTATTAAATCAGACAAATTGACACTACAGTTGCCAGTCACTTCTACACTACGGGCTGGAACTACGGACTGAGTGAACTCACATGTGAATTCAACTGGACGACATGCGACACGCGGATTCAAATAGCGTGGGATGAAACGGAAATAGTTATCATGTTGGTTTGTTTTTCACTTATTATGACTCATTATGAATACGTGTAGCATTGACCGTAATTCATTATCACTAGTTCAAAGTTAAAAAAGTTGATCGTGATATCAATAAAGGGTTTATTTACCAGGGGGCGTCGCATGTGGAGTCTCATCAAAGAAAGGCTGCATACCGTCCTCATCGTAACTGCAAGGTAAACGTATAGAATAAATAATGGCTTAAAACTTGTATATAAGTACGCCAAACCTTTTTACCGTTTCTTTTTCTCTATCGTAAAAACTGTAATGTCCATACAAATAAGTTCATATAGGTATCAAACCTGTTACGACTATAATGCAGTCCTTATATTATAGCAACGAATACTAAAAACCGGCCAAGTTTCTGTTAGACTGCCGCTAAGAGCCCTGTACTGAATGCAAGAAAACAATTTTTTTACAAATAAATAAGACTAAATATTATAAGTGAGTAGTTAACCATTGGCTTACCTCAGAGACGATTAGTAGTAGAAAGCTGAGATTTGGCATAGATATACAAATCAGTGGCACCGACAAAACCCCTACGCCTTAATTATGGACAAAAAAAAATCTCGTTTATTCTATGGATTTGCTAACAAAACCATTCAGGGATCCATGAAATATTGTGAACTTTAAAATATTAAATTCAAATTGTTCGCTTATTTCGGCTGAACGGCTACTTGTAGAAACGTGAAAATTTTAAGGACAATAGCACATAATGTCTAATAACGGCTCTAATCGCGATTATTTATTAAGTCAACTTAATTACCTTGACTCCCGATTTTTCGTCAACGTTTCAGTTGCCGAAACGCTAGGTTATTAATAATACCCAATGAATAATCGCGATTAGACCCTCTAAATGGTACGTAATGGTACATAAGAACTCACGTAGTGCTATAGTTGGTGTCCTGGTACTGGTCTGTGAGGGTCCTCGGGTACTCGGGCTGGTAGCCGAAGCTGTCGTACCCATAACTCGCGTCCGGTATCATCTTCACGGGCTCTAGAATGCGAAACGATCGTTCGATCATTGGAAAAAGGTAAAATAAGGACAAAGGTAAAATCACAATTTGCATGATTGATAGATTTGAAAGAGACTTTTTGATTTGATTGAAGATCCGGTTGTAGCGCAGCGGTAGGCCGGCCTTGTATTCGAGAGGTCGTGGGTTCGAATCCCGGCTTGTACCAATGACTTTGTTTCCTAAGTTACGTACATTTGTGAAGTAGTAGGTATACCACTCGCTAACCGTGAAGGAAAACATCGTGAGGAAACGTGAGTGAAATTGCCAATCCGCGACGGGAGCGCATGGTAACTAAGCCCACACTTTCTGAGAGGAGTCCTGTGCCTTGCAGTGGGACGTATCTGGGGCAGGTTTTATTAAACCAAACCGACCAAATGCGAGTTGGAATCGCGCTTGAACTCAGGTTTAGCAAAAATATATTTTCCTTCATTGAGTTCGGGACCCTTAGAGGAAGTCCAACCGCACTTAGAGGTTTTTTTTTGTTGTACTATAATAGGGTCTGCACCAAGTTTGACACAGCAGTCTTGCTAAACAAAAAGTTTGACACAGCAGTCTTGCTAGTCTATCTAAAAAAAAACAGTTTTGTTTTTAAACGAACGTGAAATAGGTTTGTCGGGGCCGGAAGGAAGTGGCAATCACTACCCTCCGATATTAAGCCTAAAGACGTTTATCTACACTAATGTTGTAACATTCTACTTATGTTTTCAATACTTGACTTATAATTACTACTGTTATAGCGCAGACAACAAAACACTCAATTTAAGCAATTTCACATGATGGTATAATATTCACATCGATATCGTAAAATCTCATTATAACATCAATAAAACGCGACCAACTTGATTGCAGGGCCAATCAGGTTGGTCGCGTTTTATTGAAGCGCGCAGCTGCGCTCTCATTGGTTAAATTTTAATGGCGGCAAAATCACTGTGATTATACACGTACGCGTGAATTTAATTTTTAATTGCATTAGTGAAGATAAAGTAGTGTATGCAACTGCATATAACACGGGTATTAAAACACTCGTTACTATTATGAAACTCGCTGCGCTCGTTTCATAAACTCACACTCGTGTTTTAATACCCTTCATTATATGACAGTTGCATAAACTACTATTATGTTATTATGAGTTCTAGCACCATAAACTCATATCGAAGATTCACCTCCCAGAACTAGATAAAGTATAATTTCTTTCCCTGAAATAAACAGTTTAATTTTTATGTTTATATGTATGTTCTTGATGTTAGTTTATGTGATGTTAGTTCAATTAGCAATAGTTTGATGGAGAACTTGAACTAAAAATGTTAATATAATCGTAGAGGCCACGCGGTAATGTTTTTTCTCAACTAATACTGTTCATTCTATAACCTGTCGAAAAATCAATATAGTCACGTGGTACAAAAATGCGCCATACAAATGGGGCTCAAATTATGACGTCACAACGTGTACGTAACGCCTTACAATGTATGAAGCGTTTATCGATATTTGAGTTATCTCGTAAAATAATGTTTTTATGCTTTTTATAAGAGAACGCATACAATTCAATGAAAAACTTATTCTAATATGTTTTTTATTAGGTATAGTAACTTTATTTTTCACGTTTTTTGTGATCCTGAAAGCCCTGAATTTTATTTGTTTTTATTTTTCTTAAGTTTACATATGTTTTCTGTGGTATAAAAGCTATTTCACTCCAATGTAAGTTAAACGCAAGTTCCCCATTGCAGCTCTTTATAGTTCAGGCAGACAGATGTTGCAGACATAGTAAAAGTCACACTCCATGGATTTCCTATCAACGCGCATTGTGAATAATAATAATAACTTCCGCACAATACAATCACTTGACCTGGTCCTAAATTAGGATATCCTGTGCTATGGTAACCAGGCAAGGACATTACAAACATGAAGATACACCCAGACTGAGGACATTTGTACAAATGTACGGCGGCCCTTAAGCGCCTTAACGGCTAGACCAACGAAGCAGTCAATAGTAGGAACTCCTGCGTTCGTCTGTCTGTCTGTCCGTCTGTCTGTCCGTCTGTCTGTCCGTCTGTCTGTCCGTCTGTCTGTCCGTCTGTCTGTCCGTCTGTCTGTCCGTCTGTCTGTCCGTCTGTCTGTCCGTCTGTCTGTCCGTCTGTCTGTCCGTCTGTCTGTCTATCTGTCAACAGGCTGTATCTCATGAACCGTGATAGTTAGGCAGCTGAAATTTTCTCAGATGATGTATTTCTGTGGCGTTATAACAAGAAATACTAACTTGAGTGCGTGCATGCGTGCGTGCGTGTGTGTGTGAGTGTACTTGTGTGTGTTTGATCTAATTATTCAAGCCATTGAATATCTGATACGCAAAGCGAGTACCCGCGTTATCAGAAGATTATTATCTTGCCTACTGACCTAATTAATAATGCTCCAGATAGGTCACCGAGTGTATTAAAACTTGGTCCTGATTTGCATAAGTCAACACAAATCGAATGTCAGGTTGGCTAGACTTCCGTGTCCGTGTGACTTAAAGTTACTTTATGCAAATTTATAATTGAATCTGCAGGTTTTTCTTCAACTTCCGTAAGATAACGTGGTACAGTGACTCTAATTAACGTTAGAGCAAACTAAAAGGATGGAGGTACATCATCGTCATCATAAGCAGCTTATATACGTCCCACTGTTGGGCACAGGCCTTCTCTCAGAGAGAGAGAGAGTATGAGCTTAATCACCACGAGTGCCCACCGCGGATTGGCGATTTCGAGCACATGATTTCATGAGGTACATCTATCATGTCTATTTATAAGCGGCTATAAATAGACATTTTATATAGATTGTATTATAATTTTGTAAATAAACAATTTACTTACTTACTTACATGTCTACAGTCTGTATTGCTTGCATTTATTACTGGCTTTATAAAAAAAAAAAATTGGTTTGGGGCGTCATAGTAATTGCTGTCATCGGATGTTAGCTTTTATTGTACTTACCTACTTGCTTTTTATCAAGCAAATTGTAAATTAAAAAACCCGGCCAAATGCGAGTCGGACCCGCGCACGAAGGGTTCCGTACTATTAGACACAAAGATCGAGAAAAAACGGCAAATTAATCAGGCCCACCCCCCATAAATATTTATTTTATTCTGTTTTTAGTATTTATTGTTATAGCGGCAACAGAAATGGGATCCTGCCTTTTCGCAGAAAATTGTTACGCTGATTATCACTTGCCAACCAACATTTCACCTATTTTTCACTTTGACAACAAACGATTTACAAATTTTTGTATGGCAACGTTTCATTTGGTAGGATTGTTGTTAAGCTGATTATTATAATGAAACAAAACGTTTTGGGTATTTATTATTTTTCAAATCTTTTACTAGGCCAAACAACTATTAGATGAATAACGTTTCGTCTGTGAAACAGTTCCCTTTTCGTAAATAGATATAATATATAAAAAAAAACTTGAATACAGTTTTTTCTTTTTTGCAAACCTATAGGTTAGGTTAGGTTAGAACTGTGAACCGCGGCAGCGGCCGGCGAGTGCTAGGAAAATTCTATCCATTTTACTAGGTTTTCCTAACCTTTAGGTTAATCTATAGGTTTGCTTAACGAAACTTAATGCAACATTTGGTATACAATAAACAACTGAATGAATATTACGCTAAGTAAAACATACGCTACTTAAAAGTTGGCATTTTGAAAAAATGTCATTATAAAAAGCAAACCAAACAAACAGTTGGCAACTGCGAGGTTGGGAAATAAAAAAAAATAATAAGAAAAGTTGGCAAATGATTATTCCGCAAAATAATATTCTTCGAAACGTTAGTTGCCAAATGAAAATCGGCCAAAAATGTTTCTGCAAAAAGGCAGAGAACCAACAGAAATACATCATCTCAGAAAATGTCAACTGCCTAGCTATCACAGTTCATAAGATACAGCCTGGTGACAGATAGAAAGACAGACAGACGGACGGACAGACAGACAGACAAATGGACAGTGAAGTTTAGTAATAAGGTCCCGTTTGGCACCCTTCGGGTACGGAACCCTAAACAGAGGCAGAATTGGCGGCCTTATTGCGGATAGCAATTTCTTCCAGGCAACCCCAATATTGGAAAGATTGGCGAAGGGAAAATGAATCTGTAAGAACTGTGAGAGCTATTTCTGGAACGTACAGCCCAGACCAGGTAGGGTTAAACAAACGGTTAAGAGGTTAAAATATTTTTTGAGCAAGTTTCCCGCACACTTCTCTGTCTAAAACTGCTATTATTGTTACATAAGCATGTTTGTGCCAAAAAATCGTTCATTCATTCATTGTTGCTTTATTTAACAGGCCACTGCTTGCTGCATCCATACAAGTTCAACAGTCACGTACCGGGTATGAAAGACACATGTATGGGCGCGGATGCAGGGGCGCGGCAGGCGCTCACGGAGCCCGACTCGCTGACGGGTCAGGCTCCTGAGAGGCCGTTTTAAAAGATAAATCTGGTGCATCTTTATCTTTTAACACAGCATTTTACTTTATAAAACAAGACCTTGCTGTTCGGAATAAAGTAGCAACATTGTCTGTGACAGATGACACTTACTTTTGAGGTTATTGCACTTGAAAATTTTCTTGCTTGGTTGGCTCGTGGTTGAGCAAATTATACGTTTTTGCTGTCGTGGTGGCCCGCGGGCAACGTGATTTTGGTTAAAAATTGTGAGGCAATTGGATTGCCGGCTTTATATCTTCGCGTGGAGTGAGTTATAAAGAAGGAGGGAAGGTTCCCGAGTCATTCCTGACGATTTGTGGTGTTGATTTGCGAGGTCGTGGTGTCGAGAACCTGCACTGAGACGCAGTTTTCTGGGGAAGAGCGCTCTTGGGGTAGTCTGGGGAAGACTAGGGCTCCCACTAGCGATCCGGTGCAGGCATCCCGGGAGGCGCCGGCTGCCTAGTCGACGAGGAACGTCGACAAAGGACTGTATATTCTGTAAGTGTTTTACTTGTGTTTAAGTGTTTATTAGCGTTTAATTTGGGACCAGGAGGCAGGCGGCCCTTCTCCTTGGTCTCTGGTAGCAGAGCGGGTCCTATACCCAACATTTTCTGGTAGCAGAGCGTGGTTTATCCCATAACCCTGGGGCCAAACCCGCACTTTGTAGGTTAACTTTGTTTTCGCATATTTTGTAGATAAACTTTGTATACTTACGACTATACTAACAGTTGCAATTGTTGTTTGCAAGTGTTATATGTGTTTTCATATACAATTGTTGTATGTTAATCGGTGACAAATGGTTTTGTAAAAGTTGATATGTATTGTTTTTGCTATTATATCTAGGACAGATATTACTTTATAATTTGTTCGGTTTGTACAAGACGGCTCTTGTTAAAACACTTGTCTTGTAATATCTAGGACAGATATTTGTTCATAATTATATTGTTCTTGTACAAGACGGCTCTTGTTAATCTTTTATCTTTAATAAAATTGTTAGTCTTTTGTATCTTGGAAAGATGTATGTTAGTAATCTGTGGTAGGGTACCCGTTGCTATATATATATACTGTACTATTTAATATAATTTCATCTACATTGGGCCATTGTTGAGTTTTGGTATTTTGTTAGCGGGGAGCTATCAATAAATTAATATTTGTTGTCAATATTAATTACTCTAACGCGATGGCGAGGGCGTCATTGGCCAATGAATTGCGTTGGTTTACCAATGCCCAGGGGCTATTGTCACGTAGGGATCGTGACGATGCCATATTGGAACGTGCAGAACAGGTGTCTCAACGTCTCATTGAGGCGGAAGGGGCCATGAAGTCGTTGTCAGGCAGTACTCCAGCACCCACCCACGAGGTCTGGGCAGGTTATGAGCAGGACTTCACCCAGATCATGGAGATTGGTGACTCCATAGTCCAAAGGGCATCGGACATCAGGAGACAACGTGAGGGTCATGTTGTACCTACTCATACACCCAGGGAGGATTTAGTAAGCATCACAGGTAGGCTGCCCACCCTACAGCTGTCACATTTTGGAGGCGCTGTGGAAGAATGGGTTCCATTTAAAAATATGTTTACATCTCTAGTGGACTCTAGAGGAGACTTGTCTCGTGGACAAAAAATGGCATATTTGTTGTCCACTCTGGAGGGCGAAGCGAGGTCGCTCGTCCAACATCTCAAGGTCGAGGACGACCACTACAGCATTGCGTGGGAGTTACTGAACACGCGATACCAGAACGTGCGCCTATTGGCTGATGCGCATGTCAGTCAGCTATTGGCTTTGCCCAAGCTGACCAACCGGTCACAATTGAGGCTGCAGTTGTTGACCCCAATTACAGTGGCCTGTAATGCACTGAGGACGTTGGGACTGCCCGTGGACGAGTGGTCCTTTCTCCTCGTGCACATTACTTTAAGTAGGTTGCCGACGGACATGCGTTCTAGGTTCGAACGGGAGTCTGCGGAGCGCGATGTCAACGCGTTGCCTAAATTCGTGGACCTCATCCAGTTCCTCGAATATGAGGCCAGGGTCGTGGAGACCTCACAACCGGACTTGAGGCAGTCAGCGGCGCCGACGTGGGGATGTGGCGCCTCACAGGGGCGCAGGGCGTCTCAGCCAGCGCAGCCGCTGCGAGGACGCACTACGGCGCGCTTGGCGGCACTGGCGGCGGCCGGGAAGGACTCGGCTTGTTTGCAGTGTGGGCACGCGGGCCATACTCTGCTGAAGTGCCACGACTGGCAAGGGTTGCCAGTTGCTGATAGGCGGCGCATGGTGAAGCGCAATAGCCTGTGCTTTGGCTGCCTGGGGGACCACTTTGAACGGAACTGCCCCAGGCCCCAGCGTTGTCGTGCATGCGGCGGGCCGCACCACTTAATGTTGTGTGCCAACAGGTCGGGAGCGGACTCTCCGACGGCACAACAGCGGCGCCCTACGGGCGGGGGCCCCTCAGGGCGAGGCCCCCCGTCCGATGGGAGGAGGAGTCCTCCACGAGGCGCACCCCCACACCGGGAGCTGAGCCAGGTACCTGCGCGTGGACCCATGGGGGGCCCCGCACCTGGGGGTTACCATGCAGCCGGCCCGAGTGTGAGTTGGGCCCCTACGGGCGGGGGCCCGATGGTTGACACGGGGAGAGGGCCTCCTTTCTGCGCACCGGTTCCTGCGCGCGCTGGCGTGGAGCAGCGCGGCCCAGGGGTGCCGCAGCGGTACTCTCCGCCGTGCCACGAGTACCCACGGCTGGAGTACCACCCGCCGTATTACAGGTACGGTAGGGCTGCAGGGTATACCCTGCCTAGGATGGCGATGTGCACTCGCCAGCCACAGTACGAGCAGGGGCCCCCCTACGGGAGGGGGAGTCTGTAGCTAGCCTGCCCCTCTGCAAGCGCAGAACCGAGGACGGTTCTGCTGCCCACCGCGGTGGTCCGCGTATGGGGCCCCCAGGGAGATTCGGTTAGGGTTAGAGCCCTGCTAGATTCGGGGGCCCAGGGATGTCTATTATCAACACGAGTGGCCGAGCAATTAGGTTTAGGGCTGGGTGCCCCTTCGGTGCCCCTCTTGGGAATTGGCGGTGTGAAGGTTCCGCGTCTGGCGGGGCAGACGCACCTTACCTTTTCGTCGGTACACTCTTCTACGCTGAGGATTTCGGCCATGGCCATGGTAATGGATACCATTGTAGGATGGCAGCCATCTACAGATCTGCCCTCAGGTGTACGGTCATGCACGTTGGATCTGGATCTGGCCGATCCACTTTTCTACCATCCCGCTCCAGTGGATCTACTCCTGGGCTCGGATGTATTAGGATGGGTCCTACTAGGCACCCAGAAGGTTCTGGGGCCCTCTTCACTGGTGGCAGTGTCGACAATTTTTGGATTTTCTGTAATGGGGCCAGTCTTTGAGGACTCGACTCCGGACGAGTCGAAGGTCATTGCATCTGCATCTCTTGCCAAGGCGATGCAAAGATTTTGGGAAGTTGAGGAGCCTCCCATGGTTCCAAGGGTGGATCCGGACCATGAGGAGTGTGAGGCCTTTTATCAAGCCAATACGTCGCGGCTGACGTCCGGTCAATTCGTAACTAGGTTACCGTTCATTGCTTCTTCTCCTGTTCTAGGGCAGTCCAGGGCACTGGCGGAGAAACGACTGCTGGCCATGGAACGGCGCATGCGGCGTGACCCCGTCCTTCGCGATAAGTACATTGAGTTTATGCGCGAGTATGAGGCATTGGGCCACATGTCTCCGGCTCGAGTTGATTGGAGCTCAACTGAGCATTATTTCTTGCCTCACCATGCGGTGGTGAAGGCGTCGTCAGGTAAGCTGAGGACCGTATTTGACGGCTCAGCCCCCACGTCGACAGGGGTGTCATTAAATCAGTGCTTGCATTCCGGTCCCAAGTTGCACAGGGATGTCGTGGACATTATACTGAACTTTAGGAGACATCAGGTGGTGTTTGGAGCGGACATCCGGATGATGTTTCGGCAGACGGTTATCCACCCAGATGACAGGCGTTTCCAGCTGATTCTCTGGCGTGAACACCCGGAGGACCCGGTGACTGTCTACGAGCTCAACACCAACACATATGGGTTGAAGTCCAGCCCTTATATTGCCATTCGCTGCTTGTTAGAGTTGGCAGAGCGGGAACGGGCCCGCTTTCCCCGCGCAGCCGCCGTGTTGGCACGCGACCTTTATGTTGACGATGTGTGCACCGGGGCCCAAAGTATCGAGGAGGCTCTCATACTGCGGGATGAATTGATTGCCATTCTAGCAGCCGGAGGCTACGAGCTGCGGAAATGGTTGTCTAACGAGCCGGGTCTGTTGGAGGGTATCCCGGAGGATCACCAACAGAACCCTAATTTGTTTGAGGACGTGGAAGATCCCAACATGATAGCGGTGTTAGGAATGCAATACCAACCCGTTAACGATATTTTCACGTTCCAGGTGGACCTGGAGCACCAGAGGGTCTGGAGTAAACGGACAGTGCTGTCCACCATAGCTCGTATGTTTGATCCGAACGGGTGGATTAGCCCAGTGATCTTCCTGGCCAAGTGTCTGCTGCAGCAGCTCTGGATTATGGGCGTCTCGTGGGACGAGCCGCTCATCGGGCCTCCACTGGACACCTGGCTTGCGCTGATATCTTCGATGAAGGAGGTCAACCGGGTTGCCCTGCCTCGTCGGATTTTGCCGCCGGGCAAGTGTCAGGCAAGTCTGCATGGGTTTTGTGATGCATCCGAGCGGGGGTACGCTGCGGTAGTGTATCTACGTACGGTTGATTCCGAGGGTCGGGTCAACGTCGTTTTACTCTTGGCAAAGAGCAAGGTGGCTCCTATTAGAACTCGTCTGACCATACCTAAGCTAGAGTTGAGCGGAGCTCATCTGTTGTCCAGATTGTTAAGCCACGTCTCTCGTGAGCTGGCTGCCACCATTGACATCCGGGATGTCTTTGCATGGTCAGACAGTCAAGTCGCGTTGGCATGGTTGCGCGCGGCGCCACATACTTTGGAAATCTTCGTGGGAAACCGGGTTTCCCAGATACAGAACATTGGCATCCCCATCATCTGGAGACACGTCCCAGGTGATTGGAACCCAGCTGACTGTGCTTCCCGGGGCTGCACAGCTCCGGAATTGGTGTCTCATTCACTTTGGTGGGGACCAGCCTGGTTGGAGGAACCAGAGACTTCGTGGCCTGTCCAGCAGGTGGACAGGTCGATTCAAGTTTTGCCTGGCGTGCGGGTGCACGCCCTGGCTGTGGAGACGGCCTTGGATCCCGACTGGCTGCCTGGGCGGTATAGCAGTCTGGATAAACTGCTGGCGGTTACCAGCTGGATTAAAAGATTTGTTCGCAACTGTCGAAATCCGAGTGATAAACATTTGTCCCCAGTTGTGAGTGCAGAGGAACGTCGGAACGCGCTGCTGCACTGGATTCGCATCGTGCAGGTGGACCGCTTCGAGGCTGAACTTCGGATCCTGCGCGAGGGTCGCACCAAACTCAAGGGAGCGGTCGCCAGGTTAAATCCCTTTACGGATTCGGAGGGACTTTTGCGTGTTGGGGGTCGACTTCGGAAAGCTGACCTGCCTTACGGAAGTCGCCACCCCTTGCTGTTACCAAAGGATGGACCTCTGGTAAAGCTCTTGGTGTCGGATCGACACATTCGTAATGCCCATGCCGGATGTGGGGCATTATTAGCTATCCTGCAACGGGAGTTTTGGATATTGTCTGCTCGAAGAGTCATTCGAAGCGTCCTCTTTCAGTGTGTACCTTGTTACAGAGTGAAGGCTTCACTCATGCAGCCGCAGATGGGAGATCTGCCGCCGGACCGAGTTAATCAGTCTCGGCCATTTGAGGGAGTCGCAACGGACTTTGCGGGGCCGTTTTCAGTAAAAACGACCACCCTTCGCAACGCTCGGGTTGTGAAGGCTTACCTATGCGTGTTTGTATGCTTGGCCACCAAGGCTGTCCACTTGGAAGTAGTTTCAGCATTGTCGCCTTCGTCGCCGCTTTGGATCGTTTTGTGTCGCGCAGAGGCCTGCCCTCACTTATTCGCTCCGACAATGGCTCAAATTACAAGGGTACCATAAACTATCTAAAGGATGTTAATGTATTTTTAGAAAATAATGGTGATAGTTTAAGTCAAATCCTCGCCCGGAAAGGGGTAACTTGGCGGTTTAGTCCCCCAAATTGCCCTCACTGGGGAGGTATCTTTGAAGCTGCCGTCAAGTCAGCTAAGACTCACCTCCGCCGCGTGATCGGAGAGACTGTCCTGACGTTTGAGGAGCTTGTTACTGTGTTTTGTAAAGTAGAGGCGGTCCTCAATTCTCGTCCTCTCTGTCCCCTGTCCCTTGATCCAAACGATCTAGAGGTCCTGACTCCTGGCCATTTTTTGATTGGGCAGCCACTTACTGCGCTGCCAGAATACCCATGGAGGGATGAACGTACGTCACGGTTGTCACGTTTTCAAATGTTGCAACAAATGGGCCAGGACTTTTGGAATCGTTGGTCGGTTGAATACCTGCATCTGTTGCAGCAAAGGGTGAAGTGGACAGACAGGACCGAGCCTCCTAGGGAAGGGGATTTGGTACTTTTGAAGGAGGCCAATTGGCCATCCTTGTTTTGGCGCCGGGGGCGCATTTTAAAGTTGCTATTTGGGGAGGACGGAACTCCACGCGTCGCGGATGTGTTGGTCGATGGTTCGATTCTGCGACGAGCCGTAGCAACGCTCTCTCGTCTCCCGGTTGATTAGGCTAGCGGCCTGAGCCTCTCAGCCCGGAGCGGGGGAATGTTCGGAATAAAGTAGCAACATTGTCTGTGACAGATGACACTTACTTTTGAGGTTATTGCACTTGAAAATTATCTTGCTTGGTTGGCTCGTGGTTGAGCAAATTATACGTTTTTGCTGTCGTGGTGGCCCGCGGGCAACGTGATTTTGGTTAAAAATTGTGAGGCAATTGGATTTCCGGCTTTATATCTTCGCGTGGAGTGAGTTATAAAGAAGAAGGGAAGGTTCCCGAGTCATTCCTGACGATTTGTGGTGTTGATTTGCGAGGTCGTGGTGTCGAGAACCTGCACTGAGACGCAGTTTTCTGGGGAAGAGCGCTCTTGGGGTAGTCTGGGGAAGACTAGGGCTCCCACTAGCGATCCGGTGCAGGCATCCCGGGAGGCGCCGGCTGCCTAGTCGACGAGGAACGTCGACAAAGGACTGTATATTCTGTAAGTGTTTTACTTGTGTTTAAGTGTTTATTAGCGTTTAATTTGGGACCAGGAGGCAGGCGGCCCTTCTCCTTGGTCTCTGGTAGCAGAGCGGGTCCTATACCCAACATTTTCTTCCTACATCCATACGAGTGCAACAGTCACGTACGTAAGGCACATGGGTGAGCACGGGCGCTGACTCAGCAAGGGCGGCGTGCGGGTGTACGGCAGGAGGCGCCCGTGCGCGTCTTTCTTTTAGGAAGGCCTCTCCAATGAGATTAAAACATTCTACATTATTGACTTATAACTGTTATGAACAGGGGCCTGCTTGCTACATTTGTACACGTACAACAGTCACGTACCGGGTATATAAGGCACATGGGTGGGCGCGGGCGCAAGGGCGGGGTTGGCTTGCGGAACGGACGAAGTCTGATTCGCTGCCGGGTCGAGCGCTGTACGCGCCTTTATCTTTTAATTCTATTGAGAATGCATTTTTTTGCTAGTCACGAACTTGCAATAAAACAAGGCCTGCTTGCTGCATCTATACGAGTTCAACAGTCACGTACCGGGTATGTAAGGCACATGGGTGGGCGCGGGGGCGGCTTGCGGGGGGCGCGGCAGGCGGCGGCCGCGCGAGCGCACGGAGCCTGACTCGCTGCCGGGCGGCTGTGGAAGCGCGCGCCCGCGCTTCGGCGTCGACGACGGAGTCGCTGCGGAGAAACGGTACATTCGAGGCTTTAAAGCTTTTAATTGTTAAAATACTTTATTGTATTAAGGCATTTTATACGTTTCTACAATAAGATCCCTGAGGATATAATAAGCTTGCCAGAAACGCGGTTCAAAAAATGTGTGAAGCACACTTTGTGCCAAAAAAGCTACTATAACATTAAAGATTATTTAGATGACAATGATGTCTGGAATTAAAGCCAGTTCAATGCATGAGTTTTAGAACATTTATATAAATCCTGTAAATTAAGGACTTGAAAAGACTAAGTTTGAAGTTTTTTTGTCAATTTTTTCTCCAATATGATCTAGATTTTGAAATGGACACCTAGTTTAACTTGTAACGTTCATTAAGTCGCAGTTTCTGTGCTACTTTGAATAAAAAAAATTGATTTAGATTTTTTTTATTTTGAAAGAAATATTAACACAATACATAACCTTTATTAATACGAGTACATAGGCGAGCTTATTACTATATTTTTTTTGCAGCTAACCAGATCAATGGTGAAACGATGATTTTTAAAGAAGCATACGTCTTGCTCGATCATTATTACATTTTTAAAGCAGCTGTTATGTCTCGCATGCCGTCTCGCTCGCACATTCTAACATTTCTAATTATTGTAACAAAAAGAAGAGCTAGATATTAAAATTACGGTAATATTAAACATATTTTTCTGTATTTACAGTTTTTGATGAAGAAAATTTGATACTACAACGATTAATTTTAGTAGTACATTTTCTCAATGAAAAACTAACAATAGAAGATAGATAGATAGATAGAATATTCTTTATTGTACACAAAGATAATAGATGCCTGCGCTTCGGCTTCGACGGCGTGGTCGACAGTGGAAAGAGACGGCTCAGTATTTTTCAATTATTCGCATGCTAATACGTTGTTATAATGCGATTATAACGCGATTAGACCCGTTTGGTTAACCAAACATATGAAGGCTACCGACTGTACTATTATACCTCGGCCCAGATTCTATCAATACATTATAACGCAATAGCAACGGTATGAACGTGGCGATTTCAGTTCATTGCAGCTTCAAGTTGAGGCGCGCACACGACTGAAACCTTATAGGCGTAAATGGTATGAAAAAACACGTCACGTGACCTGACCGTCCGACCGACCGACGTATATCTATCATGGTATAATAAAGTACTAACAGAATCGAGGCCCTCTAGCTGATACCCCTTACCAGGTAAACTGGCAGTAGTGCGCCTCTGGCGCGGTCTGTACGGTGTCATCCCATTGTAGTCCGAGTAGCGAGAGGACGCCGGCAACTGTAACAGGACAGGGGGCTTATTCGGTGATGACAAAGATTAGATAATCAGTGGAAAACCACTGACTTTCACAGGTGTTTTTAATTACATTGACGCACATTGGTTTATTCAAAACATCTGGTCTATGGTCAGATGTTTTAAAATAGACATTGATGCCACAAAGACTTTACGCGTTTTTGCATGCAAACTTGAAGTGGCAATGTAATGGAAACATCTGTCAAAGATAGTAGCTGACACTGATTTCGTGTACTTTTACATCACCAGAATCTAGAGTCAGTTTATTGTTAGTCACTATACATCCTAGGTTAAATCTCAACACAGCGGAGTTTTTACACGTATGTTCAGGTTAAATCTTTTTAGCCAAATTTGAACTACTTTCTGGAAAATTACGACTTTTTGCATGCTTGTTCAGTTCTGATAATATTAAAATAAAATTATAGAAATAACCTGCAGCCAGAGTTGTCACCTCACGAGGATACTTCGGAATGGTTAATAGTCGCACGGATACGAAAATGTATTATGACCTACTTCTTAATCTGTGGGTTAATCGACTTTGCAATGTACATTGAATTGTCGTAGTAAACCATGAAATGCAGTTCTATGAAACAGGCCCCGGGTAGGGGTAATTGGTGAAGTCGAAGTATCCCTCGTAGCCGGCTTTCTGCGATATACCGGAGTAGTCACAGTGGCCACATAAATTACGACACAAACCTGTCTTCCGGGAATCTGAGGTAGCTGCACGACCGACGACCGTCTCTTGTTCATTATGTTCTCGTACTCCGTCGGGGTCAGTCCGTAGCCATCGTCGTAGAAATACCGCCCCCCACTGTCCCACTGCCGCGAATCGTCCCCCACGTAGGAAGTCTGGTAAGGGTAATTGGTGGAGTCGAAGTATTCCTCGTAGCTGACTTGCTGCGATATATGTGAGTGGTCCCTGAATGTAGAAAAAGGAAATTTATAAACATTGTTATTTTCAAAATGCTCAAAGGATGTCGGCTGGAGTTTGTCATTTTATAATAACTTTTTTTATATGACTTTTTTTTTTTGTTTGATTTTCGTTTTTTTTTTTGTTTTTTTTTTTAATTTGCAGTGGCCGTGTTTGATAGATATTGCTTTAAATCATATAGAGATGACATTCTTAATAGAAGAAGCAGCTACGTCATACCTATGTATGACAATCATATATGCGGACACGGACATAGCTGCCTTCTTGGCTTCGTCGCATGGGGTGTTGGACGTGGTCACTAGTATTTTACAAATTGATGGTGATGGGTTTTGCATTCCCTTTGCAGGCGAGACCTTGAGTTTGTGGCGGACGCGTTGTCCTAACAGCGATCTACCGGAGCAACCTGAACGTCAGCTTGCTTGGGACGAGGTCACCTTGGACTTGTTAGTGGTTGAGAGCTCAGGTGCCGAGCGTGCACGTTTACTGGCTGCATTCCAACCAGATGCGGGTATTTAGCAACATGCGTTGCCTTCACCAAATCTGGATACTTTTTCGGACGATGGTTCCCTGGCAATGGCAGTGGCACTGCGTTTGGGCTGCACAATTTGCCAGCCGCATCATTGTTCCTGTGGTGCGGAGGCCGATTCACAGGACCCCACGGGCTTCACTGCGTTCAAAGTGCGGGTAGACTCTCTCGTCATCATGCTATTAATGATATCGTCCGGAGGGCTCTCATCTCAGCTGATATTCCAGCGGTTCTCGAACCGTCGGGATTGAGTCGCAGTGATGGGAGACGTGCGGACGGTCTCACTTTGATACCATGACAGAGAGAGAGAGAGGTCTCTGCTATGCAATGCGACGTGTGTATGCACATTCGCCCCGTCACATGTGGGCACAACGGCTGCAAGGCAGAACTATGTCAAGTAAGGTACGCTCCATGCGGGAATCGAACCCGTGACCTCTGTCATATTATGCTAATTGTGACATGGTAAAACACAAGCGACGAGCTTACTCAGGACCATGAACTAGATGGGATATCACAAGGACCTGAACCTATGATCTATTGTACCTGTGAATTGGACGACATGTCTTATGAGTAATGTGTTTGTCAAAGAACTAGTGTTCAGGCTATAGAAACTGTGTTTTTAGTAGCTAGCTCAAGTAATCTACTTTGTTGTTTTTTTATGTAGCCTATACACGTCAGAGAGAGAGTATAGGGTTACCACGCGTGCCCACCGCGGATCAGAAATTTCAAGAGATAAGGTATGTGAACACCTCACAAATAACTTCACAAATGTACGTAACTTAGAAAACAAAGTCATTGAGATTCGAACCCACGACCTCCCCAATGAGAAGCCGGCGTTCCACCATTCCACTACCACCGCGCTTTTTTGTTAGTAAACTACTAATAAATATAATACAGTGACGTCAACCATACCAAAAATAATTTGTGTCCACTCACCTTATCTGCGTACTGGCGGTGTATGCTTCGAAACTATAGCTCATGTCATCGTACAGCGTGTTTTGACGTTCCAAACTTGGCATCCGTTGCTCTTCTGAAAACACGTAATTTACCATAATTCAGTTACGTTATGTACGTTCATATTCAGAGTAAAGTTTACACAATAAACTGAAAACTGTACCTACAACAAAATTTAATCAAAACTTGAAGAGGGAATTAGGGGCTCATTTTTAGGGTTCCGTAGTCCGACCCTTATAGTTTCGCCATCTGTCTGTCTGTCTGTCTGTCCGCGGCCTAGCGCAAAGACCGGTGGTACTAGAAAATTGTAATTTGGTATGTGTGTATACATACATATTTATCACGTCGACAAAGTTAAAGAATAAAATGTTGGAATTTTTTTTTTACACCTTAAAAGTAGGGATAATTTTCTTGTCTACCCCATCATGTGGGGCATCGTTGGATTGTTCGTTGGAAAATATTGTGGATGTAGGAAGACCATTTTTTGATAAAGGATTCCGTTTGCGAAATATTAAGCTTTAAAGCGCAAATTTTTGTCCGAGTAGGGCGTTTAAAGATTCATGCGCTTTCAATAGCACGCTAATTAATTAAATAAAATCTAATTTAAATGTAGTGAAAATTACATAACATTATAGTTAAATGTTGTTTTTGTATAATTTAATCTCTATAATCTCCTTTGTTATAAGAAATTACTTGTAATTTTATTTTTCTCGTTGAACAATAAAGTGCTATCTATCTATGTAATGTATGTCGTAACACTGTTTTGTGTAATTTAAGCCGGATTAGCGAATTTTTCAAAACAATCCGTTCCAATGCGTCCCTAACAACAAAGACATTTTGTGCATGCAAAATTTGGTGCATTGTTCTGTGTAACATATTTTTAGTAAGATAGATTGATGTGTGTAGGTTTTTTTTTAGAAAAAAATCCTTAATAAATAAAATAAAATTGAGTTGCTTTACCTGTCGACTGCCACTCTGTCGCAGTCCGCCATGATATAGCCGACTCGACGCTCGCCTGCGCGCGCAGCTCGGGCTGGTACTGGTGCGCCCACGACTCTATCCTGAAACGGGGAAAATATACAGTTTAAATTTGATTTAATCGGATCCTAACTGACACAGTCTCAAAATGCAGATTTAGACCTTTTCTTATAAAGAAAATTTTGCCTTTTTATTTTCTCACAATAAGGTGAAGCGCAAATTATCAATTTTTAGACCGTTTCAGATGACATTTAGAATAAAATACTACCAATTTTTCCATAGATGTCGCTAGATGAGATGTACAGACGTCTGAGGTAGTTGGGCACGGAAGATTATTACCGAAGAAACTTGTTACCTTGGCCGAATAGGGTTTAACAATTAAACTTCCTTTCCTTAGTCGTAAACTAATCTACGTATACTTTGTCTCTGTAATCATGCAATTAACTCACGTCGTCTACAAAATTAGATGAACTGTCACATATCCCGCTGAAAGTTCATCCCAAACCGTGTTAACATTCTATTGACGCCTCGACTGCGGTTTGAAGCGTTTATGCATGGTGGGCTATGGACTTTAACCCTGAGATAAACTTGACTTTGAGCGGTAACCTGACGATGTTGCTGACGATAGTTCTAGTTAGACCTAAAATTTCCGCACTTAGCCTCATAGTTTTGCCATTGTACGTAGCAAGCGCTATGGTATGTAAATACCTCATACCTACACTACGGTTTCCTCACGATGTTTTCCTTCACCGTTAGCAAATGGTATTGCCACTATAACTTCACAAATGTACTTCACTTAGAAAACAAAGTCAATGGTACACGCCGGTATTTGAACCCACGACCTTCCGAATGAGAAGCCGGCGTTCTACCGCTCCGCTACCTAACACCGCTTTGTTGCTAACGATGTATAGTCAGCACATCCACCTTTAAATGCGTGCACTATACTCAGTTATCTTACGGGCGATATTGCAACAACAATATAAAGGTCGATGTTCTCTCGACTGTGTCGAACCTTGTCCTGGGTTGGCTGTTGTAGTAAAGCGGGTCGGTGTCCCCGTGCATGTGGTACTCATCCCGCTCGTAAGAGTTCTCTCGAGATGCTTCCAGCGACCTCTGTGAAAGAAAAAGATACACCATGATTAGAACTGGGGAGTCTCATACATGCGCTATGCTCAAGGATGTACGTTACCCTATTATTCTGTTATCACTCTGGCAATATTTTTTTTATGTTATTGACGTTATAGACGTGACGGCGGGCAGACCACCGATTCGTTGGGTCCGATTATTTTATTAATTGAAATAGACGAGATTGGAAATGTACTGACAGGGGACTGAGATGGCTGGCGTGAGATGGGAGAGGAACTTTTCTAGGAGTAGGCTCTACTCATGGTCTGGATAGGTAGGTAGATGTTGAAGGAAAATACGTCACGATGAAATAAACTATGTGGGAAAACTCGTTAATGTATACTTGTTTCAAGGCTATATTTTTTTTTATGTAGCCTATATACGTCCCACTACAGGGTACAGGCCTTTTCTCAAAGTGAGAGAGAGTACGGGCTTAATAACCATGCCTGCCCACCGCGGATTAACATTCTATTGACGCCTCGACTGCGCCTCAAAGTTCTAGTTAGACCTGAGATTGTCGCACTTAGCCTCATAGTTGGGCCATTGTACGTAGCAAGCGCTATGTTATGTAAATACCTCATACACTAGGGTTTCCTCACGATGTTTTCCTTCACCGTTCGCGAATGGTATTGCTACGAGTACTATAACTTCACAAATGTACTTAACTTAGAAAACAAAGTCATTGGTACATGCCGAGATTCGAACCCACGACCTCCCGAATGAGAAGCCGGCATTCTACCGCTCCGCTGCCGCCGCTATAATTAAAGTCGGTCATATAATTATGGTTGAAAAAATTAAAATATACGCTTTAATCGGCCATTAGCAAAATAAGGAAAACAATTTATCCGGTCTTTAAACCTATGTCTTTCTCTAAATTTATTAAAAAAAACATATTTACAAACTTATTTGAACGGTACCCGAGCACCCCATGCTTTTTCGCTTAGGCACTGAGCATTATGAAACTACATACTAAATTATTTTTAATAAATTATTTTTTCGTCTACAATAATTTATTGTAAATTTATTTTTAGTTACAATCTGAGATGATAACAGTACTGGTACCGAGAAGCTGTCTGCATGTAGTTCAAGTAAGTGACTGAGTCACCAACAATACTGAATATCAACAATACCTGAAATATCTGTGGTTGCTGCTGTTAACAGACTAAGAATAGATGGCGCAGTAGAGAGTCGAGGAATTCTAACATCATCAGATCGTTAGAAAGTTAAAACATTCAGATCGGCTTAATTCGAATTACACACACTTGCATAGTTTCAAATCGATATGATAAATAGGAGTAGGTTAAAACTGAACGCCTTGATTTGCTACATATTATCGACATAGCGACTTCAAGGTCTACTTCGACTACGCGGTGGTAGCCTAATGGGTAGAACATTAATTAATTCGCCAACAAACTGCCATGCAGTTTGGCGAATAATTTATAAAATTTAAAACTCTGCGATACCAAAGTAAGTCAATAAATTAAAAAAAAAATTGGACTCCGAAGCGGGAGACCCAGGTTCGATTCCCAGTGCGGGCATGTACCTATGACTTTGTTTTTTTAAGTTATGTATATTGTGAAGTTTTAGTAGCAATACCACTCGCTAAATGTGAAGGAAAACATCGTGAGGAAACCTGGGTGTCTGAGCTAGTCACATACCTTAGCGCTTGAAATCGCCAATCCGCGGTGGGCACGCGTGGTGATTAAGCCCATACTCTCCTCTCTCTCTCTGAGAGAAGGCCTGTGCCCTACAGAGTGGGACGTATATAGGCTGCTTATGATTATGATATGACTTCAAGTGAAATTAATAAACTTGAGCTATAAACAAAGAAAGATAGATAGATAGCCATACTACAGGGTGACTTTGAATTCGATTGACTTAAGGAGGCATTCTAACCATGATTTTGGAACATAATAATATGGTGTTCGAGAACTTTTCGGTATTTACAAATATGTTATAAAATTACCGATAAATCATTAAAAATACTGTTTTTCACAATGAAAAGAACATTGTCGCGAGTAGACAGTTGATTACTGTAAAACTCAACAACATAACAGTATTCCACTCAAAATACTAGCCACATGCAAAGACCTTTCTATGCGCCCTTGTGAATGAGAGACAAGGTCAAATTATATTGAATAGCCTGAACGCCTTAATAAAGTACAAAATAAAACATCATTAAAGATGGCTTTGTTTCATGAGCAACGTTTAAGTTTACTGGCACCATGGGAGGCGTGCTATTTATGGCCCGTCCTAAAGTTTTATTCGAACGAGGTCTATCGTCCACATACACGTGCCACCGTCGACCAATGAATTAATTCAATACCAAAGTTCCCTTCGCGGTGACTGTGAAACTTTTGTAATTATGGAATCAATCGGACACTCAACAAGATGGAAAATTAATTATTCGTTTGAGACAGTTTCTAGCTGTTCGGTAACAAGAGGTTAGGGATTTTCTAAGAAGAGAGTCTCTCTTCGTTGTTCGTGGAATTCCATAGTTTGCAGTTTATTAGTAAATCAGTTCCGAGCATGTATAGTAAAGTAATAGTTCAAAACAGGCGTAAATAATCCTTAGTACGATACGAGCCATTTCGGATGTCAATATTTGACTTATTTTTGATTTTTTTTGTTGTACCTGTAAAATTGATTATTTCAAAATGTTTTGAAACTCGTGTAATATAAGAATATTCTTTATTGTACACCAAGGCACATTACATAAAAAATTGAAAAATATACAGTACAAGTGGCGGCCTTATTGCTAAGAGCAATGTATTAGTATTACAAAGAAAGTCACATTTCTACTTATAATGGTTTTCCTATAGTATTTTTTAATGACTCGCGATGCTCATACATAGCTGCGAGAAACTGAGTGACTTGAAGGTAATTGAAATTGAAAAACGGTTTAATTATCACAAAAAATACAAAGATATCTTAACATAAATTGAGTGAACTAACGATATGCGATAATAAGGATATGCTCAGCCTAATGCTGCGTGTGCGAACATCAGCGCAGCGCTGATTTTCAGCATATCCACGTAGACCAGTGGTAGAGGTAGACCACCTACCCGCACTACAATAATTGACCGTACTCGCCACTTCAGTCTACCCGTGACCATGGCAGCTGCACGTTGCCAAAACATTGGGAATCAATAGTAAAATTAAATTTTACCAAATAAATACCTAGTCGCGGTTAGACTCGTTTAATGTATTACTATGGTTTTCCTACTCGAAATACACAACGCGTTCTTGAAATAACGCAAAACATGAAAACCGTTTCTTCAGCATCGTTAAATAATTAAACTACTTCCAATTAATTAAACTTTAAATATCGCTGTATTGTTTTCAGTTTTCACCCAAGCTTGAAACCTTACGCGGTCAGTAAAAAAAATAAAAAGAATACTTAACAAAAATAGCCAGATATTTAAGCTTTCGCTTATTGGAAATAGTTAAATATTTATCGAAACTGTTGAGATATCTAAACTTTAATTTATTGGAAGTGGTTGATGATTGATGTTTGTACTATCTTTTGTTATGCATACTATACATAAGTGTCGTTCATGTCCGTATTAAATTCCAGCATACCAGTTCTGACACTGACAATAAAAAAGGACTGATCAGCTATTTGCCTCTCGCTCATACAATATTGTCGTCGGTTTTGTGTGACCAAGCGGCAGATAGTTACGCAGTCCCTTTCTTAAAGTAGTTGTGCTATAGTCGGTTATTGATTAACTGCGTCGTTGGTCTAGCGACTATTTATTGACCACCAAAACAGAGGTCGTAGGTTCCACTCTCATTGGAGGCGGCCATACTTGCTTTGTACATATGGCATCAGTCTCGGTGTATTTCCATATTTGTGATGTCCTTGCCTGGTTACCACAGCACATGGTATCCTAGTTTGGGACCAGGACAAGTGATTGTGTCGTGTGGAAGTTATTATTTATTATTGGCACTATACCTGTGGTGTGTGCATTTGGTGAGCGGCGCTCCGAAACTGGGAGGCGCTGCAGTTGGCGTGCTGGCCCACTGGATAGTTGAGGTCCGACGTGTAGTCTGAATCCTCTGAATAGCCTGCTGTAAGCACAGATAGAGAAACATTAGAATACTTTCTATTTTACCCTACTACGAAAGTATTAGAAAGGGTTACGTTTCCGTGAGTATGTATGTATATATGCCTGTCTTTCTGTCTACCTTTATGACTTCGCCAAACGGCTGGACCGGTATTGACAAATAACGTATCAAGTGAAAGTCATTGACGGCGCAAGTGTCACCGACTATTTGACGTCACGGAACAATGACAAAAGTCTATCAAAAAGTTTCCAATAAAAATCTTATGCCGGTTTTCTCGGACACTATCTATGAATCTGCTTTTAGAATAGAATAAAAATCGTTAATTAACAAAACACAAACTATTTAAATAAGGAATGATAGCGGAGATTTACATTTTTTTAGACTGCGTCTAACCATTTTGGTAATTGGAGAGAGCTCAGCTAACATGTCGGCTACCACTAGGTAGTAACCAACGCTGGTTTTCAGCACTGCCCAGTTTTTAGGTTGACATTTTAACAGCTGTTAGTTGTTTGTGAGGTCCCGCCTGCTGCTCCCGTTGACGCCAAAAAATCAACGGACTCAATCAGTCGGCTTTTTCGAATTTTACAAGTTATTTTTTTACTTTTAACAAAACGTTGGCCCAACAAAAAAACTAAAGCGTTACGTAGGTTATTTATACAGAGTGCTACGTAATACCTACACAGATACCTATACATACCTACGCCTCTTACAAAGTAAGAGGCTCTACTCGTCCATACAAATCACATTTACTAAGAGGAATACTTCAAAATCGCGAAAGAAAATATCAGCAGCGTTGCAGGTTTTTTTCACCATAAACATACAGGTGCAAACTTACAGTGAGCGATGTACTGCATCTGCCGACGCGCCTGCTCGGCTCGTTCAGCATCGAGAGTGCCATTGAGCAGGTCCAGCTTGCGTTGGAGATCCGCGCCACCCGTACCCTCCGCATCTGGGGACAGGTCAAAATATAGAGGTCAGACCCCTATTTCACATAGTATAGAGAGGTTGGAACCAGGGCTGTCAAGCGTGACAAGTACAGTCAAACTCTTCTTCTGGTTAAAGGAAGTTAAGAAATGAGTGTAGCCCCGGACAATAAAGGAGGCTGTTGTTCAGGTCAGAAAGTATTTTGGAGTGAAAAGGTACCACGAAGAGATACAGTTTCCATCAACAATTATCTGAAAGCGAGCAAGAGAGAGAGAGAGCATTATTGTGTTGTCATAGTGGCATTTTAATGTTGGGTTGTCAACGGGGGCCAAACCAGATTAAGGGGATCCAGTGGGCTGACTAGCACCACGGAGGAAAAAAAATCATATCTTATTTTACAAATCAATTTTGCACAAATTGTATGTACAATCTCTCAATCATGTTAATAGTAATTTTTAGGACGTATTGCCGTGAACATGAGGCAAACAACCTAGGGCTAGATAGCATTAACGCCAGAAACGGTCGCTTTTGGCATAAGTGCTATCTAGTCCCAGGTTAGTGATTCTAGGTTCCTTGTCGTGGATCCTAAAAATCACTGTTAATATGATTGAGAGATTGTACACACTTTGTGCAAATTTGATCTGTAAAAAAAGATATGATTTTTTGTCCTCGGTGGCGCTAGCGTTACTCCCTGGAGCCCCTTAAATAAAAAAGTCCAGGCAGGTAAGAAAAGACCGAGACATTGAAAGAGAAATAAAAATTCCGAATTTTTCCTCGAAATGGCATCGGATAAACTAATGAAATGAACCAAGTTCCAAGGCCTGCTTTACATGGATTGCTAAACTTTTAAAATAAGTGCATAGTCATATGCATACCTCGTAGTTTCAATAACTTTGTAACTCGCTTTACCTACCAAGAACCCGAGTCTCAAACTTCGGCAATGTGGAAAACGTATAAATTAAATTGTGTCAAGCAATTCTGGAGTCAGCCCAACAGTCGTTAGGCATTCGACGCGCATGCATAATATCAAATACGGGCTGGGTACACACGACATTACATCGATCTTTTTGAACAACCCAAAGTTGAAATATAAAGGTTGTGTTGCAGTCACCAGCATATACAACGCATGTAGAACGTGTTATCAAAATGACGCAAAACCGTAGGTATCTAAAATCCAATGAGCAAAAGTTTTAAATTCTGAATTTCAATTTTTCATACAATCTTAAAGTTGACGCAGTCAATTTGTATGAAAAATTAAATCGAGTTTTTTTAGAATTTAAAAAGATAAATTGAAATGTTGATTTTCTGAAAAAAAAATTCCCAGTTGCAGTTGGTTTACGAGTAAATGGTGAGTAAATTATGTTCAGATTTTGGATTAGTCCAGTAAAACGTTGCATACTGCATAGTTTATTACTGGGTACTATTGACCTTATGGTACATGAGGTCAATAGTTGCAGTTGGTTTACGAGTAAATGGTGAGTAAATTATGTTCAGATTTTGCATTAGTTCAGTGACACGTTGCATACTGCAGAGTTTATTACTGAGTATTTTGTACCAACTAGCGGCACTCTAAATCTTCTATCCATGTAATATTACACAAGTAGATTGCCGAGTGGAACTCTGAAAATAAAAATTAAAAAACTTTATTGTAAAACGGTTACAAAAAAAAAATGGTTACGGGTTCACAAACTAGGATTCCCTATGCTATGGGTAGCCAGGCTACTTCCAAAATACATGATAATATAATGTTTTACAATAGTAACTAACAGCTAAACGTGCTTATACCGTAACGTAAGTTACCGTAAGTAACGACCACAGGAAACAACACAAATAACAATGCAAGCTATACAAACTTATTAACGTTGAAACACAAGTCCCACTAATTTTACAGCAGTGGCCAAAAAAGTTAAACTAATTTAATCAAAAAGATTACTGATAGTAGAGGTAATCAAGAGAAGATTACTGATAGCACACCATGCAATTGATAAAATTATATTTTCTTTTTCCCGGGTACATAGCGTGAGACTACGGACGCTTGTAGTCCCTGGTGGCCCCAATGCGTCTTAATTATCTGTCTTTGACGTAACACCGGGAGGACCCACTCTGGAGCTTCTAGATGAAACAAGTTTTGAGAAAAAGACAAATTATTCGTCACCGGCGAGCGTCTACGACCGGCGGTGAAGTTTCGTTGACAGCTACTAGTTAACTGCTGTGACTTGGCACTTTGGCATACAAAGATAATTGACAACAGTTTGTTAACAGCTTCTTAATGAGCGCGAAACCGGTAATAGTCATTTCGGAATATTTCACAAGCACAAACCAAAACACAAAATAAAAAATACGAGTGTAACATAAAGGTCACCATTATTCAGTGAGACAGAGAATATGTAAAATATTAGTATATTGCCCAGCAGATTTTTTGAACAAAAATCTCTGCATTGGGACGAGTTTATGATAGACACGTAAGAGCAATTTTTTTTTTAGATATTTTGTGTAAATTAAAATCCGATGAATTTAAAATCACATCCCTCACATAGCCAATGAGACCCGAAATAAGTCCATGCAAAGTCAAAGAAATTTGTTTAAGTAATTTTTGAGACATTATTACAGTAAAAGATCAATAGCATGAAAAGGAAGTGACTTTACAGTATATTTCAGAGTAAGTAAGCCAGTTAAGGGTTAGCCCCAATCGGCGTCTTTCCGACGCAGGCTCTTGGCCTGACCTAATTTCTTAGATTAAACGTATTTCCTCGATCGCGCGGCGCCTCCCTACTTCTAATATTATTATGCAGCCAACTATAGTTAATAACTACTAACTAGAAGAATTAATGCCGTGATGAGCATTTTCAGGGTTCCGTACCCAAAGGGACTAAGAGGGACTAAAAGGGAATAAGACTCCGCTGTCCGTCCGTCCGTCTGTCACCAAGCTGTATCTCATGAAACGTGATAGTTAGACAGTTGAAATTTTCAACTCAACTCGGTTCACATACAACGAACGTGTTTTATTTGCCGTTTTTTGCTCGATATTAATAACGGCAACAGGTAGACGCTTAAAATATTCAAATATTGTCTAGATAATGGGTACGGAATCCATCGTGCGTGAGTCCGACTCGCACTTGGCCGGTTTTTAGTTGCTTTTACTCTAGTCTTTCTTGATACACGTTCTCTATCACATTGGGATGACCAGACTATTTACGAATTAAAGTTAAGACATTTTTTAAAGTAATATCACAGTACACGATTTAGACTTGCTTTAGCAAGTCTAAATCGTGGAAATGACAATTTATGTTTATTTCTAGTATTAACATTATGGTGGCCACCAACATTTTCGAAGTCTTTGATATTTTTTCTAACGTACATAATATTTTCATAAATGTATTGATGTATTTAAGTTTCTTTTTCTTTGTTTGTGCCGTAAATGGTAACCACTGAAAACCAGCGTCGTGGTCGCTACCGGCCACGGCATGATGCTGAGTGGAGACCAATTTGGTGCCAAATCTAACCCAACTGTGATCTGAATTTGTATTGTTATAGATATTAAGATTTGAGTATCAAATAAATAATTTACTTACTTACTTACTTACAAATAAGTAGTATCGTGGCAAAATTGTAGTACTTTGGCACCTTCATTACTGAATCACCGACTACAAGCCATCTCAATAAAACAACGTATGTTACGTTGTTGTTGAAAAACGGAAATTATATTTTGAAAAAATATTACAGTTGCGTTCTTGAGGTTTATTTCAGAACTAGAATTTTATAAACCTATTTAAAATAGAATTAATTTTATTTATTGATCGAATTTTACAGTCATAAATGTTGTAACATGCATGAAACGTTAAGCATAGAAAACATGAAATGCACATAACAGTTAAGACCGTTGCGGAACGCTAAAATCTAATATATAAAAATCTCGTGTCACAGTGTTTGTTATCAAACTCCTCCGAAACGGCTTCACCGATTTTTATCATTTTTTTTTATTATATTTGGTAGGTCTGAGAATAGAACGTACGCCAATTAATATGACAAAACAACGTTTGCCGAGTCAGCTAGAATAGATATAAAAGTTAAAAGTGAGCTTCAACTTTATGTGCGTTAAGAGATAACACCTCAATTATGAAATTCTATGCAGACGGAGCTGCGATCCACCACAACTATTTTGCATTCCACAGGTAATTTATATCAAAACCGTTTTTTCTAAAAGATCAGCACCATATACATACATATTAAATATTTTCATGTTTTTAGTAATAATTTGTGTAAAAATAAAGTCACAGCTCTTCTTTTTGTGTTATTATAATAACATTTCCCAGCACCAATATCGATCAAATACAATACAAACTCTATAATTAACTTATCAGTTAAAAAACTTATTTCTGAGTTTAAATGCTGTGATGTAATGTTTGAAAGCCGTTTTTTATATTTATTACAATTTGTGGTGAGGTGGTGAGCCTAGTGCGGGGACACGGCCACCACTACCTAATGTTATTTAAATATTAGTGTTAATTATGTTTTAAATTGAAACTAAGATTCATAATTATTAATCCACATGCAATCCCGTGTGGCTCCGGATTAAGAATAGCGTCACTCCATTTCAATCCGTGGATGTCGTAGAAGGCGACTAAGGAAATCAATTTCCAGGAGACGGGCAGCAGCATACTGCGATCGCCAACCCGCCTGCCAAGCGTGGCGATTATGGCGAAACCCCTCATGGTTATGAAAATCACGGAGGAGGCCTAGGTCTTGCAGTGAGCGTCAAATGCCTGATGATGATGATGATGAATCCACACGCATGTAACATTATTCATTTGGTAATAAATATTTTTTTACTTTTTTCACACTCGTTTTGTTCATGCAGACGCGTAAAAATAAATAAATAATTCCACAAAAAACAATCACTTGTCCTGGTCTCAAACTAGGATACCCTATACTATGGAGATCAGGCAAGGATCGGCACTACAACACCAACATGTAAACACACCCAGTCTGAAACCATTTGTACAAATGTACGACGGCCTCCAGTGGGGATTGAACCGACGACCTCCGGCATGGGCAAAATAACAGTGCAGCGTATCTACAGCATCGTGCTCAAGCAGAAACCACGAGCTCTTGCTCCAATCTATGCCTCAATCACAGACATGGATCTACACAAAGCGTGCTTACTTTTACTACCTACTATGAAGAATCAGAGGGAAATGTCTCCTCTTCTAACAGTGCAAGGACTTTTCTTGTATTTTTATAGTTTATCACTGTAGAGCTGTGGTAGCGGAGCGGTAGAACGCCGGCTTCTCATTCGGGAGGTCGTGGGTTCGAATACCGGCATGTACCAATGACTTTGTTTTCTAAGTTATGTACATTTGTGAAGTTATAGTAGCAATACCACTCGCTAACGGTGAAGGAAAACATCGTGAGGAAACCCTAGCGTCTGAGGTATTTACATGCCTCAGCACTTGCTACGTACAATGGCCCAACTATGAGGCTAAGTACGGAAATCTCCAGTAGAACTAGAACACTAGTTTATCACTACGAAATGAGGCATTTTGTCATTTTTTGAGGAACATCCACGGGTGAATTGAAAATAGCGACCGCATAGGTGCTTCAACCTTATGTTGGGCACGCGAAGCAGGTACGAAGTAGGTGCGAAGTAGATTAATATATGTGGCCCCAATATTCAATATTCCGCTCAAATTAACTAAAGGGTGTTCTAACTATCTATATATCTATACAGCCCATGAAAGACGCCCACTGTCGGGTATAGGCCTCTTCAAGAGTGTTCATGAGATGGAATTATATGCCCAGTATCGTCTGCAAGCGGCATTACAAGAAGTCATCGCTTTGCCAGATGTCGGTTCACGGCCTAATATGAAAGCACTTGGCGTTGCTAAGCTGAAAGATTAGATTAGAACACTTGAAAGGACAGTTTTTGTAGTATTCCGGAAATACACTTTAAGATTTACAAATGTAAGCTGTCAGTCTGCAAGCGATTCACCACTAAATATTAGAATTACAGAACTTAGTCTTTCTGTGTGGGAGCTAGACATCTCGAGAAGTAAGAAAGTTCGATGTATACCTTTCTCTAAATAATGGACCCCATTTTAAAAATATATTATAATAAATAAATGGACCCTATTTTAAACATAATATGTTATAATAGACAAATAGATAGATAGATTAATCGTTGCATACACGCACGCCGGTTTCGGTTACTTTTTATCTTGCCCTTTCCTAATACATCCACTATTTGGTCGAAGTCTGTCCGCCTGGGTCGTCCTTTACTGGCCTTTCCATCCACATTCGCTCGATATATTTTTATATACGCCCTAAGCCGGCGTGCGTGCATGCAACGACTAATGAATGTTGAGGAAACGAAAGTGATCTGTCAGGATCACGGCAAGTGGCAGTCCTTGGTCTCTGCCTACCCCTCTGGGATACAGGCGTGAATTTATGTATGTATGTATAGATAGATAAAGAGATAGATAATATGCAATAGTGCTTGGTGTCTATAGCAACAGTAATCGTTTAAAAAGTAAGTAGGTACTTGATTTTCGAAATCTCAGTCAAAAGTGCCTCACCTGTGAAGTATTGAACTTATTCATATTTAAACTGGCTGACTCGGCCAACGTGGTTTTGCCATATTAAATTAGTCTACGACCTATTCTCAGACCTACCAGATATACAGAAAAAAAATCATAAAAATCCGTGAAGCCGTTTCAGAGGAGTTCGATAACAAACACTGTGACACGAGATTTCTATGTATTAAAGAAATATGTGTATTTCATTAACTTAAGGTATATTATATTGGTCTTAAGAGTAATTGGAGCTTCCATTTCAGCAAAAAGCAAACTGGCTCATTTCATCCACGACAAATTTGCTGACAGTGACAGCAAATTTATAGACGTAATAAATCGCAGATGAAATGCGATTGATTTTTTTAAACACATTTTAACAGTTTTATTGTAAATTAGTGTTTACATTTTTATAGAATACCTACTAGAACAATTATGTACATTTGAGACATGTTGTTGAGCGGTGGTAGCTCAGTGGGTAGAACATTGGACTCGGAAGCGAGAGACCCAGGTTCGATTCCCAGTGCAGGCTTATATGACTTTGACTTTGTTTTCTATGTTATGTACATTTGTGAAGTAATAGTAGCAATACCACTCGCTAACTGTGAGGGAAAACATCGAGAGGAAACCTGAGTGTCTGAGCTATTCATATACCTCAACGCTTGAAATCGCCAATCCGCGGTGGGCACGCGTGATGATTAAGCCCATACTCTCTCCCTGAGAGAAGGCCTGTGCCCTACAGCGGGACGTATAGGTATAGGCTGCTTATGAGACATATTTAAATTTCTAATATAACCACGAATAGTCAGAGGTTTATTCAACTAACCCATTCCGCTATATGAATGGTTTACAGTAAAATGTTATGTAGTAGAACATAGAACAGGTTGTGTGTTCACAGAAGTCGAGGTTACCAATTTGCATATTTTAAGCGACCACTCGGCAATGCAAGCGCACGTCAGTAATCGTGTGTATTATACGGGAGGTGGAAAAACAACCCGTGTTTAAATGATTTATATCGTAGAGTGTTTGGCCAAGCGTTTGCCAAATAATGTTGGCCTTTACGAGCTTTTTATAGTTGTCGCCTTAGCCTTTTTGGCAGGTTTTATCATTAGACGAAATTAAGATTGGATCAGTAAGTTTTCGGAGAGAAATGGCAATGTAAGACGCGACGAAAATGTAAGTAAGTAGATATAGAAATAGATATGGAGATAGTAGTTTCGCTGCGTGTTCAAATCAGGAATGAGGAGATTCGCAGAAGAAAAAAGAGTTACTGATATAGCTCGAAGAATTGCTCAGTTGAAGTGGCAGTCGGCGGGGCACGTAGCTCGGAGAACTGATGGCCGTTGGGGCGAAAAGTTCTGACCTGGCGACCGCGGACCGGACGACGCAGTGTGGGAAGACCAGATGGTCTGGTTGCGGTGGCGGGGAGTCGCTGGATGCGGGAGGCGAAATACCGGGAAGTTTTGAAAACCATAAGGGAGGCCTATGTTCTGCAGTGGGCGTCAAATGGCTGATGATGATGAGATATAGAAAAGACAACTCCGGAAAACATGACACGGCATTTGAGTTGCACCCCCAATAAAATAGACAAGATAAAAGTGGTAATTTCAAAAAAACTACCAATTTGATGCATAGATCTAACGAAAACTTTTTTCGCTTACCCAAATCACCGAAAGTTATATTCTATAGATTAACATTAACTGAATGTAGTGCAAATGTTTTTTTTCTTTCATCCTTTCGACCGTCCGATGCGAATTCTCTCGTGAATAATAGATATTTACTGTCATCGTTATGAGTTTCAAATGAATTTGTTTACAATTGACTTAGAATAAATTTCACTTCCTCAACATTCATTAGTCGTTGCATGCACGCACACCGGTTTCGAGTAATTTTTATTTTGCCTTTTTCTACTACCTCCCCTATTTGGTCAAAGTGTGCCCGCCTGGGACGTTCTTTACCGGCCCTTCCACCCACATTCGCTCGATATATTCATTTCGTCAATTTCTTCCTTCATTCTCTCCACATGTCCAAACCAACGCAACATTCCTGTCTCAATCGGAGTCACTACATCCTCTTTCAGTACCTACACAACGTTCTCTAATCAAACTATTGCGTATCCTGTCATTCAAAGTAACACCATACATACTTCTCAAGGACCTTATTTCTACTGCATTAGATAGATACATAAGATAAAATAAGATCAAATTTATTCATAAAATCATAGGTATAAAGTGTACATAACAATTAAATTTACCACAGGTAAGAACATAGCCTGAACTAGGAATAAACCCGTATTTTAGGCTGTGTATATAAGAGGTTAAATTATTATAACTATAAAAGTCAACAATAATCCAGGAAATAAATGGTACGAATCAATAGAATCAGTCCATCTTGTGGCTGGTCGTGCTACGCTGCGCTTGCCGATATGTGGTCTCCATTCAAGAACTTTTCGGCATATCAGCACAGCAAGCGCAGCGTAGGACGACCAGCCACAAGATGGACAGATGACCTCATCCAAATGGCAGGGAGGCGCTGGATACAGGCCGCTTCCAACCGGTCTTTTTAGAAATCCATGGGTGAGGCCTATGTCCCGCAGTGGACTTCTTGTGGCTGAATGATGAATAGAATCAGTTAGGAACCCTAGTACCTTAGAATTAAACATAGGTTACTTAAAACTACTTAACTTACAACATTGAGGATTCAACATTAATCCTACTTTTTTGCTTTTTTTGCTATGGCTTGGGTATGCCCAAGTCTCCCTACCACACATAAGTGTTGGGGCCAGCACTCCATTATGGATAGCCAATCTAGCTCTTTTGGCCACTCATTAAGGAGTGCAAGGCACCATTTACACAATCTTCCGCTTTTCTATATCACCTTCACACTTTCCATCCCTGGTAAAGAGTCTCCCCAAATAGACAATTTTTTTTACTTGTTTCACCCTTTCACCTCTAACGCTTATCTTGCACTCAGTCATTTCATCATATTTTTCGAACACCATTACTTTCGTCTTACTTATATTAATGTTCATTCCTTTCCTTTTAAATGCCTCATCGATTACTGTTACATGTGTCTGCAGGTCTTCAACCAACAATGCGAACAAAACCTGATCATCCCACATCCTTATTCCAAAGTAATTCTCTTTCAAATCAGTCAGGCAACTGTCCATGAATAAGTTGAACCACCGCGGGGATGTGACACAAGATGGATGAATCGTGGCCTACCGAGGCTACCTCTCCCTCCCCTTCTGGGATACAGGCGTGAGTTTATGTACGTATGTAACAGGAGTAAAAGGAGTGCTACCAATAAATCTTTTCAAACCTGTAATGTAGACAGAAAAAGCTTATCTCTCCACGGCACCCAAAGTTCATTTCACTATGACGTAATAACTTGCAAATTGTTGGCGTTGTAGTAAAAAAGATTTTTATTTTTTAAAAAGCGGCTTTTTTCTTTCTTATAGCCATCGCTAAAATTTCACCATACTATTTTGTGGCCAGCAATCTGTCAAACGATACAAGAGTGACTGGCTTAAAGCCTCCAGTTAGTAATTGCTCTGAATATGAAAGGCTGTCTGAAAATAGCGTGATAGTATTTGCTACGTCAGCGCAACAGGGCTGGGCGAAGCCTTTAAATGGGTTTTGGGTTTTTGCTGCTCACTATACAATACACTACTGGCTCACGACATAATGTAATTCGGCGGCATTTGCTCATCCAAGCTATTTAATAAACCGGCCAAGTGCGAGTTGGACTCGCGCACGAAGGGTTCCGTAGCATTATCTATACAACATTGGACAAAGATTGATACAAGACCAGATTAGGTACATTGAAAACAGCGCCATCTATAGAAACCAACAAGAAGTGTTTAACATTGATATTTAACGACATGACATCGGCGCTGTGAAGGTTTACATAGAAGGCCGCTAGATGGCGAGCGCTATCTTTAGACAACGTTTGCTGTATGGGTCCCTTACCGCTTTGGGTACGGAACCCTAAAATAGTAATTATTAAAATTCTGGTGCCGAATTACGTTCAATTTGCATCATCACATCTATCTATCTAGCCAATCAATAGAACCCACTAATGCTTTTTGCTGTCAACCCTACAGATATCTCATACGCGCCTACATCACATACGCCCTACTGCAGGGCACAGGCCTTCTCACAGAGCGAGAGTTTGGGCTTAATTACCACGCGTGCCTCGGATTGGCAATTTCAAGTTCTGAGTTATGTGAACACCTCAGATACTCAGGTTTCCTCACGATATTTGCCTTCAGAGTTAGCGAGTGGTATTGCTACTACAACTTCACAAATATACGTAACTTAGAAATCATTGTTACATGCCGGGATACCTTATATTTTGTGCATAGTAAGATTTTTGTTAATGAGGTGAACAAATTGGTAGGTTAAAATACATTTTACTATCAAAACTACAATAATCATAAAAATGGTTTGTCACTGCCTCCAAACCAGGAAAGAAAATCCGAACACCTAAAAAGTAAATATAGTGACTTTCACAGTACTGAAATAAAAATTATATTGATTGCTTGAAGCTATTCTCACCCTTATTGTAAACGTATTTCACTTACGACAGAGCTATATTACTTTGCACCGTCAGCCAGCAATGTCTGTGAGGAAAATTGGTACTTGCTTTAAGTGGCCGTACTTTTGTCTGAATCACTACTTCTACGCTGCTTGTTGGAAAATAATAAGGGTCCTATTATCAAAATCACTCATTTTCGTAAGCTACCAAAAATATTTTACTCGTATCATTCACAAAAACATTGTAATTATTTTTACGCCAATCTTTTTTAATTTTTCTTGACTATTCTGACTATAATAGCGCCAACAAACAAATGGGAGGGTACATCAATAAATCAACTGGTAGGTGATTATGAAACCTACTACATCTAAGAACTATCGATATGCCTCAGACGTTTAGTTGCCTGGGTCTGTTAACCCGACTACGGCAGATATTAGATTAGATTAGAACTCTTTATAATAAAAGCAAAGGCAAAGCCCTAATAAAAAAAAGTATGTGTGTATGTTATAGAGAAAAATAGGAAACAAAACTCCGTAACTTAATCTTTTCAATAAATAGCCCAGTGTGCCAATTGATATTTTTAATGGAGTCCTTGAATTATTCATAACGCAAATAAAAATAGGTGGCGAGCTAGGCAGTGTGTCCCGGGTGTTAGTTACCCCTTTACTTTTCTTGTGAAGTGAGTGAGTGAGTGTATTTGGAGACCACTGGTGTTTGTGGTGACTGGGGGGAGGGTTTTCCTTATGGGGTCCAGGGAGTAATGGACAGCTTCTGAATTGAGAATTTCGCTAGAGAAGTAAATGTTTAACTGTAGTGCTGTCTCATCGAATTTGTCAGAAAAGAGAGCGACAGAACGTTACGTAACGTTACTTAAGTATTTACTTAGTGAAATTCTCAATTCAGAAACCGGCCCAAACACTAGCGCCACCGAGGAAAAAAAACATCCAATTTGCAAAAAGCGTCAGGACAATCGCGATTTTTAGGACCCATGGCCCTGAACCTAAGGCAGTCTTTGACCACCGCTCTGGGGCATATTTCAAGCAGAGGATATCCCTCGCTGTGCAGTGCGGTAATGCTGCCAGTTACCAGTTGCTGAATACCTTTGGGTCGGAAAGTGTGTATATGACTGTATTTATTCGTGATATTTTTCAGAGTTGGTTTTGCTACTTATGTCTATTTTTATACTTTAATTTTTTCTGTGAACAAAACTTCTATCAATGTGTTGGGCAGACTTCTAACTGCAATATATATGCCACAAGACAATGTCTTCAGGCCTAATTTGTCATATAAAGCCAAATTTTAATATTAGTTCTAATATTAATGTTAATGCTCCGACTTATTATACTGTATACGCAAATATGACTGCCTCGTTGGTCATGGGTTCGATTTTCACTGGAGGCCGCCGTACATTTGTGAAATTGGCCCAGTCTGGGTATCTTTCCATGTTCGTGATATCTTTGCCTGGTTACCATAGCACAGGGTACCCTAATTTGGGACAAGGACAAGTGATTGTGTTGTGTGGAAAAATACAAAATAATAACGCTATGTTGAGTCTCCTTCGCAAATTAAACTCTCGTTTTATAAAGCATTAAGTAGGTACAACAACAATTGCAATTGGCGCATAAAAGCTGAGGTTATACTTCGTAACGATGGCGAGAGATAGAGTGAACAATTACCTACTTTTTTTTTAAAACTCCTGCTATGCCAGCTCTACAACAACAATTGCAATTGGCGCATAAAAGCTGAGGTTATACTTCGTAACGATGGCGAGAGATAGAGTGAACAATTACCTACTTTTTTTTAAAAACTCCTGCTATGCCAGCTCTACAACAACAATTGCAATTGGCGCATAAAAGCTGAGGTTATACTTCGTAACGATGGCGAGAGATAGAGTGAACAATTACCTACTTTTTTTTAAAAACTCCTGCTATGCCAGCTCTACAACAACAATTGCAATTGGCGCATAAAAGCTGAGGTTATACTTCGTAACGATGGCGAGAGATAGAGTGAACAATTACCTACTTTTTTTTAAAAACTCCTGCTATGCCAGCTCTACAACAACAATTGCAATTGGCGCATAAAAGCTGAGGTTATACTTCGTAACGATGGCGAGAGATAGAGTCAACAATTACCTACCTTTTTTTAAAAACTCCTGCTATGCCAGCTCTAATTGACTCCTTATCGGCTCTACCCAGCATCTCCTGAAGGACCAACCCTGGTAGGGCGACAGCCACCGAGACCTAAGACTAGTGGAATCTGCCCCACTACATCGAGTTTCAGTGGGGCACATTCCACTATCAGATTTTAGGTTTTCACTTTGCCCCACCAGTGAGGTAGCTTAGCGAGGCAAAATGGAATAATTTATTAATGCGATCACACCATACGAACGACACAAAGTTCTCTTTAGGCTGAATTTACGAACCTATATAAAGCGTTGCTTATGCCATCGTTATTGGTCATAAAACGTGCCTCGAAACGACTTAAAAAGTTTGCTCGGCGGTTGGTATTGGGACTAAATAAATAACGTACATATCGCGTTGAGGTGACAATAGACGCAAAAACAGGCCTTGAGGGCCATCACACAGACATCTTTAGGGGAATAGTGGATATTAAATTTAAGTGTAATCATCATCATCATCAGCCATTTGACGCCCACTGCAGGACATAGCCTATGACTTGGTTTTCTAAGTTATGTACATTGTGAAGTTATAGTAGCAATACCACACGCTAACGGTGAAGAAAAACATCGTGAGGAAACCTGAGTGTCTGAGCTATTCACATACCTCAGCGCTTGAAATGGCCAATCCGCGGTGGGCGCACGTGGTGATTAAGCCCATACTCTCTCCTTGAGAGAAGGCCTGTGCCCTACAGTGGGACGCATATAGGCTGATTATGCATCATCATCATCAGCCATTTGACGGCCACTGCAGGACATAGGCCTCCCTCATGGTTTTTGTAACCAAAAAGGGTTTTGCCATAATCGCTACGCTTGGCAGGCGGGTTGGCGATCGCAGTACGCGGTTGGAATCTCAGGGAGACGCTGCTGCCCGTCTCCTAGTAATATATTTCCTTAATATATTTCGCCTTCTACGACATCCACGGAAGGAAATGGAGTGACGCTATTCTCAATCCGGCGCCACACAGCGATACGCCTTAATAACACGTTGTTTTAATAGATTCTCAACATCAGCGTTAAGTTACGGCTGATAAATATCACGCAGTAAAAAATCATAATAATCCAAACCGAAGGTTGCTGGAGACTAGATTCTTGATCCGAAATTACGTGGAATAATCAAACTTACAGAGATACAAGGAAAGAAACATTTTGAGCTAAACGAGCGGGGTTCAAACCTGCACTCAAGCAATGTTGGGTTCGGTTCGAATTTCTGTCTATATAAACATAAACATAAACATTTACATACAGGCACATACATTGGTTCTGGTCCCACACTAGGATACCCTGTGTCGTGGGAACCAGAAACAACGACATCACAAACATGTAAACATCCAAGACCTGGGGTTTTTTTTTGTTCCCAGCCGGGATTCGAACCCGGGACCTCTCGCATGGTATGCAGATGCACTACCACTGCGCCACGAGGTCGTTTGAAGTTGATATGAATATGAAGTTTTATAGTTCTTTCCGTATCGGAGGAAGGAAAACAAATCTTTACCTGTCTGTTATGTATGATGACATATTATACATAATATTAATAGATTCCACATCATACAACCGATCATGGTACACAACTGTAGAATAACTATGATTTACGACATAGCTCGCCAACGGCGTACATCGTCTACGGCGTAGCAGAACCCCTAGATCTTTACGAAAAAAGGGATTTGATCTATGAATAATGTACGAATTAAACAGGACTTAAGACTGTTCCTACGTGGAGCACGCTCGCACAATTTAACATTTTTAATTATTGTAAGAAAATGAGTATATTTTTGATGAATGTGGTCTGAGGGTTTGATAGATAATTAAATTGCGGATATTCAAGGCATATCTTTCTTATCCTGTAGTAAATTTGATTCAAAAATTTATAATTTTGGAAAAAACTTTTCTTTATTCAAAACTACGCATAGGAAAACAAAAATATATTTAAAATTTCCGTAATGCATCAAACCCTCAGGCTACATTTATCAAAAGTTTACATTTAATTAATTTTATTACAATATTTAAAAATATTGAATTGTGCGAGCGAGGCAGCATGGTCCACGTAACAACAGTCTTAATCCATGATACAAAACCGATGGTAGCGCATCGGTAGAGCGCTGGCCTTACATTTGGGTGGTCGTGGGTTTGAATCTCGGCATGCACCAATGACTTTGGTTTCTAAGTTACGTACATTTGTGAATTTATAGTGGCAATATCACTCGGTAACTGTGAAGGAAAACCTAGTGAGGATACCCTAGTGTCTCGAGGTATTTACATATCCCGGCGCTTACTACGCTCAATGGCCCAACTATGAGACTAACCCCTAGTTTCCCGTACGCTAACATACTGTTAATCTACTGTTAACAGCTGTCAATTGACCAAAGTGCATACAAAAAAAAACCACTGACAGCTGTTAACAGTAGATTAACAGCTTATTAGTGTATGAGAAACCGGGGGTAAGTGCGTAAATCTCAGGTTTAACTAACATGACAGATCATGATACGCAACCGCAGAATAACGCAGGTCTACGACGTAGTTCGTCAACGGCGTACATCGTCCACGGCGTAGCTCATGTAACTTTAACTCGACATGAAAGCGTTACAAAAACTTGTACTTACTAATAAGAGGGCTAAAAATTTATCAGATAGGCTAGATTCGGACATTAGCAGGCGGAACACATCACGTTTGTGAATGTTTGTGCTTAATTCAATTCCAATTGCTCCTCAGCGGAGCAGACGATCTGTTTTTTGGATTTTACTTTTATTTTATTACTTTAGGATCGCCAGAATTGATTTATATGTTTTGTATAAATAGTGACTTTTACAAACATAAAACAACTTTTAACAGAGAAAAGCTTTTTAGCAGATGATTGTTCGAAATTATCCAGTATTATGTTGCTAATTGAAGGACGGCCAAAAATAGAATTGTACGATGCTCGCACAAGTATGCTCGCGCACTAGATATACTTACTTTAATGAATTTTTAAATAAACTCTTTGAAGGAACCTTTTTTAAGTTTCCGTAGTCGACAAGGAACCTTTATAGTTTCGCCACGTCCGTCCGTCTGTGTCTATCCGCGGCCTAGCTCAGAGACGATTAGTACGAGAACGCTAATATTTGGCATAGACATGCATATTAATCGCACCGACAGAACAATAGAAGAAGTTCTTAGAAAAAAAAAACATTTTTATGGTACCCCCGTCACCTAAATTAGGGATGCAAATCATTTTTCTTGCCCACACCATAGAGGTGGGTTTCATTAGATTCATCGTTTTAAAAAAAATCGTTTAAAAATATTTTATGGATGTAGTAAGATCATTGTTTGATTTAGCGTTCCGTTTGCGAAATATTAAGCTTTAAAGCTAAAATTTTTGTTAAAGTAGGGCGTCCCCGTCTCTTCCTCTCCCGGCTAAACAGTTGAATGTAGAAACGTGAAAAACATCAGGGCAGTATAATGAACTTCAAAGGAAATCTATCACGGCTAAGTAGGCCTTACAAGTTAACGAGTAATAGGCGACCAACACATAAAAGGAAAACTTCGTACAAAATGAAAATTACTTTGATGAAATTGTTAGTTCTGTAAAGCAGGTAAAAAAACCCCGTCATTTTATGGAACATTACACTGCGCGTGGCCCAACACGCACTTGGCCGGTTTTATTTATCTGTCCTTTTACTTGTTTTCCGCCTTGTATGCGGTGGTAATCCTCAACATTACAAAACGCCCCCGGCTAGGCTCGCTTTGTTAGTGAAACTTCGCAACTCGGAGCCTATTTTTGTAGTTTGTAAGTAGAACAACAACTGAATAGAATTACTAAATAACAAGCGCGAAGTTTATTATAAATGTGTAGTTATATTTTTTTCTCTTACTATTTTTTTACAAAATACAAAAAAAAAATACAAAATCTTTATTTTCGTGAACTGCTTAATTTAACGGTACATAGTATCTGGAGCCACCTTTTAAGCATGTAAAATGCCTGTATTAGGTGACACCGCGCTTCCATAGCTTAAAAACTTAAAGATTACTGTTATGACAAAATTGTTAAAAAGATAAAAGTGTAAAGCTCAGCCAGGTGAGTGTTTTATGTGTTTAGGTAGAACATCGCATGTGTGTGTGTATGTGTGTAGTGTGTGTGTGTGTGTCTGTGTGTGTGTGTGTGTGTGTGTGTGTGTGTGTGTGTGTGTGTGTGTGTGTGTGTGTGTGTGTCTGCTCGATGAAACATTATTTTAATTGCTCTAATAATCTTTCAGTATCATCATAATTTAGACTATGCAACCATTGTACTATAGTTTTTTTACATTCGTAATAAGTATAATCATATATTTTAATCTTTTTATTTATTTTATTATATAACAAAGACGATTGCGCGTTATACTGCATACTCGCAAATTTTGTTCGCGTTAAAGGTGTTTTTTAACAATATAATTTCTTCTTTTATTTTTTATGTTAGGGTCATATGGTAAGGTTTTGTATTTTCTTAATATGACATGTAATATATACAGCCTTCTAATGGAAAGGAGATTGATTTCTTGATATAATTTTTCTGTAGAATGACGAAATTTCTTAAAATACATCACCTTGATCAATTTACGATGCACTCGTTCTAAGTTTAGAAATTTCATCTTTGAAGCTCCTCCCCAAATTTTAATGCAATATGCTAAAACTGATTGCACTAAGGCTATATATATCTCGTTGAGCATGTTTTTGGGTGAGTCTTGTTTCCCGTTACTGCTACTATTTTTCTGAGGCACAATGAATCGCAGCATTTTAAAAATCCACATCAATTTCCTTAATCTACTTGCTACATATTCGAGATGGAGATGCCAAGATAATCTGTAGTCTATAATAACACCAAGGTATTTAGTGTGCGTTACTTTTTCAAGTTTGTTGCACAAACAGTCATCTCTAGTAGTAGGGTCACATGTATGAACCTTGATTTCAAATTCGTTACTTGGTTGAGTACGGTTATTTATACTAAAACAGATATAACTGGTTTTATCCGTATTGAGAGTGAGAAGGTTATTATCCAACCAATGTGATATTAGAGACATTCCCCTTTCTGTACTTTCTTTCAAAGCTGTCCAGGAGTCCCCGTGAAAAACGACAGCTGTATCATCTGCATACACAAAGGTATTGGCGTTGTCTATAGTAAGGTTACAAAGGTCATTAATATATATTAAGAACAGTGTCGGACCAAGAACGCTTCGCTGGGGAACGCCGTATGTCACAGATGCGTCTCCACTTGAGTGTTGATCCAGTTTGACTCTTTGTTTCCTATCAGATAAATAACTCTTAAAGAGCTCAAGTGAAATGCCTCTAATACCAATTGCTTCCAGCTTCCTTACTAGGATTGGAAGAGAGACGGTGTCGAAGGCCTTTTTAAGGTCTAGGAACACTGCTATTGATTTTAGTCCTCTATCAAGTTGTTCTGTTACAAGTGAAGTCAAAGCCAGCACTGCATCCTCAATTGATTTCGCTTGTCTAAATCCATATTGCGCTGATGATATTATGTTAAATTTGTTAAGATAATTTAGCAGACGTGAATTTATTATTTTTTCTAAAATTTTTGATATAGCCGGTAGAACTGATATAGGTCTGTAATTTCCGACATCGTCTCTCTCCCCATCCTTAAATATAGGCGTAACTAGAGATCGTTTTAAAGGTTCTGGGAAGACGCCTTTTACGAAGCAGAGGTTTGTTAGATGTACTAGGACAGGTACTATTTCTTTATTAACCATTTTCAGATATTTAGTGGTAATGTTATCATATCCTGGGGCACTGTCGAGTTTAAGATTCATAAGAACTCTGCTGACTTCCTTAGAGTCTGTATCGATAAGTACAAAAGAGCTGAGTTGGGTTTTTAATCCCTTAAGGTATACTTCAGGGTCCTCTTTTAGTCTTGATTGAATTTTTTGGGCAAGTTTTTTTTCCAATATTCGTAAAATACTGGTTTACATATTCAGTTGCCTCTAAAGGGGTTGGTTTTGTGTTAATCAATTCACTATTTTGACTTTTAGTTTTGTTGGTGTAAGTAAAAAGTTTAATATATTTCCATAGCGATTTCTTATTGTTCATTGATTTAGCTAAAAGATCTCTTTCATACTTTCTTTTTAATTTCTTTACAAGATTATTACAATGGTTCCTATATCGCAAATAAGTTATCTTTAAAATTTGATTTAATGGGTGTTTTCTTTGCATATTATTTCTGTTTTTGATACATCTAAGGATACCAGGGGTGATCCAAGGCTTAATGATACGTTTACTTTTTGGAGTTATTTTGGTTGTTGTGTTAACATTTATTGACTCCATATGTTTATGTATTAACTTTAATTACTCTCTACAATTTTATTGGGTTTTGCAAGTAATGAAAAGGCTGCTCGGCCTTTTTGTGTGTAAAAATTGTAGAAGATAAACAGATAGTAAACACACAGACGACACTAGTTTAAAAAAATAGAAAACGATATTCTCGTTTTCATATAGCACTCAAATGTAGCGCTGAAGCTTTTCGGCTTAACCACTGAACTACGTATATGAAAGTAGGTAAATTGTTCTCTACTTGTTAGTGCTTTGCTGAGAAAAGCGTATTTTTTCTGTTTCAAAAATGAAGTTTAAACTATAATAATTTATTTTAAACTGTTTATTAATATTAAAAGTGGGTTTAGTTGTAGTAGTAGCGCCACGTTATCAACATGCCTGAACTATTTACAGATTGTTCCAGATTTTAAAATTTACCTGACAATTGGTACAAGCATACATGGCACAATAGAAGGCGTTGATGATTCCTATGTCAACTTCTAAATCGTCAGATCACTGCACTTTAATACATTACACGCACTTGAGAAAACTTTCAGATTGATGCGACATTCAGTTAGAAGTAGGTTGGTTATAACTGAATTGAATCCCTGGATTTAAAACATATTTAGACATAGTTACTTAGTTTGTCGGATATTATATTCTTTATGGCAAATCATAAATTAGAAAATTAATTATATAGCATTGTTACAAAGGTGAACTAATTTCTAAGAAAGATCTCTTCCAGCCAACCTTAGCATAGGGTGTTGACTGGAAGAAGGGAGAAATATTTATAACTACATTTATATGTTGTTAATTTTTTTTCAGCTCAATAAACATTTTTCATTTCCTTTTCAAATAAGTAATAATAAGATAATATACTTGCTTATACATATATACTTATACGTACTTATAAGTCAGTTACATACTAGGAAAGCTAATAAGGCGTAATTCCATATGGTCGCATAGCAAACAACACCGCACAAGTAGTTTTTCCCTATTTTAGAGGAGAGACTAAAAAACATTTTTATTTTGTAAAAAGTTTCTGCCGTATTTCATAGAAAAAAAAAGTGTGGCATTATTTTTTTTAATAACTGCCGCTGATTGGTTTGTATTTTTAAAAGGAGTATTTATGCTTGAATCTTATTGGTTGATCGATTCGCGCTTAAATCTGCACTCAACGGCATCCAAATGTCAAAACCGTCAAATTTCGACTTGAGCGGTATTGTGTGCTAAGCGACAATTTGTAAAAGTAATTTGTATGTGACTTTTTTATGTAGAACTTTTTGTGTAACCTTTTTGCGTGTTTGGCAAGTGCCTCCCTGTTTTACACGAAAATAATTTTATTCTTTGTAATGAATTCCGAGTACCTCATTCTTCAGCGCTTTGAAATTGCCATGTGCCTCAGTGCTATTTCTCTGAGAAAAACTTGTGGCCTGCCTGTGGGACCTGTAGGATTGCTTATAGGTTGATAATGGTAGTTTACAGGTGTGGGTGGGCATTGTAAATCATACTAGAGTCTGACAACGAAAGCGTAACCTGAAAAATTGGCGTTAAATAAAACAAATATTCAAATATTTATATTCTTATATTCATACCAGCTATACTAGTAAAAAAAAAAAGATATGATACTTGTTTATAATGTCTTTATATTTATTTCTGCGTTTTCAATACTTCGGCATATCTATCTTATCTTATTATAAAGCCTTATCTATCAACATAAAAAATATCTCATATTAATAAACTGACAGTATTATAAGGTATTGCACAAATCTGAGATCAAGTACAAATCTATGCATTACTTGTGGTCTTTGGAATGATATCGCTGTACCTGCACGATTATATTCTTTTTGTTGCACTAACACGTGCTGAGGACAATTTATAAAAACCTATTTAGGGGCTAAAAATTCCACCCATGCCGGGACTTGAACCTGCGACCTCTGGCTAACCGTGCTAGCGCTCTCCCAGCTGAGGTAATGGGCAAGTGCAAGCATCGGCGAAATTTTACAAACTTCTCTGTATTATGTTCATTCCGATGTAAAAACCTAACTGCAAAGTGGGTTAATCGGGGCTGCAAGTAATGTAAATTGCTTCGGCCAGATGGCGCTGCCGGTACGTAATACAGAAAAGTTTGTAAAGAGGCTCGAAATTTGCTTGCACTTGCCCATTAGCTCAGTTGGGAGAGCGCTGGCACAGTTAGCCAGAGGTCGCGGGTTCAAGTCCCGTCATGGGTGGAATTTTTCGAAAAATTGTCTTCAGCACGGGTTAGTGCAAAAAAAGAATATAGAAGTATCTTTGATAGATACATAAAGTATCGTTAGTAAGAAGTGGCACATATTAGTTAACTTGTGAGATAAACTGGCAATAGCTAATAGCAACATGTAGCGTTCTTAATGACGCGGTCAGTGAAGTGTACCTTGGTACCAACTTCCCAGCGGTTGACCATCGATCTATCAATGTCACAAGACGGTGAATCATTGACGACACCGGCTACTCCTAATCTAGTCTCGTGTAGTGACTGGAGTAAGCTAGGGCCACGTTTTTGTTTGTAAAGTTTCCTAAATCAAATTCAGTAAATGTAAATTACTTCGCTAAAACTGTACGATTTTTTTTTCTTGTATACTCCAGCGATATCATTGCCTCGTAAGGCCCTTGATATCTTCCAGCAAGAAGCAAGATTGACCCAATTACGGCAACAATTTTCTTATTGGTTAGTCAAGGCTTTAACGTCGTTGCACTTTATTATTTTCTATAAGCCCTATTCCCATAAAATAGGGTATATTCTTCTTCTACTGCGCAGGAAGCGACGTCCTCAAAAAATGTAAAGCTTGTTAAAAACCTATAACATAAAGTCACGATGTATTCCGGAGATGTAAACATTTGCTACTTTCCACTGCAATATCGAGATATTGGGAAAAATCAGTAATCTGTCAATTATCATCGAAAACTAACCGTGTCTACGGATATGTGATTCTTTTTTTGCAGTTCGTAATATGTTTTATATTTTTACAATTTACCTCAAGACAAAAAATATATTAACAAAACACGTGCTCCTTTTTTTTAAATAAATTATTTATGCATGTCTCAATTAATTCAGTTTACTTAATTAAACACGAAATATTAACATTAAGTTCGCCTTTGTACTTTTATTTTTATAAGCGCAATAAAGAATTTTAATAATAATAATAATAAACAATATTTAACAGGATGTTACGTAAAAAATAACATGTACAAAGGCCAGCTCATCCCTGTAGGACGTTTCCTTTAGAAAACCTTGGAGAGCCGGAGAAGCAATAAAAAACCGGCCAAGTGCGAGTTTGAAGGGTTCTGTACCATTATCTACACAAAATTTGAATATTTCAAGCGTCTACCTGTTGCCGTTATTAATATCGAGCAAAAAACGGCAAAAAAAATCACGTTTGTTGTACGGGAGCCCCACTTAAATATTTATTTTATTCTGTTTTTAGTATTTTTCGCTAAAGTGGCAACAGAAATACATCATTTGTGAAAATTTCAACTGCATAGCTATCACGGTTCATGAGATACAGCTTGTTGACAGAAAACAGACAGACGGACATTGGAGTCTTAGTTAAAGGGTCTCGTTTGGCACTCTTTGGGTAAGGAACTCTAAAACGAGTACATACGTGTCCGAAATAAACGTGTCCTTAACAGCAACCAAAAGATTGTGATTTTCTTCGGCACTTGTTTGCCAAAAGTCCACTACTGTACAAATGCTATTTCAAAATTTGTGATTTACTTCCTTGGCATCACAAACAACTGACGTTATAAACAAAGAATCTGCGCTGAAGAAAACTTTCTGTCTCTTTTGTGATATCCAATTCCATTTACTCCATTCCACGAAACGAGCTCCCAACAAAAATTGTCCATGTGCGCCCATTGGGTAATACGCGTGACCTTCAATAGCCACTGCATTAAGTAAACCTACCCTATGAAGCGCGCGCTAGCTACGCGCATTGACTAATGGATGCGAGTATTTGTTTCCCTAGGATTTCGACTCGTGGAACGGAGTATAGAAGCACGTCCTACACCGACTCTCGTTAATCTATCTAAAGTAGCCTTTACTACCACTTGGTTAGTGTCTGTGTCTGCTTCCCTTATTCCTAACTGGGAAAGAAATTAGGACGGGTAGTGTTCAGGGTTTATTAGGCGGAAAGATAGAATTGGGCCAATGACTTAGCCTGATTTATTTTCGTTAGATGATGGGCGCCGACAACGCACATTGGTAATACATGTTTAGGTTTTTATTGCGAGTTTTATTCTGCTTCAATGCCTCTAACCAGCAAGGTCGAGGTCCAATATTAGATCTTTACACGTCTATACGTATAAAGTGCAGACAAATGTAACTAAGGGTCATACGATAGAGACGAGCTGTCTCAACATAACATAAAAAACCGGCCAAGTGCGTGTCGGGCCACTCGCAGTGCAGGGTTCCATAGAAAGAGTTTTTTAGAGAAAAGTTTTTTTGTCTGCCTTACAGAACTAACAACTTAATCGAAGCAATTTTCAATGGATTTTGTACGAAGTTTCCATTTATAAGTTGGTCGCCTATTACTCGTTAACTTGTAAAGCCTACTTAGCCGTGATAGTTTTCTTTCTAAGTTCATTATATTTGCTACTGCCCTGAATTTTTAGCCGGCAGAGGGGGGGACGCCCTATTCTAACAAAAGCTTAATATTTCGCAAACTAAACAATGGTCTTCTTAAACCCACAAGATTTTTAAACGACCAATCCAACTATACCCCACGCTATGGTTTAGAAGAGAAAAAAAAATTGCATTCCTAATTTAGGTGTAGGGGAGGTACACTAAAAAATATTTTTTCTATATTTTATTCCATTGTTTTATCCGCGTAGTAAATACGTATGTCTATGCCAAATTTCAGCTCTCTAGTACTTATCGTCTATGTGCAAAGCCGCGGACCGACAGACAGACAGCCGGACAGACATTGCGAAGCTATAAGGGATCCTTGTTGACCCTTAAAACCCTTAAAAAACCACTCACTAACCATGAAGGAAAACATCGTAAGGAAACCCGCCGGCTAGTTAGATTAGCACGTATTGTGACTGTCTTTTTAAGCCGCCTAAACTAAGAGGATCGGTGCTGGGCCAGCCTACTCCATCTAGTGAAAATACGTCCCTGGCACTACAGCGTCAGTACACACATCTGGTGTAGGAAAGAGTTTCCACTAAAAACTGTATAAATATTCTAACATAGGCCTTTATTAGTTGCTAAAAACTGACGTCCCACCCAAAACTATGCACGCCTGACACCAAAACCAACCGCGTTAAAAAAAAGCCCCCTTTTTAGGGTTCCGTAGTCCCACCAGGAAGTCGAAAAAGACTTATTAAAGGCTTCCGTGTAATAACATTTTTGAATGCTAAGACAATGTGTAGAAAAAATGACACGCCTTTTAACCGACTTCAAAAAAGTAGGAGGTTATCAATTCGACGCGTATATATATTTTTTTTCTATGTTCCTCCGTAACTCCGAAAATCTTAACTGATTTCGACAATTCTTTTTTTGTTCGAACAGGTATAACGTCTTATTGGTCCCATTTTAATTTGGTGAAGATCTGATGGAGACTTTCAGAGATGGAGAACAGAACTCTTCAATAGAGAGCAGTAAATAAGCCCTAATGGGGCCCATCCTTTAGTAATATCCATATGTTTCATAAAATAGGGTAAAAGTAGTCCCAAGTTAATTTGGTGATGTTCTAGTGAAGACTTTCGGAGATGGAAATTTAGAACATCAAATTTTAAAGCAACGAATTAAGTAGGGTAAATTATGGTTATAAGGGACTTATTTATTTTTCTCCCGCTCCCCCACTAAAAATTGAAAAATAAAAATTTAAATTATTAGAAGTATGTATACATGTAGGTATTGTAGAAGTATAATTTGTAGTCGGTGCCCAGTTTCATGACCAGTACGTATATTTTGGGCACCGACTCCAAATTATACTTCTGCAATACCTACATGTATACATACTTCTAATCATTTAAATTATTTCAGACCTTTTAGTGCTGTAGTGTTTCGAAGTCGGTTTTTATTTTTAAGAAATAATAAAGAAAAAATTATAGGAATTATTACGAATACTCTGAAGTTAGTCTAATTTTATCAGGTTTTTAATCGCAATGAATAATGTTCCTTTGTGTGAGAATTACATTGAATGATGTTTAAAAATATTTTTTAAGAGTAACGTGGTTATTTATGTGACAAAACCTTTAAAACACTGTGGTTTGCGTGTCAACACGAAGACTGGGTATGGTTATAAAAGCTGTATAATATGAACGTTATGCAACTTTTTCAGGCACGGGCATATACTCGTACTAACGAGATTCCTAAATAACACGTAAACAATAATAACAAAAACATCCACACAACACAATCACTTGGTCCCAAACTAGTATACCTGATGCTATGGTAACCAGGCAAGGACATTAGAAGAACATGGAAATACACCCAGGTCCGTATTGTAGTATTAAAGCATTGTAATATCAGATTAGATAAAAATTCTTTATTGTACACCATACATAATAAAATACATCAAAATTCTCAAATATCCAAGTTACAGTTCGGTAGTAGCCTAGTGAGTAGAACATTAGACTCGGAAGCGAGAGACCCAGGTCCGATTCCAAGTGCGGGCATGTACTCGTACCTATGACTTTTTTTTCTGAGTTATGTACATTTGTGAAGTTATAGAAGCAATACCACTCGCTAATGGTGAAGGAAAACATCGTGAGAAAACCTGAGTGCCTGAGCTATTCACATAGCTGCGGCTTCATTACCACGTGTGCCCATAGCGGATTGGCGATTTCAAGCGCTGAGGTATGTGAATATCTCAGACACTCAGGTTTCCTCGTGATGTGTTCCTTCGCCGTTAGCAAGTGTTATTGCTACTATAACTTCACAAATGTACATAGCTTAGAAAACAAAGTCGTAGGTACATGCCCGGACTGGGAATCGAACCTGGGTCTCTCGCTTTCGAGTCCAATGTTCTAACCACTAGGCTACCACTCTTACTTGATATTTATTATTTTCTTATTCCATTTAAATTATCCTCTCTTAAGTTAGGCATTTTTATACCCCATATTTAAGGCAATACGGCAACAGATACGTCATAGTACCTACTAGCTCCGTAGGTAGAAAATGCTGCTTTACTCAGTCGACGTAAATGCACAATAATTCGACATGGCAACGGCCGCGCCCACTCGAGCGGATGTGGGACATCCTTTGATGTGTTGTTCCTATTATGAGATTAGACGGCGGATTTTATTATTTCATACATCCTGAGAACACTACCCAGAAGGCAACCTTACTTGAAACAGGCGTTCCATGTGGAAAAACTAATGAGATATAGGTACAGCAACCACCTCATTAACCCAGTTAATATGTTAACGGCTGTTTAAAGTGCTCTTGGATAAAAGTCGAAATAATTTCAACTGCAGAAATAAAAACATTCAAAGAGGAGCTAACTGAGCACGTATTGACATCAGACTATCGACAAAAGCTTCGTTTACGAGCCGAAAGGCTTACACTAAAAGTTGTCTACCCTAAAACTTTTGGACCTGATTTCACAACAAACAAATTTATAATTTATTAAAAACATAGCCTATATTTTATACGAGTACCCCCCACTCAGCGAGAGTATGGCCATAATCCCCACGCGTGCTCACCGCGGATGGCTATTATAAGCGCTAAGATATATGAATACCGCAAACACTCTGGTTTCCCCACGATGTTTTCGCAGTTAGCAAGTAGTATTGCTACTGATGATGATGATGTCCTCATCGTAGTCCGACGACGGCAACCACATATTAGTCGGATATGACTCGTGAGGCCCAGCTTATTTTTGGTATTGCTAGTACAAATTCACAATTTTAAATTCCGTCATATTCGTTTCGATTTCTGTATTTTTAGTGCTGTAGTTTTTTGAAGTCGGTTTTTATTTTTTATTGGAAAAAATATACTACATGATGTTTTGTGACTATCACAATAACTCCGCCAAATTGTGTTTTCAAAAAGCAGAAATGCACGACTCATTTTAAAAAACACCCAAATCGCTTTAGGTGTACCTTTAAAATATGAAGAGTTCCCTCGATTTTGCCAGGATTCCACGATCAGATCCTGACTTGATAACTATGGAGCCAACCGTGAAGTCTACTCTTCCAAACAAAAAAAAAGAATTTTCCAAATCGGTAAAAGATTCCGACAAATTGAGAACCTCGTCCCTTTTGAAGTCGGTTAAAAAGTAGAAAACATATTCTAAATGCCAAGATTCAAGCCCACAACAGAATGCGAGGTAAGCGTTCTAACGCTGACCACTGCTCTATTATTATTTAATACTGGTGCATCATCATCATCAGCCATTTGACGCCCACTGCAAGACAGAGGCCTCCATCGTGGTTTTCATAACCATGAGGGGTTTTGCCATAATCGCCACGCTTGGCAGGCGGGTTGGCGATCGCAGTAAGCGCTTGGAATCTCAGGAAGACGCTGCTGCCCTTCTCCTGGTAATTGATTTCTTTAGTCGCCTTCTACGACATCCACGGAAGGAAATGGAGTTACGCTATTCTTAATCCGGCGCCACATGGATTTATACTAATGTAGGCCTCTATTAGCTTGTGAAAGCAGCAGCAGGGAGCGTGCTTCTGTTGCCTTTGTTCCACGTAGTACGGGGCGGCCTATAAACGGATGAGCACCTTGTTTATTTGTGTTTCGCTCCACTTTGCTCTCAGTTTCCAGCATATTTATCGAGAATTAGAGCTGCACTAATTATATTGCGGCTAGTCTATTCTGGAGATAAGCTTTGTTCTGTAAGCCTGACTGTTTCTACTAGGAGACTTTTTATATACTGTTCTATAATCAAATGTACCTGCAATGCTGCTACGTCTTTCATCTATAAAATAGTTCCTTTCAAACATAGGTACTTTGACAAAAGTGGAGATGTATTAGCAAAGGGCAAGATAAAGATAAGATAAGATAAATAAATAAATAAATAATAAGTACCCGAAAACGGCGTGCGCGCATGCAACGACTAATGAATGTTTAGGTAGCGAAAGTGATCTGTCAGGATCGTGGCAAGTGGCAGTCGCTGGTCTCTGCCTACCCCTCTGGGATACAGACGTGAGTTTATGTATGTATGTAGTTCCTATCAAGCATAATTTGGCCTTAGAATTGTATTAAGCTCCTAATAAGACTTCTCGGTAAAGCATAATGTTCATGTATCAGTATTCGTGTAACGTTCCTACCACCGACAGACCAACGAATATTGTCCACGTCCTGAAAATTTGAAACCATGGAAAGAACAATAAATTTAACCATCTATAAAAAAGCCCGACATTGATCATTACAGAACTGACGAAGTCGTGGACAAAACCTAGTCTATTAACAAATAACAAACGCCACAATGCAATGAACTTCATAAGTCGGCTAGTACATTATCTCTATATTCCGGTAAGAGTCATATTCAGTTATCCTGCATAATGTCCCACCGGTAAACTAAAGCCTCCTCTAAATTTTTCCATGCATCTCTGTTGCTGGCCACCTTGTACCGACTTGACAGAAGTGTATGAATGAGGCTTATCACTAAACATCTTAAGTTATTAATATTACAATATAAAATGAAGCCAATTAGGTAGGTTTGTACTTGTTTTACGGTTTTTTTACGTTGGCGCGTCATCAAAAATACATAGACGCAGCCAAAATAAAATAAAATTACGTCTTTCTTCGGTGCCTAAGCGTCTTTAAAGCCCTATCTCGTAAATATTGCTTATGTCGTAAATAATAATATAATAATGAAAATATCTTACAAATCCTAACGTTGGATTTTTATTACAACTTAAACCTCCGTGGGAGTAACCTCTCCGTAATGAATAACGTGAAAGTGACTCTCGAGACTTGATCTCGAAAAGCATTAGGGATTATTTTTATAGAGCTACTTACTGATTGATGAGACATCGTCGCTATCAGATCGGGTAACTAAATCTGCATATCAATATGTTTAGTGATGACAGAAGTAGGTACTGTAAGCATTTATTTGCCCAATAGTTTCACTATATAAGCAGCCTATTTACGTCCTACTGTAGGGCACAGGCCTTCCCGCAGAGAGAGAGTATGGGCTGAGAAACCACGCGTGCCCACCGTTTTGTTTATTTTCAAAGTTACATACATCTGCGAATTTGCCAAAGTTTTTTTTATTAATTTGTTGACGTCATACAAAACGATTCGATTCTTAAGGTATTTCTATAGTAGATTGTTAACCGAGGGCTGAAAGGCACCCATTCCTGACGAGATGTTTTGGCGCTCGAACGAAGTGAGAGCGCCAATAGTTCGAGGCAGAAATGGGTGCTATCACCCGAGTAAAACACTCTACTTTTCATTACGAATACGAGGAAAGTAAACACAAGCCAGTTAAAATCAAAAAATATAAAACTTAAGGAAATCACGCCGAAACAGACGGATGGTCTAGCTCGCGGCGAGATAGCTCGCGCGCCAACTTGTGCTAGCCGTACATCACAATTCACAAGATGGCGCGCGACCGCGAAAGATTTTGATGGTTTTGGTGAATTGGTGGTTTTATCTGTGTCTTAAACAATATTTTAATTTATTTCGCAAATCACATCTCGCCTTGAAAGTGACTAATAAATACATAAAGTACATTATATTAATTATAAACATCAAAAATAATTTAAATGTCAACAAAACTAATAAATGAAGAATTAATCGTTTTATGGCTGTATAGGTTACTACCATTGCGTTGTTCAATATAAACTACGATTCATATATATTTTTTTAATACTTTTTTGCTTTAGAGCAGGCATGTACCACTTTCAGCACGGTGCCTGGACGAACAATGACCCCCTTTCAGAGTATGAGTAATGAAAAGTATTTTTCTAATCGAATCAGATGGTAAAAATGCTATCTGTACGAGCGAGTAACGTACATCTGTTATTAGGTCGCCGTAACGCTGACATAGCCCTAAGCAATGCTCAGCTCACGCAGCGAGAAAATTGTAAAGTTTATCGGCTCGAGCCACTCATCAGTAACACACTACCATCAATGAATGTGGTAGAAACATGTATAAATATAAGTCTACAAGCTGAAACATCTTTCCATCACCGTCCATCATCTCTACTGTGCGGCAGAGCGAGAGTCGCACACGCTCTCCTCTCTGCCCGTACACTATCGAAATGCCATATTTTACAATAATAATACATAAACGCTGTTCCGTGTGACGCCGGATTAAGAATAGCGTCACTCCATTTCCGTCCGTGGATGTCGTAAAAGGCGACTAAGGAAATCAAGTACCAAGAGACGGGCAGCAGCGTCTTCCTGAGATTCCAACCGCATACTGCGATCGCCAACCCGCCTGCCAAGCGTGGCGATTATGGCAAAACCCCTCATGGTTATGAAAACCACGAAGGAGGCCAATGTCCTACAGTGGGCGTCAAATGGCTGATGATGATGATGAAAACATAAGAGCTGTTACACCAAAAATAACAACCACTTGATGTCCCTCTGTACAATAATTTATCAAAGCGTACGTTTCTCAAGACAAAATACAAACCGTTGTCAAATGCTTTGATATCATCATCGTAGTAAACATTAATTTTCTACGTGACATACGGTATTTAGAACTTGGGTGTATTATAGAATCTTTGGCAACAAGTAAACTTATCATCAGTGTACACCAAAATTGGTTATCGGATGATCTTAAGAAGAAATAATACATTAAAGGGCGCCCGCATTTTTAGTTTATGCGATGTATGTATGTTTGGCGCTTTGCTATACCAGCGGAGGCGATCTTTTTAGTGTCGCTATAACAGCAAAATGCAATAAAATTTAGAAGCCAGTCTCCACCTGAGCACTCGGACTGAAATTCGAACATACAAAGATATCTTCCTACCAAAATAGCTGCAACATGAACGAAGTACTCAGGTAGAAAGGGGCGGGTATCGAAGGGAAGCGGAGACAAGACACGGAAGCTCGTGCCCGTTTATAAGCCTTTGCAGATAGACATAATGCCTTGTCTGACAAACGTTACCATACACATTTAGTGAGTTTTTTTTAGAAAGGCACAAGGTTGGAAATCCAATGTACAGGCTTTGAAGTTTATGTTGGTAGGTGAATGTGGCAAACCTTATTTGCACGCTTACTCGGCCCTATTAAAGTAGACATAAGGTCGAGAATCGAGTTTCAATATTGTGCATTTAAAGTTGGCCACGGAATGTACTCATGTAGAAACAAATTTAATAAGTACGAGACTGCGTGCTATGTTAAGACATTTTGAAATAATTATTTAAAGGCAAAGTCCAAACTATATTACAATGTGGTTGCCCGGAGACAACTCTGATAGATCAAAATCTATTAGAGATCGAAAACGACCATAACTCGTTTCAAAGCTAAACTACTTTGAAACAATGGACTGATCCTGCAATGACTGACTAAGTTAGTCATAACTGGCATATTTTTATACTAACTATCAATACCAATTATAATGTTTGATAATTTATTCGACCGAAGAGCTGTCAAAAATCTGTCGATATTTGGATCACATGTGCTAACAGTTATTTAATTGTTAGCACGAGCTATTAAGGTTTTTCTTGCATAAGCAGCCTATATACATCCCATAGCAACGCATAGGTTGCCTTTAAGAGAAACAATGTATGGCCTTAATCACTACGTGTGCCCACCGTCGATTGGCCAGTTTACACTAAAGTATGTGAACACCTACGAAACTCGGGTTTCGTTACGATATTTTCCTTCACTGGTAGCGATTGGTATTGCTACAACCAAGCGTGCGTGACTTAGATAAAGAGTCAGAGGTACGTGGCGCGATTCGAACACATGACCTCTAGAATATGATGTCAGCGTTATACCTATGCGCACAGTTTGTCTTAATTATATTACGATCTGTGGAGCTGTGGAAAGACGAACAATATATGGACTACATGGTCTATAACCATCTAGTCCATAATTCTAGATTCCACAGTGCGATTGAAAGAATTATTCCAATGCGAGACATGATGGCGGTGGAACTAAAACTTCCATTCAGTGAAACTAGGTCCCAACCCACAGAGCAACGAGGATGACCTCTTTAGTGATCATAAAGTTTTATAAACCTTCAGCGAGAGAAAAATAGGCATAGCAGAAACTTCACCCAAGACTCAATGTGCAAAGGAGTTGAAAGTTTCCCATTAACTTAACTAGGGAACTACTAGCTAAATAAAATTATTAGTTAGTCGTTTACGGTTGTGTTGTACTGTTAATTAACCAACAGATAAAGGCACTGTATTTGACAGTTTCGCGATTAGGACTTGGACTTCGAATACTGCAATATTCACTCTACATTTCTAGTGTAAGTATACTTTCGGATGTTTTATCTAGAGTTTATCCTCTGATAGTGAAGATTTTGTGCTACGGCGCTATGCAAAGTCTGAGAAAGTGTGAGTTAGAACTTGTATTAGGATAAGCGGATTTAGGATTCCGAAATAGGTAAATCTTCGATTTAGCTTGCCTATCCTTTTCACTCAATGTGATTGCAATTTGTATAAAAGTCCGTTTGAATATAAAATTTTAGCTACATACTTAATACCTATTCACATTTTCAAACATGTTTATTTCAGAAAAACCGGGCGGGTGCGCGGCGGGTCAAGTGCAGTGTAGTGTTTTGTAGATGACCGTCAAAATATGCAAACTTAGGAAGGTAAGGTATTATTTGAGTTCACTGTTTAACTAATAAAGTTTATTTTATTAATGTAAATGTGCTACTGACCTGAATATTTCGCTCTCTGACACAGTATCCTATAACACAGTAACCTGACATTCAGAAATCAGAATTACTTTGAAAGTAAAGAATTCACTTTTTATTTGTTGAATGTCAATGTACAATGTAACGTAGGCTGTAATGTAACATCTAATACCTTTAATACCCATATATATTATATAATCTGAATCTCGAAACGGCTTCAACGATTTTCATGAAATTTAGTATGCAGGGAGTTTCGGGGGCGATAAATCGATATAGCTACGTTTCATTTTTAGACAATGTCGTTTAATCCGTGTTTTCAGGCAATGAAAAACTGCTACGATATCATTAAAATACCCAGAATACCCCAATTTGAGTCCAGATGTCTACAGTTCGACTACTTTTCCCCTTTCTTTTTCATAGTATCTAACTATAATTTCCAAAAAACACGATTAACCAAAAAAAAATACTGGTCATCCAGATACTTCAATTAAATTATGTAAGTATTAGAAGACAAAACAAAAAGTAATGTGTACGTTATACATACCCTATACAATTCAAAATGTATTTTCCGACGTAGGTATTCCACCTCTTTTCAGTCGCCGGTAGTGATTTTCCAAGAAAACGAGTCTCTTTTCCAAATAATATTTGCTCGTTCAATGATAAGCAAAACGGACGGTAGGCATTTGCTTCATACATACATTTATTTCCCGTATGTTACGCATAACGAATAATATTCGCCTTTTACTCGATTTTTGGGGTTCCGTAGTCGACAAGCAAACCTTATAATTTCACCATTTTTGAAATGTCGAAACCAAGTTTGTCCGTCAGTCTGTCTGCGGCTTAGCTCCGAGATTATTAGTACCTACGAGAAAGCTGAAACTTGGCAATGATGGTAGAACAGTAGAATATTTTTTTTAGGGTACTCTCTACACCTAAACTTGGGGTGACAATTTTTTTTTCTCGCTTAAACCGGGGTATCGTTGTATTGGTCGTTTAAAAAATATTGTGGGCGTAGGAAGATCATTTGTAGGGTTCCGTACCTCAAAAGCAAAAAAACCCTTATAGGATCACTTTGTTGTCCGTCCGTCCGTCCGTCCGTCCATCCTTCCTTCCATCCGTCCGTCCATCTGTCTGTCAAGACTCTTTATCTCGGTAACGGGTAGAGTTATCAAGTTCAAATTAAAACTTTAAACTTAGGGCTACAGTCCCTTGCAGCTCTGAAAAAATAAAATTTCTACATTGACATAAAAAAGATACGGCCGTTTATGCCGCCAAAAAACGTATATTTCGACACTTAAGGGAATCAAAATTTTATAGGTTCCCTTTACCTAGAACTAGGTATGAAATTTGGCAAGTTATATTGTCTTATACTACCAGTATAGGGAAACATCTGAAAACTATACATTTATAATTAAATCATTAAAAAAATTGTCTTTGAAGTTCGGGAAAAGCTCGGAAAAACTGCGAGACTCGATCCCTTAACTATTTATAATAAATGTAAGTACTTACAAATTCGGACGAAACGCTCGGTGGGTGAGTCAGACTTGCACTTATCCGATTTTTTTATTTGGGGTTTGCGAAATAAATATTAAGCTATAAGGCACAATTTTTTGTCCGTGTAGGACATCCCATCTCCTGGCTAAATGGTTGATTGTAGAAACGTGAAAAAATTCAGGGTAGTAGCACATGTAATGAACTTAAAAGGAAAACTATCACGGCTAAGTAGGCTCACAAGTTAACGAGTAATAGGCGACCAATTTATAAAAGGAAAACATCGTCCAAAATCCACTGAAAATTATGAAGTTGTTAGTTCTGTAAAGCAGATAAAACCCCTCTTTCCACAGAACCCTATACTGCGCGTGGCCCGACACGCATCTGGCCGATTTTTTTGTGTTAAAACAACTCTTTTATGACCACTCACAATATGATAACTGTCAAACAACTCGTTTTGTTTTATTTCAGGATCATTTAAACGGTGCTTCATAATCTACTTCATCATAGCGTATGCATACTATTACTTTATATTCCGCATAAAATAATATGCCAGTAGCTTATTACAACCCCTTTCAATGTTTAAAATTAATGAAAATATGGGTAAATGTAATGTGTAACGACCGTAAAATTGTGAGCATAAGAGCCGCCCATGCAATTACACCCACTGATAAAGACAAGGCAAAGCAAAAAGGCTAAGTAGGAAAGAATTGTTCTCCTCTTTATTATATCGAAGCTTAAACTCTGAGCTCTTTGTAACAAAAAACAAAGGCGTCCTCGAATGATTAATAGCATTCATAAAAATGAATGAAAGTACCACGTAAAATTCGTAATTGTGTTAAGACAACCTATTTCAGATAATGTACAACGAGACTTATCATCTCTTTATTTGTTGTAATCTTGTACACAACTTGATATCTGTAATATCTATCTATTGTATTCACTCGGGTGAAACTATCAACTATTAGCAATATTGTCAACTCATTTCTTGCTCGCAGTTTCAGAAGAACATATCCCGAAAGTGTTGTAACAGCAAATTTAGCACGTCCTTAAATCTCGAATAAAATTGCCGGAAGTCCGAATAAATAGACTATACGTGTAGCACAAAAGAGAGCTAGGCTGTAATCTGAACAGAAGTATCTGAATATAGTTTTGTAGAATGTAGGCACTGCCTGTTTGCGCAACTAGATATTGAGCTTTCTTGTTTTAAGGCATCGGTAAAATCTCACTAGCTCATTGCTTGAAGTGTAAACTGTTGCTTATAATTATGTATTTGTTTTGTAGATATTCATATATATTATTATTTAAATATATGTACGTTATTTTATTGCTTATTGGTATGTAATCGTGATTAATAATTATCTTCAATATGTATGTACGTATAATTGATCATGGATTTGCAGCGCTTCCGAACAATCCAAGCACCACGTCGTAGGCAAGCATTTTTCAGATGAACGTCTCCTCGGCAGCTGCCGGCTATTCATAATAACAACTCGTGTGGAGGTAAGTATTATGTTTCTAAGAGGGTTTATCTGGAAGCCGCAAAACTGTGTCGTGTTATACCTTTAACCCTTAATGGGTACAAGAACATATCGGTGTCAAACTTACCTACTTAAAATGCTCAAGTTCGTTGGCACCTAAATTCTACGATCGAATTAAACAGAAACATAGATGTGTTTATATGGGAACGGACAGACAGACGACAGTTAAGGTGACATAAAAAATCGAAAGATATTTTGCTTGTTTTTTATGTCAGTGAAGATTGTGTTACTTCGGGATAAATAAAATAATAAAATAGAGACCAATCTGGCGTTAGCAATATCCTTGAAAAGCCCATTTGTAATCTCCGCAGAACTCTCCATTTATACGGCAAACATCGGATGACGCTGGTTCTCGCCGAAATTGACGAACGAGTCGATACTGATGCTCATTCGCATTGACTGTTATTATATCACAAATTAACACTTGCGTTATGCTTGGGTTTTTGAAATCCGTAAATGTTAATTTCGCAGACTCGTATAATAACAAATCGCATACGTTTGTCATGTTCCATCAATACATTGGCATTGTGAAAATTATGTGAGATGGTAAATGAAGTGTCGATATGAAGATCGTAATTCCCTGCTCAAGCGTATCTAATTTAATCAGAATGTAACAAAATTGCCACATGTAACCGAAACTGGAAGATTCTACTAGTCAAACAAGTTGTTCATACTTTGCTACGAGGAAAACTTTGAAATCGCGAAAGAAATATCTGTTGGTCCATAAAAATAATACAAGTAAATAAGCAGCCTAATATACGTCTGACTGTAGGGCACAGACCTTCTCTCAGGGAGAGAGTATGGGCTTAATCACCACGTGCGCCCACCGCGGATTGGCGATTTTAAGCGCTGAGGTATGTGAATAGATCAGAAACTCAGGTTTCCTCACGATATTTTCCTTCACTGTTAGCGAATGGTATTGCTACTATAACTTCACAAATGTACATAACTTAGAAAACAAAGTCATATAGGTACATGCCCGCATCCCACACCTGGGTCTCTCGCTTCCGAGTCCAATCTTCTACCCACTAGGCTACCACCGCTACAAAGGAAAGCTTTGAAATCGCGAAAGAAGTATCAGTTGATTCTAATCACATTTTTTAAATTTTAATTATGTCCACCTGCGTGTATGGACATATAGTCTGAAATAAATTTTATTTACTATTATTATTATGTATTTACAGTAAGGTTCCCCGGCATTAAAATGTATGGAACTACTAGTATTTTTTCGTCATTACAAAGTTTCCTAAAAGTTGTTTGTATTGACAAGTGTACCCATCTATTTTCGGATTTATTTACACCCTGTAAAATAATGATGAATCTATTAACTTTTTGCTGTTGGTGATCACGTGACGAGGTGGCCTTGAAAGTCGCTAGTCTCGTTTTCCCGCCCAGCCGGCGCCATTTTGTAGCCTATTTGTTTTTCTTAACCAGCCTCCGGCGAGGTTTGTTTTTAGTGCCGGCCAGTAGTATCGGGTTGAATGGCTCCGATGACAAATGAAATTAGATTGAACTTACAAAGCAAAGAGGTAAAAATATCAGTAATGCAAGACTCTTTTTGAAAGATAGAAAATATTTACCGTACAGTTTTTTGAGGATTAATAAACTTTACATTAATTATTGTTTTTACGCTGAATGTCTTCAACAGATTTTCTTTGATTTCCAGTGTTATCTTTTAAATTACACTTAGTTTCACGTATGTAAAACATAAACTTACAGGTGTAAGTTATAGGTTAACCTAGAGGGATAGGCAGTGACCAAGATTTGCTATATACATATTTGGCTTGTTAGTCGCCGCATGCCCGATGAGTGAAAATTATCTCAAGTAATTAAAATGCAAGGAAAGATAGTGTCAAAAATATTAACCTAACGGTCGTCAAAAAATTCTTTCTGATAGTAATAGAGTCTAAAATCGGCTAAATTTCTCCACCGCACAGTAATGAAAACTCTAGCGGCCATTTATCATTAGCACACGTCACTTGAAGTATTTAAGGCTCTGTTCTGATCTCTCCGTCTTATACAACCATCTATATTCGTGCTGTCTACGACAAACGGCGACACAAACGTGGAATAAACCAGAAGGTGAAAATGTGATCAGTATGAACGCTGTACAATTGGCGTTGGGCTCGAGAAAAATGTGGTGGTAGCCTAGTGGGTATAACATTGGACTCTGAAGCGAGAGTAACTATGACTTTTTTTTCTAACTTATGTACATTTGTGAAGTTATAGTAGCAATACCACTCGCCAACCGTGAAGGAAAACATCATGAGGAAACCTGAGTATCTGAGCTATTCACATACCTCAGCGCTTGAAATCGCCAATCCGCTGTGGACACGCCTGGTGATTTAGCCCAACTCTCTCTCTGAGAGAAGGCCTGTGCCCTACAGTGGGACGTATATAGGCTGCTTATGAGAGAAAAGTTAGATCGACAGTAAGAAGTGAGTTTAAGAAATTACTTCATTCGTCACTTGACTCTGTTAAACATGAAAAACTTGGGAAAAAACTAAGCAGTACCAACCGAAGTGAAGTTGCGACCAACACATTGATTCGCGACTTAGTTTCGCGCACAAGCTTATGAGTTGTCAGCGTGGCATATTCTTTTCATTTACTTATCACCGCTTGGGCTCTCTGTATCGCGTTGTTTATGACTGCGGTCCAGACGGCGCCACATCTCGACACACTTGAGCTTACTGCCAACTGGACCGGGGGGGTATAACTTCCCCCCGTAGATCGCACGAGTTTCACCCTAGCTTCTTTACGGCATTGTTTTTCTTTGACATAGAAAACTCGCGAATAAGGACACGGGTTATTAATACGATAATTTTTCCCTGGATAAATGTCCAAATCATGTTATTTGTATCCTAAATGGAATGTATGGAATTACGTGAAGCTAAGCCTGGGAAAAAGTTCTTGATAGATAACACGCCCTTACACGAAACTTCACATTTCTTGAAACTTCAGGTTTTAAGATATCATCATCAGCCATTTGAAGCCCACTGGAGGACATAGGCCTCCCTCATGGTTTTCATAACCATGAGGAGTTTTGGAATAATCGCCACGCTTGGCAGGCGGGTTGGCGATCGTTTTATGATATATTGATCATGGATTATTTTTATAACATTACAAATCTTTATAGCCATTCCTGCAAGATAGCGCTTAAACTGGTCATGAAATCGAAGTTCATAAATTTGCAAAACTAAGAGTGCAAACTGTATGATGGCCACTTTGTCCAGTACGTTCTTCTTAGGAAGAGAAAAAGAATCGAAACCCAATCAATTAATTAGTTGATTGATCAAAACTGATTGATTGCCTAACTCAATAAACACAAAACTACTCACCAAAAGGCGGCTCAAAGCGACAGTCAAGCAGCAGCGTATGTCCGGTGGGGCCTGTAGTGCCAACGACAGCGCCGCCTCGCATCATCAGCTGCGCCTCCAGCTCTATCCAGCGCCCACCGCACTCCTGCTGCGGAAGCAATGAACGCTTTACAATTGTGCAAAACCAACACGTTACACTAACCAGATAGTGCTTTGCTTGCGAAACTAATTAGTTTCTTTGTTCTTTCTGCATCCTAAAACTGCTGCTGAAGAGCCTGACGGTCACCAGGTCAAGAACACCTCGATATTTGAAACTTCAAACAGGATCAAATGAAAGTAAATTAAAAAAAATTGACAACCCCGGTTAGGTCCCTTGAACGATAAAAACGAATCGTTGGCCATTAAATCGGTCATGAAATGGACGCCGATGTAAACAAAATAGAAAGTAACTGCACAAAAACTTACGTATTTTACTTATAAGTACATAACAATAATATGAGATAATCTCGTTTATATCATATTTGGCCGTGATGTTATATTCTATTGTTAAAATTTTAGTTCCCCTATTTTATTTACTTAAGGCTTTTCGAAGCATTTTTAATCATTTTTTTTACTTTTTATGGGTGTGTCAGGGATTAAAAGTAACAATTCAATATCAATTAAGTACTTACTAAGTATAAGTTTAGAATATTATTTTGTAGGTACCCTAATAAAAATATTCTTTCCTGCCAACTAGGTAATCACTTTAAACAAAAACTTCCAAAGGTATTTCGTATCCACTTATTTCGAAGTATGTTCAATACCCTGAATCTAATTTCACTGCGACGTGGACTGAGTACTCGTATAAGACCAGTTAGAAACTGAGTATAATGTTGCTTAATGACTGTACTACTGCATCAGTAGTCAAGGCTGGTATTTCGATATACCATTGTACATCGAAATATTGTAGAACATAAAATATTTATTATCTCATCATCATCATCACCATCATTCAGGCACAAGAAGTCCACTGCTGGACATAGGCCTCCTCCATGGATTTCCAAAAAGACCGGTTGGAAGCGGTCTGCATCCAGCGCCTTCCTGACACTTGGATGAGGTCATCTGTCCATCTTGTGGCTGGTCGTCCTACGCTGCGCTTGCCGATATGTGGTCTCCATTCGAGAACTTTTCGGCCCCATCGGCCATCAGTTCTGCGTGCTATGTGCCCCGCCCACTGCCACTTCAACTTACTAATCCGCTGGGCTATGTCGACGACTTATTATCTAAAAAACCTATTTTCTGTGCCTGTATTTTCTTTTTATTTTTTTTATTATTTTTTTTTAGTCTGCGACTGTCGCTGATAGATCCAGTAGTTGTTTTTAGGGTACAATTACTAGAAAATTATTCATTTATACAACGCTTTATTGAAATAAAAATAATATTGGAAAAAATGGCTCTTTAGCATCGATTCAAGCAATAAGGTAAAGTTTCAAATTGTATATTTTTATTTTTCTGCAAACCGTCAAAAATAAAAAATCGTGCTTAAAAATTTAATTTAATAAATTCAAAGAAGATAGTGCAAGAAATTCAAATATTTTATTGCTAAGTTATTGATAGGTATTTTATTATCGATACTAACGAACCTTTTCTCATGTTTCGCGTTATTTTAATTACACGTTGTTTACTTTAATTAGCCACGGGTTAGCACAGTCTACGACCTTTACGTTTCGAACTTTGGGTCGTTCTTATTATAAAGGCAAATAGTTGAACTCAGATTTTCTGTATCAAAGTCGATAAGCTGTCGATTGTGTTTAAGAGATTTTAATATTTTTTTGAGGATTGGCATTGCATACGCATATAACGTAATTTAATGGTGTATCGGGTGTAACAGAGAGAGTAAGTATTGCAATTGAGAAACTGCTATATTACTACGCCATTTTAATTCCAGAATGACACCCTAGCTAGACTAATCGATCAATTAATCCGAAGCTCATTATAGGTCATTAAGTATTAAGTAACACTAAATGACGCAGAATGAAGAGGTGAACCGGAGCCAACTAGCGTTACCGATAAAAAAGACAATGAAATCTTATACGAATACCTAAAACAATATTTTTGCAAAAAGTGATAATAAAGCACGAATTCCCTTAAAAACCGATTTGGTCGTGTAACTGTTGAGGAAACACACATTTCTGCACATACTACATAATGAATTCTTAATGGACAAATGAAAGTATGCAAAAGGTATTTTAGGACTTACAACCGGTGAAGTTATATTAGCAATACCACTCCCTAATGGTGAAGGAAAACATCGTCAGTGTCTGAGCTATTCGCATACCTCAGCGCTTGAAATCGCCAATTCGCGGTGGGCACACGTGGTGATTAAGCCCATCCTCTCTCCCTGAGAGAAGGCCTGTGCCCTACATTGGGACGTATATTAGGCTGCTTATGTTATGTATGATAACCGGTATATTTTAGAACTAATAGGTTTTTGCTAAGACGGCCGAGTTTGGTAAAAATATCTATTACAATTTAATAAGATTTTCGTCGTACACTTTTGGCAAAAATATACCATAGTATTACAAAACAAAAAAAATGTTGCGCTAGTTAGCTTTGGGTAGCCCCTTAACTGTACACGTTTCGTAAATCAAACCACGCTATTGGAGCTCAGCCATTATTAATTACAGCTTATCGAGTAACCGTCAAAGTCGATACAGGTAAATGGGGTTGTGATCGACTGCAACATTCGCAATTGAAGCGTAGTCGTTGGAAAAGTCTTAATAAAAAATGCAGCGTTACTCATCAATTGAGTAATGGCACAACGGCGGACTACCTATTAATAATGCTACGATGCGTAGTACTCACTTCTACGAAGCGTAGCATTCACTGCTACGAAACGTGCACTGCTACGAAAACGTGTTTCGGACAGGACACACACGCACACTAATATTTCCAACTACTAGGTTACCAAACTCTCAAAAGCGCATTTCCAAAGTCATTCCCATTCTCAGACCGATTTCATTAATTTATCACGCTTCTCTTACAATTATATCGCTACAAGCACGAAAGCTGTAAAAAACGTCAATAAGAGTTTCACAACATCTAAGACTATACAGAACAGTGATAGGGTAGGGGAGATCAGCCCCTATATTACGCGCACCGATTCCAGAGCGATTCCATTAGTCTCATTTTCTACTATAGCAAACGTCAGCATTCTGACAGGATGCGCATAATTAAGCCTCTGATGCTTCTCTTCGTTTGTATTATAGTTCGCTTTGTTCCTTTGACTTGTGAATTCGTAGAGCATATACTCGCTCTCTCTATGAGAAAAGGCCTTTGCTTTATGGAGGTATACAGGGTGGCGTCTAAAATGCACAATTCCTGAAACAAGTGAAATTCGTGTTTTACAACAAAAAAAAATCGATGAGATTTTCCTCATATTGAAATTTATTTAAATACCATAATTTTACTAAATTCGCACTTAACGCGCTCTACCACCGTCGCAGCCTCCGGTAAATCATTGGCCTACGTAAAAGAATGTCCATTTTTATAAACACATAGTGTATCTTTCAAACAGAGCCACTACCAAGCAGACAACCTGACAAATAACAAACACTAATTTACGTGTTTTAGAAACTGACTTTAAAGGAAATCGTAGCGTTGTCCATGATTTCGATTGTGTGGAATTTTGATACAAGATAGTTTGTGTGTCAAAGAAAACCATTGCAATGTTAAGGACTTAACTTATTTTACTGCGGGCCAATTCTGTGCTAAAGCTGTACAAAAATCTATAATTTTTTGTAATGATTATTATAATAGTCTAACTATTATTATAATAGTCTAACTGCTACCGTGTGGCGCCGGATTAAGAATAGCGTCACTCCATTTCCTTCCGTGGATATCGTAGAAGGCGACTAAGGAAATCAATTACCGGGAGACCAGCAGCAGCGTCTTCCTGAGAATTCAACCGCATACTCCGATCGCCAACCCACCTGCCGAGCGTGGCGATTATGGCAAAACCCCTATGTTAGTTAGGAATGATGAAAACTATGAAGGAGGCCTATGTCCTGTAGTGGGCGTCGAATAATAATCATTACAAAAAATATTATAAAACATTTTTTCATAAAATGAACATGATAGACCAGTAGGTATAGTAGTTAATTTTAGGATAAATAATATGTGTGGAAGAAACTGAAAAAGAAACTCCTTTTTTATTCAACACAATCGTGCAATTCACCGTTTGCAGTTCAGTTTAGAAATCGACAAGCTATTTTGGTACTCGAATCACTGCTAGCTCGTTAGAGAACAAACTAACTTTAGCTACGTGTTTCGCAAAGTCTTACTAATTTTATTTGAGTAAATAAGATAGCAGCAAAAAAATACAGCCAAATGTGAGTCAGGGGTCCGACTATGCACTCGTCACCGAGGGTTTCGTATCACCACACAGTATTAATTTTAACAAATATTACTATTAATTAATATTAAGAAATTATACTATTATCTTTTTGTTGCACTAACCCGTGCTGAGGACAATTTTAAAAAAACCTAGGTATTTAGAGGCTAAAAATTCCACCCATCCAGAGACGTGAACCCGCGACCTCTGGCTAACCGTGCCAGCGCTCTCCCAACTGAGCTAATGGGCAAGTGAATGTATCAGTGAAATTTCGAGCCTCTTTACAAACTTCTCTGTATTACGTACAGGCAGCGACATCTGGCCGAAGCGATTTACATCACTTGCAGCCCCGAGTAACCCACTTTGCAGTTAGGTTTTTCCATCGGAATGATATCGCTGTCCCTGCATGGGTGGAATATTTAGCCTCTAAATAGGTTTTTTATAAATATTTGTGTTAATAAACTTCACATAGAATTAAATATTCCGGGCCAAAGCGGCGTGAGCTAGAGGCGCGGGTTCGAATCCCAATTTGTCCCGAATTTTTTTCTGTCTACGTATGTGAATTTTGTTTATCAACTCTAACATGAGACTGTTGTTGAAAAACAAAGTATTTTAACAAAAAAAATGTTATTTTTTTCATTTAGTTCGGGATCCTCAGCGAAAATCCAATTCAGACGAGGCCGGTTTTTTATCATTTGCGGTTTAACTAGTTTGCACTAATCGACGTTTGTATCTATAATTGTTTTTAACGCAAAAACATCCGTGAAACCAGGAATAAAGAAAATCTTGTACGGGACTTTCTTTTTACTTGAGACTTTACTTTTTTAGTGCTCCGTACCTCAAAATGAAACAACGAAATCTTTATAGGATCACTTTGTTATCCTACCGCCCGTCCGTCCATCCGTCTGCCTGTCAAGACCTTTTATCTCGGGAACGCGTGAAGGAATCGAGTTGAAATTAAACCATATATTCAAGTCTACAGTCCCTTGAAGCTGTAAAAAATCAAACTTCTAAGTTAACGTAAAAAAAGATAAGGCCGTTTATGCCGCAATTTCGACACTCGAAGGAATCAAAAAGTATAGGGTACTTTCCGTTGACCTAGCTAGAACTATGAAATTTGGCATGTAATATCATCTTATACTACAAGTACCTACAGGGAAAAATCTGAAACTATAAATTTGTAATTAAATCATAAAATAATTACTCTTTTAACTTCGGGAAAAGCTCGGATAAAACTGCGAGACTCGATTCCTGAACTATTTATTATATCTAAGTACCTACAAAATGTTTGATCTTGGAACTTGTATCTACATACGGTTCCGCTAGAATACTTCTTAGAAAACTACTAGGTAGGTTTATCTTGTTTAGTAATTCACTGCCATTCAAACTCGTGCAGCTCTGCTGATTTATGCCGAGAATAGATAATGCGACTGAAAGTCGTCGACGGAACTACTAACTACTGGATGGGTACTCATGATACGTTTATAGCAGTGGGCGGAAAGCACGTGGAAAGCGTGAAGTGACATTTATGAGACTACGGGGTCACTCGAATTTCCAGGAACAGAGTTTTTGTAAGTGTGAATACTGAGATTTACACTAGTCTGATCTTTTTATTAGGACTATATCCCTAATACTACAAAATATAAGCGCTGTTGTAATTTTCAAAGCTGACATATTCATACATACATACATAAACTCACGCCTGTATCCCAGAGGGGTAGGCAGAGACCAGGTACTGCCACCTGCCACGATCCTGACAGAACACTTTCGCTTCTTCAACATTTATTAGTCGTTGCATGCACGCACGCCCTTGCCCTTTCTTATAATTACCTACATATTCTTATAATTACTTTTCAGGATCATTCAATTTAATTAATTAATTTCTATATATTACCTACGTGTTCAATATCTGTATATTACCTACTACTAAATTAATTATGTAAATATTTCAGGGATAGTAGCAAGTGGCAATACTTGATCTCTGCCTCTGTTGGTGAGAATGTGTTTTATGTGTATTTTAGGCATTAAATAGTTATATTGAACTATTTTTATCGTCCAAAAGAGTTTCAAAAGTAGAAAGAGGTTGGGAAGTGGAAAACCTGGTCTCAGCCTACTACTTCATGATACGAGCATGAGTTTATATGTTAACTAATAGTGAAGGTAAAAATCTTCGAATCATTTTATAGCCAATTGTAACAATAGTTTTATGGATCACTTATAGTTATTCATTCTGCCAAGATCTTTCATATTTTTTTCAAAAACAGTTATTTTTTTTTTGTTTTTTTATCGCAGAGTTTTAAATTTTATAAATTATTAAATTGTTGGCGAATTAATCGCACTCTTTTAACATTTTTTAAAAAATAGTATTAGGTAACAATAAGCTAAATTTTAAAATTTTAAAGTACAGTGGACAGCGGATCCCCCCATACATGTTTACTCTGTATTCGGGCATATTACCAGTGACTATGCAACACAAGTGAGTGAATGAATGAATTAGCGAAGTAGGTAATGAACAATTAATCATTCTGGTTTCTTATTATGTAAATAACGTTAATTTTACTTAAAGAAATGTATTTTTGATATAACTTTTTATTATAATTAAGAAATATGTTAATAATGTTAATGTGCTCAATTTCCTCTTTTTCTGTGATGTTATTTACTATTTAATCTGCTGTATTAGTTGGATAACCTGTGAGGGCGGGATCTGTTACGAAATAAATAATAATAATAATAATTTTAAGCAAATTATAATTACCTCGGTATAAGCGACTGATGTGAGCGGCAAGTAGTGGTAGCCAAGAGCGCGGTCCCAGATCACGCCCTTGTTCCACACCTCGACCAGCAGTCCGAGATTGATGTCGTTGGTCTCACTGAAAAAAAAAAGTTCAATTTAAAACTTAGAACAGGTGCACGAACGCGAAGAAAAAGTTTGTCAAAGGAGGTTACTTGTTTATTGGATTTTAGTTTTTACAAAGTTTCGAATATTTGCTCCACCAGCCAGGTATTTTTTTTTAATATGCAAATTTTCCAAGCCTTTCGATAACAAAGTATGTGAAATGCGCACGATAAAAATGTCGAGGTCGAAGTGAATTCTATATTGAAATGGATAGAATAGAATAGAATAAACTTAAGGATGAAATCACCAACGCTGTGGCGGTAGCGGTGGCCGTGCATACATACTCCTTCGTCCATATAAAGACTACTGCAGTAAATGACGTATGTATGGACCACCGCGCCAACCGCCACCGCGTTGATGTTTGTCATCTTTTAAGACTCCTCCATTATTAAATCCAAAATTTTACTTTCACAAAGAAACTAATGCTTTTTTCCAGAGTAGCGTACCAGAGAAACATAGATAAGAAGACGCCGACTTTTACACAATTTCTCAGCCCAGGTGAATAATTCATAACGAACGCAAGTGCCAGACGTACGGAGATATTACACGTCGAACGTAATGGTACAGTTAAATACGCAAGTCAAATAAGCCTACCGAGGTGCCCTGAAGGGCACAATTTCGAAGGTAACGTTACCGAGTTGCGATACTGAGTGTACCCAACGGTAGTTCTTATCGCATGCAACATAAGCGTGAGTCTCGCACAAAAAGCAGTAGCCGGCGTTAAGGTCTCATGTACGTATGTTTTATTGCCTCTTCTGGAGCGCGTTGGAATTTACCTCGATATTTTATAGCTTTGAGATTTAGGCACGGAACTTTCTATCTTATTATATATTCATTTACAATTAATATTTGTTGTCAGTGCAAATTGTTTAAAGATATTTTACATTCATCGTCACAACGGCACATCAGATGTGGTGAAATCTATACATATAATAAATCTGTAAATTTTGTCTCTATCTGATGTGTGTCTGTCTCACTTTGTTTCTTTGTGCGCGCATCACGCAAAAACCTCTGAAGGGAATAAAACTTACCATGATTATAGCTTAGATTCTCGTGTAACATATAGGCTATATAACATCACGCTTAAGTCCACAGGGGATGAGAAAATCAGTATAAACATCTACATAAACTGGTTAATTGTATCTCACACTATAGAAAAACGTATACTCTATGACCTGAGCTTTCAGGGTTGAGTTTTATAACAATGCAATTTGTAGTTTATTATGATAGTTCGAGGTATATTGCGTAGAAAATTCGTTTTGTTAATCTGTGTATCAATTAACTTTGCAATGTATATCAAATTGTCATAGTCAACATTACTTTTAGTTTTATGAAACCGAATCAATCGGTTACCTAAAAACGATAGGCGATATAGTTTCTTTTTAAGTATGTCTAATAAATTATCTTAATAACATACGACACAAAAAATAGCTAATTTAATATCGATTATAAGTTATATGACTTATTACGAAGTAATAAAAGAGCAAAATTATTTTTATATTTTACTTCCAATTCAAATGAAAGTATAGCTAGGATGTACTGCTCGATAATTCAACACATTCACAAATTAGAAGAAGAAGAAGAAGAAGAAAGACATTTATTATACCAACAAGATACATCACAGAAACAAAACAAGCACAAGCACAACAAGCAAACAATTAGTGCATACGTAAAACATAATCAACCTTTTAAAAGAAATCGCTGTAGTTTCTCCTTTAAAATTAGTATTGTACAACGTAATAAAGGAACTGAATTATTAATTTAAAGAAAGAAACTAAATTAGAATGAAATTATTAGTTAGAATCAATTTCTGTTTTTTTAAAGATTGTTGTTTTGGAAGGCAAAGGTTTTTGAACGTACGGCCTAAATATATGTAAACTTTTTTCTAAAGCGACGGAAGTCAAAAGTTAAGACAGACCACGAAATAATATCGATACTAATGAAAAAAAAAACAACTAGATAACATATAATTGGTTATAAAATGTTCGTACCTACCTACATAAACAATCGAAAATATTGAAACATTTTTTATCTTTTATGCACAGACAGCAAAGAAATATTACGCAAAACTATGTATGATTGTGCGGACAAATAATCTTATCTATCAGTCCAGCGCGAGTATTTATGTTGGGCATAAGCTTGCATCGCTCGTAGCCCCGGCTGCCTGAGTGATCTTAAAACGATCACGAAGGTTAAGCAACACAGGGCGCGTTCAGTGCATGAATGGGTCGCCGTCTATGCCTAACGCTAGTGGCATTTTTCCGAGCGGTTCCGTGCTTCGCAACGCAAGGCACGTTAAGTTGTTGGTGGCGGCTGCCGTCGATAGATGGCAGTCGTTAAGCCAAGTCAGAGGCCATAGGGCGGCTTGACAACTTCTGACAGTAGACGAGCCACTAGTCTACAAGCCTCCACCAATCCGGACTTGGCCCCCGTGGTGGAGTATGGCCTATACCTTCCTCAGGGAAGAGACCCGTGCCCCTCGGTGGGGACATAATGGGTTGATGATGATGATAAGCTTGCCCAATGCACACCACATATTTGTTCTCGACCATACTCATCCAGCCGCTACCAGCAATCTGTCTTACATCGTTGGTCCAGTGAGCAGGTGGGCGTCCTACGCTGCGTTTGGCAATATTTCGCAAACAGGTCCAAATGACAAATCACTTTATTATATTGAGCATTGTATTCCACCAGCCTGGCCTGCCAAGCGTGGCGATTATGGCTAAACCCTTCATGGTTATGAAAACTACGAAGGAGGCCTATGTCTTTCAGTGGGCGTCAAATGGCTGATGATGATGATGATGATTCCACCAGCATGGGTAGTAACATCGCATAGGTGAAACCACTGCAGTTGCGGAGTCTTCCCTCAGACTATGGAGCACCTCTTTTTGTGTCCAAATGTACTCGAGAAGACAAGACTTGCTGGAGGCCACAGAAGTCGCTGGAGTGCGCGAGGCCAATTTCTGGGCCAGTGAAATCTAAATGGTTTAGTCACCGTCATGATAAGAAGATGGATAAGACTACACGAGTCGCGCGTTGTGAATGTTAAAAGCGCTCCTTTCCTGTTTATTTATTGTCAAATTCTGACATTTTAGCGCCACAAAATGCGTGACCCATACTTTCGTACTACCTATTCTGTAATTAATTTGAGCAGGCAACGAGCTCTACCGACGGGAGACGGCGTGTTGAGATGGGATAATAGAATTGTCAATTTAATACAACCGTGAAAAGGTCTCAAGGAAAGAAATTCAGAACGTAGATAGACCATGGCCTTGATTAAGTCGCGGGCACAGCTAGTTAATAAATAAATTCTAATTTTAATTATAGTTGACTTTTTATAGATACCTACTTACCATACCAGCAGTTTTTGTTTGTCTAAATTATCAACTATCTAAATAAACTATAGGGTATAATGCTCTTCTGATTTTCCTGTAAATTTCGATTCAGGGATACGCACTAACCAATAGGCCGAGATTCGTTTTATCCTCCGAGGGCCAATGAAAGCGGGTTTTTTTTATTTGCACATCCAATTCTCAACTCATGCCCGCGCTCTTTATGGGTGAGCCAACAACGATCCAAAACGTAGCCTATCTGCAAACAGATTTACTAACTTCTACTTTGACTCCGTCAGAAATAAAACGGGATTTGTAAAATATGTAGTGTTTTTTTCTACGCTCTTCTATGTTTTTATCTGTCAATGTTCTATTGTCTTTTTTATGTTTGCAGTAAGATAATAAATAAATATTTTTTTAGTAAAGAACCTGCTTATTATTATAAATTCTACAAAAAATATTATAAATTCTTAACATAGTTTAGATCATTGATGGTTTACTATTGCGTTTAATCTGACGTCACTGAGAAGAAAAAAAACTTCTATACAGAGCTTTTGTAAGCTTTTATACTATTTGAACATCTCCGCAACAATTTCGCGAGAAATCTCCCAGTAAAAATCTAAATGGAAATATATACGAGCCAATAAAGGGAACGAATTGCGAAGTTACTCCTCAAAACTTAGGTAGAAACAAGAAAACTTTCAACATCGTAATCGATAAAGAAAATACAAGAAAGTACAACCAACAGGTAGAGTTCCTTTAAACACGATAGAAGTAGCATTGTCCCACTTTTAGGCATTTTTGCGCTACGATTGAGAGCAATTGGGTATTTGACAAAATATCAAATGAGTTACTTTTAAAACGGAATTTTATATGAAAATACTGGTTTATGACGTCACATTTCTGAGCACTCTTTTTATGTTTAATGTATTTCAAAATTGTAATAACTAGTATTTGACTAAAAGACATACATTTTCCGAGACATTTTGTAATTTTTGTTTTAATCAAGCATGTGAAATAATTTATTGTTGATCGTGTCAAATACCGAATTTGATCAGTGCATTAAGGCTGATTTAAAACTTTTTCATTATGTTTTTTTTTATAATCAGGAACTCCTTGCGAAGATAATTCACATAAATAATATTTCAAATTTGGCTAAATAAACTTTTTGGAAACAAAAAAGAAAAATTGCAATGTGTTATGGCAAGAGCGTATCGACCAAGAAGAATAGTTGAAAAAATACGGGGATTCAGCGTTTTGCGTTTGCTGGCGATTCCCATGGAATGGCACATAAGTGATTCACTGATTTTCGTTGAGCACGTATGATACAGAGTGCTCAGGCAGGCCGATTGAAGTTACCATTAAAATAGGATAAGATAAGAATATTCGTTATTTTACACTAGAGCACATCACATAAAAATTTTAAGAATACACAATACAATTAGCGGCCTTTAGAGTATGGTAAATAAAATCCAAGATATTGTTTTGGCAGACTATCGAGTGAAGATACACTAGGTAGCTGATGCACATCTTGACTGAACGAGTTTTTCTACAGTCATGAAAAACCTTTCTAGAACATGGGTGCCTCGTTTACTGATGGCGATCGTTTATTTTACCTCGTTCACCATAAATTAAAACACGTGACAACTTTCGAGGATAACCGCAATCTTAATGATTTTTTACGTCGGTATGAATAGAATGCACGTCAACAGTCAAAGCAGTAGACTTCAATCCGGAAACGTGCTGCAAAGAAGGCAGATGAAAGGAGATTACGCAGCCAAATGAAATTTACCGCAAAAAATGTTACTTCTTTCGAAGCCCATGGATTCATCAAACCGCCTAGATATGCCTCCGTGGAATGTAGAGAAGAGAGACAAAATGTAGAGAAATTGCAACAGTATGCCCCATAAATGTAACTCTCAACGTGAATGTAAATAGTATGTATTTTGTTAATGTCTCAAAACATCGTTCTACACACAACTAGAAACAAAAACTGACTGGCTGGCGAGTCAACTTCATGCTCAGAGGGTATTGCTACAGTGATAAAACCCGCACTGACTTATAGACTACCGATCCCACAAAGATTAATTAAAAGAATTGCAAAACAAAAAGAAATACAAAAACATATTTTCGTGTTGAGTTCGAACCCAAAATCTCAACTTGAATAAAACTAAACTAAAAATTAAGTTTAAATTAAACTTAAAAACATGAAAATGGCCTCCAAGACGAGTTCGCGAAAACCGCCGTCTTAGCTCTGGCGTAGCTAAGCTTTATAAATATTTGCTCACGCAATGGGCGGATGTCATTGTTTTTCTTACGAAAATTGTTTTCCTGACCTCGACCGCGAAATAAAGTAAGAAATTTAGCGGTTTGTATAGACTCTAATTCCTTTAGCAGCCCGATGGTTGAACGATATCGTGGAGTCTTCAAAGAATCCAAGAATGAGGATGGCGAAGAAACGGCAATTGGGAGAAAAAGCCTATCCCCGGAAGTAGGTAGTTCCATAAAGGATATATTAACCTTTGCTAGCCTAAATGCAATACGTATTGGCCAGATATTTCTTGTGAACAAAGTCCGTACCTACATCAAACAAATAATATCAAATGTGGGCATGTGTAGTTGACTAAGCCCACAGTCACCAGTAACGAGACAAATCTCTGCCAATCACTATCACCTATTCACAAGGACGAGGCTAGATTCGTTCATTTCTAAATAAATTCACGATAATCATGAAAAAAGACGTACTTAGACAGGGCCGGCTCCACAAAACAATCCATCAGCGAACCGGTAGGTCATCATCATTCAGCTACAAGAGGTCCACTGCTGGACATAGGCCTCCTCCATGGATTTCCAAAAAGACCGGTTGGAAGCGGCCTGCATTCAGCGCCTTCCTGCCACTTGGATGAGGTCATCTGTCCATCTTGTGGCTGGTCGTCCTACGGTACGCTTGCCGATATGTGGTCTCCATTCGAGAACTTTTCGGCCCCATCGGCCATCAGTTCTGCGTGCTGTGCCCCGCCCACTGCCACTTCAACTTACTAATCCGCTGGGCTATGTTGACGACTTTTGTTCGTCTACGGATCACATAATTTCTGATTCGATCTCGTAAAGAAATTCCGAGCATAGCCCTTTCCATAGCTCGTTGCGTGACCTTGAGCCTTCTTACGAGGCCCATAGTGAGAGACCACGTTTCAGTGCCATAAGTCATCACTGGTAACATACACTGGTTGTATAATTTTGTCTTGAGCGATTGAGGTATATTAGACGAAAAGACTTTTCTAAGTTTCCCGAATGCTGCCCAGCCGAGTTGGATTCGACGATTGACCTCTTTCACGAAGTTGGACCGGCCTAGTTGGACTGTTTGTCCTAAGTAGACGTATTCGTATTCGGTAGGTAACAACCAGAATTATGGTTATACAAATTCGTATTTTACTTGTAGATTTCAGTGAAAACGAAGCTCAGTCGACGATGAGGGGTGCATATAGACCCGCAGCCTTCGACTGCAGAAAATAGATCAAAGAGGTTGCGACCTCATTTATCTTGAGCGAGCTTTGAGATTTCAATCTCTTATCCTCTCCACAATAAATACCGAGGGTTTTAACCGAAAAATAGAAGTCTTTATCAATCTCTTATCCTCTCCACAATAAATACCGTAGAGAAGTCAAATAGAAGTCTTCATCTAAGTGGTAAATATAGATTTTAATGGTATTACGGGTAAAGGGTGCTATTGCATTTGTCAGGCACCACCTGAGCTGAGCTAAAATAAAAATACCTAAAACTTGACAATTCAAATCCAAGCGAACGTAACTCAAAATACGACCGGTTGTTTAAACCTATTCCGCCTAAACGGGACTTTGATAATGTTGAGCGTTATTAACTTAAGTCCGGATTTACTTACTCGATTTTTTATCGGAATTGTGAAGCGTGTCGCCAAGTTACTTCAATAAGTCAAAAAAAATTTTTTAGTGTTCCGTACCCAAATAGTCAGGAAGGGTAGGGTAGGGTAAAATAAGTGAAAAGCAATTTTTTAGGGTTCCGTACCCAAAAAGTCAGGAAGGGTAGGGTAGGGTAATAGGATTACTCGTATTACTAAGACTCCGCTGTCCGTTCGTCCGTCCGTCAGTCACCAGGTATCTCATGAACCGTGATAGTTAGACAGTTGAAATCCTCACAGATGATGTATTTCTGTTGTCGCTGTAACAACAAATACTAAAAAAAGAATAAAATAAATATTTAAGAGGGGCTCCCATAAAATAAACGTGATTTTTTTGCCGTTTTTTGCTCGATATTAATAACGGCAACAGGTAGGCGCTTGGAATATTCAAACCTTGTATAGATAATGGCACGGAACCCTTCGTGCGCGAGTCCGACTCGCACTTTGCTGTTTTTTTTTTGTATTTGTACCTTGTTCTCTGCTTATCACTCCGGAATACAGACGTGAGTTTATGTATACCTGTATGTTTCAGTTTTCAATTTTTTTATGTTTTTTCGTCGTTTCGTTTAGTTTGCGCTGATTGCACTCTAATAAAATGTAAGATCTTTCTAAGATTGTGTTGAGGTATTTGCCCAGCAATGGTAGATAAAAGAGCCTGCATACTTATATAGCTTATGTGTATCACACTGCAGAGTAAAAACCTTCTCTCAGAGAGAGAGTACGGACTTAATCACCACGCGAGCCCACGGCAGATTGTCGATTTCAAACATACCCAAGCGCGTAGCTGAACACCAGAGACACTTAGGTTTCCACGGGATGTTTTCAATCGCAATTAGAGAGTGCGTACACATTATTCGTACCTTAGAAAACAAAGCCTGTTCGATACATCTCTCATGAATTAGCGGGCAGAGTAAATAATTTTTATTCAATTACTTCTTCTTGTCTGCTGACGTTCGGTCCGGTCGAGTTGTGGAGCAATATAGCATTTTTCGGAAATATCGTGATTTTCGCTTTGTGCTTAACATAGCCATTAAGTTTATGTTCTATTTATTGCATGTGTGTGTGCTTGTGTGGTGAAGCTGGAGCCGATTGATACAAGCCGGGATATATATTTAATAATATATTTATTTATATAAACAAACAAACTTACATATACACAAAATAAGGTCTTGTAATTGTGAGCCTGCTGGGATCGGACTAACAATTCTACAGAGTGAAAAAATTGCAACCCACACACTGCAGTTTAATTAATCATGCATAGAATTCAAGTTTTTATAGCGATTCATTTCTCCAAGTTTAGCACATTGGATTTTACACTTCAAATAGTAAGTACGTAAAGTAGAAAACAAAGTTATTTGTACCTCTGAATCGAGGCCAGGATCTCACGCACGTGAACAGGTGTTCACTGCGTTACCACTGCATTTTACGTACTTTAAAAAAATAGCTGGTCCTTCCCTAAAGCCTCTCGCAAAATGGATCGCACTCCCATTTCTGTGGCCCAATGACGGTGATGGATTTATTAGCACCCTATTGCACATTTAACGAGCCCAGTGCGGCGGACATGAGTGCTGGCCTTTATGTCTATTTGTAATAGGACTGTTACGGCTATTAATTTCCTTTCTCAGTAAATTTTATTAGCAAATGCGTGTGTCGTTTAATGATATCGGAAAAAGATCAAAAGAAAACTGCCGCTATAGCCTTGTGTTGGGCATGCATGGCTTACGTAGATCCCGGTTTTTGCCTCACTCTTCGGAATTCAGATCTTATGTAAGTGGCTAAGAAATTATTGCGTAAACCTACTTTATCTGACCTACCTTATCATTGACGATCAGCTATTTCATCGGTCAAAATTTTTTGAAGCCGTTAATTTTTTCTTGTATGGTATCTTCAGTATTTAAGTTTTGCATAAAACCACGAAAAACTTTACCTAATAAAATAAATAAATCTTTTCAGATACTTAGAAGAACAGATGACCCGGTATTGTTACTCATCTTTTGTTAAACATGTAGGGTGGCAAATGTTGAAGGTTTTATTTTAAACAAGTCTCTAGACAGGCTAACTTGGTTCTTGAATGATCTAAATCGGTGCTCATTTATAGCGGTCGATTTGGCTCAAAGCCCTTGAGGGTCTACTCGCTATTCGCGAACGTTTGTTTAGAAATGCAACGGATAAAAATAATATAACGTGATTTGTCTTCTTTAGACAGATATATGCAACAAACATATGAGTCTCTGAATATTACGCCTGGATGAGAAAGAGGTGGCGTGCCTTGAGAGAGACCCACGCACAGCAGTAGACGAATACCAGCTGATTGATTGATTATGGGCTCCATGAGTTTCACTAGGATAGGATCACCAATAAATCACACACATCTTAACAAAAACAAACCGTAGTTTTTGTTAAAAGTGGCTTACAAATCTCCGAATGATGTTTATAGTGATTTTAGATCCCACGACCGAGAACCTAGGACGGGAACCTGGAACTTTTTAGCGGTAACGCTAAATGCTAATTCAGGCCATTTGGGGTTTCATGTTAAGTCTCATCATACCGCTTAACTCAAAAAAAATTAGCTTTATTAACTTAAGCTTTAGCTTAGTATATCAGTTGAAAGCAGTAAAAAAATTACTTTAGGTATCTTTCTTTAAGTAGTCTATGTCACCTTTCGAACTGCCCCTACAATCTCTCCTCAGGAAAAATATAAGCCTATCACTAAATAACAAACTACTTATTTAATTTGTTGACGCATAACGGTTACGCGTAAGCATAACGGAGTAGATGCCTCTGGATGGAACCATTCTCGAACTTAATTGCTGCTATTCAGTTTAAAACAAAACGAGCAAAAGTCCATTAGAGCTGTAATGGCGAAGATTCCTGTGAAGATCAGCGAAAACGCCGTTTTACGTTCATCTTATCACATAACATTAAGCCTTACGTTTAAAGAAAAGAATATGCATTGGCCGATTAGAAAATGAACGACTTAATAGATTTGGATGAAATTTAACATACAGATAGAGCATGTCCTGGTTGAGTGCATTTCATGCAGTTTAACACAATTGAGTACCTAAACATTAAAACCAACTTTACAAGATCTGTAAAGTGATTTCTTCAAATAAACCAACATCGTAACTAATTGATAATTAAGAGCCAAATTTCAAATAAATTACTCTGAATATCTTTGCCTTAAAATGGAGACCTGTGTTTAATTTGAGACATTCATTAAGTTACGGTTACCGCGGTATATTTCAAAATAAATAATTGTCTTCTTTTTTTGTATTTTTATCATTTATTAGCCAATCTACCGTAATCTGTGAATTGCCAAATATGCCGTATAGCACATATTCTGTAAAATTTTCAACTGGCTACGGTCTATTAAAAAAATTTAATTGAAAGCTAATAATTAGCTTTTTTAATCTTGATCTTTTGATGTGTAATAATTTCAGTTCAAAAGATAAAGCCCTTAATAGATCAACATACAGACAGACATACATCGTAGGGAAATTAATAGGGTTATATAGTAGTGTCCCGTTTGGTACTATTCGGGTTCGGAATCTAAAAACCGGACAAGTGCGAGTCAGACTCGCCCACCGAGGATTCCGTACATTCGGATTCGGTACTTACATATTAAAAATCACATTTAAAAATAGTGCAGGTATCGAGACTCGGAGTTTTTCCCAGCTTTTCCCGAACTGCACAGCTTTTCCCGATCTTTTTATAATATAATTACAAATGTATAGTTTACAGATTTTTCCCTGTATTTGTAGTTTACGACGATATTACTTGCCAAATTGAATAGTTCTAGGTCAACGGAGAGTACCGTATGAATTTTGATTCCCTTGAGTGTCGTAATATATGTTTTTTTGCGGCCTAAACCACCGTATGTTTTTTTTTGGAAGTTTGATTTTTTCACAGCTTCAAGGGACTGTAAACTTGAGTATATGGGTTTAATTTTAACTCGATACCTCCACGCGTTTCTAGATTAAGGGTCTTGACAGACGGACGGACGGACGGACAACAAAGTGATCCTATAAGGGTTCCGTTTTTTTCCTTTTGAGGTACGGAACCCTAAAAATACTTTGACTTTAAAATTGATCTGGGGCCTAATTATACGCACCAAATCCTTTCGGCATCTTGACATTTGCCATAGCAGTTAGTATGGAACTTGGGTGACGATTGGAATCGTTCTGGATTTGGTGCGCTTAGTATGCGTAATAGAGCACAGCTGTCCAAACCAACGAATAACATCCCAATCAGCGACCTAAAGCCTAAACAAACTTATTATTAAAGTTTGCATAGACAGTATCTTCCGTGTGGCGCCGGATTAAGAATAGCGTCACTACATTTCAATCCGTGGATGTCGTAGAAGGCGACTAAGGAAATCAATTACCAGGAGACGGGCAGCAGCGTCTTCCTGAGATTTCAACTGCATACTGCGATCGCCAATCCGCCTGCCAAGCAAAATCCCTCGTGGTTATGAAAACCACGAAGGAGGCCTATGTCCTGCAGTGGGCGTCAAATAGCTGATGATGAGACAGTATCTTAGATTATTTATTTTAGTCTTAGGACTGCATACTAAACTGCCAGTACTAAATTTGTGATTCGTTGGTCAGACGCAGGTATGCTCTATATACGAGCGTTATCGGTGCATAAGATATCAGAGCCCCATAAATAACAGCTGGCAATGATAAAACGCACTGACATAAGTGAACGGCGATCGATAAATCGATCGACAGGTCTTTCCTGATGCATCCCACTGCTAAGTCATAAAACGTGAAACTGGTTACCAGATAGTTAAAAATTTAGATAAGATTCCTACAAAAACATAAATCGTGAATAAATCTGTAGTTAGACTTAATTGAGACTTACGTCAGACTTAACCTACATTATGCCACCTGAATAACAACAGAAATATTTGTAAATTTATCACATAGTCAAGCCCAAGTTTCACACAGATATGCTGTCTTTTAAATTTACAAAATATGTACCAAATCCTGTTAGCTTATTTTATCCAAGTCGCTGGCACTAGCCTGCGACTTCATTGGAGACCGGATATTAGGTTTTCTTTCTAAATACAAATTCTAGTGATTCTTATTTAACTTCTTCCTCTTCTCTGTATAATATATCCTGTTTTGGGGTTCCGTACCCAAAGGATAAGGGTACTAAGACTCCACTGTCCATGTATCTGTCTGTCTGTCACCGGGCTGTATCTCATGAAGCGTGATAGTTAGACAGACAGATATTTCTGTTGCCGCTATAACAACAAAATACTAAAAACAGAATGAAATAAATGTTTAAGTGGGGCCATACAAGAAACATGATTTTCTTGTCTTTTTTATATTAATAACAGGAACAGGTCCACTTCAAATGTTCACAGAATATTTAGTTGTATTGTTTTAAAAATAAATATTAAATTAAAATGAAATAAATATTTAAGGGGGGCTCCTATACAACACACGTGATTTTTTTTTGCCGTTTTTGCCCGATATTAATAACAGCAACAGGTAGACGCTTGATATATTCTAATATTTACTTAATTTTAGTGACATGACATGATAGATATTCTTAGAATATTCTTTATTGTACACAGAAATTAATAATTAAAAATTAGTTCATTAATTATATAGATAATAGTACGGAACCCTTCGTGCGCGAGTCCGCCTTGCACTTGGCCGGTTTCTAACTATATTGTATGTGCATCAAAGTCCAACTATGGTTGATATCAGGCAGTCTCACACGTCACGGCTATTGTAACAAACATCTTTTCACAATAGATGATACAGACAGCCCGTTGAGCAGAGCGTGCATGGAATCTAAAGAAACAGCCACCCACGTGCTAGTGGAGTGCACGAGGGTGCCCACATAACGGATGGCTCTCCTCGGAAGCCTGGGGACACTAAGGGAAGCCTGTAGGGACATTCGCAAGCTGCTGGCGTTTCTGGAGGAGCTGGGGTGGCAGGAACAGTTATTAGACGCTTTCTTCCATTACGCAAAATAGGCTCAATAGCAGTCGAGTTGCGGAAACTCAATTTGCCATCAATACCAATACCATTTTTCAACCAAAGCGTTTTGGATCACTTTCAATTCCTGAACGAGTAAAAAAATAATAGAACAACATCGGTTGAGAATGGCCCTTTTTGAATGGCGTACCTCAGTTATCAATAATTCGTTTTAGCTAATGAGCCTCTCGATTATAATTATTTTAATGGGCATTTAAGATTGTATGAAATAATGGAGGCCCCTATACTTATGCAACATTTGTATGAAACGTGTCAACAGTATAATTATCACGGTTTGATGATAACATTTCAATGTTCAACAGTTTTTTTCAACGTTTGTCTCATGTTGTTTGACAAACTTTACATTTAAACAAAATTTCCGGGTCGAAGTGTCGAACCCGCGATTCGAAGATACCGTGCGAGTGCTTTACTAGCTATGTTATGTCACGCATGGCGCAGAGAATGAACCAATCACAGAGCGTTACTCTACAGCACATCTTTCGCTTATTTCATTAGTACAGACTAATCGAGAGGACAGGGGCCGTTTTTGACAGTGAATTTTGTGGGAAGAAATACTTCTATGGTTTTTTTATTCGCAGGTCATCCGCCTTTAGCTTTTTCTTGTCAGGAAATATTAGCCTATAATTCCCGATAACTCGACACTGACTTAGTAAATATTATTAATAATAATAGAACAATAATATTTAATAATAATAACATTTATGCGTTAATTAAAATAATAGTCTTAAATAATAATTCACTATACAATACCTAACACTATATACACTATAATACACTGGTAAACTCAGCTCAATAGATAATAATATAATTATACTTAATAAATTTTATGTACAGACTGACATCAATTTGTTTTCTTGCTATAGGTTAATTTGTAAATCTATATTGGTAATAGTCAATTCCGTTCTCACATCCCTCGGTCGTGGCTAAAAATAAGCTTATAAATACTTTGCTTTATGAAAGCGGGTATTTACATAATGCTGAGATACGGCCTTATTGGGCTGCTGCCCCCACACCCATATTTGGCCAAGCAGTGCCATATAATTTTACGAATTATGTAACATTATGTAATTTAATGGAATGTTATTAGAGAAGTTTGTTTTGATGAATTTTTATGTTCTAAGGTGAATGTAATTTGAGAAATTTATTTTTATTAATTGTTATGATTTATTTTTGTCACAAATCTACAATTTTATGGTAATTAATTATTTGTGTTATGCTATGTGTGTGTGTGTGTGTGTGTGTGTCTCAAAGCGCAAATAAATGTTTTATCTTTCTATCTATCTAACTGGTGTCGACTAAACTAGTCGCAAAGCTCAGGAAAACATAGTGAGGAAACCCGATTGTGTGGTGTGAATTGTTTACGTAGGTACCTCATTGCTTCAAAGCGCGAATCCCGAGAGAAAATAAGGTGTGTGCCCACGCAGCAGCATAGTTGTGCTTCTCCGATTTGGTTTGAGTTTGTTGGTGCGACATCGCTCTTTTTCTTTCTTTTGTAAGTTGCTCGGTCATTTGCGTTTTGACAGAGTAATGTTACGTTGTAACGTAAAAAGATCAATGAAGACCCAATGTAAGCTAGCTGTGCGCAACTTCAAACAAGTATTTCACACTGACTTCCTTGTCCAATTATCAAGACAATACTGGGAAGAAACCTATCTTGGAAAAAACGAATTAACCTAAGGATAACTCCATGTATGTTACCTCCTTTTGAAGATTTATCGAGTTTTTCAATACCTGAATGGTTGTTACTTAATTAAGTCAACACTTTTTTGAAATGTGGAGTTTCTTTGTCCGCTTCTTCTCCGCTATATATCGGAAACGGCTTCAACGATTTTCATGAAATTTAGTATGCAGGAGGTTTCGGGGGCGATAAATCGATCTAGCAAGGTTTCATTTTTAGAAAATGTCCTTTTAATCCGTGTTTCCAGGCAATGAAAAACTGCTAAACTGCTACAATATCATTATAATACAAAGGTAAATTTCGCCGCCATCTACAAGGTTGTAATAGCTGAGGTGGGAAATCGGGCTATCCCGAAACCAGAAGACCAGATGTCTCCAGTTCGATAATTTTTTCCGCTTTTTTTTCCCTTTTTCTCATCGTATAATTTCCAAAAAACAAGTATAATTTCCAAAAAACACGAAGCGGGTTACTCGGGGCTGCAAGTGATGTAAATTACTTCGGCCAGATGTCGCTGCCTGTACGTAATACAAAAAAGTTTGCACTTCCCCATTAGTTCAGTTGGGAGAGCGCCGGCACGGTTAGCCAGAGGTCGCGGGTTCAAGTTCAGGCATAGCTAGAAATTTTAGCCTCTAAATAGGTTTTTAAAATTGTCCTCAGCACGGGTTAGTGCAACATAAAGAACATAATCATGTATTTATAGAGTTAACTCTTTAAATAAATTTAAAAAGAAACTGAATCCGCAAGTAATTAATATTTTATTTAACTGCCAATTAATGTATTACCCCAGTGCAGCTCCAAGCTGAGCCTGGCCATCGCCACCGCTGCCGTGTCTTGGCCGAGCACCCAACGTGCCGCGTAAAAGATGAAACACGCCAACGCGGTGGGCGGTCCATACATACGTCCGTATAAATACTACTGCAGAAATGACGTGCGGAAACCTGAGTGTCTGAGGTGTTCACATACCTCAACGCTTGAATTGCCAATCCGCGGTGGACACGCGTGCTGAATAAGCCCATAATCTCTATGAGAGAAGGCCTGTGCCTTACAGTGTGACGTGTACAGACTGCATTATAAATGACGTATGTATGGACCGCCACCGCATTGGTGTGTTTCATCCTTAAAGCGGGCGCGAGCAGCGTCCGCGTGCCGACCCGTCGACGCACGTTCCCAACCCGTTATATATACCTTTATTGTACGTTGCCAGAGGCATGTACTACCGAGTACGTGAGATCTTGTGAGCCTAGGGTGACCAATGAATTTTGATGGGAGAGCATCTGTTACGTGTGGTCTTTATTTATTCGCTACTATGTACTTCCACGATTTCTTTAGTGTGGAATTTGGTAAAAGTTTAAATTATGATCCCTTTGTAGTATCCCTATAGACCGCGTGGTCTAACTGTAGGCTAAATGCCATCCAAATACGTTCAGCTGTATAAGCGCGATTGCGTAACAAACATCCAAACCTACAAAGTTTTAAACATCTCTAATATTGGTAAACCCGTTGAATTTCGTTGACTATTTTTTTTATTTTTATTTATATTTATTGGAAATAAAACAAGAAAATCCACAATTTCATTAGTTTGCCAAACTGCTATTGGAGTTTATGGGCAAGCTTTTGGTAACAATCCTTATATAGCATAAGCAGCGTATATACGTCCCACTGTAGGATACAGGCCGTCTCTCAGAGAGAGAGAGTATGGGCTTAATCAGCATGCGTGCCCACCGCGGATTGGCGCTTTCAATCGAACCTGGGCCTCTCACTTCAGAGTCCAATGTTCTACCCACTAGGCTACCGCTCCAATCCTTATATAACTTACACAATCTACACAGCAAACACTAACGATATTTTATTTATCGGTACTTGTATTTGTCTTTAATATCACTATTTTATTACACTGCGGAAAGGGTAGACTTAATCCAAGTAGAATTTTCTATCAGTGGACCCACGGGAGGTATAAGAGAATTAAAAAGTCAAGCTTTGCTTGGAATGAACTCCTCAAAGCCAAAGACGATTCGACTTGCATGTGCTCCATGAAGTAGTAATTCGAGATTGTGTGTTTTGCCGTTAGAAATATGGGTCAGAATAATGGTATGTCAACGCTAAGTAAATACTGAGATAGCTGGCTAATAGTTCATCTGCAAAAATTCTTTAAGCTCAGAACTACCAAATACTTTTGGCAATAAGATCCCGTTTACAGCATATCTCCAGCATAGGCCCAGTTGGCTGCCGATTTTTTTACGCGGAGGTAGAAAAATGGCCAATTTTCTAGCGGCGATGCTGGCGCCGCTATTTTAAATGTCTAACGCCCAATATATATTAATTTTTTTTCAAAATTGGTTCACCAAAAAACTTTCTATGTCAAATTTTATCCAAAACGCCCGGTAAACAAATACAAAGGCAAGACTTGAATTCTAGATACAAAGGAAATTTCCCAACGCGAACATATGCTTAGGATCATACATAGATCGTTATCATTAATTTGTTCTGTACAAGATGAGTAAAACTGTCATGCGCTGTCTAGTATGTTTCTGAAATACCAAAAAACTGGCGAAGTGGAACACCGAAAGGTTCCGTACTGTTATCTATACAACATTTGAATATTTCAAGCGTCTACCTGTTGCCGTTATTACCTAATGGCAAAAACAAAAAAAAATAAGCAAAATCGGCAAAAAAATCACGTTTGTTTTACTTTATTCTGTTTTTAGTATTTTTTGTTATCACGGTTTATGAGATACAGATTGGTGACAGACCGACAGACGGCCAGTGGAGTCTTAGTAATAGGGTCCCTTACACTTTGGGTACGGAACCCCAAAAACTATACCATACTTATAAAGGAGCCTATGATTCCCATAATTGCATGCAAGCCGTTTTAGGAAAAGAAACATATTTTCGCAGTACCCATCTTTCTTGTCTAAATTGAATAACAAAAACAATTGAAAGTCGATATTCAAATGTTTCACATTTTTTAAAAAAATAACATTATAGAAACCAATTGAAAAAAGTTTCATTCGAAAACCTCAAACCATGAAGATTCTATGTCAATTCAAAGAACCTATTGCAATAAAACGGCAATTTCATACTTTAACCCCTAATATTTTAGGATAGTTATAACTATGATTATTTTTATAACATACATGAAGTGGCGTAATTTGGCGAGACGTCAACCCTACCTCAAGATTTAAAATAAAGCGAACGTTTGTCAGGATTATGGCACGTGGTGAACCCTCGTCTCTGCCTACCCCTCCAGGATACAGACATGAGTTTATGTAATGTATGTAGTTCGAAAAATGTAAATGTGAGAAAAAACTCAAAAAACCATAGTGGTTGTGAAATATTGAAATGTTTCAGGAGTTGCGCATTTGCGAGGTAACATTGTATGTACTGCTTATGCTGTGACAGTTTTGTGAGTTAGGTCGAGAAAAAAATTAACACATACGTACTTCAATTTAAACAGCAACTTTTAACAACAACAAGAACAATCAAGGCCTTTCCAAATGAAACCACCGACGAGTTTTAATCCGAGTTGAAAAACTGCGGCCCATTAACTGTAGCAACACTGCTTTACGCCAAGCCGCCTCTCTTTCATTGGGTATCATTTAAACGGTCAGCAAAAGAATACGAATTAAATATTTTCTTTCTATCAACGATATAACTGTCTCATAACAAATAGTGTTTTCTAACTGGACAAATATTACAGCCACAAATATTCACAATCAACCGCCCCGAGACATATCCGATCCAAAAGTCTTATTTATAAAACCACGATTCCTTAAGACACTTCAAAAACGCCGATTAAAATAGACTGTGGTGGATATTTTACAAGGAAAATATGTAGCCACAAATTAAATAAGTTTTAGATTGGTTTTAGAGGAATCGTGTTTTTATAAATAAGGCAGCAAGCCTTTGACCAGCAACTAGCGGTCGGCAGAAAATACAAAATTGAGAACTAAGATAATCAAAGTGAGCAACAGAAAAATTGAAATAAATCAGCAGAGAATTTCAAATGAATGAGCTTTTATATTGTTATAAGGCATTCTATATACGTGTCCCCCTGGAGGGCACAGGCCTTCTCTCAGAGTGAGAGTATGGGCTTAAACACCACGCCTGCCCACCGCGGATTGGATTAGAAGCGGTGGTAGCACGGTCGGTAGAACACTTGCGTCTCATTCAAGAGGTCATGGGTTCGAGAAATTCATTCGTACATGCCCAGGATGTAGCCTAGTGTGTAGAACTGGGACTCGGAAGTGAGAGACCCAGGTTCGATTCCCAGTGCGGGTTTGTTTTCTAAGTTATGTACATTTGTGAAGTTATAGTAGCAATATCACTCACTAAAACGGTGAAGGAAAATATCGTCAGTGTCTGAGCTATTTGCATACCTCAGCGCTTGAAGTCGCGAATCCGCGGTGGGCACGCGTGGTGATTTAGCCCATACTCTCTCCCTGAGAGAAGGCCTGTGCCCTCCAGGGGGACACGTATATAGGCTGCTTATGATGCCCGGTATTTACTAATGACTTAATTAAATTGTTATCATCATTCAGCCCGTGCTCGTCCACTGCTGGACATAGGCCTTCCTCAAGGCCCGCCACTTCCTTCTGTTCTCAGCCATCCTCATCCACCCACAAAATTGTTATATTAAAATTAAATGTGAATGGTATGGATGAAAGTCCTAAATGATGTTATAAATCTATTGTATAAATCTTATGTAGCTTACTGTGTCTCATTTATTAAGTGTGACCTTTTATTGCAATTCAATCATAATCATAGTTACTAATTGTAGAAGGCAATAGTCTAGTCTGTTTTGCAATTTACATAAATAAATAATCATCATCATCATCAGCCATTTGACGCCCACTGCAGGACATAGGCCTTATTTTTACAAACCAATAAATAATAATAATAGCAAATTAATTAATTTGCTGACCCTGTAAACCTTGCATTTGCTGGCAACGTGTTGCATGCAGCATTAATGTTTTTCATACTTTAACGTAAGAAAGTTTTTGTTGCGTAAACAAATGAACTAAGGTTTTGGAATTTAAAATTATTTACGTTAATCATGGAATCTTACCATGTAGGTAGCAAGTGACGTATTAGGATTAATATTATTTGAGAAAAAATGTTCAGAGTGGAGTTTTTTCCCGCTGCCTTACTCTGCAATACAAATTCGGCCCGAAGGCAGCGGTTTACATTGTACATTGACATTCAGCAAACAGAATGTAAATCGTTAACGTAGAAATAAAGCTAACCAAAATAATTTTTGGCTCATCGATCCACTTTTTTTGCTGGTTTTTAAAATATTTTTTTGCCGATCATGTAATATGTTTCCTCTTTCATTTCACGTAATTTATATTGGGCACACGCAAAACCTTTTAATCACGGCTTTTGTCTTTTATTGGCGCCGCTTAATTTCGAACTCATTTTGGTTGTTATTTCGGTCATAATTGTGTCTTGCCGCCGGTTTCTGAATTGAGACTTTATTTGAATAAATACATGAGTTTTTATCTCTTTTTTTGACAAATCTAAAGGGGGAGGATCACACTTAAGTATTTATGGCCGTTTCCTATAAACGATTCGTCAATACTCTCAGTAAAAATTTTGCAGTTCTTATTCCATATTTTTTTTTTGTCAATAATGCACTTACAGCGAGCTTATATGCTGCCGGATATATTTCATGAAATCACGCCTGTATCCTGGAGGGGTAGGCAGAGATCAGGGTGTGCCACTTGCCACCATCGTGACAAACCTCTTTCGCTTCATTAACATCGCTTCAAAAAACGGCCGCTAGTGAAATCCTCAATTGAGAAACCGATGGTTTACTATTATCGGGTAATTTGAAATTTCGAACACCTTATTTTTACTCTACTTCGTCACACGATTTATTGAACGCACTGTAGTTATTTTTAGTACTTTAGAAACAGTTATAACTGTGAAAAAGGTAACACTCACAAGAGGAAGTCTTGCTCCCAGCACGGGGTTGGGCCCTTCACTGTCACCGTTGTCGACTTGACATTCTGGAGTTTGAGTGTCACGTATGTGTTGAATTGTGTTGCTGCAAACAAAAAACACCCTTAAACTAAAAATCTCACAGCACAAAACTCCACGGCAACAGCTTTTAAGATACGTAAGAAAGAATGTAGGCTGTACGTACCTTGTATACCAACATAGCGCGCCTTTTTGACTGAAACAAGAGCAAATACAATTTGAATAATGAATCGTATGACACGAACACGGCGGAACAAGTCTCTACGGATTAGGAAGCGGAGCTAAACTGAGTCTAGAAATCGATAGGCTATTCTGCGAGCGGAGCATAAAAAATCAGTAGAAATTGTAACATGAACAATGTACCGAGGTTGCGTGCCACACGTCAGTGGCGCAAGAATAGCCACTGCGAATCGATGGAGGTAGTTGCCTTTGCTTTGCGTAACCCCTGTTATGAAGTCATGTTTATTCATTTTTCAAATATGCACAACGGGCCAATAAAATCGTCGCTTTAAAGTCATTACTAAAACCATTACACAGTGATTTACGTTTATTTGAACTATGGTACTAGAGCTAATCCACACCTAATAGAGTTATTAACATGCTGTCTCATTCATATTATTGTGAGATTCATCAATCCATATATCATCAAATCATTCACCACTGAGCTCATTCCCAACACATGTAACTCTTCTGTCCCAGACCACCCCATTCACCCCACAGGCAATCCGTTTTCGATCATTAAATCAGCGAGCTCGCGGGCATATTAGGTCTTCTAGCTTCGGTTCCACAAAATTGAATTTGCAATAACACTCAAACTTTTTCATTCAAACAAACGAAGTTAAACAGAGTCCAGTATCTATCTCAGAACCCTGGTTTATTCTCTATAAATCGCCGGCTAGTAGTAAGGATTTTCGCTGCAAGTTTCCCAAGCGTACTATGGTTCCTCTTGTGGCCGAGATAAAGAGAAACATAAAAATTCTCGACAAAGAACGTAGTAGGTCTCGATTTTATCAACAATCATAAGACAATGTAGGAAATATTTGCTAGGAGTGTTAATTGACAGGTAATATAAATTCTCGTTGATGTCAATATGCTTAAAGAATTAGTACCAATTACTGGTGTGCAATAAAGTGTTACCTATCTATCTATCTACCATAATGAATTTCATTAATAAAATAAAATGCTACTAGGTACTTTAACTTTTTTCTTTTCGCCGGTTGTCACTTTCATAACTGAAAATGAAGCATGAAAAAGCATTATTATATTATCTAAATAGTTGTTAAGTGTATGGCAACAATTACACTTTTCCAGACATGTGCTCGGCAATTCTCCACGGACCCACACACCGAGAAATTAAACTCTCAAATGTTGAAATAAAAACCCGCTTTCTTTTTATGGCGGCTATCCATTGCATTCCAAACAACCCTGACTATAAATCTTCTTGACTTAGGATATTCTACCGCAGTAAAACTTTTCAAATCTTTAACACTCTTTTCATTATATCCAACAAGATACAATAATTAAAAAGAGTATTCGAATCCGTTTCATTTTTTAACATTTCAAACAACTCACATATCTTTTTTACGCGTGCCCACCGCGGATTGGCAATTTCAAGCGCTGAGGTGTGTCACATATATTATAAACACAAGACTTGTGTCGCCTTGTGTCTGTCAGGATATCGCCATCGTTTAACATAGATAACGCGTTATCTGTTTAAGCAGGCCTTTAGCGCAAGCCACATTGTTTAGGAACCGCACTTTACACTGGCATTTTCTTTAATTAAATTCTGGAGAGTCGTCTAATACACCCAAAAGAGATTTATCTACACGAGCGAGCCTAAACGTTTACAGTTCCTTCTGCGTCGTACGGAAAACTAATCAAAAAAGTAGTTAGGTATATGGAAAATTGATAGCTAGAGTCCACTGTAAGTAAGTCATTTTAGGTTCGATTGATATTCTTATCCTAAATCGCTTGGTGCAAATTCTCGGTTCCTTTACGATAAAGGCAAAAACAAAGGTAATTTTTATTCACAACCACGACTCCCGCTATCATTTTTACTTTTGAGATTTTAGGGTTTTGTACAGTATTGTCGACTTTAAACTTCTGTGCCGTAGTTTTTCTCATGACTATTTTTTTTCTGGTGGTGTATCCGGTGCTAAACCGAGCCTTCTGTTTGTATTTATTTTTTCATGGAGATTTAATTTGTTCCAGGAGGCCTACGAGGCGTAGCATTTAGACACAACATAGTGAACATAGTGGGAAGACATAATTTATAACTAGGCACTCATTGTTATTCCTAGGTCAGCCACAAAGTTGGAAACTCAAATATATTTAGCGCTCACTAATTCTGTTTGGTCCATATTCTGCTTAGTACATTTTGTAAAAGTGGCTAGGTTTTGCTTTTGCTCCGCCGCTGAGAGCTCCTTTCATTAGCCATACTCAAATTAAGTACACGAAAGTGCTGTTGTAAAATATGTAATGAGTATTAATTATGTAATAAGTAGATATTCAGCTGGTTTCTGAATTTAGCATTTCTTAATGTACGTAGAAGTAACTAATAGTAGATTAAGTAAGATAGTCTAAAAAGCTTACAAAAGGGCGCATGAACGATACACCTTCTTCAGTCGCGACAGTTGCCGTGACCGAATCCGGTCGGATAGAATTATCATCACCGTTGTGACTTAATGACGTCCTTGCCTGGTCACCATAGCACGGGTATCCTAATTTGGGACCAGGACAAGTGATCGTGTTGCGTGCAAGTTATTATTTAGCAATTATTTTAAAAAAAACCTATTTAGAGGCTAAAAATTCCACCCATTAGCTTCTAAATAGGTTTTTAAAATTGTCCTTAGCACGGGTTAGTGCAAGAAAAAGAATATGTCGCGATATCATTCCAATGTAAAACCTCACTGCAAAGTGGGTTACTCGGGGCTGCAAGTGATGTAATTCGCTTCGGCCAGAAGTCGCTGCCTGTACGTAATACAGAGAAGTTTGTAAAGAGGCTCGAGATTTCACTGATGCCTGCACTTGCCCATTAGCTCAGTTGGGAGAGCGCTGGCAAGGTTAGCCGGAGGTCGCGGGTTCAAGTCCCGGCATGGGTGGAATTTTTAGCCTCTAAATAGGTTTTTAAAAACTAGAGTGTATTCACAATATTTTCTTACCTAGGGAGGGGATGGAAGGCTTAGGGAATGAATGCGCTTGCGAGCATGTTCCCGCAATATGGTACGGGTGTGGGTGAACGAAGAGGCTCGAAATTTCACTGATGCCTGCACTTGCCCATTAGCTCAGTTGAGAGAGCGCTGCGCACGGTTAGCCAGAAGTTGCGGGTTCAAGTCCCGACATGGGTGGAATTTTTAGCCTCTAAATAGGTTTTTAAAAATTGTCCTCAGCACGGGTTAGTCCAACAAAAAGAATATAATCAAACTCTACTTTTATCATAGAGCAGTGGTAACGCAGCGGTAGAACGCCGGCCTCACATTCGGGAGGTCGTGGGTTCGAGTCCCGTCATGTACCAATGACTTTGTTTTCTAAGTTACGTACATTTGTGAAATTGTAGCAATTAAAACAAACCACTTGCTAAAACTGTGAAGGAAAATATCGTGAGGAAACCTGATTGTCTGAGGTGTTCACATACCTCAGCGCCTTTAATTGCCAATCCACGGCGGATATGTGTGGTAATTAAACCCACACTCTCACTCTGAGAGAAGGCCTGTCCAGTGGGACTTGTATACATAAAAAAACCATAGGTTAGTTAGCTCTGCACATATCCATAGTTACACATATGCATATAGTTGCCTCTGAATGAGACTGAGGTTGAAATTAATGGTCATAACAGTCAACAACAGAGACAAAGTGAGTGAGTAATAGGTACTAATAAAGAGCTAATTAAGGTTATTCTTATCGATAGTTTTAGTTTGGTGTTAGTGACATTATGAAAGAATAAATATCTTGAGTTATTAGGCCCAAACGCTCCTCAATAGTTAAAAGGGCTGTACAGAGCGAGGTTTGCTAGTTCCTCGACGACAGGCCGTCTAAATACTTTATGGATCAGCCCGAGACCTATATGGTCTATAAATACACCATACTCTCGTCCTAGAGCGGCAATTGCGCACAAAAATTCTACAGAAATCTAATGTAAGGCGGATTAAATTAACATTTAACCAAAATTCTTCTTACAAATTTAATTAATTAATTTAATTTCTTCTTTTATATTATATGTCTCGCTTCTTGTGTGCAATAAAGAATAATCTTATCTTATCTTAAATCTGAATGGCTGTTTAAAAGATATTTAAGAGGTTGGCCTTAATTTAATTTATGATTTCCTATCTAATTTGTAAACATCTACTTCCTTTTCCATTTACTATTCCAGTCCATAAAAAGGTTATCTAAAAGACATAACTTTCTGTGATAAGACCGTCGACTGTACTCTTAAGATAAGAATATGTTCTTCCGTTTTCGTGTACTATAAAGTATTATCTACTCTACTTTAAAGCTCCACAACCTTACATTTTGGACTCAAGACAGTCTTATATGGAAGGCATACCAGTAGAGTTTAACTCACATTCTCTTATAAAATACGCCTCGACACGTCGAAATGGTTCTAAAGTTTCTTACTATTTTGGACGGCATACGATAATGTAATTGATCGAAGGTAGGTTAAAGTTTTGAGATCAGTGTTCGCTGGAAGAGACAACCTTGTGCCATATGGTACCAAGCTGGCCTTGTACTTTGTAGTAGACACGACGGCTTTAAAAAGCTAGACGGTAGGACGACGACCTAGCTGAATAATTTGATTCATTGTTGCCCCAGTGATTGTTGCCTTACTGCATTTGAAACAAGAAACACTATGGCTTGTACAAACTAAGTTAAACAGGTACTTTGTGAATTCTACATTTATTAAACGTCGTTTTATACGGGGTGATCATCAGAAATATAGGGGCATTTTTCTAACAAAGCCCTATCCAATTACGGGTCTTTTCAGCTTAATAATAAGAACCATATTTAAATGTGAAACCTGACCCCGGCTCAAGTTCTCGCAAAGAAGGGAATTTATTTTGGGGACGACTGAAATATATCTTTAACAATCAATTTCCCATTTGGGCTGCCGAGAAGGGCCCGGCACACAAGCTGCTGCCCTCAGGCAGTTTTCACACATGAAAGCCTGGAAGGTCTGGATAATGGCTAGACAGAAAATGGAATAGAAAATGACGAAACGATATTCAGGATTTGTTATTAAATGCTAAGCATCGAGAGGCTTGAATATAAAGGCTGCCTCGTCGGTGGCAGCGTAAAAGGTGATAGGTACAGTACTGAGATAAAATATTCAATTGTAAGCCTAACTTATTGAGTAATTGTCAAAGGCCACACCTGCGCACTTATACATATTGATGATGATGATTGTTCCGACCGGTTTCGGCCATGGCGACCACTTTGACCCCTAATCAGTGATGAGGCGCTGGTGCGCTCGAAGATGGCTTATGTAGCCTATCTTCACGGCGAAACTCCGTGCACACTGAGGGCACGTGAGAATGCCGTTCTCGTAATTATATATTATGGCAGCAGGTGGGCGAGCCTTTAACTGGTCGCGTTTGGTATCCAGGTCAGCTTTACGCTGAACCTCGAACTCGCGTACTTGACTGTTCACATATACATATTAGTACATACGTATATACATATACTCACGCCTGTATACCAGAGGGGTAGGCAGAGACCAGGGACTGCGACATATTATTGCCATATATTAGTGTTTAACTAAAATAGTCAAGGGACTTATAAAAGGTAGTCACCCTCAGCAAGAGTATATGAAACGGCCAGGAAAAGTTAACTCACCATTTTTTTATAATGTGTTTTTATATTTAAGATCCGTCTTCGTTTACCATCAGGCTTACCATTGACTGAGGTCAAGTTTCAAGCGGTCCTAATGAAAAAAAAATACAAAACAGACATTTTCGTAACAAGTGAGTTTCTTCCTAGTATAAAATGTAGGGACCATACTCATGACCCAGACGTAGCTTTAATTCGTTGTAATTTTTCCTTTTTTAAATAAGATAAAAGTTAAAATTACTCGATACCGACATGCGTGCATGCAGTGACTAATGAATGAATGAGTGTCATAGCAGCACGTCCCACTGTAGAGCACAGGCCTTCTCTCAGGGAGAGAGTATGGGCTTAATCCCCACACGTACCCACCGCAGATTGGCGATTTCTAGCGCTGAGGTATGTGAATAGCTCAGACAATCAGGTTTCCTCACGATGTTTTCCTTCACGGTTAGCGAGTGGTATTGATACTATAACTTCACAAATGTACATAACTTAGAAAACAAAGTCAAAGGTACATGCCCGCACTGGGAATCGAACCTGGGTCTCTCGCTTCCGAATTCTACCCACTAGGGTACGCCAAGAACAAATTTTTCACACTTAAACACTAAATTCATCATCATCATCAGCCACTTAACGCCCACTGCAGGACATAGGCCTCCTTGAGGGGTTTTGCCATAATCGCCACGGTTGGCAGGCGGGTTGGCGATCGCAGTTTGCGGTTGGAATCTCAGTAAGACGCTGCTGCTCGTCTCTAGGTAATTGATGTCCTTACACTAAATTACTTACATATTATTTTAAACAAGATTTAAAGTGGAAGAGCTTGACAATAGGACTGGCGCTCAGCCTGTGCTGAGAGATGCTGCCCATCCTACAGCGCTGATTTTCAGCGAAGTACGAATCTTACAGGTAATAATGTAGATTTTATTAAATGTAAAGATAGGTCGAACACCGGTAACAACTAAAAGAAAAATTAATGTTGATTAAACGAAAGGGGTTTGTAAGGACAGTGGCAAGGGGCACACCTACCCCGTCGGGATTCAGATGTGAGTTTATGTATTCTGGTCTCTTACAAGTGTAGTATAAACAAGTTTTCCGATGCCAGCCATCCTACTCGTAAATAACTGACGTAGGAATAGCGATTGAACTGCCCTCGTCCCTAAAGAAATCCTTACATATTGCTGTTCTCAGTCATAATTTGCGGACTTGTTCCTTTTGGGTAGGCAAGTAGCTACTTGACGTTATAAGATTTACTTGAATAAGATTTCCGACGTGACGGGAAATATGCGAACTATGGTAATTCTTTTGGGAGGAAGACAGTCAAAGCCTCAAAAATCAAACGAAAGAAAGTTTTACCCATAGTAAAAGCAGTTGATATTTATGGGTACAAGCTACCATTTTTAAATATCTTTAATCTCCTAAGCCCTGATCTTGAAAATGACAACAGAAAACCAAGGACTTAGGATAACCTCCTCCGGATTTTGTTACACCCTGTTTATGTTATTTTTTTACGGGAGACAGATAATTTTAATTAAAATAATTCTGACACTGCTATAATACGAATTATTACTGCTATAAATGGAGATTAAGCTCGGTTACGTACAAATGTTTTGATTGTGCAATAAACAATTTTCAATGAATTATGAAATCATGGAAAATTGATGTGTTACTGCTTTTGGTGACTTAATTATATTTTCGATACCTTGTAGAGTTCAGTTCGAAATTGATACCTCTTATTCGTTTTTTGCCGAGATTACTTTAATGAGTTTGCTCGGCTTTATAAAGTTTTCGCAGATAAGAAAGCTCGATTAGAATATAAATTGGTTCTAACCAATTAAGTTCGATTGAGCCCTAAAACTAATACAATAATTCCAATTATCAGAGCAGCCTGAAAACCTCATTGCCCAAATATATTTAGGCTTAATTAAGAGTTAGCACATGATGCCACACACCGCCTTCACAACAATATTAGTGAATAACAAACCACCCAATTACGTCCAAATCCCTCTGTTTCAGGCATAGTAAATCCCTACTTTGTACATCTAACTATGGTGGCAGCTATCCTAAAGTAACTCTTAATCCTTGCAAAATAACTTTAAATATATCGAACAATAAGGGATATGTTTGCAGAGTAAAATATTTGGATTCTGCTAGATGAATTTGTCTAGAGTGTAACAAAATCTCCATTTTCGACTTCTTCTAAGTCGTTATTGTGAGCTGATATTGCAAGCCTCATGATGCCTCGACATTTCTCTTGGTAAGATGCAGTTCACATGTCCTCTTCGAGATTGTTTTGTTTTTATTTTTGTCTTGTTGACGTTCGTGTATTTTGTTTGTGTACCTTCGTGTTTACCTTGTGTTTCTGTGATAATTTAAATAAATGTCTTCTTCCTTCCTTTCAGCTCTGGTGCATTTATGCAGCGGCTTGGCCACAGTGGACTTAACTCAGTCGGTCAGCATTGGTGCTCTCTGTGTTCCTTTCCCTGCATTACGCTCAATGGAGTTGATCCTATAAATGCTCGTATACTTTCGAAAAATGAAGGTCTTACTCGTCTTACTCTTACTTTTACTATAGGAAAACTTTAAGAGCGGGAGTTCCATTTTAATGCCGCATATGGTAACTTTGTTTCGTGCTTATAATTGCGTCTTATAATTTCGTGGCTTTAATGTACTTAGATTTAGCTAACTTACAACTGTCCCCGTAACTTAATCAATCGGTCATACAATACCTACTTGGCAAATCAGTCAGCAAAAGGAAACCTTGGTTAATGTCAGTAATGCGATGAGGGAAAATGCTTCTGGGCAATAAATAAGTAAGCCAGTAACGACATCAGACAGTCCTACCTTCTGCGTACTTACCCATATTAATTATTTAAATAAACGCAATGTAATGTACGTACATAGATAGAATATTCTTTATTGTACACAGAAATACGTATACCGAGTAGAAAGGCAGTCACGTTAAACTGTAATGATGATGGATTTGTTTCAATTTACACCCGGCTCTATAGCGACTCAGCAACTCGTTTTAATTTAGCAGTTGTCAACACAGACACCCACTCGTTTTACCCTGGGACGGTTAAACAATCCTATAATCGTAGTCCACCTCTACTTATAAATTCAACCTTTTTTTGTCTTATTCTTTATTAAGTTGTTATATAGTATTATTAGTATTCCAATGGTGCTGTCTCGGCTTAGAAATGGAATACGAACGCACTGATTGTTTTAGTCACTCGGGTGTTATACACCGAAAATCTCCTGAACTGTTTAAAAAGCTGTTTGCTTGGTAAGCTAATGAATTTACCATGATACTTCTGTGAACACATTATATTTGTTTCTAAACGGCTAAAAGAGGAATTAATTATACACTTACTAAGAAAAATTAGCAACCAATAATTTTTCTTTTACATTTCATGTGTGTAAGCACATATGAAAACTGATTTAATGCGTTCTTGTAAAATCTGTCGAGGGGGTTCAGGGTTACGTCTGAAAGGCGTAATTCCATGTAGTTTTTCATTTACAGTAACTTTTTAATCGACTTCAAAAAAGGAGGAGGTTATCAATTCGACGCGTATATTTTTTTTTTATTTGCCTATGTTCCTCCATAACTCCGTCAAATCTTAACCGATTTCGACATTCTTTTTTTGTTCGAACAGATATAACGTCCCATTGATCCCAATTTAATTTGGTGACGATCTGATGAAGACTTTCAGAGATTGAGAACAGAACTCTTCAATAGACAGCAGTAAATAAGTCCTAATAGGGCCTATCTTTTAGTAATATCCGTATGTTTAAAAAAATAGCGTAAAAGTAGTCCCAAGTTAATTTGGTGATGTTCTGGTGAAGACTTTCGGAGATTTAGAACATCAAATTTTACAAGGAACGAATCATGTACGGTAAATTATGGTTATAAGAGACTTGTTTATTTTTCTCCCGCTCCTCCACTAAAAAATAAAAAATAAAAAAATTTAAATAAAAAATAAAAACCGACTTCGAAACACAACAGCACTAAAAAGATAGAAATAATTTAAATAATTAGAAGTATTTATACATGTAGGTATTTTAGAAGTATAATTTGTAGTCGGTGCCCAGTTTCATGACCAGCACATGTATTTGGGCACCGACTTCAAATTATACTTCTACAATACCTACGTGTATAAATACTTCTAATTATTTAAATTATTTCTATATTTTTAGTGCTGTAGTGTTTCGAAGTCGGTTTTGTTCTACGTCTTTTAAATTTTTGGTAGTAGCCGAGAAAAAAAAGTAGTGGCCGACCACCCGCCCGATGGCTCGATGACATTAAGGGGCTCCGTCCGGTTCACTAGCGGCGCCGATGAAAAAAAATCATATCTTGTTTTACAGATAGTTTTTGTTTTCATGTGAAATATTGTGAGGAAACCCGCGGCTTGGTTGGCTCCGCACGTATTGTCTTTCCTGTGGGCTAGGCCGACTAAGCTGTCAGGATGTTATAGGTGCTGGGCAAGCCTACTCCATCTAAAACTTGTCTGATCTGACACTTTTCGCACAAGCGAATTGTAAAATAAAATGCGTTTTTTTTCTTTTGTGGCACTATTCAACTCCATGGATCCCCTTAAGAAGGTTACGAGGGCTATTTGCGAGACTGACCCCCGGTTTCTCGTACACTAACAAGCTGTTAATCTACTGTTAACAGCTGTCAGTGTTTTTTTTTGTATGCACTTTGGTCAATTGACAGCTGTTAACAGTAGATTAACAGCGTGTTAGTGTACGAGAAACTGGGGGTGACACTCACCGGGTTAGGTTCGCGTTACTGAAAAGACGACTATGTTCAGTTGTGGGCGTTTATCATGGGCTATGTAGACAGATTGAAAATTCGCAACGAAATGTAACAAACACAAATTCACGAATACAAGCCAGATAGGGTAAAACCGATAGAAGAAACAAAAAAAAACTCAATGTCGTGGCCGTTATGACTTCGATCAACCTTGCCCGCAGCTGTTACTGTAATGTAATATCACGGGAATTGGCAAAATAACATAATACAAATAACAAGTTACTCAATGTTGGCATGGAACGTAGTTTGATCACGATACTTAAATTTGACTATTGTTGCCTTGTTCGAGAAACAAACTAGGCTCATTTCCCACTGCATTTAAATACACCTACATAGAGGTTTTGTGTATCTTTCGATATTTTTCAACCAAAGTAAGGACAGTTTAGAAGACCGTTTTAAAATATACCCATTTAAGATTTTTGTAGGAAGTATTAAATATCATTATTTTTTGCCACTCTCGTTGTGAAACCTGATAATAAAGGCATTATAAAATCATTTTAAATGTCGATTCCTAGCCGAGGTATAAGCGAACTGCTATTTAACAACACTTTTATGCAGCCTTAAAGTTGACTGCCTCATTGGTCTAGCCGTTAAGGTGCTTTACTATCAAGACAGAGGTCGTGGGTTCGATTCCCACTGGGGGCCGCCGAACATTTGTACAAATGGCCGCAGTCTGGGTGTATTTCCATGTTTGTGATACCCTTGCCTGGTTACTATAGTACAAGATATCCTAGTTTGGGACCAGGTCAAGTGATTGTATTGTGTGGAAGTTATTTATAAGTAATCACGCATTATCTATTTAACATCGTTTCATACTCAAATAGTATTAATCAAACAAGTTTTGGCAACCTTTACCTTTTCAAATATTGTTCGTTTCAAATCTGTAATTACTAATTATATGATAAACCAAGTGCCTGTGATAAATAAATACACAATAACAGATCCGATAGTGAAAGTGGCCAAACAAACTGCCTCGGTGGTCTAGCGGTATCACGTCTCAATACCATGCCAGAGGTCGTGGGTTCAATTCCCATTGGGGGCCGCCGTAAAATTGTGCAAATGGCTTCAGTCTGGATGTATTTCTGTGTTTGTGATGACCTTGCCTGGTTAACATAGCACAGGGTACCCTAGTTTGGGACCAGGACAAGTGATTGTGTTGTGTGGAAGTTATTTATTTATTTAAACATTTACTTAGTGAAAGCCACGGAACAAAATTAAGTGTTTATAATTCATTTACATTCTAAATAACACTTAAAACAAAGTGGCTAGTTCTGCAACCAAGCAACAGCTGTTTATGCAAATTGCATAACTTCTTTAATCTGTTCGTATACCATTAGTTACCCGTTCGAGAAAACTCATTTCCAAAATCAAGAAGTGTGTAACACAAGAGGCACCACGTAACATTTTCGCACGTGTTATAATAAAACTCTTTGTCGGAATGAGAATTGCTCGCAGCGTAATTGCGCCTTTGAGGATATAGACTTAAGGTTTAATATCGGATGCTAACGCCGCTCAGGAAGTCAATAGGGCTGGGAGCTAATGGCACCTTGCCAGCGCTGCCGGATACCCGCGGGCTATACAGCATAATGTTTCTATAACATATATCTACGCATATACCATGTAGTGGAAAAAACAAAGCCCTATTTATATTCAAAAGATCTCAAACACTCTGGCTGCGGTTTCTCATTAGACATGCATATAAAATAAATAGAGGAGAGAGTTCTGAAATCCAAACACTCAATAGCTGGAAGAAAAAAAACAACAACACCTCTTAAAAACTTAGGTTTCTTCCCGAGGTTTCCTTAAACGTTAGTGAGTAGTATTGCTACTATAACTTCACAAATGTACGTAACTTAGAAAACAAAGTCGTTGGTATATGCTGGGATTCTAACCCGAATGAGAAGCGGGCGTTCTACCGTTCCGCATAACTGTAATACAGACATATTTGTAAAGAAACGGAATTCTTACCTCCAATTCGAATATCGAAAACTTAGACAAATGAATTATAGTTTCACATGAGATACCTATAAAAAATATTTAAAAATAAATAAGAGAATGGTATCAATAAAAACAAAACAAATAGGTAGGTTAACTATTTATTCATCACAAAAATTCATACTTAATTTAAATTGCCGCCACGTCAGACGACCATTCAGAACTTTCTTCGCTTAATTTCCATTTTCAATCCTCCAATTTGGTACCGACGATTCCAATTCCGCACGAGCCGACCTTATACAACATTCAATTAATAGAAATCCTTCACCTCTGCCTTCGTGCTCTGAGGTAGTCTGGCCCATCAATGACGTAGGTAACTAGCGCTCTCCCGTTTTGTAAAGGATATTTCCAGATGTCCATAAAGCCTCGCAATACACAAAGTGTTATTGAAATTACGTACAACCTTGAAACCATTTCATCAGTAATTACACCGGTTGCCATACACAAAGTGACGTGGAACTAGTCTGTAGTCAATCTGTTATCAGTGCAATTTATGTATCATGCCACATTCGCCATCTAATCCAAAGCATAAGCTTGTCTGTGAAAATAGAATTCGTGATTTAAAAGCCCTACGTACATTTAATATGGCAGCGTTGTTGCCACATTAATTACCCTACGAGTCCTACGACTTATTCTAAGACCTACCAAATATACACGAAAAAATTAATAAAAATCGGTGAAGCCATTTTGGAGGAGTTCGATAACAAACACTGTGACACGATATTTTTGTATATTAGAAGATATAATGCGAAATTTTTCACAAAGGTGCCAATTAAGAAAAGAGTAGCCGTACGTAATTTTTTCATTATTTTAAATTAGATTTACATTCAATTGTAATCAAGTGAATGGCTTCGTGCCATTCAGAAATGCATAATCTTAGTAATCGTCCATCAATCATCAACATTATCTGTAATATCTAACAAGAACAAGTAATAGTTAAACATACAAATATACTAAACTGGAAAGCACACATTGCTGAATTGTGCAAAAAAAAATGAGTTCCTCTGCCTATTTATTCTATAAATTAGCTTCAATTACGAATATTGACGCGGTTATGTCTATCACGGCCATGTGGCATCCATATGGCCTAATATTCTTGGGTAATTCTACCAAGAGGGAAACTGCGTTTAAAGCTCAAAAAAGAAGTTCAAGAGCTATCTTTGGACTCAAGCAAACCGACAGTTGCAAACAATATTTTAGGGACAACCACATTTCGACATTACCGTCAATGTACGTCAACGACATACTTGAAGTAGCGCTGTTGGTAAAAGCTAATCCCGTCATTTTCAAACGAGTTTCACAGGTCAGTCAGCGATTGCAATGGGATGAAACTAAGATATGTTTACGCAGAGCAAATACAACACAACTGCACAATAGTGTATTTTGCATGGGTCCTGTAATATACAATAAGCTGCAAGCACAAATAAAAAAAATATTAATTGAAAAATGCTATTATAGAAAAATAGAATTTCGGACCGATAATAATATTGACTAAATATAACGATGACATCATATTCAATATAATGCCAGTGACCTCTCTACTTTGACATTTTAAATTATTAACGCATGGAATGGTCTGTTTTTATTGTGTATTTTTTTACACTTTTTAATTTTCGATGTTAATATAGTGTAATATTATGCTATTATTATCGATAATCATAAAAATGTGTACGCCTGTCATAGCTAAACATGCTGGACTAAATGTATGTTAATTCTCCTTCAGACCCACCGTACCCCTGGCCATACCCCTGGTTCCACCTATCTGTAAATATGTTTGACAAATAAATCTCTTTATCATATCATAATCTTCAAATTAAGAATTCAAAGGTAAACACATATTGACAGGCTTTAAACAATACATAACTTTAAAGAAAATAAAAAAAAAAAGTGTAATATAAAGTTACATTAAAGGTCAGATTTTTCACTTTATGTTACAGTTATTTTTTTTAAAGTATTGCTGTGATCACGGAACAAAACTTAAGTTTTTTTTTTTAATATCAAAAGTTGACTCTATAAAAAACCTAATTTCATTTTCGTGGTAGGTACCAAAAGTGCAACTAAAAATAAATTTATAATTGAAAATTTTGTTTTATTTCGATATGAGTTTAGTTAATAACCGTAGATTTATGTATGGTACAAAGCTTGTCAAACGTGTTTTCCTTTGATTCCTTACTTTGAAGATTAAGACATGAGTGTAGATAAAGTAGTGTATGAGACTGCACATAACTTGTTATTAAAACACTCGCCAATGCTATTAAAAAACTCGCCAAGGCTCGTTTTTTTAAATCTCGCTCGTGTTTTAATAACCCTCATTATGTGACAGTCACATAAACTACTATTATCTGTATAATTGTAATTGATTTAACGTATCGACGCCGATAAAACTGTTTCATGATTTTCATTATTTCAACATACGTTGCGTGTTTGTTTCGTGATTGTTTGTGGTAGTTGTACCAGTAGTTGGTGATGGATGATTCATTACGGTTAGTTGGTCCGTGTCGATCCTCTAGTTTGCCAATTAAAAGTTTTAATTTGCGTCGCATTGCCACAGACTAAAGTTTAAGTAATGCCGGCACCAAAATACAAAATGTATTAAACTTAAATGTTATTAAATTAACTACAGCGTGATTTTAAAATGTTTAGCAATTTCTTAAAGAAATGTTCTTTTCATTATCATTACTGATAAAATTAATACGTAAGTATACCAACAAAACATGTTTTTTTTACTCACATTTTCTTTTTAATTAATACCTTAGGAAACCTAAGGATAATTTTAATCAATTTTCTCTTAATTTTTGAACCCTGTAGATCATGGCAATATTCCGAAGCCAAGCAGCGGGCTTAGTGCAGGTAAGATGGTAATAATTACTAAGAGTACTTAGAGTTTTAATAAAGAATTGATAAAATCACTTCGTTACATTTGCTGGCAGTGGCTGGATAAGGATAGCGGACGACAGAAAGAAGTGGTAAAGAGGCTTTGAGGAGGCATATGTCCAGCGGTGTTATTGACTAAAAATTACTACAAAGTGCGTAATAGTTTGCTAACAACCTACCTGTCCCAGTGCAGGGCACAGGCCTTCTTCTAGAGAGAGAGTATGGGCTCAATCACTACTGTCACTTTGTTTTCTAAGTTACGGATTTTTTTTTATGTAGCCTATATACGTCCCACTGCAGGGCACCAGCCTTTTCTCAGAGAGAGTGTATAGTCAAAGTCAAAGTAAAAAAAAATAATTATTCACTATAAAAACCAAATGTTTACTTAAATAACGTCAAAGCTGTTACTTTCACAATTAATAGATTATTCGGAGAAGAAGCTGACAAAGAAACTCCACATTTATTCTTTTCAAAACAGGTTTGCTAAATTAACAGTTTTCAACTTAAAGTTACACTACATTAGATATAATCGATCCTGTTAACATTATTTAAATACCAGACATCCTTGTCTTCCAAATAATTCTTAATGTTATAATAGGCTTTTTTGCACAGAGTATGCTTAATACATTTTTTAAACCGCGTCGGTGGTAACTCTTATATATCGGTATATCTTGAGGAATCTTATTTTAGAACCGTATACAGTGCCCCATAAAGGATGTATTAACTTTTGCAAGTATTATATGCTTAATTAGCACGCGTGCTCACCGTGGATTCACGTATGTGAAAACCTCAGACACTCATGTTTCCTTACGATGTTTTCCTTCACAGTTAGCTAATGGTATTGCTACTATAACTTCACAAATATACGTAACTTAGAAATCAAAGTCATTGTTACATACTGGGATTCGAACCCACGACCTCCCGAATGAGAAGCCAGTGTTCTACCGCTCCGCTACCACAATTACCACGTATAATTGTTAACGTCATTATTAAGACCGGATACACTCACTTGTAATTTTATAGAAAGAGTTCGAGTATAACCCCCCGGTTTCCCGAACAATAACAATGTGTTAATCTACGGCTTACAACAGCTGTCAGTGTGCCAAAGTACATACAAAAAAAACAATTGACAGCGTTTAACAGTAGATTCACAAATTGTTATGTAGGGGAACCGGGGATAAGTATGATTGACATTTGTTGTAGCAATACGACTCACGAGGCTACAACATTGTGTCTGGGATGGATGTCGCCGGTCGACACCGCAGTAAGTGGAGATCTTTTATACAGGCCCTGTATCCTTGATGAGGGCCGACATAAGTAAGTCAGTAATATCACTCAGTACCTAACGGTGAACATGAGTGTATGAGACGTCCATATACTTCAGTGCTCAAAATCGTAGTTTAGCATTGTATTTTTTTTATTTCTACGTGAAGAATTTACATTCTGTTTGTTGAATTAATGTCCCTGTATGGCGACCAGGCAAGGTCTTCACAAACTCAGAAATAAACCCAGACTGAGGCCTATTGCACAAATGTACGGCGGCCCCCAATGGGAATCGAACCCACGACCTCCGGCATGGTAACCAGATGTGATACCGCTAAACGAAAGAGGTATGTTAGCAGCTTATCTTTCTATTCCGTTTTAAGAAGTTTCCTCGGTACTTTAAGATGCCGTTAGTTAGCTGCATTTTCATTGTTTCCAAATAAGCAAAACATTTTAAAAATACTCCCAGAAATAAAGTCAGTCATAAACACGTATCCTCAACCCCCTTCTCTTTCTGTCATTCACTTCCTGCCCCGGTAGCAGGACATTTTCTCCGCAAACAAGAATAGATGAATTTTTTTCTTGCGGGATATTAGCTCATGATACTGGGACTGGACACTGTATATAAATAGCCCCCCCCCCCCCCCGACCCTCCGTCGCGCCTCCAATACCTACATATAACGCCATTTTACGCAACCCACTTTGGCCTCGACCCTCAAGGTCGGCTTTGCGGTCCCGGACGCGTCCCTAACTTACAAAAATAACTTTAGGAAGCGCACAATAACAATAGTAAAATATTGACGAGGAACCAAAGTTAGTGGGACTAGAGACCGTAGTGGGAACATTTTCTAGAGATCAGCAAACTTTTTTGAAACACCATCGAAGTCACTAAAGTCACATAAACTTTTAAAGAATTTCAGTAATAGTAAATAAAGGGTTTTTCTACACTAATATTATTAAGAGGTGATAGTGTAACCTCGTACCCAAAATTACTCATATCAAGAATTCTTTGACCAATATTTAGAATTCGACTTTAGCATGGGCATAAGCTTTATATTATCGCTGATTAGAATTATTATCTGTGCTAGGTCGCTAAAATACTAGCCTCACTTTCAAGTCGCGGGTTCCAACTCTTCTTCATTTCTACTTTTTCGCCCTCTCTTTTTTTTGTTTTGTACGCCTACCAATCTTTCTTCCACCTCCTGCGGTTGACTGATAGAAAATGCTTCTGGCATTAAGTCCGCCGTATTGTACACTAGTTTAAGTGTAATAAAAGTATTAATAATAATAATGACTCTAGCATGTACCTACCAATGACTTTGTTTTCTAAGTTACGTTCGATTATGACAATTAAATACCATTTCCATGTTAGTTCGATCGGGTCATTTACAATTCTACAGATTAAGTGAATTTTTAGTAGCAATACCACTTGTTAACTTTGTTGTGATGGTATGTTTTACGTCGGGAATTAAAGGCAATTAAATTTTACCTAATATTTATTAACCTAATAATCAATAATCTCGGTTAGACCCGTTTATTATATTACTTTGTTGTGATGGAAAACATCGTTAGATAATCTGTTCGCATATAGGTGTTAGAGGTGTTCACATACCTCGGCGCTTAAAATTGCCACTCCGCATTGGTCTCGCGTGGTGATTAAGCCCATACTCTCTCCCTGATAAAGGAGGCTATATTTTATATCCCTGCCTTCCAGTGGGATAGGCTATATTTTATATTCAAGACTCGATTTTTTACTATTTCACGTAAATTTCAAGCACGAGTGTGAGAAACTCGAGAAACGTTCGAGAGTATATCATCATTATCTTTGACAGATATTTTTATTAATTACGTTCTTCTTCAAGTATGCATGCAAAAATGCCAGTAGTCTTTGAATCTGAAGATAATGAAAAATTTGAAGTAATTTGTCTCCAATGTATATATTGCAACAGACTGTATTTTATTACTTCAATTTTCGACTTCGTGACTCGCAGTCTTTTCTTTTAGTCCCAGAGGGAGTTTAACCGCGATGTTAGATTGCGGTACACTTGGACGGTTTTGGGCACCGTCATCGGGTAGCGAATTTATTGATCTTATTTTATTGTAGAGGCTTAGACTAGAGTCAAACTTATTCTAGAGGCTTAGACTAGAGCAAAACTGGAGAACTGATTTATGTTCTTATCACTAGGCAGAACTTGGTTAGAAACAATTTTAGTTCAAAGTCCTACCTCTAAGTTGGAACAAAAGAGGTAAAAGTTTGTGCACTCATTATTTCGTCAAACTCGTTCAAATTTAAATATGGCATCTTATAAAGGGTAAGGAAACAAAAAAAAATTGTACGCATAAGCTTAATTCAAATTCCGAACCATTCAGCCAGCTACCGCGCAAACGCGTAGCACTCAGACGTAGCGGTCTCGTAGCGTTTGGGTAGCCGTCACGAGCGCTACGCCGTAGTGCGTAGCTAAGTGCGCCAACATAAGAATAACATGAACACTTGCGAACCAACTGGAGATGTTAACTTCTTTCGTGCGTTTAGTTAACGAGATGTAATTTTCGGTGCATTAACATTTATACCATCACGTGACTAGAGGCCGACCTGACCGCACCTAAACCTGGATACGAAGAAACTTCTATTACCATACACAACATGTCTGGCAAGCCTAGTCTCAGCCTTCTTTAACTTCAAGCAAGCGCATGTCCTTCCGACAGCAATGCTTTCGATTCCCCGCACGTGCAGCCGTTATTAAATTTTCAGACGCAGTGTGGCCGATGCTTTGCTATGCGATCGCTGCGATTGCGAACATCCAACCTAGTGCAGTAAGTTACACAACGTGTTATTAAAATAATGTAAAACCTGAAAACCATTTCTTTCGTATTGTTTAACTACGAATATGAATTCTACGAGTGTATTCTATGGGAAAAGGCGGACGATGTGAGGGCATACGTGGGTTATAAGCTGATAGATAAAAAAATGTTAATTACAAAAGGGAAAACGGAATCATTATATAAACAGAATCATAGCATACTATCCCTTGAAAGTGTAAAAAATTCAAGCTTCTAAATTACTACGTCACATTATGCAGACAATTAAAGGTAATATGAAAATATTCTTATACTCGCTATCAAAACAATAAGGCAATATTTGGAAATATTTTTACCTTTACCTGTGCTGCACGGTTTTACAGCCCAAGTAAAAGGAAAAATCCGAAAATCATTATCATTAATCGTATTTATACATTTTTATATTTGCAGTTGGATTATGCGGAAGTTATAGGTAGGTATATAGATGGAGTGGGATAAAGAATTACGTGCATCGTATGAACTCTGAAGACTTCAGTTTCCAACAATATTTATCAATAACTAATTATAATTTGGAAACAGAATCCAAAAATATTTATCAATAACTAATTATAACATTTAACATTTTCACACAATGGCATGAGGTTTGGTTGAATCATTAATAATTAATGATCGTATAATTATTATACGAATTTTCTTTTCTTCTTACACTAGGCTAGGCTTGTTTAGTTCTTCAAACTTATGATCCAAATATGTGATTAAACGTAAATTAGTGCAGCCTACAGGCGTATAAGTGTAGTGCATTTAGAGAGAGAGAGAGAGAGAGAGAGAGAGAGTATGGGCTTAACAACCATACGTGCCCGATGCATTTTGGCAATTTCAAGCACTGACGTACATCTCAGGAACTCAAGTTTCCTCACAATTTTTTCCTTCACTATTAGGAAGCTGTATTGCTATTACAAATTCACAAATTTTGTATCTTGGGGACTATTCAATGACTAATAATAATAACTTCCACACTATATAGTTACTTGTCTTGGTCACAAACATGGAAATACACCCAGACTGCGGCCATTTATACAAATGTGTGGCGGCCCGCAATGGGAACCGAACCCACGACCTCTGACATGGCAATCAGACGTGATACCGCTTACCAAGGAAGCAGTCGATTGTTACCGAGGTTTGAACCCACGACCTCTTAAATGGAAGGCAAGCCAAGCGTTCTACCGAGTGGGCTACCATCACGCACGTGTACTCATATGTTATTGAATTTGCAAACTGCTATGCGAAAGCTGGCAGCCAGGCAGGCAGGCTAGGGCTTAATGCCGTTAGTTAATTAAATACCCATTAAGAGTAGCTCTAGGCGGTGGCTTAAGGGCAAGATTTGGGTCAATCTAAGAGCTTGGGTAGTTTTCGCATCGTTGGTATATCAGTACTATCATTATGATTGTTCGAAATAAAATTTGAGCGGTATTGAAAAACTCGCCGTGTGGCACCGGATTAAAAATAGCGTCACTCCATTTCGTCCCGTGGATGTCGTAGACGGCGACTAAGGGAATAAATTATCAGGAGATGGGCAGCAGCGTCTTCCTGAGATTCCAACCACATACTGCGATCGCCAACCCGCCTGCCAAGCGTGGCGATTATGGCAAAACCCCTCATGGTTATGAAAACCATGAGGGAGGCCTATGTGCTGCAGTGAGCGTCAAATGGCTGATGATGATTGAAAAAGCTGGTTTTTCTAATTCAAATCAAATAATAACTTCCACACATTATAATCACTTGTCCTGGTCCCAAACTAGAATATCCTGTGCTGTGGTGGTTACCGCGTTTGTAATGTCCTTGCCTGGTTAGGCAAGGAAACCACAAACGTAGAAATACACCCAGAGACAGGCCGTTTGTGCAAATCAAGTACGGCGGTGTCTAGTGGGAACCGAACCGACGACCTCCATTTTGGTAGTCAAGCGTGTTAACCACTAGACCAACGAGGAGTCAAATGATAAATCAGTATTTGATCAACTAGACGATTAGGTTCGTTATACGCTAAGCCTCGTATTTTTTTTTTCTTTTTCGGCTTCCATGGAAGCCTTATGGGATAACTTTGTCATTCATCTGTCCATAAATCCGTCCGTCCCTCATCCTTCTATTTTTTCTCAGGAATGGGTAGTGGTGTCAAGTTGAAATTAATATAAAAAAAACTAATTCCTTAAAAGGTGTTTTAAAAATTCAAGCTCCTACTCAACGCAATGCAAGAACTATTTATGTCATATATTTCATACAATAAAAATCATTATCAAAACCGGCACTTTCCGTTTACCCAGAATAATTGAATAGGTATTCCTATGATATCACAACAAAATAACAATTTACGGATTTTTTCGTTATGTCCGATCTCGGTTCTTATCAAAATAACTTACTCTGGTTCAACGGGAAGTACCGTGAAGGTTTTAAGCGGGAGTAGTTCTATGAATTTCATGTAGCCTATTAAATGGTTTACCGGTAAAAACTGGTCTCTAAAATTAAAAATACTAATCAAAAACCCGACTGTTAAGCATTAATGCTAATAATACCAAGCAGGCGGGAAGAAATCACTCGCAAGGAGCTACAATGTTGAATTTAACAATTGGTCTGATAACAATTCGACCAACTCACCGCAGCTCTCCTGGCGCTGCACGCCGCTCCCACCGGGTACCGGCAGAATATCAGCGCTGAAGTTCTTCCTGGACTTTCAGCACATGCTGAGTCGGAGCCCATTCACATTTGCCACACCTACGTTGGTCACTTTTGTACCCCTGTCGTACCGTGTCTGGCAAATTTCCAGTGTGTTTTTGCTTTTTTCTGTATGTTATTGTTTTGTTATATTCTTTCTTCGTATTGTGACTTTTGAATTGATTTGTATTACTTTGCTTTATATACGTGTGTGTGTGTCTTATGTGAAAAAATTATTTATCTATCTATCTATCCAATTTGGGTTTGGTAGTTAATGCTTAGCAGTCGGGACCCAATCGGGCCACCATAACAATGGTTAAATACTAACAATTTTAGAGACTACAATTTGGGTTTTGTGTAGCCCCGATTGAATCCCACTGCTGGGCAAAAGCCCTCCCCTTTAGTTCTCCACTCCTCCCAGTACGTAGCTACCACAATAACGTAGTGAGGTCGTCCGCGTTTGCGATACCCGTCGCATGGAACCCAGTTAGCGGCAAGTTTTGCCCACCTGTCTGGGCCACCTGTATGAGCGTTGGTAGCCTAGTGGGTAGAACATCGGACTCGAAAGCGAGAGACCCAGGTTCGATCCCCAGTGCATGCACCTATGACTTGGTTTTCTAAGTTATGTACATTTGTGAAGTTATAGTAGCAATACCACATGCTAACTGTGAAGGAAAACATCGTGAGGAAACCTGAGTGTCTGCGCTATTCACATACCTCAGCGCTTGAAATCGCCAATCCGCGGCGGGCACGCGTGGTGATTAAGCCCATACTCTCTCCCTGAGAGAAGGCCTGTGCCCTATAGTGGGACGTATATAGGCTGCTTATGCTTATACGAACCAAAAACCCGGCTATCGGGCTCCGCCGTAGTCGGTTAAAAAGAATATAACTTGAATAGAATACAATAAGAATAGAACAGAGTTCGTAATTTTAGTGCAGGCTGGATCAAAACGAACGCTCAGCAAAGCCTAATTGAGTTCAGAACTAGGTAATGGTTTAAGCCTAAGGACTTGCGCTTGAGCCTGTGCCCTAGTCAGAGTGGAGGATTAATAGAACGTCACGCCGGCTGCCGAGTGCTATGACCATTGTCGAGGCTTGGCCCAAGTCACGAGCATTTAACTTTGGGCGGTGGCACTACTCTTGATTATGGGGTAACTTATGATTTGTTAAGTAAAGGTCTATCCACGTTAGAGCGGGCCGGCAACGTACGGGCAACACAATTTCAATCTAAAATAATGCTTAAATACTTACGAAGTTAGAGACTACAATACAAGTGCGAAAAACCATACCTCAAAAGGAAAAAAACCGAACCCTTATAGGATCTCTTTGTTGTCCGTCCGTCCGTCTGCCTGTCAAGACCCTTTATCTCGGGAACACGTGGAGGTATTGAGTTCAAATGAAAACTGTATACTCAAGTCTTAGTCTTTTGAAGCTGTGAAAAAAATCAAACTTCTAAGCTAGCGTAAAAGAGAGATAAGGCTGTTTATGCCACAAAAAAAACGAATACAAGGGAATCAAAATTTATAGGGTACTTTCCGTTGATCTGGAACTATAAAATTTGGCAAGTAATATTTTTTATACTACAATTACAGGGAAAAATCTGAAAGCTACAAATTTATAATTGAATCAATAAAAATTGTCTTTGAAGTTCGGGAAAAACTGCGAGACTCGATTCCTGAACTATTTACAATATGTAAGTACCTACAAATTTTTGCGGAACTCTCGGTGGGCAAGTGCGACTCGCACTTGTCTGGTATTTAATTTTTTTGTCGGATTTATGCTGATTTCATATAGCTTATGACATTCGCGCAAACGCGACGAATCGATTCAGATCTTATTTATCAAAAATTGACCACTGATTAAGGAATTACGAGAGAGCGTAGAATTGGACTCACTTAAATACATACATACGAGCGACTGGGCCCCGCCGCAGTCGGGTAAAAAGGTTCACATATGAAGACCACGAACAAGCACACGCGACATGGGACGCCCTCTAGCTCATTCGCAGTTCGTCGGTCATAAAGTATGTCTTGTGTTACTTTGAATGACAGGATACGCAATAGTTTGATTAGGGAACGTTGTGGACTGAAGAGGATGTAGTGATTAGAATTGAGAAAGGAATGTTGCGTTGGTTTGGACATGTGGAGAGTATGAAGGAAGAAAGATTGACGAAACAAATATACGAGCGAATGTGGGTGAACGGGCCGGTAAGGGACGACCCAAGCGGACATTAAAACATTGTATACAGTCTACTCTCTTTCTCTGTTAATTATCAACTGGCCTATATATGCATATTTTTTGTAAGTTTCATAGTATTATTAAGTAGAACCTCCGACTTTCGGAAAGGGGATTTTTCTTCCAGCCAATATTTTTAAAATCCTAGACACACTAAATGGACTACGGTTGCTGTTGGACCACAGCCGACAATCAGGTTCGAGTGCACGAGGACGCAAGATCAGCGTCACAGTCCGCCACCGGCACGCCTTGTGAAGATATAAAATAGAAATAGAAATAGTTTAGTGTCAAAAAGTTTAACTATAACTAAGACAGTAGCAGTAGCCACCACACAAGGTCGAGCCTGAATCGTGGTGGCCTACGTTTGAAAACATTGTGACGTTTTTTGGGTTTGAACAACTAAATGTGTTTTGTCAATTTAATCTTTATTTCAGGAGCAATACCAATTTCTGAAAACCATCTCAGATTTTTTGTTGGTGTTTACTGAGTGCTCAGAAAGTAATTTAAAATTCCTTCGTGTATTTCTTCAAAAAAAGCAAATAAAAATTCACTTTTAAAATAAGCCGTCAAAACGCTATCTTGGGCAATATGGCGTCGCACAGGAATCAGTGACGTCACTGGTCAGTTAGGAAACAAACGTCAACTCCACAGAACAATACTACTAGGAAGAATGTCGACTCCATAGAAAAAAGAGGAGTACTAAAATTGACTGTAACGCCGTCTAGTGTGTGCCCCCAGAGCGGGAACTTTTAAATATTAGCGTGCGGAAATACAAATCTGAGAAATATGGGGATTCTAAACTTGACAGATACTGACCTGTGACGACATCATAAATTCGGCCAATCCAGGCTGTTTTCAATAAAATGGCTACAGATACAAAAATATATATATTTAATTTTTTTTTTTCACTCTGTCAAATAGCCTGTTAAGTAAACATTTACATACAGGCACATATATTGCTTCTGGCCCCACACTAGGATACCCTGTGTCGTGGGAACCAGAAACAGCGACATCACAAACAAGTAAAGATCCAAGACCTGGGGTTTTTTTTTTGTCCCCAGCTGGGATTCGAACCCGGGACCTCTCGCATGGTATGCAGATGCACTACCGCTGCGCCACGAGGTCGTCTGAGTGTGAAGGAAAACATAGCAAGGAAACTTAGTTTGGTCCCGTCTGCTGATGATTAAAATTAAATGGATGCTTTACGGCCTAGGCATTGAGGTTTTTGATTATTTGAAGTTCATATTATTTGATTAAAATAAAAAAGAACGTTCGCGTTTGAAATCACCAACCTACAGTTTGTACGCGTAGTGATTAAGCCCATACTCTCTTTCTGAGATAATGCCTGTGCCCTGTAGTGGGGTATACAGCTGCTTACGAATTTGAGACCTTCAAAATATAAAGAAAAAAATCAGGTCCGAAGCAGGATCCAAGCCCGCCCCGCGCCGTCAATGGTAATAGTACATTAAAAATATTGTAGCTTATTCCATTGTAGCTTTATTATCTTCCCCTTCCAATTTCAGACGTCGTTGCGTAATAAAGTTGGTTGCTTACAGCTGTGAAAACGACACTTATCGTGTCACCGGATCAGCAACAGAAACGCTCATTCATTCCTATGGCTTCAGGTAATAAAGCTTAATTTCCCGGCTAACGCTGCATTGTACGACGTTACATACATGACTCATTGTTCACTGCAACAGGTAGGCATAGAGCTGATGGAACAATATCTTTGAAATAGGTATATTTTTAGTAATCATAAACTGCCTATTTGTGGATGCCTGTTGGCCCTGTGAACTGTATCTTTATTCATCATCATCATCATCATTCAGCCACTAGAAGTCCACTGCTGGACATAGGCCTCCTCCATAGATTTCCAAAAAGACCGGTTGGAAGCGGTCTGCATCCAGCGCCTTCCTACCACTTGGATGAGGTCATCTGTCCATCTTGCGGCTGGTCGTCCTACGCTGCGTTTGCCGATATGTGGTCTCGTGCGTGTATCTTTATTAATGTAATCAAATTATTTGTTTGCGCGGTTGATGTCCTTAATAAAATAAAATAAATAAATGTCATCGGAAATAGTGCTGGTAACGTCAGGCTACGATGATTTCTACGTGACGTGCACCCTATTCAGACGCGTTACAGGAGACTGCGACAGCAATATCAGCTGGTGACTGTAGAGTACCGAAAGGGAAGAGAATGTATATAAAACCGGCCAAGTGCGAGTCTGACTCGCGCACGAAGGGTTCGGTACCATTATCTATACAACATTAGACACAAAGATAAAAAAAACAGCAAAAAAATCACGTTTATTGTATGGAAGCCCCCCTTAAATAATTATTTTATTTTGTTTTAAGTATTTTTTGTTATAGCGGCAACAGAAATGCATAATCTTTGAAAATTTCAACTCTCTAGCTATCACGGTTCTTGAGATACAGCCTGGTGACAGACAGACGGATGGACGGACGGACGGACGGACAGACGGACGGACGGACGGACGGACGGACAGACAGACAGCGAAGTCTTAGTAATAGGGTCCCGTTTTTACCCTTTGGGTACGGAACCCTAAAAATGTATAGGAATTGTAAGTTTGTATATTTAGGTGGCTTAAGCGAATGGGCGGAGTGAATTTGTATGAAATATTAGACTTTATAGAAATGTTCTATATTAAAAAACACAAACTTTTTAAGCGAATCTCATGCGTTGAAGTTACAGCTAGCATTAATTAAAGAACCACCTTTGAACTTATAAAATCCTAAGCTTATAATAGGTATTCTTTTTATTCTGTATAAAAATAAAAATGCTAGGTATTAGTAGTAAGCTTTTATTATTAGTAAGCCGGGTAAGTCATGTTTACTTGTTTACAATTGGCAATTAGAAGCCCTTATATATTACGTCTTTAGGCTTCATTTGGGAGAAATTAAATAAGATAAGATAAGAATATTCTTTATTGTGCACACCAGAAAAGAATTACAGAAACAATAGTTAGAAAATAAGAGGTACCATTTGGAGTAAGCCAAAGGTCCCTTCAAATATATACGAGGATAATATAAACATTAATTTAAATACATGTGAACTTGCGTAAAACTTGACCACACTACGTAAGTGGAGCTGGGAGCATAATGTAGCGCCGAATAAATCACAATTTGTGCGAGAGACGATGTACTCCATTGCCCTGGACAAAAGGCTCTTTATTAACATCACCTGCTCCCGTGGCAAGGAATATCTCCTATATCACAAATTTAAGAGCTAGGTATATTACCTTTATCATAGACGCACCTTTATAGGACTAGAACAACTGGACTCTTCTTCTTGTTTGTGTGCCATCTCCTTTCGGAGGTTGGCAACCAACAACTAAATTGATTTCAAAGGCTATCCATATTTCCAATATTCACTAACGACCTTACTCGGCTACTTACATTTTTTTATAGTAGGTTTTTTTTTCTATGTGTAATTACTTTTTAAACTACTAATAAGATATATTAATTTAATTCCATTCATAATTTTTTGTGTTTATGAAAGTTTGTATTGGTAAGCCATAAGTGAATTGAGTCTTTCAGTTCTTATTGCCGAAGATTCGAAATGGAATTATAAATGTTCGTACAAAACTATGTGGGTCAAAATAGTTTTTCTGGGGTATTTCCATTCCCTTTTTTCCTTCTGTGATTTTTGTTATACAACCTGTCGTGATGAGGAAATAGGCCAGAATTTCTTTTTTACGGTTCCGTACCCTAAAAAAATAAATTCTTTTTTTAGGGTACGGAAAGAGAAAAAACGGAACCCTTATAGGATCACTTTGTTTTCTGCCCGTCTGTTTGCCCGTCTGTCTGTCTGTCAAGACACTTTATGTCGGGAACGCGTAGAAGAATCGAGTTGAAATTAAAACCATATACTCAAGTTTATAGTCCCTTAAATTAAAGCTCTGTAAAATCAAACTTTTAAGTTAACATATAAAAAAGATGCGGCCGTTTATGCCGTTTATTTCGACACTCAAGAGAATCAACATTTATTGGGTACTTTCCGTTGACCTAGAACTATGAAATTTTGTAAATAATGTTGTCTTATACTACGAGTACAGGGAAAAATCTGAAAACTATACATTTGTAATTAAATCATAAAAAAATACTCTTTGAAGTTCGGGTAAAGCTCTGAAAAAACTGCGAGACTCGATTTCTGAACTATTTATAATATGTAAGAACCTACAAATTTGTACGGAACCCTCGGTTGACGAATCTGACTCGCACTTGTCCGGCTTTTTTAATAGAAAATGGATGTTGTGAAGTACCAGGCTGTCAAAGACCTGTGACAGGAATGCGTGGCAGATGGCGCATCGGCAATTAAAACCTTAAAAAGTATAACCGTTTTCGTATATTTTCAAAAATATATCATTATGTATATTTTTCTACAGTTCTATTTTTACAGAGACACGATTAATCGCGCACGCACGCTATGCCGATTATTGATGACGTGTTACATCGCCGCACTTAGCCGGTTAATAGTCGGGACGTGACTTGCCAAAGACGGGTCGTCTTTGGCAAGTCGCATGTAGGATTCAGATATACTCGATTTTTAGAGTTATAGATCAACAATGTTTCGCAATTAATCGATACTGATCCTTTTTGTGTTTGTATGTAAAATGTGTTTACTTTCAATAGTTCGGAAGTTCCCGTGTGTGTTCACTTTCAAGTTTCCGTGTAGCGCCGGATTAAGAATAGCGTCACTCCATTTCCTTCCGTGGATGTCGTAGAAATCGACTAAGGAAATCAATTACCAGGAGCCGGGCAGCAGCGTCTTCCTGAGATTCCAATTGCACACTGCGATCGCCAACCCGCCTGCCAAGCGTGGCGATTATGGCCAAACCCTTCATGGTTAGGAAAACCATGAGGGAGGCCTATGTCCTGCAGTGGGCGTCAAATGGCTGATGATGATGATCCTTTTTTAAACAAGGAGAGAATACCAGACCACTCTATAAGAACCGCAATCTACCGGGCTTTCACGGTATATAACATATATTTTACTTTAGCTAGTTGGATGAACGTTAAAAAGATGTCTACTTATACTAATGCATAAAATTAGCGGCACGCCCAAAACGATGATACGAAAAGGAAAAGTTCGACTTAAAATGTTTTGTTAAGATTATTTCAGTACCGTATCTAACTAGCAATTAATTACTTGTATCGCATTATTATATTTTTAGTTGGAATCGAGTAATAAAGCATGTTAATGCCAACCGTATATTTGTTGTGGAAGAGACGACTTAAATAGTGACTCGAGAACAAAGGGTATTTTTGTATAAATTAAAATAATACATTTCTCTTAGAAAACCTTATAAATTGTATAATTTCTATGTATAATGTTTCGTTTACACCGTTTACTCAGTATAACTCAGTGCCAACCAGCCACGGCCTGTAAACCAGCAGAAAGATAGCATTTTATTACAGAAAAAGGGAAAAAGGATTCGCATAAAGCCTCACTGACCTATTTGGCAATGAAATGAAACATGAGAGAACATTTTTACAGAAATATGGCGGCGCGAGGTCCTGAATACAAAACGCTGAGTCAGCGCGGGGAGTTGCATCAATTAGATTAGATAAAACGTGTGCTATTAATGTGGCGCAGAATTTATCATATGCCTTTACTGGAACTTTCAGTAAAAAAGGTCGGTACTCAAGAAATTTATTTCCCTCCTTTATACAGGAAACTTCAAGAGTTTAACCTGTCCAAGTGTTGGTAACCGCATAATCGGGCCTGTATTTTCAAATCTCTATCAATTGCTATTGGATAATTATATAAAGCCCTTACTTTCCATGCCTCTCTCTTTTACCACCTACATTTCTCGCAAAACACACTTAAGGGGAAGTGAGCTGACTAGCGCACGGAGGAAAAATTTTAAATAAAAAATAAAAACCCACTTCGAAACAACACAGCACTAAAAAGTTAGAAATAATTTAAATAATTAGAAGTATGTATACATGTAGGTATTGTAGAAGTATAATTTGGAGTCGGTGCCCAAAATATATGTGCTGGTCGCGAAACTGGGCACCGACTACAAATTATACTTCTACAATACCTACCTGTATACATATTTAGGCGCTAGGTTGACTCCCTGGAGTCCCTTAAGATATGCTTATCTTTGTTCATTTTATATGAAAATTCTTTGTTTATTTTATATTAAATTACATAACATACATAAGCAGCCTATAAGCTTCCCATTACAGGGCTTAGACCTTCTTTTAGAGAGAGAGAGAGAGTATTAGCTTAATCACCACGCAGGCCAACCGTGGATTATTCCACATACAATATCGTTCTTAGTTTCCAAGATATAATGGTTAGGGAAATGGGCCGTTTTTTGTTCTACTCCGAACATTAAGTCTGGAACTTGGAGTGTTTTAACATTAGCCCAAGACCGAAAACGGCTGTAAATTTTCGGGTACCACCCCTCTGTTTTACTTCATAGCCTGTATTTGCATAGCCCCGTGACGTAACAACTGGATTAAGTTACTGGTGGCGATTCGTAATTAGGAATGTATACCGAGAAGGTTTTAAAAGCGCTACTACATTTCTGCATCTGAGCGGTCACGTCATCTCATGGGTGTATAGATACGATTTACAAAAAACTGCTTGTAAATTAACTTCTACCATCATCCGGCAGAAGTGCGAGTATTCCATTTACCAATAAGACAGAGGTCGAGCGAAAAGCTCTTAATTGAAATAAACAAATATAATGTTGACTGCCTCGTTGGTCTAGCGGTACCACGTCTGATGGTCGTGGGTTCGATTCCCACTGGGGGCCGCCGTACATTTGTACAAATGGCCTCAGTCTGGATGTATTTCCACGTCTGTGATGTCCTTGCCTGGTTACCATAGCACAGGGTATCCTAGTTTGGGACCCCGTCAAGTGATTGTGTTGTGTAGAAGTTAAATTAAATAAAATAGACTATACATGTAAAAAATCGATTGTTTTATCATGTAGGTAGAGAAAGCAATATTCAGAGATACTACATATTTATAAGCATTTCTGGATTGATTTATCAGTCATCTAAGTATTTTAAACGCGTTTATACATCATGTCACGTATTGTATATACTCACATCACAAATAAGTGGGTCGGTCGCCACAAACAGGCTGTCCGGAGGGGGCTTGTTCTATCTACTCGTAGTTTTACTAAGTTTCAGAGTATCTTTTAGGGCCAATTTTTCAATAGTCCGATAAAACTTAACTAGAGAATAAATTTCATGCGATCACTGTCTAAATCATACGACAAGACAGTGAGAACATCAGTTTTATTCTCCAGTTTAGTTTTATCAGACTATTGAAAAATCTGGTCTTAAACAAGTTATTTGGTTCTAAAGATGCGATCTGGGTAGCAAAGCATTCTTGAACCTACGGTTAATAAAACGTTCCCTCCGTCTATAGGTATTTTGCGGAGGTGAGATTTCTGACAGTTTACCTTTGAGACACCAGCGGTTGTGTCAAGATAAAAAATACAGCGATGCAGCGCGTTTAAAAACATTAATGAACTTGATACTCTGACACGCGATTCTCGCCCCTTAGCCCAAAACTTACTACTCGGCAAAAAACTTACACCTGTGTATCTTTAAGGTCTTTCCACATTATAACGGGCCAGGATGAGCGCGGCGCAACAATACAAACTAAAATAAACCTTAATAATGAAAATTATGTAGCATTATAATATATATTCATCCCACAACAGGTATGGCACAAGCCTTCTGTCAGAGAAAGAGTATGGCGTCAATTACTACGCGTGCCCACCGTGCATCGGCAATTTCAAGCGCTAAGGTATGTGAACAACTTAGTCATCAGGATTCCTCACAAAGTTTGCCTTCACAATTAGCGAGTGGTTTATTGTTACTACTTCAAATAATATAATTATTCACAAATGTACGTAACTTAGAAGCGAAAATCATTGGTAAATGCCCGGGGTTAGAACCCACGACCTCCGCAATGTGAGGCAAGTGTTCTCCCGACCGCCCTACCACGGCTTTTTTTTATCTTAAATAGCTTTGAGGTTACAGAAAAAAGCCGGTGCGGCCACCAGGCCGCGGCCTTTTTTAAAATTGTATTGTAGTAATATGTAGGACAAGGAAATCGATCGTCGCATCGACAGGCCCTGGAAGAGCTTCTGGTCCATGAAAGCGCTCATGAAGAGGACGTTTCCACTTGCCCTGAAGCGAAAGCTCGTCGACATGTGAATCCGGCCTATCCTAACTTACGGTGCTCAGAACTGGTCTTTGACCGAGCATCAGAAGTCCAGACTCAAGGTTTGGCAGCTGGCAATGGAGCGCAGTCTACTAGTTTTAAAGAGGATTGACAAAATCCGAAACACGACACTGCGCTCCAGAACCAAGATTGTCGATGTTGGAGCTGCGACCGCCAAGCTGAAGTGGAATTGAGCGGGTCACGTGAGCCGTATGGGCAAAGACAGGTGGGCAAAATTTGCCGCTGACTGGGTTCCATGCGACGGGTATCGCAAACGCGGATGACCTCACTACGTTATTGTGGTAGCTACGTACTGGGAGGAGTGGAGAACTAAAGGGGAGGGCTTTTGCCCAGCAGTGGGATTCAATCGGGGCTACACAAAACCCAAATTATAGTCTCTAAAATTGTTAGTATTTAACCTGTTAGATTATGACCTTGAAAAAAAAACAATTAAACGCCATTGTTATGGTGGACCGATCGGGTCCCTTAGAATTCTAGTTTAAGGATTATTTTATTTATTTCAGTGGTTGCGCCCGCTCGTCGACGACCCGTTGTTATGTGAAGAGACCTTTATCCTTTTATCCTTTCACTTGACACGTGCGACTCTTGATACGATATTTGACATACTCTTGAACTAGCGTAACTTACCTAGGTAAGTATCTTAAGTTCGGTAATTTCGAAAAGTCCAAAGTAAAAACGCTAATCAGTTGAAGTTGTGAAGCTTGAATCAACCTCAACCTCAAAGGGCTTCGTGATGAAATAATTAATGAGACTTTCTAGATAAACCTTACCTATTAATTAATTATAGAAGGTGTAGAAAATTCTCACAACTATCTAAGGTTCTATTCGTCAATACGACCAACGTTTACTGTCTTGACCACTTCAAATTGCAAAACTATTATAAGCTGTTCCATCCACATATGGCATTGAAATGTTTGGAACAATTAAAGAACAGACACAGTTAGAGTTGTTCGCATAATATTTGTATTTATTTGTTATATTTACAACTACGTTAAGGTATTTATTATATGGGCTTAGTTGCCTGAAATAAATTATTTACAATTAAGTATTATTATAAATTTTGTTGATTTTATCTTGAGTGGTATCCGGTTTCGAGTTAGGGTGGTTCGTTTCTTGATGAACACTTCCAATAATGTCGAAACTACGGAAAACCCAAAAGAAAATAGATGGAAATAAGGCGGTTTGCCTCTGTCACACACAATACTCGATGAATTTAGTGTGGTTTGAAAGCCATAGCCACGTGCCTTAACAATAGATATCCAATACGCTGTGGCAACTTTACAATAATATCTCGACCCAAACTCATATCTATAAGAACCATAAGTAGCCAATAGCCAACATAAGTAACATGCCGCGTGTCCGCGGGTTATTGTTATGATGCACGTAGAATTATTCGCGAATTTTTTTAAACGAGATTTCTCAACTTGACACAAGATCTCTTCAATCATTTTTCTTTTTTATTTTACGTAGGATTTAAAAGTTTCTAAATAGATGGTACGAGTATTTTCAATTATTAATTACATATGCGCGGCTTTCAAACCAGACAAATTTCATCATGTATAGGCAAATAACTGTGTTATCCCTTTCTTTTATTGATCGTGTTATACTTTTAACTTCATCATGTTATTATTTATGTGGATAGACATGTAATTAAAGTGGAACGTAATAGATAAAAATACTTAATGGCTTCGTTTGTAGAGTGTTCCGTTGTAAAATATTAATTTACATGAAAACTTATAAGTAAATAATAGGTAGGTAAAACATGTACATTTTTAATTAACTCACTCGACATATCAAGTTAATTATTTTTATTTCAGTCCTCTATCAATTAGATGGATCATTTCCACTACTTAGAGTGAAATACCATTTTATTTAAACATAATTGAAAAGAATAAGGGTAGACCTACAATTTCTACTTATTCATAGTTAGTAACTTTTGTCGTCGTTCTTGTAATTTTTGTCGGAAGAATTTTTAATTTTGCCATTTTTTTTTGACCAGATTCCGCTCTGATACGCAGAGCTTAAATTATAACATTTATGATTTTCCGCTGTAACAATAATAATCCTTACAGAGCTTTTACATCTACAGTTGCCATAACCGAACTATTTATCGGTTCTTTATTTATCTCTTCACGTATCTACTGAGATAAGACTCGGATATAACTAGCAGCGGTGTCACAGATTTTTATCACAGGGTCCAGTCGTTTAAAAATGTTACCTAGTAAATCTTCCAGGATTTATTTTCCTTCGGGTCTCTATATCTTTCTCTCCTTCTCTTTCACTTAGAGACGACAAAAATCCACTTTTACTCCTTCCTACTTCTTCTTCGACATAGAGCCACCCAACGCTAACTTTAATTTTATCTTCGAATGCACGCCACTTGCTTTGATTTTGGGCTTTCTGCATTCTGTATTCACTACTTTTTCATCAACTGAATCAACAAACCAGACCGCATTATGTTTCCGACCTAAGAACTCCGTTAATCTTTTCTGGCGTCAAGATCAGCCACGCCCCCGGGTGACTTTCTTCACGCCCGCTACACACAGGTCACCCGATACTGGAGACCCATTTACATTCAGTGTATAGCAACTCGCGTTTCCCCCTTCGTGCAGCTTACACTCGACTCACTTCACATTCTCAGCAGTGAGTAAGCAGCCAAACCAGATCCAAGTAACTCGTGTTGGAATCAATTGCTACATAGGTCTCGCAGCTCTAAGTCAACCACAAATGTTACTATGACACCACCTGTAGTACGCTGTGGCACGCCAGTTATATACCTCTAAGGTGGGACTAAACTCGTCGTCGTCATCCAAATCGTATTATAACTCGAAATTATATTGTACTGGTAATTTACACCTTGTACATTGTACCTTGTCTTTGATGGTGATGAGTTATCACCGTCCATGACAAGTCCTTAAACTTACAACTACGTAGAACTTAATTTTAATCTTAAGTTCTAATTATTTTACTTTTACACTTTCCTGCTCATGCAAGAAGTAGTAGGCATAAAGTAAAGCGGGCTGTACACACACTAGGGCGAATCCTGTGAAATGTAACACACACCCTTACTGGCGCGAAGAAAGACGCGACTCATCTTGACACACTTTCCACTATTCAATTCACCTGGCTCGTCAATACAGTGGGGTGCCTCTTGTTATGTGATGCTTTGAAGCTGTAATTGAATGACGTGAAATGCCATACTGTTGAAAGGGTAAGAGATACTTTATAATAACGGGTACAGAGCGTCACTTTAGAAATAAGACGCGGAAGTTATGTGAGTGCACAGGGACGTCGATACTCATTTGATAGTTTTTATTAATAGTTTAGCAGAGGTTTATAATAAAGTTTTTATTCGAAAAATATCACAACAGACATCTTATTTTGGAGAACACTATTGCATACTGCAAAAGCCACGACGTCCAGTCTCTAGAACTTCCTCATTTGAATAAAAAGTATTCGAATGTTCCATCCCATATTCCCACACACGATCTCTAGAATCGATTTCAATTACGTGGGACGTGGGATTATTGTCGTCACGGTAGCTTTTCACAGATGACAGTCAGATGTCAGTAGAGGTCACATCATGGCCGAATATGGGCCTATGGGCCAAACTAACAATACAAAATAACGAATATCAATTGGCAACAAGCGAGGTGGTGACGCTAGAAAGGCCCACATTTGGACAAAAAAACTTTGATCATTTTTGTTAGCCAAAAAACGTACAGATGCGTGAGGTAAATGAGTAATGTAAGGACACTTTAAGAAGACTGGACTGAAGAAGAAGTTGCAAGCGCTACCGATATGAAGGATCGTAATGGCATGAAAATAAAGTGGAGCAAAGACCTCACTCTATATCCTCAGGGAAGAGACCCGTGCCCCTCGGTAGGGACATAATGGGTTGATGATGATATATACATATATATGTCCATTATATATATATATATATATATATATATATATATATATATATATATATATATATATATATATATATATATATATATATAACTAAGTAAATGTTTGTAGCCACATTAAATTCTAATAAAAAATATAAAATAAATTCCATTCAATAATCAATAAAAATATATCAAACAAATTTAAAAACATGTCATTAATTAAATTCATGAAATGTCTGGACAGATCAGTCATAAAAATCTGAAAAAATTAACTCACTGGAAGCTTTAATAGCTGTCTCTATCCAAGGGAACTGGGGACGTAATGCAATAACACTTTTTCACAATGTTTCATAATTATTTCAGCAAAATTTGGTTCGCTACAGTCCTAAGAGACAACACCAACAATTCACTTTGTCACGCAAACTTCAGCTCCAAATATGATAAAGTGACGAAACAACTAAAGTAAACACGACCTTTGAAACACCTTTTCCAAAGCGCCAGAGAGTTCAAAGGTTCACACTTAGCTGGACATAAATCACTGTTAGGGTGAACCTTTTTTCCCCGTTCTCTGGAGCCACTAATAGCTTTTATATCTAGGTATAACCATAAGTTAAACGCAACATTTTAAGCCTTCTTTTCATTTCGCTAAAGACGTAACTATTTTGTTACAGGCAACTCTAATCATCCCCAGCATTTCTTGTCGCTACGTATTTCCGACAAAACAACAAATGTATTTTCTGAAACAAATGGGTTAGCTCTTTTCATGCTATGTATAAACGCCGTAATTGAATTGAGTGCTGGGAATTAGTGCTGTGAATATCATCGTAACTGGTCTCTGCAGCCTGACTTTTTGTTGCCATTCAACGTCCAAATTAACTTCTTTCTGTCTTTCCGTATCATCCTGTACAAAAAAAAACTAACTTTGTGATCGTGCCTCTGTGCGCGCTAAGCCCCTGCGCACAATACCGGTATAGTGGACAAAAACAAAAAATGTGAGAAAAAGTTACCCATTTAATAAATTTTAGTCTTCCATAATAAAGGTTTATTTTATTAAGCACACCAACAGCATCCATACAGAACATAGTACAATATGCATCAATAGTACTCCTGGTAGGCAGGTAGCTCTACAAAGTTTATATTTCTGTAGCAGTGAATTATCGCTTGCTTTCCCAAGTGACTAAATAACAAAAATTTAACTGATATAGCAAAGGAACTTGATTTTCAAGCAAATATACTTTTTCCGGCCAAGTTGTTCTTGTTCGTTTGCTAAAACTCATTTTACTTGTGTTTTTGCATTCTTTATTTTAGCTAATTAAAAAACATGTGCAAATATTTTAATTTTTCTTGACATGTAACTGAAACCGTACGTAACATTAAGGATTTAATCGGTAGATTATATCAGTTAACAGGTATGACAATCTTTAATAACATAACACAAGTAATAGATTAATCCTTTATGTGGATAAATAATTATGATTTTTTTCACGTTCCCATAGAGCTCGTGGTACTATGCCGCGCCTCACTTCTTTCATTCGGTGCACTAAATATATATACGCTTTTAACCTAATAGTTATTGCGCTCAGCAGTTACTACGCCTTCTTGATAATAAAATAAAATAAATATTTTCCACATGACACAATCACTTGTCCTGGTCCCAAACTAGGATACCCTGTGCTATCACATAAACATGGAAATACCAGACCAGACCTCAATCCAATCAATGATAATAACTATTTTATCGTGAATAACCAACCTATTTTTTTTTCAAATATAAATCATTGTCACATAATAACATTTTCATACCAATACCTACTGCAGATTAGTACTGTATCATTGACAACATCTTCAACGAGGTTTATTCAAACACCGCCTTATTAGCACAACTTTGTCCTTCACCGTTGTCGATTTCCGGCAATGTAACACAATTTCTTCGCCGAAAGAACGGTGTTTGTATAGCGAGCTATAAATGCTTAGTAGTAGGTTTGTTATGGCGCTCGCGACCTACATAGACGGGGGCGCTACATTAGCGGGGCCGGCCGGCTCCTGAAATAGCCGCCTGAAAACACTCACGAAACGGGGAAATTCTGTAATATAAATTACTTCATGATTCAGCAGGCTATAAGCTTCAAATTCATTTCCATTTGAGGCAAATACAATCCATTGTGAAAGTCCAAGGACTAGAGTTGGGAAACGTTTCACTGAAGAAAGCCTTCCAAAAGAATTTGGCCCACTAGATAATGATATAACAGAATAAATTACCAAGCTTATGTTAAACTTTCGCTTAAATGGTTCCGAGCCGAGCCATAAACAATCAGACAACAGATTATTTATGTTAGGACAAGAAAGATAATTTTAAATTAATTTACTTTATTTTTTTTTTTCATTTTTGACGACTTTATGATTGCTATATCATGAGCTACCCTAGTTTAGGACCAGTACAAGTGGTTCTGTTTTGTACATGTCATTGTTATTAAAATTATCCTGGCTTGGAAATATCAGTATTTAGTTACACATACCGATATTTCAGATTCCCAACTTTTGTCATATAAGATAGGTTTTTTTTCTCTATCTTATTTTGGGAACTTTTGTCACAAGGTGGTGATGGCAGATCCATCGTACCCATTATGAGCAAAAGATAGTTACAAACAAAAAGGCGGACCGACGAAGAGTGAAGACGTAACACTAGTTCTTCCTCACTACCATAGGCGAAACCCTAAAAAAGTGATAGTTGGACGCGGACGAAGGGTTCCGTACCATCATCTACACAACATTTGAATATTTCAAGCGTCTACCTGTTTTCGTTATTAATATCCAGCAAAAATGGCACGTTTCGATCACGTTTGTTGTATGGGAGCCCCCTTAAATATATATATATTTTTATTTTTAAATTGACTACATAACTAAGTATTATGTGAATATTTCAAGCGTCTACCTGTTGCCGTTATTAATATCAAGCAAAAAACGGCAAAAAAACACGTTTGTTGTATGGGATCCCGACTTAAATATTTACTTTATTCTATTTTTAGTATTTGTTGTTATAGTGGCAACAGAAATACATCATCAGTGAAAATTTCAATTGTCTAGCTATCACGGTTCATGAGATACAGTCTGGTGACAGACAGGTAGACAGTCGACTCCCTTTGAATTCAGAACCCTGAAATCGCTCAATCCTATTGATTTAAGTAGTGGTTTCCGCGCCTACCTGTGAACGGCAGTTACCGTGACTATGACCTTTTCTTAGAGACTGGAGCTCGGCAAAATGTCAACCCGACGATCCTACGCAATGTGAAGGCTATCGGCTCACCTTACTCATGATACCGCCCAATGACAGCCGCCTCACTCAAAACTCAGATAATATCGTTCGCGATTTCTACATAAGAGGTTGAAAAAAACTTAGGCCATTGCATCTACGTAATGAGATGATTTATACAGCGTCCAATGGCACCTTCACTCACACTACGTAGATGGGTGAAGGGATCACTCGGACGCTGCAGTGCCTGGGACATTGTATTTTAGATGTAGTAGGCTTGCCCAGCACCTATACCATCCTGACAGCTAAGATAAGAGGTTAAATGAAGGGGATATACCGCCGGGGAGTTGGGACCATAACAAATAATACGTTCCGAAAGCGCCTCATAATTTTGTATGAAATTATTATCTAAACTTCAGCTCGCAAAACTTCGGGTTTCAGATCCCGGCAAAGCAAATAACGCGCCAAAATAATATCTGTAACTCCAGACTCTAGGAGTCTATCGTTTTGAAATTCTGGTCACAAAGAAAATCCCAGTGACTCACAAAAAAAATTGGCGCCAATTTCGCGTTTGCGGAATCATAAACCGTTTCATTATTTCACTTCACGTTTTAACCAAAATAAGTGCTGCGTACACAAGTAATAGTGACGGAGATATATGGAAAATATTATAGTAAAACTGTTTAAAAGTAGTATACTATGTAGACTCTCCGATGAATTTACGAATTAGAGGTTTGGCACTAGATTTTACCGCTCGTCCCTTATAGGCTCCACTAAACACGCTACAGTAACCGCGAGATCTTTCACCAAAACCAAACAACACTGAAGACTCAGACAGGCATTGTTTTCAACTCTAATTCGCCCTGCTCACAGTTCGTAAGGGTTCAGTTAGAGCGCTCGCGTGACCGGTGTAAAGGTAAGGCAACACTGCACCGACCTGTGACGCTGAGGAGGCTCATGTTGGCACGTGGTGCGGGTCGGCCCAGCCCGTCGACCAGCGGTCGGCGGGGCCGCTCCGCTCACCGGCTCCGCACCGCCATCGCTCCGCGACTCTGCGCCCGGCTTCGGCGCCGGCGACCGACTGACGCGGCGCGGGGCAGGCTCCGCACATTAGACGCCTGCCTTTGGCGCCGGGAAATCGCTGGCTTACGTTAGACGGCACGGGTTGTAGAGACGTAAGGAAACTGACTCACTAACCAGAGGTGGCTATTGAGGTAGTTTAAAGTGTCGCATTTTGTTTCACACTGAGCGGGTTTAAAACCTTCTAATACTATGTTTGATCAGGTAAACGCTACCTGCGAGTAATATAATTTAAACAGTATCTTGTGAGACTATCTATCAAATAATTTTGACACCTCAATAAATTGAGAATAATATGGAGAGCGGACCTTTAGTAACGATTATCGAAGAGGCACAAAAAGTAGAAACCTCAGGTTAATTATTTTGTTTAGCTAACCCTTTACGCTGCAAAAAAATCGCGCTGGGCCTCGCTAGACCATGCTCGATTCAGCTGAAAAACCTCTGAAGCAACACTGGAGCGGTCGCCGCCGCCGCCGGGCCACGCATGCGCATGAGGCTTACCCACTCTCTGACATCACCGCCGGATAGAAACCAAGCCGGTTATTTTCGCCGGCGAGGTAAATACCCTCACATCGATCCGGCCGTGTTAAAATGCAATTATTTGTATGCACTCGCCCTGTCGCTGCTACCTATCTTAGCCGGGCCTACGGTGGGCCACTGACCCTACCTGATTTATAGGTCAACGGGAACGGCCCGGATCGCCGAGCTCTGCGATGCTCTACTTTGCGTAAGTAGTAGATCACTGCAGCATCGGTACTTAAATCGACTCTAAATTACTTAAAAGCCTTATGTTTGTGTTGTATACTAACAGTGCGTGGTTTAGCCCATAGCCCGTGTCCACCCTGAAGGTCCTTTCTAAATACTAGTGAAAGAATTTTTTACTAATCAGAGAGTTACTTTCGCAGTTTACCCCTTACACACAAACTTACAAACATAATAAACTTCCTCTTTACAGTATTATTATAAATTACAATTGAGCTCCAAAGCTAGCACAAGTCCAGGCGAAGCTAAATTATATCGGTCGTGCCTAATAATGCATGTAACGACTATTGGGAACTTTGTCCGTTCGCCTACGAAATTTCGTAGCCAATTCGTAGCAAGCCGTATTCGTAGCAACCCGTAGCACGTAGCGACGGCTCGGGGACGCACGCGGTTCAACGCTCGCTAAAACGCAATTTCAGTTGGATCGATCATAACTGATTTCTCATATTAGATAAGAACTACAGAGCGACATTTATGCCAGAACGTTGGACTTCGAGCCCAAGTGAATGGTTTCGAGTCCGTGTGGATAGACGGATTCCAATTTCAAATATATGGTCGTGTCGTCTCCACGTTCCCAATTCAAATGTAGAAATCCATCGGACCTTCTACGGCGCACATGTCGAGGCTGCTAAGGGGCTGGCCCAGTTTCCGCGGCTAAGTTAAAAGGTTCATCATTGGGAGTACTGAAAGAGGAACTCAACTCGAATTAAACAAAATGTAAAGCTGACCGCTCTCATTGCATTTTGAGCGAGAAATATTAACAAATTTAAAAAAGCATGTTTGCCTTGAGTTAATTTAAGTTCTTGAGTACGTTTTGGGAATACTTAATAAACGATACCCACTTTTGAGATACATTCTTCTCAAGAAAATGAAAACTGAGTGTTTGTGTGACGTTTCATGAATAACATGAGCAGGATAACATCTGTACATGGAATTGTAGGAGTTAACCACGAATTGTAGTAGTAAGAATTAAGTGAGTAAGTGGGTACGAAGACCACATATCGGCAAGCGCAGCGTAGGATGACCAGCCACAAGATGGACGGATGACCTCATCCAAGTGGCAGGAAGACACTGGACCCAACCGATCTTTTTGGAAATCCATGGAGGAGGCCTACGTCCAGCAGCGGACTTCTTGTGGCTGAATGATGATGATGATGAAGTGAATCCCTGGCCATTTCCTAATAAATCATTTCACGGTCTCTCGCCAACCATATCCGCAGACCATACGTAAAAGTTACCACTGTTAGCCTTACAATAGCATAGCCTTCCGAGAACAGCTACTATTTAACCGACTTTAAAAAAAGGAGGAGATTTGCAATTCGACGCGTATATATTCAAAATCGGTTAAGATTTGACGCATTTATGAGAGAACATAGCAAAAAATAATAATATGTAATTATACGTATACAATTATGTATTATTATTTTTTGCTATGTTCGCTCATAAATGCGTCAAATCCTAACCGATTTCGACAATTCTCTCTTTGTTTCAACGGATTTAACGTCCGATTTTAATTTGGTGAAGATCTGATGAAGACTTTCGGAGATTGAGAACGGAACTCTTCAATGGACAGCAGCAAATTAAGCCCAATGGGAGCAATTCTTTAGTATACGTTTCATAAAAAATGTCCAAGGCAGTCCCAGGGTCTTCAAAAAAATCAAAATAATTATTAATGTAATCTGAAGTCAGTTTTAATTTTTTTCGTTTTTACTTCACATGTCGAAAATGTCGCTCAGCAGAAACTATGACTCGGCACATCGTGTAGTATTCATTACGATTGCTCGGGCAATAAGCGATGCGGCTTTGTTCCTAGGCGGGAATTTAATCTGCTGTGCCACAGGCGGGCTGGTACTTGCTAAAAAGGAAATCTTTAAGTTTAAGGATGGGCAGGCGGTGGTAGCCTAGTGGGTAGAACATTGGACTCAGAAGCGGGAGACCCAGATGCGATTCCGAATGCGGGCATATACCTATGACTTTGTTTTCTAAGTTATGTACATTTGTGAAGTTATAGTAGCAATACTACTCGCTAACGGTGAAGGAAAACATCGTGAGGAAACCTGAGTGTCTGAGCTATTCATATACCTCAGCGCTTGAAATCGCCAATCTGCGGTGGGCAAGCGTGGTGATTAAGCCCATACTCTCTCCCTGAGAGAAGGTCTGTGTCCTACAGTGGGACGTTTAAAGGCTGCTTATGCTTATGCTAAGGATGGGCGCTTTGCAAGCGGCAGTAGTGGTAGATTATCTTCAATGAATCCATCCCCAGTTTATACTCGTACCTATAGCTTAATTTATTAGCAACTTAGCAAAACGCCCGGTACATAAATTAACCAAAAATCGGTACCTGCGAAAGTTAACACTTATGGACACTTCAGAGCAAAGCATTATATATTTTGTAATTGTTCATTAACTTGATTAAAGTAAAGTCCGAAGAATTCACATCCTGCGTCCCTCGCCAATAAGATCCGAAATGTACGTCAATTACGCAGTCAAAGTCGTTTGGCCAGGATATGTGACGTGCATTGTGTATTGGTTTGTGTCGCTGGCTAACATTGAAAGAATTCACCACAAAATAATGAAAATTGCTAAGTCCGGAGCAGTGAAAAGGATTGGTCAACGACCAGAAGAGTCAGCGGCTTTTTACCGGTGTCAAAAGTACGTTAGACCGTTCAAGTTTAGGGCCTATGTTTTGCACAGTAAGGGCGAAGCATGAAGGTGTAGCGAATGGAGTAGAGCGTATCGAAAGACGTGTCGTGAAAAATTCGCCGCACGTAGTAGCGGCCTGTGATCGGGGTATTGCAGGGTCCCCCCCCCCCGGACTTGGTGCTGCATTTACATTACATGCAAGCTCCGTATTTCTCGTATACTAACAATCTATTAATTTACTGTTAACAGCGGTCAGACAAAATACACACAAAAAAAATATGACATATGTTATTAGATTTATTATTAGTGTACGAGAAAACGGGGTCTGATGTAGATAACTTGAACAAGACATAAGCATATATCTCTATATATTGTATATGGTCTCTGTCTCTACAGAGACCATATTGATGTTCACGTTACAGAGACATCAGTTAAGTAATTATAAGGTAAGTGATATTTAGAGGGCAAGAAACCAATTTGAATACATTAAAATTAATTTCATACAAACTAGCAAAAGTTAACCGTTAAAAGTACGCCCACGGTTCTCGTTCTTTCACGGTAGGTTAAAAATAATTAAGGGCATCTACATTCGTGTCTATCGCCTCACCTTCGGGAGGTCGTGGGTTCGAATCCCGACATGTAACAATGACTTTGTTTTCTAAATTACGTACATTTGTGAAATAATTATTAATGTACCTACTAAGTATATAGCCATACCAATCGCAAACGGTGAAGGAAAAAATCGTGAGGAAACCTGAGGGTCTGAGGTCTTCACATACATTAGCGCTTAAAATTGCTAATCCGCGGTGGGCACGCATGGTTAACAAGCCCATACTCTCTCCGAGAGAAGGCCTATGCCCTGCAATGGGACGTATATAGGCTACGTAAATAAAAATCTAAAAAGTACTTAATACTCTTCCACTTTGCTTCACCACAAGCTTTTTCAGTACCTGTGTAAACGAGACACGGCGAAATTTTCCCATAAGCTTTCCATTCTCACTGGGAGGTCCTCGCCCTGCATAAACTTCCGCGCCGCCTCCAGCGGCTTACAAACAAAGCCATCAAATGCGTGTTTGTTTTTCTTTCACGACGCCGAAGACATGTCTCGATTGCTGAGGTTTTAGCCCAGAGGACAGGTCCATAGATGAAGGTTTTCTATTAAGGGGATCCAGTGGGCCACTAATAAAAAAAAACGCATTTTCTTTTACAGATCGTATTTGCAAAAAGCCTCTGTACAATCTCTCAATCATGTTAACAATGTTTTTAGGACCCACGACAAAAAAACCTAGGGTCACGAACCTGGGACTAGATAGCATATATGTCAAAAACGGCCGCTTTTGGGGTTAGTGCTATCTAGTCCTAGGTCTTGTGCCTTAGGTTCACGGCCATGTGTCCTAAAAATTACTATTAACATGATCGAGAGATTGTACAAACACTTTTTACAAATTCGATCTGTAACAAAAAAAGATATGTTTTTTTTTCCTGGGTGGTACTAGTGTCCCTCCCTGGAGCCCCTTAACTTAACTATTTCTAAAAAATCATAATTTTAATACCCTGAACTGGAAGCGAGACAACTCGAGATCTTCGGAACTATAAAGTTCTAGGTTCGTAGGCGTTCAAATTTTGCAGAAGGTTCGTTAAACTACCTAGACGCTACGGGTGATCTTTATAAAGTGGGCAGACAAAGATGTGGAGTGCATATGTGCAAGAAAAATTGCATTGAAGTAGTAAAAACCAACTCATTGTCTTTATTTGAAACCCTTTCAGTTATTCAACGCGGCTATGGGCAAGATTTTCGAAGCGCCAATAAAATGTTCTTATGTAGGTAAGGTATACAGATACCCTCCCCACCACCATTTTGAGATCGTTCGTCCCAGTAGCCACCAAACTGATCCTTTTTCTTCGTTAGGGACTTTGTCATTCCACTAGCTGTGGGCGTTCTACCACGTAAAGAGTTTTCACGGTTGAAGATTTTCCAGGCTATTAATACGCTGACGGTGACAAGGGTTTTCAGAATTTTAACGTCACATAACTCACGTAGCTTATAATAATTAATTATGCTTCGCGATCTATCGAACTGAAAGACCATATTTTAAACTCTTTATACTGTTACAATAAAAATTATTCGCTTATCTAATTAGTGTCATTGTTTTTTTGTCGCTGTTTCTTGTCTAACTTCTTGAATATGTCATCTTAACGTAGAAATTCCTGTGCTGCTGCCGATTTTTAATCAATACAGCGTTGGCAAAGGATTTCCTCGTAACCTATTCATAGTTCGTCATTGACCGGACCGAATGCTCGCACCGAGATCTTGTTGGGGCCCTGTACGGCTTCGCAACACAAATAATCGTTTGTCAATGAGTAGTGTACCTCCCATACCTCGCAAGTACTTCCCTCGCGGTTACGTAACTCGCACGTGGCAGCGCGTCACTCGGCCTCGCCGAATGTCCGCGAAAACGACCGAAGCCCGACTTAAAATATCGATCGTGCTTACTCCCGAGAAAGCGCGACTCTGCTGTGACGTCATTTCATTACTAATCGCGAACGAAAATATAACTCTAGCCTTTCCTGAACTTTCCTTCTGCACTCTAACTTCAAAACACTACAGCTCACATTCCCTTGAGCGTGCGCGGCACTTTGGTCTTTGTTCAGTGGTCTGGTTGATCGGTAGGCGTCCCCTGCTTTGTGCCTGCTGACCCACATTGTAACGTACGCGCTAAGCCGTTGCGTATGCACTTGCTACGGTAAAGTAGCCATATAACAGCTTCCTAAGACATGGAGCAACATGCTCAAGTTAGAGAAGTCTTTAAATTGGCAACAAGAGTAAAAAACCATTTTGCTGTACGTGACGAACTACAAAAGGCTACGCAGCACGATTACAAAATCTTGTCACCTAAAAACTACTTTTACTTTATGAAATCTCAATAATAATAATTACTTACTTAATTGGTGATATAAATTGCCAATACTGTTCAAAAACAAACCTAATAAAATAAAAAATTAAAACCGACTTCAAAACACTACAGCACTAATAAGTTAGAAATAATTTAAAAGAATACCTTTAAATTAGAAGTACGTATACATGTAAGTATTGTAGAAGTATAATTTGGAGTCGGTGCGCAAAATATATGTGCTGGTCATGGAACTGGACACCCACTACAAATATAATATAGGTATATACGCGTCGAATTGAGAACCTCCTCCTTTTTTGAAGTCGGTTAAAAAAACAACCGATATTATTAGCGTTATCTCGAATCTGCTACGCCATGGGCGGCCAACAGGTCGATCGCGATCGACCGGTCGATCGCGACTGCTAGTCCAGTCGATCGTGGCAAGGCAAAAAAAAAATACGTAGACCAGACTGCGCAACGTAATCACCTACTGCTGCACGCATCATCTCGTGTAATTTTTCAATCGCTGTTTCAAGAAGTATTTGTAGATCGCACAGGGGTTTCGTTAGTAAACAGGAGATCTTGGGTCTCATCAAGTTGGCCACCCCTGTGCTACGCCGTAGCGGACGAAGCTACGATATCTCGAAGCGATGAGGTCAGATAGAATTTGTTGCTATAGTATAGGGACTGCACTATAATCACACTAATTTTGCCACCGTATCTACGAGAGCGAAAACAAAAAAAGTAGCCAAGTGCAAGTCGCACTCGCGCATCGAAGGTTTCAGTCCGTTATTACATACCCACCATAAATACAATTATTACGAATATACTTAGCAAATAATAAATGTTTCCCATCAGTCCGTTCGGGAGCCTGCGGGAGTTTGACTCGCACTTGGCCGGCTTTTTATTATCACGCTACGTTTCATAAAACGACAATTCATAGTTAGTTCAATTTAACAGGACAGTATTCCTCCTAGTTGTTAAACTTTGAATCAATCGGCTATTTTTATCTTATTTATTAGTTTCCACGACAGTTAATAGTACTGATAGATACATCAAACTCAAGGTAATGATAAAATTGATTAAAGTACCTTAACTAATTATAGTGAAACACAGCATGCATTATTAGTTGCTAAGTTATGTAAATAGACAATTTTACGTGCGTAAATACTTAAAACAAAAATCATGTTATTGATATAAAAGTTGCAACTGAGAAAAAAAAGAAGAATAAACTGCTATGCTATGTATTACATCGAATTGTCATAGTAAACCATAGGCAGCATAACAGCGCGAGTCGCACGTTTTGATGCGGAAGAATATGAGCTTTCCACAATGTACTGGAAAGTTGTGACTTTTGATATTTGTGCGCGTTAAAACGCTCGTCATGCTACATGTGCAGATTTGACACTTGAATGTATTACTGTTTTTGCGATAGGGCAAAAAACATGAATTAATCTCTGTTCTTGTTTCTTGTACAACTAAGGCGGCCTTATTAAGGGTTCCGTACCCAAAGAGTAGGGTCCCTATTACTAAGAATCCACTCTGTCTGTCTGTCACCGGGCTGTCTCATAAACCGTGATAGCTAGACAGTTGAATTTTCACAGACGATATATTTCTGTTGCCGCTATAAAAACAGAATAAAATAAATATTTAGGGGGCTCCCATGCAACGAAGGTGATTTTTTGTTCGATATTAATAACGGCAACAAGTAGACGCTTGAAACATTTCAAATGTTGTATAGATAACAGTACGGAATCCTTCGTGCGTGAATCCGAATCGCACTTGGCCGGTTTTTTTTATTAGATCTATTGTTTGATAGGCAATCCGCCATTATAAAAAAAATTCTGCGAAAAAATTTACTGGTTAACGTTACAAATTTAATACGGTTCAAAAGATAATAGTAGATTATGCATTAAGGGGATAAAGCAGTGTATTATGTCTCGGGCGATATTTTGAACCCCAAGGACGAGGGATCCTAGGGTTAACTCACGAGCGAAGCGAGGGAGTTAAAGCTAGAATCCCGAGGCCGAGGGGTTCAAAAACGCCCGAGACAAATACACTGCTTTATCCCCAAAATGCATACTCTACTTTATATAAACACTGCGAGGCAATAAAACATAATACAATTAAAAGAAAGTTGATTTAGGGCTCTATGAGCAGGTGTTATATAAAGGTATTTTATAGGTCAAAAGACAGACAGACAGAAGTTGTAGGCATAGTTAGTGGGGCCCGGTGGCATCCTCTGAGTACAAAACCTTACTAAAATGAAAGCGGACTCGCTGTCACACCATTGTGTCCTACCAGTGTGACACAGAAGAATTTTTCTCCTCACAGTCACATCAGTATGAAAATGTACAAATACGAATACTCACACTATATTCAAAAGTAGTGTAAAGCCGAAGAAATCTTCTCACACCTTTAATGCTTCACGGAACCTACAGGTTTGGCTTGGGTTTATAAAGGTGCATTCAAGTGATTTCCCTAGTATAGGTTTTGTAAATAATGAAAGGTTTGTTTAATACTTGGATATATTTATTACCTATTTATTAAAATTAGATGTCTTTTAAAGCTACACAATGTGAATTACGAAATAATAATATAAGTGATGTATTTCTAGGATGAAGACACTCTAATCGAGAGGTTAAAACTAATTTATATCTGATTATACAACGATTTTTCTCTATATTATTATACAAATACGAGTCAATTGTAATTCATTTCATTTTATGGGAGTTTGAGAGTGTTAAACACTAGTGATTGGAAAGGCATTGCTCCTGCGGCCCTATTTCGAAGAACTACCTACAATTCACGGTTTACTATGACAATTCGATGAACCGACGTTGCGAAGTCGATTAACCCACTAAAAGACTCGGCTACATAGAAATTGTAGTTTTATGAAACGCGTCCTTGTTGATATGGGCATCGATGTTCCGTGACCGGGAAAAATGCCCATATGCCCGGGCAAGGCACGGTAGGTACATCAGGCGGCGGACCTTTTTAACCTGTTAGATTATGAAAAGAACAATTAAAGACCATTGTTATGGTGGTCCGATCGGGCTATTAAGAATTCTACAGATTAAGGGGCCATCTGATGCTAACTAACACCACCAATGGAAATTATATATTATCTTCCTCTATAATACGATTTCGCAAAAAGTGAACGTCATATACGTCAACAATGGTGATAGGTATTTTTAGAGGTTCAAAAGCATTTTTGCCACAGACGGCCGTTTTTAGCGGAAATCAATGAAAGTTCTAGATTTGGCTGCATGTTCTAAGAATAGCTATCAGAGCTATAGAGATTTAAGATAATACTAAGTTTGAAATACTAAGAATCAACACTGGTTAAGATTGCATACTTATAATATTATAATTTAGTTTACTTAAGGGACCTCCAGCTCCAGGTCTATTTTTGTATACATTTATACTTTATTTTTTTTTTCCTGTATGATTGTTTGTGTCCGAAATAAAATTAAAATAAAATAAGATGTTCATTGTTTGCAAAAACCTAATACAAAAGAGTATATCAATTGTTTCCATTGGTGGCGCTAGATACCACCAGGGGCCGACAATTGCGCACCAAATCCTGTCGGGATCCTGCAGTTTGCGATAGCAATTAGTGTGGAATGTGACAGTAAGATTTGGTACCTGTAATATAGAGGCTGGTGGTCGGCCCTTAACCATTATTAGCCACTGCTATATGTTCGACTAATCTTGCTTCTTCTTGAACTTAACCCAAAATCTCACTAGGACCAAAAAGTCAATGCCTTTTCTTCTCACTAATTACCAAGCAATGGAGAACTTGCACTAAAAAATGTTTAAATATAATCGGAGAGACCACGTTAAAAGATAAATAGACATGGTATTTTTTCTCTAAGACTTTCATAATATAACCTGTCGAAAAGTATATACAGTCACATGGTAGAAAAACGCGCGATACAAATCGGGGTCAAACTATGACGTCACGCCTTATAATGTATGAAGCGTTTATCAATATTTGAGTTATCTCGTAAAATAATGTTTTTATGTACGTACACGCTTATGAGAAAACGTTCAGAATTCAATGAAAAAAGTAAATCTAATAAGATTTTTTTGTTTTTAGCAAGTTATTTTGTCATTCCGAAAACATCAAAAAAAATATTTTTATTTATTTTTTTCCTAAGCTTTTATAGGATTTCTTTGGTATAAAAGCAATGTCGCTCCAATCTAATTTAGACGCAAGTTCCCCATAACGATATTATACAAAATATTCCATTAAAGGAGAAAGTTGTAAAATACTCCCAAAGACAATCTAGCTAGCTTCTATTTTAAAATGAGGTATCCATTCCAGGTCAACGCTTTAAAACCATATCCTCAATGAATCAAAATTACACCATTGCATTCAATCCCTCAACATATTTCAGGTACTTCTCATGCCTTTCAGCATAGTTATCTCCGTCCAAACGTCTCTTCTCTACAAACCCCAACTCATGAGTCAATAGTACACTAAACAAGACTGTGGAGTAAATGCTGCTGCTGTCATATTTCACCATTTTCGCTTGCTTTTGCCGTAACTCATCCGGCTGGCATATCCTGCATAGCAACTTCACTAGTTGACCACTCTGTCTTGTTAACCCAAAATAATCATACATCATAGCCAAAATCTCATGAGCTACGAATCTTCTATGGTGCCACAGTGTCTCATGGTGTTTGTAGAACTTAACCAATTCATTATTCAGTGCCAATTCGTGGAACAGGATTTCCAACTTCCTACACACATGGGATGGGTCTTGCCTGCAAATGCAGCTCTGTAAACTGTTACCTAAGAGCAGGCTCATAAGATTCTCTTTCGTATAGCAGATTAGGTTGTCTTCTGTCGCATTTACTGCAATGTCTTTAGGCAAGTTTACTGCAAGTGTTCTAATAAAACTTTTATGTAAATCAATGTTTACTGTATCTTCTAACATCTTCCAACTGCTTTCAGTGTTATTGGTGAATATGTTTCTAATGCAAAACTGCCTATAGTGGAAGCAGCTGAAGTCCGACACATGTTTCGCTGTCCATCGCTCAGAGAAATCATACTCTTTTATATACAAAGCTTTGAGATCAAATTGTTTTTCATAGTTTTTTAGCATCTTCACGAGCCACATGCGGTGATTCCAGCTATGGTAGTTATTGGGGCTTTTGTCTGAGGCTATTTCACATATGTACAACTCATAATTTACTAGGTCATTTATATCTGCCACTTGTATATCTTCCACTGGAAAAGTAAGAAAGTAATTAACCTATCTACAGTAACATTTTCTTTTATAATATGCCACCTGGGCAGTTTTACAAAACTACAATTCGAGGTGTGTTGCAGTGAACTAGTTAATCTGTGGGTTAACCGACTTTGCAATGTACATTGAATTGTCATAGTAAACCATGAATTTTAGTTCTATAAAACAGGCCCCTGCAGATGATTGATAGTAGCTGAACAAGAACAATGCCCAAGTTCTTTTGCCACAGTAAAAATAAGTTCTGCTTACACTAAGCATAGAGTGATCACACAAAAAGTTTTAGGCACAGTAGCTGTACAGTCAATTTCGTAAAGGGAAAATTAGTTTCAAATAGACCAGTAATTTTTGCCTAACCTAAACTCAAAATTGGTCTAATTGACATTACTGATAATTGTAAGTTGTAGCTGTTGCTTTATGAAACGGGAAGCTTGACAGCGCGATTCGCGCGTTTTGTGGCGCTATGATGTCAAAAACTGACAATTCTGGGGTCGGCGGACAAAGCACACAAGTCCAAAACACCGATTTTTGAGGCAGTGAAAAACCCTATTATAAAGTCAAATATATAAAAATCTCGTGTCAACGGTTTGCTATCGAACTTCTCTGTAATGGCTTTACTGATTTCTATCAAATTTTTTTTGTATACTTGGTAGGTCTAAGAATAGTTCATAGGCTAATTAATATGGCAAAATAATGTTTGCCAAGTCGGGTAGTTACTCTATAACATTTTTATTATCTTTATTACATTAACGGAGAGCTGTCATGAAGCAATGAATTGAACATACATGTTTTTAAAATAAGACTGTTAATATTTAGGAACAACCATTTTTAGGCCTACTCTGGACAAATTTAGTTAAGCAAAAAAATCAATACAGTATTAATATTAAGATTCCACAAATATTCCAATATTAAGGTTCCACTGTCCTTATTAGTTATAAGCAAGAGTATTTTCTCATGTAAAGTCGTGTATTTCTTTTTACAAGTATTTTAATGTTTATCTAGGCCCTATATTGTAACTTTTTCGCATACTGTTTTGTTTTGTACTATGTCTGTTGGTTTCCTAATAAATAGACAAATAAAAAATAAGAAGGGTATTGGTAGTAAGAATTATTATTATTAAGGAAAGTAGGTTGGAAATGTAAAATAGTTTACCTTGTAAAATTCTTTGTAAAAGCCACCTCCGATAACCAAAAGCATCATTGCATTTTGGCTTCCTTGACAGGACCAATGTTGTGAACCGCATCTCAAACTTTTTATCTAATATACTTCTCTCAACCATTTCTCTCCTTTTGTTCCACAATGTAGTCAACTCTGGATTGAGCAGTAATGCAACATTCAGTAACTTGACCAATCTATCGCTGTTTAATGAGGACAAAATAAGAGACTTTCTCTTAGGCTTGGAGAGGTATTTGTCCATAAGCTCAGTGTAGCAATATGTGTAAACATGCTTCACACACCAAGATTCCAAGCCTAAACAATTCTCTAGATGTAAAACCGGTGATTTATTCCGAAAATTCGTGTCCACAGGTACTATATCAAATGTGCATCTGCAAATAAATATGCAGTTTGTTGTCACAATGGGTGAAAGTTGAATTTGTGCCAAGAAAATTATTTACTTACAGCTCAGCATTTTTTGTCATAATAATGTCGACATCCTTCAAAATCTTCTCGACAAGAGCAAACTTATCTTGATTCATGTTTAAAGTTTTGGTTTGTCGTATTGGATAATTATTCTATTTAAATTATTTAATAATCCATGCTAGCTAACTTAACCTCAATCAATAAATAAATAAACAGAGTGACAGTTATCAGTATGACCATTTCAAAAGTGGAGAATCTGCCACACACTGGGCCAAAAAACTGCCAAAATCTACCAAACATGACGCCAAAAATTGACCAAAATAGTATGTCTTCATATTATCACCTTCAAGGAAACGAAAAAAATCAAATACATTATGTAAATTCTTTAATTAACATTCTTCAATGAAATTCTTTCAATAAATACCTAAAGTTATCACTAATTAATTGAAATAACTTAATGGAACTGAAAACTACAGCATCTGCTTGGAAAGTAATAAACTAATTAGATCAGTACCTACCTATCACAGTCACAAATTTTCACAGACAGACCGGGAAAAAACCATTTACAATCTAAACTTTTTTACTTCCTGTTTACTCAACCATGTACAGCCTGCCAGCTACGCAAGGTGTTCACAGGTCGAACATTGAATGTGAATGTGGTCAACCCCACATGTAAATTCCCATAGAAAACGGAATAGAGCGGAAACCTCAACAAAAGTCCTACTCGCACTTGGTCAGTGTTATTTGCATCATCAGACTATCTGAGAGGAGATGAGTGATACATGTTTATTGATAATTGAATCGTGTGATTTTAAAACAACACAAGTCACATGTGTTTTTAAAATAACACTTGCGCATTTTTTTTTTTATTAAATTATTTACAGCTACCTATTGATTTACATTAGAAAAAAAAATTGTAGTTTATTCATACAGAAATCAATATAATATGCTAAAATATTGCTGATATAGATATTAGTATTTGAATAAAACAGTTTTTTCTATTTCCTGCAAAGTTGTAATGAAAGGACATGTGTCGTTTTAAAATCACACGATTCAATTACGATACAATAAGTACACTGAATTTACATTGGCCTCAAAATTTTCATTTTAATTTTCCGTATACGTAGATTTTGATAACATCTTTGTAATCATGTCTTTAGTTGGTTTAAGGGTATACAGTCTCCGTGTTTCTTTATCACCTCTTTTGTGGTAATGATAGCCGACTAGCCGACACATCATGTTTGTTTATGAACCTATTCCTTATCTTCATTTAATTCCGATTTAATTGGGAGATTATTCTGGAAACTTAGAAGAGATTTACTACCTTTGATAATCATATGCTGCAATTGTGTAAAAACTGAATATGAAGGAAATCCCCGTACAATCTGGGCGTGAATCAGAGGTTGCCAGTTTGGTAAAATAATTTTGTACCACTTAAACTTTCGTAAGCACTGCACATCTTATATCGACTCTCGTCCATGATTAAGACTTCCGGACGAGGTCGAAACTAGTCGGCTATCCCGACGTTAATAAAAGTAAGTGAAACCGTTGAACCAATATACAAAAATTTGTACCAAATATGTTATATCGTCGCCCTAATTCTAATAGGTAGTATCTCATTTTTGGACGAAACTGACTTTTTGGGTGTTTTGGATAGAGTTGACAAAACTACATCGTTCTCTTTCGTTACTATTTAAGCTTTGTATGAAAAAAAGAGAGATAAAAGACTTGACGTAATACGTCGCATCTCGAATCACGGAATTATTAGTGCGAATATGCAGTAACTCATCATTCGCCATACTTAATTGATGTTTTGCAGATCGCTGCGTCATAAAAGTGTTTTATATTTGAATTCATTAGCATTTAAGGTAAGTAACAGATAGTAATTTGTAATTTATATTCTGAGCTATTTTTTCTGATATTATTTAGGCACAACATTGTCTTTATGGAGTAAAAAAATGTGTTTAAAAATTACTGTAGTATACTTTTTCGAATAAATTTTTTGAGACTTAGTATTGAGTTAATTCTTATTGACACTAATTTAAAAACAAATTTTGTTGCTAGTTTTTTTCAGTTTCGCGAAATTTTGACTTAATAAACATTACATTTTAATATAATTTTTTTCATATTAAACTTTGTATAATTTTACTTTTTTTTTTGCATTTTTATCTTTTCAGATATCTACGTGCAGGTCTAATTGTCATCAAAATCGACATTTTTCAATCGGATTCCGAACATGATCAGGAAATTTTAAAAGCATTGAGAGAGTGGCGTAACAGTTACTGACACTAAGAAGAAACCTATCATAAAGAAAAAATCCAGTATACAAATTTTAGAAGATGTTGTAATCTATACCGAAGACATCCCGGACATCAGCCTGTATGAGATTAGGATGGCCCTGAAACAGCTCAAGAATAACAAGGCACCAGGAGTGGACGGAATCACATCAGAACTCCTGAAAGCGGGTGGAACACCAGTACTTAAAGTCCTTCAGAAGCTCTTCAATTCCGTTGTGCTCGAAGGAAAAACGCCAGAAGCATGGAACAGAAGCGTGGTGACGCTGTTCTTCAAGAAATGGGATAACTCTCTATTGAAGAACTACCGACCCATCTCGCTTCTGAGCCATGTTTATAAGCTGTTTTCGAATCGTCTCGAACGCAGATTTAATGACTTCCAGCCTCCCAAACAAGCCGGTTTCCGAAAGGGCTTTAGTACCATAGACCACATCCACACGCTGCGGCAAATTATACAGAAGACTGAGGAGTATAATTTGCCATTCTGCTTAGCGTTTGTGGACTATGAGAAAGCCTTCGATTCGATCGAGACATGGGCAGTGCTCGAGTCTCTCCAGCGTTGCCGTATTGACTATCGGTATATCGAGGTGCTGAAGTGCTTGTACAACAGCGCCACCATGTCGGTCCGAGTACAGGAGCAGAATTCGGAGGCAATTTCATTGAGAAGATGCGTGAGACAGGGAGACGTTATCTCTCCGAAACTGTTCACGAACGCACTGGAAGATGCCTTCAAGCTTCTGGAATGGCAGGGACGCGGCATCAATATCATTGGCGAGTACATCACGCACCTTCGATTTGCCGACGATATAGTAGTCATGGCAGAAACGATGGAAGACCTCGGCATAATGTTCGAAGACCTCAGTCGAGTTTCCCAACGTGTGGGCCTTAAAATGAACATGGACAAAACGAAGGTCATTGTCGAACGCCCGTGTTGTGCCCACCCCAATAACATTGGGGAACTCAATTCTCGAAGTTGCAGACGAATACATCTACTTAGGACAAAGTCCAACTAGGCCGTTCCAACTTCGTGAAAGAGGTCAATCGTCGAATCCAACTTGGCTGGGCAATATTCGGGAAACTTAGAAAAGTATTTTCGTCCAATATACCTTAATCGCTCAAGACAAATCTATACAACCAGTGTGTGTTACCAGTGATGACTTATGGCACTGATCTCTCACTCAAGCTCCAAAGCTCAAGGTCACGCAACGAGCTATGGAAAGGGCTATGCTCGGAATTTCTCTACGAGATCGAATCAGAAATGATGAGATCCGTAGACGTACGAAAGTCGTCGACATAGCCCAGCGGATTAGTAAGTTGAAGTGGCAGTGGGCGGGGCACATAGCACGCAGAACTGATGGCCGATGGGGCCGAAAAGTTCTCGAATGGAGACCACATATTGGCAAGCGCAGCGTAGGACGACCAGCCACCAGATGGACAGATGACCTCATGCAAGTGGCAGGAAGACGCTGGAAATCCATAGAGGAGGCCAATGTCCAGTAGTGGACTTCTTGTGGCTGAATGATGATGATGAATTATTAAGAACAGAATACTTTAAAACTCAAATATGTAGTGCTGTTTTTTAAAATTTAATAAAGATTTTAGTGATAACATGTGTTTAATTTTCAGTGCGAATTAGCAGTAACTCAGTGAAATAGTTATGCTAATAAAGCTCATCTCATATATTACACTATCTGTAAGAATTAATGTTTTTTGCATAACAAATTATGACATCTATTTAATTTTTAATATCATGTTCAGAACTTACCTTTTATTGTTTTCTAACAACTTGTAAGAAAAAAACCGTAATTTTAGCCTCCTCAAAAGTCGTCAAAATTGAGATACTACCTATTAGAATTAGGGCGACGATATGGAAAATTAAAAATAATTTTAAGATGATTGGAGAAGACTTCATTGAACATTAAAACTAGGTAATACAAGTTCACTTGGAATCTTTCTAAACTGCCAAAACCTGGCATTTTAGTAAATCGTCAGTATAATCTGCCACAGCTAAAATTTTGTAGCCATATAGGTATGCCAAAATGGCAGAAATCTGCAACAAATGGTCACACTATCACAGTTGCAAATTTTCTTTGAGTATTTTTTTTTTATGAAAAATTTGTACGTTTCATTCATTCACAGCTTCGGTTATACGATCGTGCAAAAATACTTTGTATTTAAAGAATGTGTCTGTGACAACTGTCAAGATTTTTTTATTCCTAGTTGTCATTGTTTGTCATTGTCACTTGTCATGTCAGACGTGGAGGTTGCGGTTTGTTGTTTTTATCGGTAGGACATAAATAAATCCAAAGGAAACTCCTCAAACCAAATATTCAGTCGGTATATAAGCAATTTAATTTCTGTAGGTAATCAGAAACATGGTAAGAAGTTCACAGATTAAAGCTTTCCCTATAACCTTAACTGGGTAGAAATTCCTTGCATAGATTTTTACTATCCATATCTTGTTTCAGAGTGCGCTATTTAACTTTCAAAGTCTGCTGTGTGTTATACTATTGATAATATGTACGTGCGCCTACTTGAGATCCTTCTTTCCCAGCATAATGGACCGCAATAAAACTGGGTAAGTTAAGTTAACACTATCACTGTATTCGGTCCGGCTCATGGAGGCTTTATGTCGAAATACCTCATTTTCCTAATATCTAAAAGTCAAAATGACTGAGTTTCTTTCCTAGGGCGTCCGGCTCATGGAGGCTTTATGTCGAAATACCTTTGTAGGTACTCGTACTTCTTGGTTGTGGTATGAAAATCACTGGCCACTTGAAATTCAATATTATGAAGTATACTTGACATTGATTAGATATGTCAGTCCTGAAATCATTAGGTAATGGCAATAGATATGTTTTATATATATATAGAGATATATATATGTGTGTGTATATATATTTATATATATAAAGAAGCTTACATTATCATTAACAAAGGTAGTACTTTCTCTCAAACTCTGACGTTGGCAGAATCCTTAGGAAAGCCATCACAAAAAAAAAAAAAAAAAAAAAAAAAAAAAAAAAAAAATAGATATGTTTATTTAAAATATTAACGAATAATAATGGAAAGGGCAAAAGAAATTATTTTTATCAATAATCAAAAAGGAAAACCGTGTCTGCTATACGAGGGTCATAAATATAATTTTGGACACCGTAACAAAAGTGGCAGCTCGATGTGGAGATGCGTAAATCGTGGTCAATGCAACGCATCTTTGACTCTGAATTCTGAAAAAGACTTCATATTGCGACCAAGCAGCTTGCATGTGTGTAAAAAAAGCCAATCGCAAAATGAGAGAGATATTGTTATCGATCCTTGCAAAAAGGAGGTACCGTAAAACGGGGTGATTAGGGTTCCAGGGGTGAATAGGGTTAGAGATGGGTATTTTTTTTTGGACCTCTAGCAATACTGTTTGGAAAGTTCCACTGATACGGTAGAAACTTAATAATATAACGTGGTAGCACAACTTTATTATTCTGGCAACACAAACTTTAAAAAAACAGGAGAATTTAAAAAAACCATCAGTCAAAGTTCACAGTTGTTGAGTAAATTTTTTTTGGTCCAGAAACATTTGGCGAAACTGGTAAGTTTGTGAGTTTTATGTAAAAATTAAAATGTTTTGTGTAAAAAGCATCCCCAAAAAAACAAACTAAGCAGAAAATTCACAAGTATTTGCCAAATATTTACAGACAAACATTGAACATTTCAAATAGTTCGAATCCAACAAGGATTTGGTGTGAAAAGGGACGCCTGAGGGGTGAATCGGATCGCTTAATGGGGTCGATAGGTTCGGGAAAGGGGTGAATCGAAACATCAAGGAGGTGAATAGGGACGGTCAAGGGTTCAATAGGGTTTTTACAATAGGGTTGTCACCTCGAATGCTTTTCTAATTTTGATTGTATAGGTACCTACCTACATACAACCTACTAAAAAAACATAATAAACACTTTTTATGTGCGGTTTTAACTTATGTCTGACTATTGTAGTGAAAACCGTTTTCTTTGTTTAATTTAGTAAATGCTGAAGATGTAGGTTCCTCTTTCCAAAGTATCGGATCTCAAATTCATACAGTTGTGTTATTATTTTGTATTTTGTGTTTTTTATTTAAATTTTTGTGGGTAACTTTTAAGTAAGTAATTGGACTGTGATGTCTGACTGATATTATTAGTATTTTAGTTATTCCAAAGTAACAGATCTCGGATTGACATAGCTGTTTTTTTATTTAATTATAAGTGAATTAGATTTTTAATTGTTAAGATAAAGATAAAAAAGATAAAAAAATTATTTAAACCACTTGCTAATAAATAAACATTTCCTCAATTACTCAAAAGTATGATAATCTTAATATTGGTATAGAAAATGGTTGCCATTGACAATAGAGAGGTTACCGTTGGACCTCACACTAGACGGAAATCTGTATAGTGAGGACCTGGTTACCTCGGTTATTTTCAAACTAACGAGGGTCGAATGTTTTAATTAACAGGAAAGATTTACATATGTTTTATTATGTTTAAGTATGTTTTATTAAAAATATATACATATGTTTTATTCTTTCAATAACATAATTGGATAGGTAGGTACTACAAAAAGTGCTATAATAATAAAATTAGCAAAAATGTTTATCCCAACTTATATTTTATTAAATTTGACCCACGTGCCAGCCCTAGCAGATTTCCCAATTCACCCCAGTGTAGACCCTATTGACCCCATCGACGGGGTGAATAGGGTTTGTGCATATTTTATCATTTTTCCGCAAAACTATAATACTTTATCAGAAAAAACCTATGTTTATATAAAATATCAGCAACCGGAACAATTACTATGCTCAATGAGTCTTTAAATATGACTTCTATGTGAGTCAAATTCATGCGTGAACTTCGAAAACGACCCCATTCACCCCGTTTTACGGTATGTACTAAAATGACTCCTGTCAAAAAGGTATTTGAAAAACATGTCTCTAACTTTTACGCCAGAAAAGAAACCAACCACGATGCCGCCACCGCCGCCACCAACGACTCCAACGACTCGGACTCGGACGTCCAAATGCCATCGTATGAAGAAAAAAAGAAAGCACTTTATAGAGCAAGACATCGATTTTTGGAACAAAACAATACCGAGTTTTCATATTTAAAGGACATAAAAGTTCCAAAAATGCTTGCAGAGAATTTCCTAGTTGCTGAAGAGGGAGAAGCAGATAAAATATTATGCTTTTCAACTAAGATGGCCCTTGGTGCTGCAAAATCTCGCCAATACAACGGCAGCAAGCAGTTTTCGGGGGATGGGACATTCAAAAGAGCCCCGAAACCCTTTTACCAAATCTATACTATACATTTAGATTTGAGTATGAACGCCGGAGACACAAATGTCGTTCCACTATTATACGCACTGCTCCCTGACAAGACTGAGAAAACTTACACGAGGCTTTTTACTATAATACGGGATCAACTCGGCATTAATATAAACCTCTTTAAATGCGACTTCGAAAAAGGACAGATGAACGCTGTAAAGAAAATTTTTCCTGAGGCTGTTGTATCTGGATGCTACTTTCATTTTAGCAAGGCGGTGTGGAAGAAGGCAAAAGAAATGAAGTTATGCACAAATGAAAACAGACGACATATTGTCCGTTTATGTGCGAGTCTTCCTTTGCTTCCTGAACAGCATATTGATGCCTGTTGGTTGAAAATAAAATGCGGAATGAAGAAAGATCACGAAATGAAAGAATTTCAAGCATATTTTGAGAAGCAATGGTTATGCCTGGGAGCTGATACTATCAGCTGCGGAAACCATGAGCACCGACGCAGCAATAATGCTTTAGAAGGATGGAATAGGCGGCTAAATGTAAGAATGCCCCATAAACCAACACTTATCCGGTTCATTTTTATTTTAAAAAAAGAAGCAAAGTTCCAGGACACCCGCATAAAAAATGCATTATTTTCAGGGGCGCGTCGAAATCGGAACGAAAGAAGTTTTGACTTCGCATACAAAAAACAACTGCGGGAGCTGAGAGAGCAGAGTATTTCTCCATTTTCATTTTTGGAAAACGTCATTTTATTGAAACGACGTTACACGTAGGTAATTGATTAGTTAAGATGATGTAGGCGCTTATGAGTTATTTTAAGAAGCTACAAAAGTTAAGTTTTTAATTTCTAATAAATTTTGTTTGCAACTGTACATCGATTGTCATTTTCTTTTTATGGCGTAAGTTCATTATGGGATTTTGAATTTCAGGCATTTTGGGTACTCAGTCATTTTGACTTTTAGATATTAGGAAAATGAGGTATTTCGACATAAAGCCTCCATGAGCCGGACCGACTGTATTCAGCCTCTTGTGGATTGTTCCTTGCTGCGGTTGATAAAATTCTTAGTATCAACTCTCGCCATCCTCACAAATACTTAATTTATACTTTATTGCACACATTAAGACAAATAAAACACAACATTTACAGAAAAATTAAAAAGTGTACATGGCGAGCTTAAATACCTTTGCAGATTTTATAACCCATTGTTTCCTTTACAACTAGAAGTGCCAAATGAAGTTATTTGTTTTAGGTTGCTCGGTACATTTTGGAAATGTGCAAGGATTGGCGAGAGGAAATCCCCTTATGTGGCAGTCTGCTGCATAGTGATGGCTTTCACAATATTATTTCTCACGTAAACTTACACAATTAAGTTAAATTTTAATTAATAATAATAATAATCCATGTTTTATATACATACAATCTATAAGAAAGTTCAGTTTTTCATTCAAATAAACCATAAAATTAAAAGTCCGAAATTGTATATCCATAATATTTTACTTTCATCATGAGCTGGATTTCTAGCACAGATAAAAATTTAATAGAAAACAGTACACACTAAAGAGATAGAATATCAAGTGGGTACAAAACAGTTACAAATCTAATTTAATAAATACATAAACAGCATGACCATTGTAGTTAAAATAACACCTGGTTATTAAAAGTCACAACGGATAAATTTATAACTGTTACTAAAGTTAAAATTATAGCCATTGATCCATTACATTTCTGTTCTTTCCAATTCCAGTTAGACTTTCACACTTACAGTGAAGTTATATTATATAGTTGTGACAATTGTCTTAAATCAAATCATTATGATACAACAGGCAACTTTGGACCATGAAAAAAAACCTTGCAATAGGAAGCTACACATCAAGAATTTGTTGAATTGACCATACAGTTGAAAACTAGCAATGTTAGGGACAAAATGACTCACTTGTTATGGTCAAATCCTAAGGAACAGTCTGTCTCATAGAAGTTATTATTATTACAAATCCCCACAGTCCAAGAGTAAGAACTGAACATGCAACACCGCATGTGCCTTGCTCGCTTAAAAGATATGGGGACATAAACTTTGCAAAACTGTTAACAAGTGTCATGGTGCTTATTTACTGTGCTTGCAAAATTGTGTAAAAATGTTATTTTAAAATTGCATTTGAACAAATGTTGCATTGTTATTTAAATTTGTGTACACTAAACATTGCAGTGCAGAACAACGATAATTGCAATTCCAGATTACACTAGTGCATGGAAGAACTTACTCAATTAACCATATTTCATGAATCAAATTGCTTGACAGAATACTTTCTTATGTACTTATAGGGTAGGTATATATAATTTCTTTGTAAAAATTATAAGAAGTACGTCGAAATATTTTTGTATACCAATTTTATCAAAGGGGCCAAATATTGCGATTTATCACAATTTATACAACTTTTACCTTTCTTCAATTTTGTGAAAAACCTAGTGCATATTCTAGTACATCTAATTAATAATTGGAGCTTAAATCAGTCTAGACATTGTCCTATAGTAAGCTAAATAATGCTACAATACAGTTGTTACAGAAAGACACTGTTTACACCATATTATGAAAAAAATAATTTATCAAAAATGATTGCTCTGGGCATAGACCCTGATTAAAAATCAATAAAAAATATCTACTGTTAGATTTATTTCTTCATAAAATTATTAAATTTAGAAAACCCCCGACACAAAAAACTAACTCTTAAAAAGTAAAACAGCATCAATGTCGCTAATTTCAGCCAAAACAAACCAACAAAATTTTTGGCGGCCATTTTTTTTCATCGCACTTTAATTTGCCCAGGGTGTACGTTGTTTTAGTCGAAGCACCCTCCCCATATCTCTTACCGTTTTGTCAGGCAGCTGACCATGTCCATAAACGGCTAAGTGGATTTCCATCAAACATGACTCAGAACCATCTCGATCAATCTAGCTTTCAATAAAAAAAACCGCATCGAATTTACTCAATCCGTTTAGGCGCCACGACGGAACGTACAGACACAGGCTTCAAACTTATAACACCCCTCTTTGCGTTACTTCGGGGGTTAAAAACACAATAAAATATTCTGCACTCACTGTAGGATAATGCACTACAGAGACCGACAGGCCCCTTTCTGTAACATCCTCAAAATGCTTTCTCGATACGTTGACAACAAATTTTACACCTACACAATGCTATTTCTAAATACAATAAGGATGTTGCAACACCAAGCACATTTTGGTCACACATTTAAATGTATTTTTATTGGTTTTTTTGTTGATTCCAAATTAGGTACTTTCAGTAAAATTTATCTAGTTGCAAATAAACAATAACTTTGTACATCTAATCACTGGTGTACAGTAGTAGTCGACATAGATAAAATAAGATAGGTATTACTTAGATAAATGCATAACATAGGCAAAGAGAATGTCATCTACTGTTTGTTCGTTGAGAGAGTAGAACATGTGGTATTTATGCCATTTAAAATATTGAGCATCCAAATTCAATGGCTGACCTTAATATGCTTGACGCAGACATAACAAATGAGAGTTACTTTGATGAATTGATAATTTCTAATAAAACATTGGGAATTATTTAAGGCAATGCCACTAAATTAAGGAAGGGGACCAACCACAGACGTGAATTACATTTAAGAGGTCAAAGAAGTAAAATTTACGACAAATAGATTATACTTAAGTCTTCATTTATCAAATATGGCACAAGAAAATGTAAATTACACAGAAAATAAAATAATTAGCACAGTTGAGCAAAGAAAGGATTACCTGATTATTTTGTTTCACAAAGATACCAAAAGTGGAATACCACAAAGCCAATAATACTAATCACAGATAAAAAAAATGCAAATGTGTCGAAGAATGCTTTAAATTAGATCTATCACAGTGAATTAGTGCCAAGAACTGTAAAACAGTGCCTACAAACTCGGCATACGCCGTACCGCCATCAAAGCCTGATATGCTTGCAAACGCAAATGTCAGAGTGGCTTTCTCTGCTGACCACACCATCCAGATAATTTGTGTTTAATAAATACATTTGGTGTCTTTCCGCATATCTCTGAATGAAGAACTACACTAGCTAAATACTTAAGTATCGCCCGTTTATTCAGATACTTCAGTGTTTACTAAAATATTCAATTCAGGAATTGGCGCATTATGACGCAAATTGTAAAGTTAAATTGTAATATTTTAATAATACGCATTGTTTCAAACTATATGCTATTCCCAGGCATTATCCAAACATGCCGGCTAGAATAAAAATATAAAACGGCCGCACATAAGGTAAAGGCATTAAAACTAGCATGGCATACACCATTTATAATACAATTGAAATAATTACTTCGAATAAAAGGTTTATTAATTATAAACATATTCCACAAAACTTATTAATAATGTACTTTAACATCTGCCATTTAAATCGTTGTTCAAATCTAGTCCAAGAACGTTTTTTCCGGACTTGTGTCTCCAAATTATAAAACGACAAAAACACTTGTCGTCATTGCAACATAATAATAACTAATACAAAACGTAACTTACAATACTAGAGAGCGTCTATAACTTAAACAATAATTGTGATTAAATGTAAATAAAGCGTCGAATATATAAAAGTTAAATACGATTTCGTATAAGAATAATTCCAGTGCCAAATCCGAGATTATCGAATTCAAATTATTATTATTAGTAAAAAGACAAGTAAGTTTGGCACGAGGAAGCTACAAAAAATTGTAAATTCGTCACACAACTACTCGTTTCATAACCAGAAATTCTACGAAACATTAGAAAATATTGTCGTCTCTTTTATCTCTCTCGCACACTAACGCAACACAAAGAGAAGAAGAGGCAAACATAACTTTGCCAGTACGTATCCAATTTCGAAACAGAGGCACTTAATTTTCCACCGCCAGGCGACCTTCTGATCTTGAGGATAGAGTATATTTTCCAATGTTTCCGAGTTTCTGCGCGACTGTACATGGCTGGCAGTTTTTAAAGGCGTACACGGTTCCATCACATTGAAGCAATGCCATTGAAGCATTGCTATTGAAAGGCATTGACATTGGAAATTGAACGACTTCACCTAAAATTGAACAATATAATATAGGTTGATGTCTCAATGCGATTGAAGCAATATTGCACCGAAATTGAACCGTGTAATATCGCCTTAACGGACTAGAAACTTCGTCTAGAAAACGTTTATTCACAATTTTAGAAGTAGCGTTATTTTAGGCCAAATCAGACCGGTATCATACTACATTCTAATGACTTCGTTAAATCATTTTCAGAGGAATTGAGCTTAGTTATTCAACATCGCGATATTGACATCGAAGTACACGGACTGTGCCCGTTTTGTTTCATAAACTTTGGCCTTTTATGTTTTATCGTGTCTGTTGGTTTTCTAATAAATAAATAAATAAAGCCCCCTCAGAGGCAATTAAAAGTTGTTCGAAATTTAAACTGATTTCTCAATAGTATCTCCGCGCTTTGCATAGATCCGCGTCTAGGGCCGCTTTTCATAAAACTACGATCCAAAGGTTATTAAGAGAATTCGATTCGGAGTGTATAGCCGATTTCTCCTCGTTAATATGTCGGTTAATCGGCTCTGCCATGTGTTTACGAACATACACTCAGGCGGTGGTAGCCTAGTGAGTAGAACATTGGACTCGGAAGCGAGACTCAGGTTCGATTCCCAGTGCGAGCACGTAACTATGACTTTGTTTTCTAAGTTATGTACATTTGTGAAGTTATAGTAGCAATACCACTCGCTAACTGTTAAGGAAAACATCGTGAGGAAACCTGAGTGTCTGAGCTATCCACATACCTCAGCGCTTGAAATCGCCAATCCGCGATGGGCACGCATGGTGATTAAGACCATACTCTTTCCCTGAGAGAAGGTCTGTGCCCTACAGTGGGACGTATACAGGCTACTTATGTTATGTTATGTACCTACACTCGCGCCTGTATCCCTAGGCAGAGACCAGGGACTGCCACGATCATGACAGATCACTTTCGCTTTTCGCTTTAAATATAATAATAATAAAAATAATAATTTCCACGCAATACAATCACTAGACCTGATCCCAAATCTCCAAATCCCCTGTGCTATGGTAACCAGGCAAGCTCATCACCAACATGGAAATACACCCAGACAGAGGCCATTTGTACAAATGTACGGCAGCCCCCAGTGGGAATCGAACCCACGACCTCCGGCATGGCGATCGGACGTGATACCGCTAGACCAACGAGGCAGTCAGTCGTAAACCATCTTTTTATTCGAGTGAGGGTGGTCAAGCCGCCGGTGTTTTTGAATAAGAAGGAGTAATCCATGAATCGTAGTACCATGAAACAGGGCCCTGTACTCAAACCGCCCGCCACCTACGGCCACGCCCTAAAGGGATTGTTTTTCTCGGGTTAAAGCTAACAAATGACTACGCACGTACGACTAACGTTCAGTCGACAGTCGACCGACGGGGACTGGCCTAGGCTACTCGCTACATCTAACACTTGTCGGGCTCCGCTGATGTTTGTTTACCCTGAAATAAAATTACCAGATTAATTAGATTAGAACTCTTCTCACACCATACATAATAAAAGTACACGCGGTGTAACTTACGAGGGATTATGAGGAAAACAATGTGCCTCTGCAATTTTTATTTGGTACCAAACTATTTTTTACTATAGTGAGAAAATCCACCGCTTGCTTGGGTCTCTTTCTAAATCCCTTACAGTATGTATAAGTATGCGGTGTAAGTTGTTAATTATTATTATAGCATAGATGAATATATTTTGATAAGCGAGATCAATGGTTTTTATAAGTTCAGTTTCCGTACAGCTCAGGCTAGTCAAGCTGGAATAATAACTTCCACACAACACAATTACTTGTCCTGTTCCCAAACTAGAATCCGAAAAATTACACTTATCCAAATTTAGGGGCAGGAGCTTACCGGCACTTGTCACGGTCTCGTCCTATCTGATCATCTCGAGGTACTTGTGCTTGTGTTTGGTGAGCATCTCGGTGACGGTGACCAGCTTGCGGATGGCCGGCTGCGACTTGGCCAGCGTCTGCAGCTCCGACAGGTGCGACACGCAGATGTGATGGAGCGTCGCGAGCTCTTTCGCTGCGGGGGAAGTCGGCGTTTAGCTTTGGATGGAATGTTCGCGCGGGAGTTGAAGCTGCACGAGTAGGTTTGGGGCGATCCTGTGCTAACCAGAGCCACCGATAGAAAAAAATATAGTTTGTCCTGTGGTTTCCGCACTTAGATAGAGATAGATACATAGAGAACACTTTATTGCACGACCAGGTGAAAGAATTACAAATAATTGCTTATATCTAAGTAGTGGTATACAATTGGCGGTATTATCGCTTAGAGCGATCTCATCCAGACAACCTTTATTGCAGGAAGAATATGGCCCCATATTTGGGTCATTTGGCCTCAGTCTGGGTGTATTACCAAGTTTGAGATGTCCTTGCCTGGTTACTCCATAGCACAGGGTATCCTAGTCTGGGACCAAGTGATTGTGTTGTGTGGATTTTATTTATTTATTATACGTAGCAGGACTGTGAGATCACTCCAGCCAGCCAATCTCGTTCCAAGAAGCCAGTAGTGCACCAATGTTACCACTGGCTCCCCGAAGGGATCCCAGCTCTCCGATGGTAGATGTCAATTGCACTACCACGCTCTCACAGTAAATAGTCACGTGGGCGGGTGGTTCGTGTTACTTGAGGCATCCTCGGCATAGCGGGCTGTCGGTCAGTCCCATGGTGCGGAAGTGTTTATTCAGTGGGCTCGTCATAAGTGAGACTGCTTTGCGCAGATTGAATTTCCTCAGACGCTGAGGCTGCGTGTGAGGTGCTTCAACATTTGGTAGAGGCTCTCTGGCTTGTCTGCATTTCGTTTCCATTTGGAAATATATATATAAATAACCTCCACACGACACAATCACCTGCTATGGCATGAAGCTGAACGAAGACGTTTTTACTCACGCAATACAGTAGACAGTTACGTAATAAGAGGGCTGGTCTGACAAAGATAATTTTACCTAACAATAAGGCAAAGTCGTTAGAGGTATGTTAACATAAGCAGCCTATATACGTCCCACTGTAGGGCACAGGCCTTCCCTCAGGGAGAGAGTATGGGCTTAATCACCACGCGTGCCCACCGCGGCTTGGCGATTTCAAGCGCTGAGGTATGGGAATAGCTCACATTTCCTCACAATGTTTTTCTTCAACGTTAGAGAGTGGTATTGCTACTATAACTTCACAAATGCACATAACTTAGAAGACAAAGTCATGGGTACATGCCCGCACTGGGAATTGCACCTGGGTCTCTCGCTTCCGAGTCCAATGTTCTGCCCACTAGGCTACCACCGCTGTTACGTTTAAATTAATACCTAAATCGAAGTTGTTGTTGGTGATTGGCGGCGCGTTCCCTGGCTCCGGGACTGCACTGAGCTGGTCAAGGAATACCACCATGCGCTCCTTGTTCTTCAGAATGAATGGGTTCACCACTTCCATATAGGGCTCCTGAAATAATCAACTTTCGGGTCACTAATATTTAGCTTTCTCTTTGTACGGTGCAAGATGTCTCTAATATTTAACTATATAATTATGGTGTTTGGTGCTTATTTATGATTTCAAGTATAACATGTAAAGACCAGACTTTACTGAAGTTGAAACATAACACGAGACTGCTGTCCGAACTCTTCTGAAGTCTGGTTACCCATAATTCAGAGTATTCTTATGTACACCTTTGTGACAATAAAGTTTTTTGTATTTTTTTGTATTTGGTTGTCTGAACTCTTAGGTTACTAGAAGTCATTGTTAGAGATACTATTCTGTGTACTATATAAAGAGTTATCTAATAATAAATCTAATAAGGGGCCATTCTACGACGCAACGGGGTAAACAGTAATGAGTCATTCGATCACTTCCGATCTAAAAGTCAAAGAAACAAAATTAAATTTACTCTTAGGCCGCGAATTGTACTAGCCATTGTAAATATTTTATATTTGTTTTTTCCCGGTGTACGATAAAGTCTATTATTAACTTATCAGTCGACAATATTCGACTAACATTCCAAGGTAACCGTCCTATTTACCTTAGCACCAAACTCAATGAGTTTGGCCAGGTTCTGCAAGCACTTGGCGACCATAAGACGACTTCGCTGCGAGTAGATTTTCACCAGCCAAATTTATGAGAGGTAAATGCCATACGGCAGACCATATCCAACCCACAATCCATTGAAATACAGTCACATTTACCTTAGCACCAAACTCAATGAGGTTGGCCAGGTTCTGCAAGCACTTGGCGACCATGAGAAGACTCCGCTGCGAGTGCGGCGGCGGCGCTGCCGAGCACAGGCCCCAGGCGCGGGGCTCCACCAACGCGGGGCAGATCAGGCGGAGGAATATGAACCCTGCGTTGAACGGAATACGGACGCTTTTAGTGGTTCCTGTAACTCGAAGGTACCATTGGGTTACAGAAAAAAGCTACCCAATATTTCTCTTCATCTGCTAATTTATTTGGCACTTTATAGCTCTGTGTTTATAGTTACTTAAGTGCTGATTTCACCTTTTAAAACAGATTAGGATCAAGGCCGGTTGGCCTCAGCCTACCTTTTTATGTAAGTCGTGTATTTACGATAAAGTATACATAAAAAATAAACTCACGCCTGTATCCCGGAGTTGCAGGCAGAGACCGGGCCTGAAAATCCTCTATCACTTCATCAACTTTAATTAATCACTGCATGGACGCGTAAAGTATGCGCGTCGCAATTCCAATTACGCGACTGTAATGAGACGAATCGCGTTTAGCTTTGTGTTCTCTGTGCGGCACTAAACCTGTGACTAAACGTCGTTCTCTTTCTCATAGTGGGTTTTACGATCCTTGAAGAGTATTTGAGACGTAAGTACATGAGACGATGCACGTGCGCATAAACCACTCAGTATGCCAATCGGCTTGCCTAGTGCACTGTAGCCCACATTATCTGTGACAATCAGGCTAGGCCTATATATATATATATATGAGCGGAAAACGAAAATAAGACGACGCGCGTCCACACGTACCGCTCGTTGGAGACCACCGTGCTTGAACTGCGTCTATGAGCGGGGAAGGAACCTGAGACGTCCCGCATCAGCACGAATCACTCGTTTGATCACTTAGATAGCGCGCCGCGTTGCCGGCAGCGTTATCTGTGACCCCCACGCTATTTTCAGCCCGCATGATCTGTCACCACTGTGCTAAGCCGGTGTATCTGTGGGCAGGGAACGAACCTGAGACGACGCGCGTCCTTACGAAGCGCTCATTGGGCCACTTGGCTTGCGCGGCCCGCTGCAGGCAGCCGCAGAGATATCGCACCGGGCGCGGGCAGGCTTCGGGCGATGTGAAGATTGACAGCGTTATCTGTGAACACGATGCTCGGTTATTGTACCTAAAAACTTGGAAAGTATTTTATGTAATCCTAATTATTTTAATTATATATACAAATTTATATGTAATTCAATAGGAAAATTGTAAACCATCCTTAGTAATAATACCTATTAAGCTAGGCTTAAGGACTCTGTTAACAATAGCCAATAAATGTTTAAAAAAAAATCGGTTATTGTACTGTTGTTTTGATATAATACATAATAATGCAGCCCATATACAACCCACTGTAGAGTACAGGTCTCCTCTGAGAGAGAGTAAGTGAGTGAGAGAGAGAGAGAGGGAGATAGATAGAGAGAGAGAGAGAGAGTATTAGCTTCATCGCTTATCACCATTCATACCCACCGCAGATTGGCAATTTCAATTGCTCAAAAAGCTCACAATGACAGAGCCGAAAACTGGACTCTTCGCTCAAATCAAATCCATACCTGATCTAGAATCATCAGTAAAAACTCGGCATTATTGCAGGCGTCTTCCGGCGAGTCCATCTTCGTGGGGTTCAACTCAGCCGATTGCTTCGCATCTATGAGTTTCTGCACCGTCTCTTGTATCGCCGCCTAAGGAAGTAACACAATAGACTTTATAGAGGCTTGCTGAACTTCAGCGCTGGTGACCTTTACTCGCTCGCATTGGTTTTGGCTGGATTTGGATGGGCCAGTCCATTTCGCTAACCTTCACTCTAGTTACGTTGAGTTAAACCATATAATGTCGGTACATTGGGAATGCCCGATTTTATTTTCAAATTTTTTCTGTTCTTTAGTTTCAATCATACAATCATTGATGGGCTCACCTTAAAACCGGTGCCAAAGTTACTTGAATTCAAAGATCAAAGTAGTGTTATTTTCGTACAATACCAATTGCTCCCCAAAAGTGAGGTCTCATCATCATCATCATTCAGCCACAAGAAGTCCACTGCTGGATTTCCAAAAAGACCGGTTGAAAGCGGCTTGCATCCAGCGTCTTCCTGCCACTTGGATGACGTCATCTGTCCATCTTGTGGCTGGTCGTCCTAAGCTGCGCTTGCCGAAAGTGAGTTCTAAGTTAGATTAAATCTAACTTGGTTGCACAGCTAAAACTAAGAGTTAAGGCTCAATTTTTTTTGGAGTTTTCACTAACTGGGGTTTGCCTTTCATCACCTGCCCAGTGAGCCAATATATGGTCTGGTTCGAGGTAGGGATACGTATGGTAGATCTCATTATTCAGAAAGCCCCAGCACTGGCATTGCGTAAAGTCTTCTACTACCAGTCGTGGCCAGTGTGTGAAACCGTGTGTGTAAACTGTTTCACACTGTTGCACACTGGTGCGCCCCCGTGTGGCGTCGCCACTCAGTACCTCGCGCTTGCACTGGCGTGTAGGGACTCACCAGAAATCCGTTGCACTGGCGGTGCATGAACTATTCAACCACGGCCGTGGCCGGAGACGCGGCGCGGAAGAACAAACGATTATCCTCCCGAGTGACTTCGGCACACAACAACGCGCGCTTGCACTGGCGTGTAGGCACTCACCTGAAGAAAGCCCTTACACTGGCGGTGCATGAACTCGTCAACCACGGCCGTGGCCAGAGACGCGGCGCGGAAGAGCGAGCGATGGTCCACCTCCCGAGTGACCTCGGCGCTTAGCAGTTCGCGAGCGAGCTCCGCACCGCGCCCGCACTCGGTGAAGGCGTGGAGGAGTGCTGAGGAGTAAACGTGTCTTTTTCATAAGCAGCCTATATTCGTCCCACTTTAGGGCACAGGCCTTCCCTCAGAGAGAGTATGGGCTTAATCACCACGCGTGCCAACGGCGGATTGGCGATTTCAAGCGCTGAGGTATGTGAATAGCTCAGACACTCAGGTTTCCTCACGACGTTTTCCTTCACCGTTAGCGAGTGGTATTACTACTTTAACTTCACAAATGTACGTAACTTAGAAAACAAAGTCATAGGTACATGCCCGCACTGGAACTCGAACCTGGGTCTCTCGCTTCCGAGTCCAATGTTCTACTCACTAGGCTACCACCGCTCATTGTCTTTTACAACACAACAATTCACCAATTAGAGTGTAGTTGAAAAAGTCTTAAGTACTGGAATGTGACGCTAGCCCCAAGTTTTTCGTACATTAACAATCTCTTATTAGATGTCAGTGGTTTTGTTTTCAATTCGACCAGCTGACAGCTGTTAACAGTAGATTAACATATATTAGTGTAAGAGAAACTAAGGCTTCGTGTCATGAAGCGCCTATATTTGTTATCGGAATTAGAATGTATGAAATGAAATTATCAACTCCGATTCGCTATCGGCGAGCGGCTGGGCTAGGGGCAAGGGGCTACGGGCGAGGGCATACCGGTGGCGAGCGGCTGGGCTAGGGGCTACGGGCGAGGGCATACCGGTGTCGAGCGGCTGGGCTAGGGGCAAGGGGCTACGGGCGAGGGCATACCGGTGGCAAGCGGCTGGGCTAGGGGCAAGGGGCTACGGGCGAGGGCATACCGGTGGCGAGCGGCTGGGCTAGGGGCAAGGGGCTACGGGCGAGGGCATACCGGTGGCGAGCGGCTGGGCTAGGGGCAAGGGGCTACGGGCGAGGGCATACCGGTGGCGAGCGGCTGGCGGTCGGCGCGGCAGAGCTCGGCGAGCGCGCGCACGGCCGGCAGCCCCGGCTCCAGCAGCAGCTGCCGCAGCGGGTTGTACTCCTCACGCGGCATCACCAGCTCCTGCATGTATCTGGAAGCAGGCCGCTGCTCGGGAGTCTGCACGGTTGCTTGGTGGGGGCAGAGATGCTGGATTGTTCGCTGAGCCACTTGCTAGAAAGCTTAGCGAATAGTTTGATGTCGTGTGTTAAATAATAACACGATCGCTTGTCCTAGTCCCAACTAGGAGGCCGTGTGATATGGTAATCGGGCGTGGACATGACAAACATGGAAATACACAGACTATGAGGTTATCTGTACAAAACAAGTACAAGGGCTTCCAGTGGAAATCGAACCCTCTACCTCTGTTTTGATAGTCAAGAGTGTTAACCCAAAAATTGCCACTGAAACGTAATTTCTGCTGAAAGAGCAAAGCAAAATTGAGTTCAAAGTTCCCAGCTCAAATTAACAGACAAAAACCCGAGCTTCCGTTGACGAAATTCTCGGCTGATCATGTGTAGAGCCGCCTGTGAATTTAACACACTTGCTCACACATAAATCGCGTGTGAGAAAATATTTTTCTGTAATACCACTCAATCGACGTTCACGTCATGCACGATGCACAGAATGAGAATAGACTAAACGTCAGTACTGACACCGTTTTCGTGCGTGTATGTACAGGTAGCAATACCTAGAGGTAACTCTAGATGTATAAGTGTTATTAATGTGTAAGTTTATTTAATACACCTTATAAAAGTATGTTTCACGACCTCGTGGCGCAGCGGTAGTTCATCTGCATACCATGCGAGAGGTCCCGGGTTTGAATCCCGGCTGGGGACAAAAAAAAACCCAGGTCTTGAATGTTTACATGTTTGTGATGTCGTTGTTTCTGGTTCCCACGACACAGGGTATCTTAGTGTGGGGCCAGAAGCAATGTATGTGCCTGTATGTAAATGTGTATGTTTATGTTTATGTTTAATTTTTTTTTTGCACGCCTACCAACTCTTTCCTTTACCTTCAGCGGTTGACTGGTAGAAAATGCTTGTGGCATTATGTCCGCCGCATTGTACAATTTCTTTAAGAGCAATAAAAGCATCAATTAATAAGATAAATAAATAGAAGGTTATTTTATTCGTAGGAAACAAGTCCATGTCAGCTTGTGAACCGACCTGATCCGTAGCCGCAGCGAGCCCCACTCGCCGATGGGCGTCATCCCGGCCAGCGGGTGCCAGTCCTCGGTCTCCTCGCCGTTGGCCAGGCTCGCCAGCTCCACGGTCAGCTCGGCCACTTCAGACTCCTTGCCCCGTTTGCCGGTGTTGTGCACTGTGATAGTGAACGCCGTCACGTCTGGCGGCACGTCGCTGAAATGGGGAGGGGAGGTTAGGTGGCAAATAGACAGTGCCGAACGATATACGGTGTCTCTATGTTGGAAATTTGGTCAAGATCTGTTGACGGAATCCACTAGAAAATTATCAAACTCTTCAATCGAAAGGCATCTTAACGGCATTATGGACACAACTATACTGCGTTAAAGAATACCGTTAGCGCCACCCACTGTTAAAATTAGCGAACTATAGTTTTGTAAGTTTCAAAGCAGCACCATCCAGTTTGTTTCTTAGACTAAATTTCAGACGCTACTTCACAGTAATAAATATTTATTTTGCCTAAATAGTCGATCCAGACTGTAACAGAAAGTACAAGTTAAGTGTAAATTTTGAAGGGTTTTTTTCGTCTTTATCGACTTCTTTACAATTATATGTATGTTTCATTTTTGCCACTACAAAACTTTAAAAAAGCGAACCCACTCGAACACGAACTCCTCGTCCTAGTGCGGGCCCGGCGAGGGCCGCGGGCGCGTGCGCGCGAACTATAGTGTGTTAAGTACGTATTGTGAAGGCGGTTTTAGTTTTGCATTATCAACTTATTTACAAAGATTTCTCTATAAAACCAAAAGTGTAGTAATGTCGGTGTGTAACTCACTCGAAGACAAACTCCTCGTCCCAGTGCGGGTCGGGCGAGGGCCGCGGGCGCGTGCGCGCGACGGGCGCGGCGCCCAGCGCCAGCCGCAGGTAGGGGCGCGGCGCCAGACGCGCCGGCAGCCGGTGCGCCGTCATGCAGCGCACGCGCAGCGCACGCAGCCACCGCACGCGCGCCACCTGCCGCCGGGGGTTGGAGGTTACGCGCCATTTTGAATCTTTAATCCGCGCAAATCTTTTTGAGAAAAGTTCGCCAATTCCTGCGCAATGACTAATTTTAGGTGTCAAAGGGGAGCCGTGCGGGGGGTCACTAGGGATGTACCACTTATCTTCGTCAAGTGGTTAGGGGGATAGATCGTTGAAAGATACGAAAGGTCTAAATAGGTTTTTAAAGATACGAAAGTACTAAGATAAAATGAAAGCGAGAAATATTTATTCAGTAGAACCCTCTACCTCTACGGAAGTTGTAGAACCTCTGCCATCCCTTGTATGGTACCCGGCTCTGCCTCCGATTCTCGTGTTGTTCTTTTTTTTTGTTTTATTTCCTCGCTGGTATTTATGTAACTCTTTAACACGGGCTATGCTCGGAATTTCTCTACGAGATCGACTCAGAAATGATGAGATCCGTAGACGAACGAATGTCGTCGACGTAGCCCAGCGGATTAGTAAGTTGAAGTGGCAGTGGGCGGGGCACATAGCACGCAGAACTGATGGCCGATGTGGCCGAAAAGTTCTCGAATGGAGACCACATATCGGCAAGCGCAGCGTAGGACGACCAGCCACAAGATGGACAGATGACCTCATCCAAGTGGCAGGAAGACGCTGGATGCAAGCCGCTTCCAACCGGTCTTTTTGGAAATCCATGGAGGAGGCCTATCTTCAGCAGTGGACTTATTGTGGCTGAATGATGATGATGATTTATGTTTCTGTGGCAACTTAAATAAATGTCTGTCTAGGATTATAGTTTAATTCGTGTACAATTGGGTATTTGACAAAATATGAAATAAGTTACTTTTAAAACGGAATTTTGTATGAAAATACTGACTTATGACGTCACATTTCAGAGCACTCTTTTTATGTTTAATCTATTTAAAATTTGTAATAACTAGTAATCGACTAAAAGAGATACATTTTCCGAGATATTTTGTAATTTTTGTTTCAATCGAGCATATGAAATAATTTATTGTTGATCGTGTCAAATACCGTCTTCGCATGGTAAAGTTTTTTCTTGAGATACTTCTTATTAGTTTCTTATAATTATGTCTGAATTAAGACATAATTATAAGGAACTAATTTCATTATTTTCTGCGATTAATCAAGTTAACTGCTCGCTATGATTTAATAAAAATTTTGTTAGTGTGACGTCATTTATACGGGCAAAAAAATGAACAAAATCATTTGTCTGTGCTATTGTCGCTGCTGATCAGATTTATTTATTTATTTTATTTTATTTGGAAAACTAACAGCTTATCACTAACACAATAAGTTGCACACATAGATACAGAAAGCCAACAAAAAGTTTTCACAGATAGCTATATTTTCAGCAATTAGCACAAGTGAAAGAAAAACAATACACGAAACACTAGACTCGGTAAATACATCCAATAATAGAAGAGGGAAGATGGCACACCGTTAAAATGGGTTATATCCGTAATGAGGCCTCAACCGAGTCACAGAACTTAGAAGTTAATACTTTGCGAATAACGGAAATACTACTAGTGAACAAATCAATGTCTTCGTTTTCAATACAAAGGTCGTTGAAAGATCGTATAGCTCTGATAAAGTAAGAGTTTTGTCTAAAGTTTGTGCGAGCCCAAGGAACAAATAATGACAGTCTTCGGCGAGACAGGGAACGTGAGGGGACGAGGAGATGAAGCTTAGCTAACAAGTCGGGACAGTGACAAGGCTCTGGGCTATTTTCATCAGATAGGTGATGTCAGTTAAGTATCGCCGTACATGCAATGGAAGTAAGTGGAGTTTGATGCATTATTGGTTATAGGGTAGCCTTGGGAGTTTAAATTTGAATTTAATATATCGAATAAACTTCTTTTGAATGCTCTCTAACTTATTACGAGTAATATATACTTTATAACTAGGGTTCCAAACTTGTGAAGCATATTCGAGGTGGCTCCTGACAAATAGATAATTTTTACGGATTTAAGGCGACGCAGATTTTTGCAGATAGATAGATATGTAGGAAGTAGTGACTTTGCACTGGTGGCGGGCCTACCTAGTCGACGGCGCCGCTAATTAGATAGATAGATTCGTAGGAAGCAGCGACCTTGCACTGGTGGCCGCCCTACCTCGTCGACCGCGCCGCTAATTAGATAGATAGATATGTAGGAAGCAGCGACCTTGCACTGGTGGCGGGCCTGCCTCGTCGACCGCGCCTCTAATTAGATAGATAGATTCGTAGGAAGCAGCGACCTTGCACTGGTGGCGGGCCTGCCTCGTCAACCGCGCCGCTAATTAGATAGACCGATATGTAGGAGGCAGCGACCTTGCACTGGTAGCGGGCCTGCCTCGTCGACCACGCCTCTAATTAAATAGATAGATATGTAGGAAGCAGCGACCTTGCACTGGTGGCCGCCCTACCTCGTCGACCGCGCCGCTAATTAGATAGATAGATATGTAGGAAGCAGCGACCTTGCACTGGTGGCGGGCCTGCCTCGTCGACCGCGCCGCTAATTAGATAGACCGATATGTAGGAGGCAGGGACCTTGCACTGGTGGCGGGCCTGCCTCATCGACCGCGCCGCTAATTAGATAGACCGATATGTAGGAGGCAGCGACCTTGCATTGGTGGCGGGCCTGCCTCGTCGACCGCGCCGCTAATTAGATAGACCGATATGTAGGAGGCAGGGACCTTGCACTGGTGGCGGGCCTGCCTCGTCGACCGCGCCGCTAATTAGATAGACCGATATGTAGGAGGCAGCGACCTTGCACTGGTGGCGGGCCTGCCTCGTCGACCGCGCCGCTAATTAGATAGACCGATATGTAGGAGGCAGCGACCTTGCATTGGTGGCGGGCCTGCCTCGTCGACCGCGCCGCTAATTAGATAGACCGATATGTAGGAGGCAGCGACCTTGCACTGGTGGCCGCCCTACCTCGTCGACCGCGCCGCTAATTAGATAGATAGATATGTAGGAAGCAGCGACCTTCCACTGGTGGCGGGCCTGCCTCGTCGACCGCGCCGCTAATTAGATAGACCGATATGTAGGAGGCAGGGACCTTGCACTGGTGGCGGGCCTGCCTCATCGACCGCGCCGCTAATTAGATAGACCGATATGTAGGAGGCAGGGACCTTGCACTGGTGGCGGGCCTGCCTCATCGACCGCGCCGCTAATTAGATAGACCGATATGTAGGAAGCAGCGACCTTGCACTGGTGGCGGGCCTGCTGCGGCACGCACAGCGGGCGCAGCGCGTCGAGCCAGGCGCGCTCGTCGCCGGCGCTAGCGGCCGCGAGGAACGTGTGCGTCGAGAGGCACGGCAGCGCGCGCTCCACCAGCTGGAAGCAGAACTCGCGCTCCCACAGCGACTCGTGCACCTAAACAAGAAATGAGAAGGCATTTGTTGTAACAAGACACAGTTGTATCATACTTTTTTTGTCTTTTTATTTAGGATACTAAGGCCCGGTTTCTGAATTGAGAATTACACTAAGCAAGTAACGTTCTGTCACGCTCTTTTCTGAGGAATTCGAAGAGACAACACTACAGTTAACTATTTACTTAGCGACATTCTCAATTCGGAAACTGACCCTAGCAGTTGTTTATCTAAAGAACAGAAAAACATTATTATTACTTCAAAACCTTGCGATCCATAAGTTAATAAAAAAAAAATAGAGATGCCCATTAAGGACAGTAAAAATAAAGAATAAAACAATATTTGGGTGTATTTCCTTGTTTTTGACGTGAGGGTCCCGTTTGGCACCCTTCAGGTATGGAACCCCAAAAAGAAGTCTCAAACACACCTGATAAATATACGCGCACGAGAGGTCAATAAGACCTTTTGGTTTCGTCCGCTTCGGCGAGTCGTAGAAGTACAGATGCGTATCAGTCCCCTCCTGCAGCAGAACAAAGTACAGCGCCTTCCACTTCTTAGCTGCTTTATCAGACTTTTTGTTCAGGTAGCCTTGGTGTTTGATTCCCTTCATTTTCTTGAGGCCGATCTGGTCGCGGCATTCTCGAAGCGTGGCATAGATTTTCTCTGCGGCCGCGCCGGTCGTGCTCTGCTGGGGTTCGATCACGTGGCCTTCGGCTATGAGCTGATGGGAGGAGAACGGGGTTCAAGATGTGATGGATTATAGAAAGTATTCTGTAGCTAGTTAGCATGTCTTCTTTAGGCTTTTTATCCGACTTCAAGAAAGGAGAGGGTTCTCAATTCCACGCGTGCTTTTTTTTTATTTCAACGAAATAAATAACTACACGATAGTTCACGTCAAATTCCAACTGAATCAAAATCATGATTGCAAAAAAGTCTTGAAATATACTGTATTACCTACAATATTTCTATCTACTTTATTTCAGTACTAACATAAGCTAACATGTGTTTTCTAAACAAGCTACGGATAACCTATCTGAAATAAAAAGATTGCAATTTATTGTATTGTATTGCCACTAGCTCGGAAGTCGATATCTTCAAGGCGCATTATGCTAAGTTTAAGAAATGCTCAGCCAAAATCCTGAATTTATCGAGTTGCATGGTTTTATCAAAAATGCTTATCCCTAAAATTTAATACTTTATTAAGATACTCAAAATTAGACGTGGCGATGTTGTGTGTGCATGCTTTAGACCACAACTTAGTACTCATGTCATATTATTACTTTTATATCGTGTAATGGTTGTGATCTGTTTTGTACACCAAATAAAATAAAACAAAATAGAAAGATTTATTGTATTCTATTCTATTGTGCTCTATTCTATATTTAGCACTTACAGGCTGGCCCAGCGTATGTCCCTCGACGATCTGCTCCTTGCGGTACCGATTGATGACCGCGTCGAGACACTCGAAGGTGCGCCCGCCCATCAGGTACCGTACGCCCTTCTTCTCGATGCGGAAGCGCTGGATCTGGTTGTTGATGTGGAAGAACAGGGAGTAGTCGCCGGGCGAGTTGTCCGAAGGCCGCACCAGGAAGCTGCCGGGGCCGGCCTGGAAGAAGAGGAAGAAAGAGAATCAATAAATAAATCAATCAATAATAAGCCCGTACACGTCCACTGATTCTCATTCGATGTTGGCTATCCAGGCAGTGGCCAGTGCCTTTTGCCTTATTTTATATCATACCTTTTAAGTAGTTTTTTGATGAGGCAATAAATACTTTTTAACGTATCTTATCTTATCCAGCTAGCCGCCATAAATTGAATCTTTTCGAGAACCTTGCATGTATTAACTAAATTAATTAGTCATTCTCATTTCAAGTGAACATCTGTATTGTTCTTATGAGAATAAACGTCTTAAACCATAACCTTCTACAATCAACTGGCGAACCCCTAGGTCAGGGATGGCGAACTTTTAATTTTATTGAACCTGCCAATTTTTATAAAAAATAAATTATATGTTTTCATGCACTTGGATGTGACTAGAATTAATTCCACTTATATAACGTAGGTACTGGCATTTTTACTCATTTTGTCTATAACCTTTCTGTTTCCTTTCCTTATTTCGATACATTTTTTATTTCATAATGAAATCAATAACATTTTGAGAAGTTTACATACACTCCGTACTTATTGGCGTGTCCGAATTATAATGTCGCGTGCCATCACTGCCCTAAGTGCACGCGTACCCCACTTTGAGAAACGCTGCTCTAGAGCAAGTATTGACTTAAGAACCGTGTCATGCAGGCCCAACAGAAATATATCCCGAAGGAGGGAAAGGGTGGGTTCCAAGCCTACCTTGACCAGCATATCGACCGCCTCGCTCTTGGTGCAGTTGGGATGGAACCAGGAGAACACGGTGTTGGGGTCGATTGAGGGATCCAGGTCCTCCACCAGCTCCCTGAAGATCATCCCCTGCTCCCCTGTCCTGCGGTGGACAAAGTTTCTTGGTACAGATACGTCTAGTCTTGCTGCTAGACAAACAACAATCTGCTCACTCTAGCGGCAAGACTATGCGCTAGAGTGATTAGATCGGAGAGATCTATGGAGACCTAGCCAGTAACGGGTCGATTCCCACAGCCCGCAAGCCTGAGCCTGGATATTTCAATAGTAGTGTTGTTGTTGACTGATTTAGTACCCGGATCTAAGTAACCGATGGCCCTATGCTACGGTCAACTACGTCGTGACCAAGTGTGAGCGTCGAAAAACAAATTACGCTAGGATTGCATACAAATTTATACTAGTATAATGTGGTGCACACATAGGATAACAATCAAAGATTAGAAACGTGAGCTTTATCCGTTACATTCCACCTTTCAAAATTGAAATACTGAATATTTGCTTAGTCACTATTAGATCAGGGTGATGACCTGTTCGCTCACAAAACACTCGTGCCTACCAATCTAGCAGAAATTTTTAAACAATCCTACTAATATTATAAATGTGAAAGTTTGTGAAGATGTTTGAATATTTGTTACTCAATCACGCAATAACAGCTGAACGGATTTAAATGAAACTTGACGTACCGATAGACAAAGACCTGAATTGAGACATAGCATACTTGATATATATAACGGTAATGCGTTCCCGTGGGATAATATTTATTTCAAACTTAAAATAAATGGCGTTATGCGAGCGAACGTTGTGTTTTAAAAAAAGATGGCGTTCTGCAAGTATCGTATAAACGGATTCTGTGACGGTACGAAGTTCGCCGAAACAGCTAGTACTTTATATATCTTTTATGAGTACTTAACTTAAAAAGGTAAAAAAATGCGTAGCAAATAAGAAAAGAAGCATCTGTACGTAAATTATTAGTTATTAGACAATATAACTCTAGTCTCTGATTATCGTCCGGGATACAGGCGTGAGTTTATACATATAAGTATGTTTATCTACACTAATGTTGTAACATTCTACTTATGTTTTCAATACTTGACTTATAATTACTACTGTTATAGCGCAGACAACAAAACACTCAATTTAAGCAATTTCACATGATGGTATAATATTCACATCGATATCGTAATAGTAGTTTATGCAACTGTCATATAATGAAGGGTATTAAAACACGAATGTGAGTTTATGAAACGAGCGCAGCGAGTTTCATAATAGTAACGAGTGTTTTAATACCCGTGTTATATGCAGTTGCATACACTACTTTATCTTCACTAATGCAATCAATCAAACAACAAATTTATTAAATTAAATTCACGCGTACGTGTATAATCACAGTGATTTTGCCGCCATTAAAATTTAACCAATGAGAGCGCAGCTGCGCGCTTCAATAAAACGCGACCAACCTGATTGGCCCTGCAATCAAGTTGGTCGCGTTTTATTGATGTTATAATGAGATTTTACGATATCGATGTGAATATTATACCATCATGTGAAATTGCTTAAATTGAGTGTTTTGTTGTCTGCGCTATAACAGTAGTAATTATAAGTCAAGTATTGAAAACATAAGTAGAATGTTACAACATTAGTGTAGATAAAATCTCATTATAACATCAATAAAACGCGACCAACTTGATTGCAGGGCCAATCAGGTTGGTCGCGTTTTATTGAAGCGCGCAGCTGCGCTCTCATTGGTTAAATTTTAATGGCGGCAAAATCACTGTGATTATACACGTACGCGTGTATTTAATTTTTAATTGCATTAGTGAAGATAAAGTAGTGTATGCAACTGCATATAACACGGGTATTAAAACACTCGTTACTATTATGAAACTCGCTGCGCTCGTTTCATAAACTCACACTCGTGTTTTAATACCCTTCATTATATGACAGTTGCATAAACTACTAATATTTGTTGGCCCTCTAATTACGTACAAACATTACGAGTTTGAAAGAGGCACAAGGCCGAGTAAACGTAGCGGATCGGATAATCAGCGCAGAATACGAGTCGAAAGGAACTACGCGTCTTAGACAATGGCAGGAAGACATCGTGATTTGAAAACTTTTATAAGTGTTTTTTTCGCTGGAGGTCAATGCAATAATTGAAGTTCATTAGAAGCATTCTTCTGCGTCATGATGACCAAGACTGTGACGATAATTTGAGTCTGTACAAGAAAAGTCCGTAGAGTCTTAAAAAGACAAGTCTTAAATCCAGATGTAGTGTTTTAATTTAAGTTGTAAAATTTAATAGAATTAAAGCGACACAATCACTGAGCCTGATCCTGCTAATATATTTATATTAAACAGCTAAGCGTTTAGTAGACTTGACCCTCTGTTTGCATGTAACATTTTAACAAAGAGGCCTATCGTTAAGTGAATTAGCACCTACTGTTAGACTGATTAGTCGCTCCACATAGCAAACTAATAGATCTTAGCAGTCTTTTGCTGACCCACAGTCGATTAAAAGGAGTATTAAACATTGGATCACCAATAGAATGAAGTGAAGCAATTAGGCATGTAATAACCCAATTATGTTTAGCTGTCGCAAACGGTGAAGTGTTTTTATTACATGTACCTTTGTGACCCGAAAGTCAATAAACGCATTATTAAATCGATTCCCCAAGTGTGTAATGCATTACTCATGTGCACTCATCCAGAATGATCGCAGCCTTTTGTTAGGCTTGACGAAGACACAAGTAACCTCCATACTTTATTAAGACAACCATACATACTTTTAAGCAGGGCCACTTTTCATTCAACTACAATTCATAGTTTATTATGACAATTATTGTAGCCGATTGCTCCAACGACTTTTTCCATGTTAAATCTGTGAGTTAATCGGATATGCAATGTACATTGAATTTGTCATAGTGGTTTAGTATTGGAGTACAATGAAACGACGCCCAGGTAGTGATTGTTTTTATCACTCCTCACTACTGTTCCACTGTTTTGCTAAACTATTTAATAATAATAATAACTTTCACTTATCCTGATCCCAAACTAGGAAACCCTGCGCTATGGTAATCAGGCAAGGACATCACTAACATTTAACTAACTCCTTTAGGAATAGGCGTCAAATTTTGAATTTTTTTGTACCCTGCCGCCTATAAAAGGTGTTAAAATACTGACGCCCGGCCCGAAAAGTACGTATACTAAACACCAAAACAAACTACTTAATTTTTTTCTTTTGTTATTAAATAATTAAAAATTCACGCAAATTTTAGCATTCTTGTGGCACGGAGCGCTTGTTAGAGATTTTTATGTTTTGAATACATAACGATAACTAAATTTCGATAAAAAGGCTCCTTGAACAGAAATGTTCACTCCTATACAACGCGCACTAAATGCTGAAAGATTCAAATTATCACTAGATGTCTAGATGACTAGTACACGATACTACATCCATTTCTGTGATAAAAAAAGGCGACTTTGAGTATCTCAATATCTTCTAAGCCACTGATTTCCCAGGCAAGGTACTAAAGAAAAAAAAAACGTTACGAGAATAGAAAATTAACATCCCATATAAGAGTTCGGTTTAGAGCTAGTTTAACTGACCACCACCCGGAGAAGGCGAGTAGGTGGCTGAAGATCACTATAGCACATCGATCTTGACGCCGAAAATTTAAATTCATCTCGATCTCCGTACGATAAAAATCTAAAGTTCAAAATGTTTGACCAGCTTTCGTGTCGCCGAATGATGCCGCGCCGATACCAATTAAAGCACAAACTACGTACAACCTAGTGTATGACGGGGGGGGGGGGGATAATGTTCTCCCATGACAAGAACTTAATATTGGAAAAATGTGCGAATTATGTTTATCAAAGTAAATTACAGTAAACTTAGTATATTTGCGGATTACTGAGCAACATTAATTGAACGAAGACATGATTTCTCACTTTATAAGTTCTCACCATGCGAGTAAATTCTCCCCGGCCCACCTCTATGTACAACCCACCTGTGCGCAGTGACCCATAGCCATCCGTCTCCCATATCGTTGTGCACGAAGAATATATCACCCTTCTGAAAGGTCAGCTCATCCGTGTCAGGCATCTTTGTGTACGGCAGGATGGCGACCACACGCTGCAAGAGAGAGAGAGATGGTTATTAAATAATAGAAATCTCCATCATAATCGTAAGCAGCATCGACACGTTCCACTGCAGGGCACAGGCCTTCTCAGGCTTTTTCAGAGAGAATGTATACACTTAATCATCACGCGTGCCGACCCCGGATTGACGATTTCACGCGCTAAGGTATGAACACCTCAGACACTCAGGATTTATAGGACACGATGTTTTCTTTCTGAGTTAATGAGTGGTATTGCTACTACCGTATATGGTTTGATGCCGAAACGCGGGTAATAGGCGCGTGGACCCCTTACCTTCTTATCGTTGACAGGCTCGGGCGGCGGTATGGGCTCGAGCAGCCTCTCCCGCTTCAGCAGGTCGGAGCAGTGGCTGTAGAACCCGACCAGCTCCGTCAGGGAGTCGAACTGCCGCCCGCCGATGTAGTAGTCGCCGCATACCGCAGTTATCCTGACACGGAAGGGGATTTCGGTAACCAGGTGGCTTCATGAGAATGTGTACAGTCTACAGCTCGCGTGCACTCTACTCGGTTACAGTTTTACTTTGCAACAAAAATGTAAAGGTTGCCCTGCTGTGAACGGTATGCGGGTGGGGTTGACAGCGCAAGATCGCATTTTTTTTTAGAGATAAACCAACTGAAAAGCCTTTTTTACTGGACTGCGAAAGCAAAGGTGGGTTATGGTTTTTGTGTGTGATCATGATCATACAAAACGAAATCCAATCACAATACGAAATTAAAAACTAGGCTATGCCTACAATAGAAAGGGAAGATTTTAAATAGAAGTAATATAATATTTCTTATTTACCTAAAGTGATTGATTCCAGTGCGACCCAAGTAGCTCAAAACGTAAGAGCCTGGTTTCCGGTCACTTTCTCTCACTGCGAATAAAATACTAGAGTTGTTGACAGGGTTATTCAATCTTAGTTCACTGCAGTTTCAATTGTCATTGAGAAACCGGAAAAATATATAAAATGTAAGCATGCAAAGGATTTAATTGAATAAATGATCTATGTCTATGAGCAGAGGAGAGCTTGTGCAACTCAACTCTGTTGCACAGCAGATGTTGTAGATTCTAGGGTGGCGGTGGATGAAGACAGTAGATGCCGATATTTCAAGTCTTCATGGTGTTTATTAGATACACAGATACACGTTTGACGTATGTTATTACTGAGAGGCAAAAGCCAACTTTTGCAAAAAATTGAACTCAATTTCAAGAAATTAATGGAAGAATGGACCTTCCTCAACTTTTCCCAAATACACAGAAAGGAAAATTAATGATATAAATTACCTAGCTAACTCGGCAAATTATGTTTTGCTATATTAATTAGCCTATTCTGAGACCTACCAAATATACACAAAAACGTTCATAAAAATTGGTGGAGCCATTTCGGAGGAGTTTGATAACAAACACAGTGATAAAAGATTTTTATATATCAGATTATGATAATTGAAGACAAATTATCATCATAAACAACAAACAAAAGCAAATTATCGTTACAGTTTCTTTACACAAAACTTTTGCTTTAGAATAAGTGAAAACATCAAAAGAAAATTGCTGTATTCATATGTCAGTTGCATAAAAATGTGTGGGAATGTTTCACTATTGTCTTGAGTATTACAAACAACATGTAATAACATACTGTGCTGTGTTTTCACAAGAAACTGATAAAAATTGCATTGCATTTCTTACTTAGTGAGGAAATCACTTTTACTTTTCTGTAATACCTAGATAAAAGATTTTAATAAAGAAAGTGCAAAGTAATTCATTCAATGCTCATTTATATTAATATATTCTGATGGCTTCATGAGATTGCAGACCTATTATATTTTTCTGTCTGCAAGATATCAAATCCAATTAGATAACTTGGCAAACTGATACATAAATAGGTATACAGAAATTGGTTGAATCTTTTAATCGGACAAAATTTTGTAACAATATGAGAAATCATTTTGTTAAAATAGAGATAATGACACTGTTCAACAGCAGGATACAGTTTAATGAATCGTGATAAATAATGTACAATTAGAGTGGTTATCAATAATAAGAACTAACAAAGAGAGACAGAATTTGCTTCTATTTTTAACAAAAATTCACAATCACAGATCTGCAAACCTGACCTGTTTATTTAATTACTTATTGTAAATAAATAAAGCACTTCATCTCTATTTCAGTCAGTACCTAGAATAATCCTAATCTAATTTATAATCACACATTATGTTAACAAAAATAAGAGATTCACATGAAAATAAATCATACAAGACTGGGTCTAGGTCTGGCTAATCATATTATGATTAGCCAGACCTAGACCCAGTCTTGAGTTTTCTACACATGTTTTAACAATATAAAATAACATACCTAAATAGCTTCCTAGTTTGCCAGCAGCCCAAAGCCTTTCCTCTGATGTATAGCGATCCAATCGGCCATGGTACCACTCTGTTTCCGGCGGGGCCAGCACTCCTTGCCTCTCACCTACACAGAACATCACTTGTGGCTTACTAGATGTTGACTGCCACTTGCTGGGACTGACTAGGCAGTTATTGTTGATTTGGTAAGTAGGTAATTAACAGGATACTAATTATTAAATTAATCGGCACTGGTCTGTGGTTTATTTGATTACAGGGATAGTTTATGTTTGCTAATAAGGGATTGTTATGAGGTGACTAGAGAGCATAGCAGTCTCTAGGGCAACAAATCTCCCTGTAATGAGTAATTATTGTGTTGTATTGCAGTGTTAGTGCATAAATTTTACTATTTATAGTTTTTGACAATATCACCATATTGTTGATAAAACACTTTCTATTGTAAATAAAACAGTTTATATGCTCAATAGTTACAGGAAGTAGATTCATACCGTTAGTGCTGGGTCCATCGGCCTCGTCCAGCTCCAGGTCAGCGGCGAGCTCGGCGAGATCCCCACCTCCTTCCTCGGACTCCGTCGACGGTGACCCCAACTTATCCTTCACGGGGGGTCCGATCGGCGCCCCCATGGCGCGGATTAAATCAGCCATTCTTGACACTCAGACCGCACTACACCGAGATATTACTTGTCAACGATACACAGGCGAGATGCGTGACTCATTCTCCGCGAAATCGACGCAAAAGCTAGTTTACAATAAAATAATCGCAAAGCTGTTTACAAAAGGACCGTCCCCTTTGTCAGTTATGGCGGCGGCTAGGCCAATGAGGCCGAAAGAAGAAAGTTAGTTTTATGACATCTGTATCAAAACTACTAGGTATAATAAATGCACAGCTAACCAAGAAAGATAAATTTAAAACAAAAAATCGCAAGCGATCGCTCGATAAACGCCTGTTCCGTCGGAATCGAAATTATTTTGACACTTGAGCTGTGTTGCCCCACCACAAAATTTATTTATAGTTGATGCAAAAGTTGGCCTGACTGTGTCGGACCGGACGGACACCAGACAGATATGTAGTGGCTCGCTTTTTAATCTGTGGCTCGATTGCTTTTCATTCATTCACTAAACAAAACAAACATCGATTTCTATTTTCTATTCTGTCTTTTCCTTGCGACCGACTTTCCGTTCCGTTCATTCATCTTTGTGAACTTGCTTAGGAAAGACGTACTGCAAATTATACTACAGTTTTATAATTTTTAGATTGAAATTAGGGATAAAATTTCGACCTGCAGTGATCAATTCGGTGAGCATCTTGATTTAGATTGTATTATTTCGAAAAGTCACAATCACAATTAGGACAGCGTCACTCAAAACAAAACTGTGTCATCGTCATCGACCGACGCCATTTTGTTACACGTATTTTCTTTGTTTCCCTTTGATAAATTACTCATTTGCAGTGCAGCTTTATTTTGTTGTTCTCTGCCAAATTCCAAGTGTCCCTTGACTATTGTTACAGATATTTCAACATGCAGATCTTTGTGAAGACGCTGACTGGTAAGACTATTACGTTGGAAGTTGAGCCGTCGGACACCATCGAGAATGTGAAAGCCAAGATTCAAGACAAAGAAGGTATCCCGCCAGACCAGCAGCGACTGATCTTCGCTGGTAAGCAACTCGAAGACGGGCGCACTCTGTCTGATTACAACATTCAGAAGGAGTCTACCCTCCATCTTGTACTCCGCCTTCGTGGTGGTATGCAGATCTTTGTCAAGACTTTAACTGGCAAGACCATCACCCTCGAGGTTGAGCCATCAGACACCATTGAAAATGTCAAGGCTAAAATTCAGGATAAGGAGGGCATCCCCCCAGACCAGCAGCGTTTGATTTTCGCTGGCAAACAGCTTGAGGATGGCCGCACCCTGTCTGATTATAACATCCAGAAAGAATCTACTCTCCACTTGGTCTTGCGTCTGCGTGGTGGTATGCAGATCTTCGTAAAGACCTTGACTGGCAAGACCATCACCCTCGAGGTTGAGCCCTCGGACACTATCGAAAACGTCAAGGCTAAGATTCAGGACAAGGAGGGCATTCCCCCAGACCAGCAGCGTTTGATCTTCGCCGGAAAACAGTTGGAAGATGGCCGCACCTTGTCTGACTACAACATCCAGAAAGAATCTACTCTTCACTTGGTCTTGCGTCTGCGTGGTGGTATGCAGATCTTCGTAAAGACCTTGACTGGTAAGACCATCACCCTTGAGGTTGAACCCTCGGACACCATCGAAAACGTCAAGGCTAAGATTCAGGACAAGGAGGGCATTCCCCCAGACCAGCAGCGTTTGATCTTCGCCGGAAAACAGTTGGAAGATGGCCGCACCTTGTCTGACTACAACATCCAGAAAGAATCTACTCTTCACTTGGTCTTGCGTCTGCGTGGTGGTATGCAGATCTTTGTAAAGACCTTGACTGGTAAGACCATCACCCTCGAGGTTGAACCCTCGGACACCATAGAAAACGTCAAGGCTAAGATTCAGGACAAGGAAGGCATTCCCCCAGACCAGCAGCGTTTGATCTTCGCCGGAAAACAGTTGGAAGATGGCCGCACCTTGTCTGACTACAACATCCAGAAAGAATCTACTCTTCACTTGGTCTTGCGTCTGCGAGGTGGTATGCAGATCTTCGTAAAGACCTTGACTGGCAAGACCATCACCCTTGAGGTTGAACCCTCGGACACCATCGAAAACGTCAAGGCTAAGATTCAGGACAAGGAGGGCATTCCCCCAGACCAGCAGCGTTTGATCTTCGCCGGAAAACAGTTGGAAGATGGCCGCACCTTGTCTGACTACAACATCCAGAAGGAATCTACTCTTCACTTGGTCTTGCGTCTGCGAGGTGGTATGCAGATCTTCGTAAAGACCTTGACTGGCAAGACCATCACCCTTGAGGTTGAACCCTCGGACACCATCGAAAACGTCAAGGCTAAGATTCAGGACAAGGAGGGCATTCCCCCAGACCAGCAGCGTTTGATCTTCGCCGGAAAACAGTTGGAAGATGGCCGCACCTTGTCTGACTACAACATCCAGAAAGAATCTACTCTCCACTTGGTCTTGCGTCTGCGTGGTGGTATGCAGATCTTCGTAAAGACCTTGACTGGCAAGACCATCACCCTTGAGGTTGAGCCCTCGGACACTATCGAAAACGTCAAGGCTAAGATTCAGGACAAGGAGGGCATTCCCCCAGACCAGCAGCGTTTGATCTTCGCCGGAAAACAGTTGGAAGATGGCCGCACCTTGTCTGACTACAACATCCAGAAAGAATCTACTCTTCACTTGGTCTTGCGTCTGCGTGGTGGTATGCAGATCTTCGTAAAGACCTTGACTGGTAAGACCATCACCCTTGAGGTTGAACCCTCGGACACCATCGAAAACGTCAAGGCTAAGATTCAGGACAAGGAGGGCATTCCCCCAGACCAGCAGCGTTTGATCTTCGCCGGAAAACAGTTGGAAGATGGCCGCACCTTGTCTGACTACAACATCCAGAAAGAATCTACTCTTCACTTGGTCTTGCGTCTGCGAGGTGGTATGCAGATCTTCGTAAAGACCTTGACTGGCAAGACCATCACCCTTGAGGTTGAACCCTCGGACACCATCGAAAACGTCAAGGCTAAGATTCAGGACAAGGAGGGCATTCCCCCAGACCAACAGCGTTTGATCTTTGCCGGAAAACAGTTGGAAGATGGCCGCACCTTGTCTGACTACAACATCCAGAAAGAATCTACTCTTCACTTGGTCTTGCGTCTGCGTGGTGGTATGCAGATCTTCGTAAAGACCTTGACTGGCAAGACCATCACCCTTGAGGTTGAGCCCTCGGACACCATCGAAAACGTCAAAGCTAAGATTCAGGACAAGGAGGGCATCCCCCCAGACCAGCAGCGTCTCATTTTCGCTGGAAAACAACTTGAGGATGGACGTACGCTTTCCGATTACAACATCCAAAAGGAGTCCACCCTTCACTTGGTTTTGCGTCTTCGTGGCGGCAACTAAATAAACAACCTTCACTACAATTACGTAACATTTAACCTTGTAACGGAAATTTCTACTATTCGCTTCAAGTTTCGCTTATGTAATCTTAGCCTAAATATTATACTCTTGAAATTGTAATAAATGTATGTCATTCCAATTGCAACTACAGAATTAAAACATTTTCGTGATTATAATTAAGTCTGGATTTTATTTAGAGCTCACAAAGTTTTACAAAACTTGCTCACATGCGTACACGTGGCTTTTTGTTACTATACAGGGTTTAAATGCGCAATCCCATTTTTCACATGCAACTTGTTCTATGTAGTACGACTTTACTATTCTTTTAATATTATTTTTTTAGAATTTTATACTTCAATCAATAAATCAATTAAATTTTTTTTATTCAAATTAGCACAGAAACTGCGACTTAATGAACGTTACAAGTTAAACTAGGTGTTCATTTCAAAATCAAGATCATTTCGGAGAAAAAATCAAGTCCTTATTATATAAACTGTCATCTAAATGTGCAAAACGCACATAAGTAAAAAAACTGGATGTGGACTAATCTCTTCGGAATGTTGCTTACCTACCTAGGCACCATGGCGATCGGTGTATAAACAGTAACCTCCATGGTGCCTGGAACCATGAAGGTTAGTGGAGGGAAACCATTTAAATACTAGACCTCCATGGTGCCTAGAACCATGGAGGTTAGTAGAGGGAAACCATTTAACTACCTACTTGACCTCCATGGTACTGTAAAACCTCTGTAACCTATGTTCAAGTAAATAAAATTGATTGATTGATACTGTTTGGGAATCAGTGTCGACAGCACATCAACCTTTATATTTTAGTTGCAATGTCGCCCGTAACCCCACTGGTTAGAGTAAATGTAACCTCTACAGTAAATCAACATTGATATTTCAGTTGCAAAATCGCCCGTAACGTAACTGAGTACCTACCTAGAGTGCACGGATGTAAAGGTTGCAACGTAGCCCATAAGATAATGCATGAGTGTAAAGGTCGATTTGCTATCTATGATCTAATCACTGAATTGAGATCAATACAAAGTATGACTCTGTTGGTTGTTCATGCATCACACCTTATGACTGTAGGGGGTACCTATCCAATATTTTTCTGCCATGTTGGTGCACGTCGTCGTTTAGCTTTAACGCGCTTGACTTCCAAAATAGGTGGGTTCGATTCTCAGAACACAAATGTTCTGAGGTTCGATTCCTGCTGGAGGCCGCCGTACATGATTTGTACAAATAGCGTCAGTCTAATGGCGGAAACAGATGCGACGCGTGTTAAGTCAAATCAAATGTTACTGTTTTCTATGATCAGAATCACATTAGGAACATCCGACGCAACGTAACTATTCATACAAGTTAGGCGTCGCCTCGGGTGGCGTGTTATTAGTGTGTCGGAACCTCAAGTGTTCCCATGTTTGTGTTGTCCTTGCCTGTTCACTATAGCACAGGCTACATCACATTTTGGGACCAACCGCTCCACTCTTGACGTTACCTATTGTTTTAAAGTAGGTACACCACAATTTGATACAATTGTTTGAAGTAAGGATTTCGGTAGTACGTTTAAGTTATAAGACTCGTTAGAACGCATCAGAAACTAAATTAATATATTTTATAAAATTAACGTACCTACCTATATACTCAATTGTAACACAAGTTGGCAAAATTAGCGCCATGACTGCGGGGGCTGGACAAGTGATTGTATTGAAACACAGGTGTGGAATTAGTGTCAGGATCTTTTTCACAAAAATGAAAGCCAGAAAAGTAATTGTTAACATTTTTTTATTATTAAGGAGGCAAAAACGAGCAATAAGTTTTGGGATAATTTCATTAAATACAAATCAATAATATTTGTATCCGTTAAACCGTCAAGTTTTATCTATTTTACAAATACGGCAATTAAGATTACAGTAACATGAACAAGAACAATACACATAACAGATACGTTCGCGCGCCGACGGCTCGGCGCGCGAACAATGGACGATTTCACATTCGACGATAACCGTAACGACACGATGTCTAGTTTCATACATTTACTATACGACCTTGGCCGGTCGTTAAATGAAAAAAAGATCATGCAGTTACAGTTGTCGCGGGTGGGAACCGGCCAATGTTGCTTGATGGAGTCCATCGCGGACACAACGAGTGCACCACTCCCAAGGTTCATCGATAGACATAAGTAAAGCCACCACATTGAACCAATGAAGCAGCCGCTCGTCATATATCGATTATAGATTCGTTAGTCAATAGAATAGAATACTTTTCTCTTTAAATACAACAACAGTCTCAATCCATTCCGCCGAGGGACTATGACGAACCAGGTCGTTCAACTTCCGAACAATTAAAGTATGTATGTTGAGAAAATCTTTTGTATGTATTCGAGTACTCTATAGTTTTATAGATACGCACGACTAAGTATATAGTACAATGTGCGCAGTCGCGGTACTGCACATTAAAACATTTAAAAGACGTTCTCGTACGATCGACGATTGTATTTACTCAAAATACTTACATTAAGAGACACTTGAAGATAGAACAATTACTTGAACTTACATACAACTAACATTAGATCTAGGTATTGTCTTTTGTATGCCAGAAATGTGATTAATGGGGTCCATTTACGATTAATTTAAAACATGATTTTAATTTAAATAATGTTGAATATTTGTATTTGACATCAATATTGGACATAGTGAAAACACGATGACTTTCAATACCTTAGTTAATTTAAGTGCATTATTATAAGTACATTAACAATAACTACTGTTGAATGGAGGCCGCGTGGCGCAATAATTGATGGTTGCCTAATTAAATAATAGGCTATTACAAACTAAATATTATGCAAAATAATCCATAAAATTACTTAAAACATAATGACAAAAAAATATTAACTTAAATACATGATATAGGGCACTGCATGACTGTTATCTAAAATTATCACAATGACATTATGTTATTAATTACTATATTTTGCCAATACACCAAACATCAATAATGCCATAAAATCGTGGCAAGATTTCAACAATTTTAGGTATTTCTCCTTCGATTCTCATAATGTGTATAATATACGTTACATTGTATACATTTCTCCATTGAGTTAAATATTTACCCGCAAAGATAACTATAAAATCTAATCTCATTAATTTAACTATTGTTACATCATATTACTATAATTTATTATTATGTCATGCGCTGGGTTTCTTTGAAGGGAGCAGTATAATAAAATAATTCAAAGAAAATTATCTCCTAGAGCAAGAGAAAATATACATAGAAGAGAACCACAACAGATCAACTGTAAGTTCTGAAAAAAATTGCATGATGTTGAAGGATCGCTCGAAACTGTCATTGAAACTTCTACATGTGAATAATGTACAAAGTCGAGGATTCACTACAAAAATAGTTTCAAAGTGAATAAAGATTATCATTTTAATTTTTAACTAATTTATGAATATTACTTTAAAATATCACTTTCGAAATTGATGTTGCTTCATAGCAACTACTCGCCTGTAACGATCTTACGATTTTCCGAACATCATCACTGACCCTTTTAAAAAGAAATTAGTGGACTAATTAGGTACGATATTACCATATTTAGGTGTTCGTGCCTACGCTTGAACCACAGGTGAGATAACACCCTTGTAACTCAGCCCTATATAACCCTTTTCCTTGACAGATAGCGCCCTCTATCGGCGTTGAATGTACTAACACTCGCCCGGTGTGCCGCCGCCGGCTGTCACTTTCTCAGTACGCTTTTGTAACTCAGCCGTGCAACACGTATACGCAGACACAAGTTGAAACAAGAAATTTAAATCTTTGGTAAGAGTCTTCTTGTAAGCCCGATAGACGACAACTAGTTCCGCTCGGCGCCTAAGCCTAGCGACGGGACGCAGTTGCCTGTTTAGGCACCGTCATGATGTACTTGTCCGTACATGTCGTCTACCGCCTCATGAGGCGACGAGCGTCGTCTCACTTGACGACGACGCATTATTTACCTGGCAAGGAGTGCGTTGCCCTATAAGACGACGCGTCGTGTGGGTAGGCAATTCGTCGCCTCACATAACGCCATTAAGTGCATGTCGCCTTGCAAAGCGACGAATGGGTCGTGTCGTCTCATTCAGCGACAAACAGAATTACTGAATAGTTGTTTGGTTGATTACAGATCATGGCGACTACGCCGACGCAAACAATGGGCGAATTGGCCAAGCAGGTTCCAGACGACGACGACGAGAAGAAGGCCTTCTTAGCAATACTTGACTCCATACAAAAGAATTACCCCACGGGCTGGGAGCTATGGAAAGTATTAGATTGCTCTTACGGGGACGTGTTTGGCAAGGAACTATCACCAAACACGGACAGCAAGTTAAGATTTGGTCTCCCAACCACTGATATTGCACGAGCTTTTTTCCCAAATGCAAAAGATCTTCCCGAAAGAGCTTTTAGACACATTAGGAAGATTTTAATAGAATGGCCGTTAGGAAGAGCCTTGATTTACTCTCCGCACGCCATAGTTGAAAAGCTCCACGCCCCTTCATATAAGGTCTTTATGGATAATATACGGGAACTAAAAGCCCAAGGCAAACTTACCAACCGAGAAAGGACCTCCAGGATATTAGCTGACGAAGACGTTCACTCTCAACGAGCTTGCAGTTCTCCTCTCTCGACAGAGTCTCGTAGCAGGAAAAGAGGGGGGGAGCCAGAAACAACCCCCGGCCCAAGGGGCTCCAAGCGCCCGCGTGTGGCCAGGGGTGACTCACCTTCTCCGAAGCAAAGTTCTATGGACCAAGGAAGTAGTGACCATCTTTTGGCTTCAGTGCTACAACAACAAATGCACCTTTTTAACAAGCTCATAGAAATGCAGTCCGAACAAAACAAAAAGCTTGATGAGCTAAAACAATCAAATGCGAAAACTTCTGTTTTGGACGAATCGTACGAGTCGATTCCGGATAGTACTGAAGAGATTGAAATCAGGCCTCAGCGTTCGCCTGCTTCAGAAGAAGCCAACTACTGTTACGATGACGCCCAAGAGGAAGAGGTTGATTCAGAGGCGGAAATCACCGCTGAGATAGCTAGAACTGAACAGCGTTTAAAAGAGCTTCGGTCAGCCAAAACTTCTAATGGCACGTCTATGCCTCCAAACGAAGAGCCATCATTGTTTGACTTTAAGCCTCATACGACAGAATCAGAGACAAAATTCTCAAAGGCGGACCCGATTCTAGCAGAGCAAGCAGTAGATTGTCAAAGGCTCGGAACCGACGGCTGGAAAAATATTCGTTTCACAGACGTACAGAAACAGTTTCAGGCAACACCAGTGTTTTCGTCCTTAAAAGTGAATAACCAGTTTGCGGGGATCACTCCGAATTGGACTTCTGTTGCCATATTGGAGAAATCGGACCTTACCTTGGGGGCTATAACAAATGGTCTCCTTCAACAAAGGAAAATTTTTGAAGAGTTATGCGATAAAATGCCTCGGCAACTAAAGCACACAGTCGGGAAGGAATTTCTAGCCAGTAATTCCAAATTTCGTAAAAGTTCGGATGATCTCCTTCAGTATGTCTGTGGACGTAGAGCGGAAATTATTCAGCAAAGGAGAGACGTATATAAAGTCAAAAATAATAGAACGTTACACGACATAATTCACAGCTTACCGCCTTCAGACACCCATTTATTCAAAGAACCAGAGCTGTCTCAGACCGTTAAAGACCAAGGCGGGATACACAAGTTTTTTCCGTTCAAAAGGACAACATACCATCGATCGACAAGAGTTGAAAATAAGTCTTTGCAGAAAGTTGGTTTCAAGGGAAGAAGTGGACAATTTAAAAAAGGGCCGGCGAAACAGGTTGCCAGATTCTTTAATCCCACGTCCAATGTCAACACCAGTAAGAGAAGTCAATCTTTCAACGACCAAAATAGTAGAAATGCTGGAGGACAAAGTAAATGGAAGGGCCTCAAGAGGGCATGACTTCAAGGCGGGTCAGTTGTTGTTCCATCGGGGAAAATGGGCCGAAATAGGAGCTCCATCAACAGTCCTAAAAATATTGTCAGGCTACAGAATTCCTTTTCGAAAAAAGCCGCCTTTGCTAAACTTATCAAGCCGACAGAAATCGTTCGAGGTTCGTTCTTCAAGAGAAATGAAAATCGAAATACAGAAGATGATAAGCAACGGCGCTATTCGCAAGAGCGAACATCGAACGGGATTTTTCTCGACAATGTTTCTGAGAGAAAAGACCGATGGAACAAACAGACCAATTTTCAACCTGAAAAGGCTGAATCAGTATGTTCATGCCCCCCAATTCAAACTCTTAAACCATTGTCGAATACCTTCCATTCTCAACCCAAAAGATTATATGGTAAAAATAGACATCTCGCAAGCCTACTATCATGTACCGATAGTACCAACGCATTGCAGATTCTTGTCTCTAGTACACGAAGGGGAAACGTACGAAATGACATGTCTCCCATTCGGGCTATCAAGTGCCCCACATGCTTTCTCAAAAGTAACAAACTGGTTGGCACACTGGTTCAGACAAACGGCGGGAGTAAAAATGGTAGTCTACCTCGACGACTTCCTCCTGATCCATCAAAATCCAACCATTTTAGAAGAACAAACAGCATTTGTGCTGCAGAAGTTAGAAGAGCTAGGTTGGTTCATAAACAACAAGAAATGCCGATTAGAACCCACTCAATGCCTAGAATATTTAGGCATAATCTGGAACACTCGCACGAACAAAAAGCTGCTTTCGGACACAAAAATCAAACAACTCGAATCACTTTGCCAAACATTCACCAGGAAAAGAAAATGGAGCTGGATGGACGCAAAAATACTTCTAGGAAAGCTAAACTTTGCAGCGTTCACGGTTCCACTAGGAAGACTGCATTGTCGTTGGTTACAGATAGAGTCAAACAGACTACCAAAATCAAATCGCTACGCCCGCTATCCCATGGCAAACACAACCCTGGCCGAGTTGGAATGGTGGATGACAAATGTAAACAGAAGCACAGCCATTCACAATCCCGATCCAACAATGTTCATAACAACCGACGCAGCAGACTCAGGGTGGGGCGCGATAGCAAACGGTCAGAAACTATGGGGCCATTGGAAGGAATCACAAAAACGTTGGCACTGCAACCAAAAAGAGATTTGGGCACTTTACGAAACCGTCAAACTGCTGGGTCCTGCACTACAAAACGTAACGGTAATATGGCAGACGGACAACCGGACGGCAGCTGCTTATATAACGAAACAAGGTGGCACGAAATCAAGAAGACTCCTGGAAACAACAGTAAGCATCCTTCATCTATGCGACCAATACAATTGCAACCTGATGGCGCGCTACATTCCAGGACCATACAACGGACTAGCCGACAGCCTTTCCAGGACAAAAAGTCTACCGGAATGGCATTTGAAGGCTTCAATAACGAGAGTTATTTTCCATTGTCTGGGTACCCCAGAAATAGACTTGTTCGCTTCGATGCGCTCGGCGGTAGTTCCAACTTACGTATCGGAGGATGCAACAGATTTGAAGAGCCAGTTCACGGACGCCTTCAGCCGAAGCTGGGAATACAACCTAGGATGGATATTTCCCCCGCCTGCTCTGATTCCAAGAGTGCTTCACCACCTACAACAATCAACGGGGACTTACCTTCTAGTAGCACCGGAGTGGCACAAAGCATTTTGGGCACCGGAAATAAAGAGACGAACAACCCAACATCCATGGAAAATCCCGAACCTCTCTCGCTACCTCATAGACCTGCAAACGAATTTGCCCCCTCCGGGAGTAGACAACCTCAATTTGCAGGTTTGGACAGTACGGGCTGGGCCAGTGAAATTTACAAGTGGAATGACTTCGAAGTAGAGCTGCTTGAAGCTTCCTGGAGAAAGTCGACCCTAAAGACTTACCGACCAGCGTGGCTTAAGTGGTGCAGATGGGCATTCGATAACAATATTAAAGTTGATGACCCAAGTCCAGCTGACCTGGCACGGTTCCTTTGTTATCTACATGAAGTTGTGAAATTAGCACCTAGTACTATAACGCTTCATAAATCTGTGGTGGCCACGTTTACCAACCCACATAAGAGCTCTTATTTGAGTTCACATCCGATTGTCGTCCACGCAATCAAAGGGATCCTATCGAAACAACCGAAAAGAAAGGCAACCCTTTCATGGAAAATCGATGACCTGATGAAATTCATTGAGTCCTATGACTTGGACAGTAAAAGCTTGTTCGCAGTATCCCGTCATACTAGTATTTTACTGTTACTGGCGTCAGGAAGAAGGGTGCATGATTTGACTCTGTTAAGCTTACATCAAGAGAATTTTGAAGAGAGGGACGATGAACTCATTTTTTGGCCGATATATGGATCAAAAACCGATAGCACCTCATACCGACAATCAGGATGGTCTATCAAGGCTATGCCAACCACGAGATTAAATATAGTCTATTGGGTAAAGCAGTTAATCTCTCTATCTCAAGGTCGTCGTGGCTCGACACAAATACAAAGCTTATTTATTACTACACGGGGTGTAGTCAAGGAAGCGTCACGCGCCGTCATCGCCGGATGGATAAAAACACTCTTCAAAGAGGCAAATATATCATCCCCAGCGGGAAGCATCAGAGCTGGTGTAGCTACAAATAACTGGACACAGAGAAACATGGACATCGATGAAGTTCTAAAAAGAGGAAATTGGAGATCGAAATTCACATTTTTCAATCATTATTTCCGTGAGGTACAAACGGCTGCTTCAATGAGCAACAGCGCTAACCTTGGCACCTGCTTTTCTCCTGTTGATTAATTAATATATTATAATATTGCCAATTAAGACTGATTAATGTTGCTTAAGACTATTTTTGTTTTCTATTAAAACTCATATTAAATGTTAAAAAGCTACTTTTCTTATGTTATCTAATTAAAGCATTAATTTTTCTAGAAATCACAAGGTTTTATTTTTATATTAACTTCATACAACATCTTTTTCATCACAGTACGCCCGGTCCCGCGCCGGCAGAGATTAAACACGTCTCACCTGTGGTTCAAGCGTAGGCACGAACACCTAAATAGATCCGTTTTTCCCCCGAAGGGTAAAAAACGGATATTTAGGTTTCTGCCGTAGCTTGAACCACACCTGAGGGCCTTGCCGGCTCCACGTACTGAGAAAGTGACAGCCGGCGGCGGCACACCGGGCGAGTGTTAGTACATTCAACGCCGATAGAGGGCGCTATCTGTCAAGGAAAAGGGTTATATAGGGCTGAGTTACAAGGGTGTTATCTCACCTGTGGTTCAAGCTACGGCAGAAACCTAAATATCCGTTTTTTACCCTTCGGGGGAAAAACGGATCTATTTTTAATATGTCGATAGGTAAGTGTAATATAAGGAAGAAGAGTAAAATTCAGTTTTTCAGAAAGTGTGACTTGTGTGGGTTACAATGAACTCAAATTATATTCGTTCTATGCTTAAGGTACGCGGGATGAATCCCTAATGCCAAACAGTGAATGTTATCACTTGGGGGCAATAAAATAACGTTGCTTTGAGAATTGACCCGAAATTACGTAATCTAATGACTCGCAGACAAAACAGACGGCTGGTTCGCAACTACCATCCGACACATACTAGCTCAACTACTCTTACAAACATTCCCAACCTTCACACGAATCTTACTCACAAATGGCAAATAAATCCTTAAAACAATAGGTAATAATGTCTCTTCTCCCATAAATGCAAACAAAACTGGATACTTCCCGTCGGATGGCTTTGAAATATCAAAACCGTTGGAAGAAAAAGGATTCAATCCATAAAACGTCAGGATAAAAATATTTTATTGAGCTTTTGACACTAATTAATTTGAAATCAATTAATAACTTCATACATGGCATAAATACTGTGTTCACTACAACATTAACAATTAATGTAACAGGATATCATTAATTAATGCAATACGATTTTAGGAAACCGTAAACTTGGAATGACTTGACAAATATGGCTAAAATAGTCTCATCGAAATACCATATTAACCACTTCACTTCTAACCTTCTAATGCCCATATCAAGTCACGAAGAAACAAAATCGGATTGCATGTTATTTTTAAGTATATCGAACTTATAGAAATGACAATGAATACCATCATGGTGGGCAATGACGTCATGACGTTAAAGATACGCATTCACAGCGCATACGTAAACAACACCAACCAATCAGAGACCAGTATGTTCCCTCTTTATATTTTATTTTACCAATCAGAAACGTATTTAACATACTGACCCCCGGTTTCTCGTACACTAACAAGCTGTTAATCTACTGTTAACAGCTGTTAGTGGTTCTTTTGTATGCACTTTGGTCAATTGACAGGCGTTAACAGTAGATTAACAGCGTGTTAGTGTACGAGAAACTGGGGGGTGAATATCATAGGATTTCGTGATAGACATTTGTTTGTCGTGGAGCGATCTCACTTTTGTCCATCTTTAAATAAGGCGTCTTTACACTACACACGCTATCCCACGCACATGTTTTTTTCTTAATATCCAAATCTAAATCCATTGATTAGAGCCTGTAGTGTTAAGCTGACTATAACAAACGAGACGTTCGTAGCAGTAAAGTTTCATTTCGTAGTAAACATCTGTTCTCCTATCACTCTGTATCAAGGTCTAAAACCCAAGGTCTAGACAGGGACTGTCGCCGCCGTATCTAACTCGATACGAGTCTTTAAAAGACCTTAAAATGTCAATGCATCCGATACGCGTGTTCGAATTGGTACACGTGGTTGAGTGAAGTTAGTCAACTTCTCTCAGGTGTGACAAATCATTTACAAGTAATACCATTCGGCAGCCGTCCCGTCCCCACCCATTCTAATTACGCATAGCGAACAGTGCTTCCTACTATCCTTATAGAATTGATAATCCGTCACCTGCGCCCGATTTACTAACGAAATTGACCATAGTTACCCAGAGCCAAGATACCAACATAGCTTACCATCTCAGTAAGCAATAGAAAACCATTGCTCTAAGTGTATTAGACAATAAAGGGTTGCGCGGACCCAAGACGTTTTGGGCTTTCAGGTCCTGCCACAAAAGATTCAAGCGCGTCAACTCCAGTTGAGCTAATGGAGGATGGTACGGAGCGAAGCGAATGAACGAACTCGCCCAGAGCCAATCGATCCTGATTGGCACACCGAACCGTTCGATTGTATTAGTTCGTTCGTTCACTTCGGTCTGTACACAAAAACATCCAAGAAAAATCGTGCAGTGCACATTAAAGTAGCTTAAAATGTAATGTAGAGACGACATAAAGCAGAAAATTATCTCGCACTCTAACATGGCTTTACCCAGGTCACTGGATCTCAAAGGACACAACGGATTTGTTACTAAGAAACGTTTAGAGAAGGTCTTTGTAACAGGCGTAGAAAAATGCCGAATCTACAACTGCCGTGTCAGCTCGAAATTCTTTGCGGGAAAGTGGACGCGCAACCCTTTGTCGTCAAAATGGACCTGCTGCCGTTTGCGAGAATGCGTGAATACCTATGACGTCACTGTGGAAGGGCGCGTTTACATGTTGGGCAGGGGCACAGTGATTTGCACGTAGCTGATGGGGAAGTATCCTTGCTTCCCGTGCACGGAGCCTTCGAACCAGTTGTCGTCCACTTTCTGGATCAGCGTGATCACGTCGTTTTCCTGGTAAATCAAAAAGAGTGACTTTAGCCTTTATTTCCTTATTTTGCACCAAAAGCCCACTTACTGCCACTGCTTCGTGGAAGTTAGTTTGTTGATTAGGATTAGTTATATTAGTTTAGATTCGGGCTTTGGGCTGAAGGCAGTAGTGTGTCAAACAAAAAAAGGTGTCGATACGCATAAGGCTAGGGCGTATTCGAATTTTACTAACTTACGCGCGGTTTCTAGAAGAGCGATCAAATGTTAATCTCACGTCAAGCCTATTTCAGCCAATCACGTGCCGGTATTTTGAATTAATCTTAGATTAATCTCTTGTTACATTTGAACACTCTTTCAGACAATGAGGCATAGTGACGTCACGACCATGTCGAATAGCGTGTTCGGCTTTTCAAATACAAGATTATAAACATGATATTTATTTTGTTTTTCTGCAGCCATCTTCGACTTGTATTCAAATCGATATGTTTTGATTCGTAAACATTTTTTTAATAAATTTTTATGTGAGGCAAAACTTGTACGAATGTTAAAACACGCTATATTTAAAAGTCGCGTTGTTATACCTACTAGGTATCTACTCTACACGGCTGCTCGAGCACGATAGCGGGCAATATAATAGGGCAATCAGCGTATTTACCTTGAAACCCAGTTCGCCCTGGTTCTCGGCGTCGAAGTCGTAAAGCGCGGTGCAGCACGGCGTCTTGGTGGCGGGCGCCAGCGGCGTCCGCGCTGGCGACTTCATCGGCGACGGCAGCGGCGATGCTGACGTCACAACCACAGGGTAAGGCGAAATCAGACGGTGCACTTGGATGCACATTCATTTGAGTGATCGTTCCTTTCGTTTACTTTCACTCCTCGGTTACGCGACATGGTAAAAATTAACGTAAATTTTTATAACACAGGAAAAAAAGGTTTGAACCACCATTTGCACTCACGCGTATTGCTGTCCAGTCGTGTAAGCGAGAGGCAAACAGTTGCTCAATTAACTTTTTAAAGAGGCAAAATGGTAATCCAAATGTACGTTCGTACTGTTTTTGGAAGTTTCACTCTTCTTTCGGGATACAAGGTACCAAGTACAGACTAAGCGATTGCTTGTTTTTCCATTCACTCAAGTCTGTACTTCCCCATGTACAAAACGTGATTAGGACGTACTTTTTTATTAATGTAACAACCGGATAACTAATGTATCACAAAATTAGTTTTGACTACATTTTGAATCTATTAAATTAACCAAACGAATGCCGCACAAGTTCATTAACAAATCGAGTCAACTTCGTTTGCATCACTGTCACTTGGAATGAATGAAAGAATAGTGAAACTTAACACAGAATGAACATTAATTTGAATCCGGTCATTCCATCTTGAGTTCCGTAGCGCACGGGTGCACCACATAAATTTTGATTACCCGTCTGTAACGTTTATTTACGTTAATTTGCCTGTACTGTAAGAGCGTGGAATGAAACAAAAAACGAACTTTCGCTCAAGTGAACATTCGGCAAGAGATGAATTCTGGGTGCATTTCCGTTGTCACCATTTTCCATGCCCTACACTTAGAAGATTTTAGGATGAATTTTATTACATTCCCGTTGCCTTCCAAACGGGAATATGGAGACAAGGACGAACGAGAATACACCGATTGTAGGCTTCGATAAGCTCCTGGAGGCGTATTCTCGAAGGTTAAAATAACAACAGAATGTAGGTATTCGGTTTAGTAAAGCTGAAGGCAAACTTTATGTTACGTACTTGGCAATTGCTTCTTTAATGACTATGGAACTTATTTAGGTACAAACTTTATCTAACATCTGTTATTATTTTGAGTGCTTAGTTTGCAAGAATATGGCCCAGAAGTTTACCAAATCTAGTTAGGTATGCTTAGTGATGTTTACTTCATAAAGGCTTCGTTCGTCCGAGTATGCTTTATGAGGTAGGCATCATCGCAGCACTAAAAATAAAACAATGAATATGAGCTTGAAATTGAAAGTCACATGCAAAAAAACATGTAGCTGACGACGCTTTTGCATTTGCCATGGCATGAAACACGAAAAGCCGTAAAAGCTACTTAATAGGCTTAGATTACCATGGCTGTTTTGTGGCATTAAACGGTGACAAAGCAACATGTAATAAGTATCACAATCAGGCCATAGCACGAAAATAAACCTTTGGAACGCAAAATGGCAATGATTTATTAATTGTAATCGTTGAAAGCATGAAAAAAACCAGTTCTAATACAGCAAAAACATAAAAAGTTGCCTAGTCTGTTCTGTGTGTAGGTATGTGAAACTAATATGAGGAGGTATGTTTCTATAGTTGAAATACGCTTTGATATATCCTTAGTGTTCCTAATGTACGAAAAGTGTAAAAGCGTCACACTCTGTTCTACATCATCAGTTGCACTTTAAAGCGTATAAAAAAAAAGAAAAACAGATGAGCACGTCAGCACGTCCACTCAACGCACCGAGCACATAAAAACTTAAAAAAAACAAAAACAGATGAGCACGTCTGCACTTCCACTCAACGCACCGAGCACGCAAAAACTTCAAACGCTTAGTGCAAATGTTGGCCAAAACATTGGTCGAATGTAACAGTAGTCGTACGTCGGCTATGAGTGTTGGTTGGTTACCATTGTTGGAGCGTTGGCCGCCGCTGCTGGGGAACAGCTCCAAGTTGGAAGGCGGCTTGTGGTCCGGTGAGCCCGCATGCGACCCACCCTCTGACCGCGGCAGTGAACAAACGTTGTACGTCATTAACACTAAGTACTCGCTTATTCGGGTGTAACGTTTTCACGAGCACTTATTTTGCTTCGAGATGTCGAGTTTATATCTGGCTCTGAACGAGCAATTTTTTGTTTCTGCAACGGCTAAAACGCATTACGGTCATTTTTCAGCACGAGTTTTTTGCAAACACGAATGTACGCAAGTAACTGAGTGTCACTCCAAAACATTTTCATTTGCAGGCTTCGCAGCCGTCGAAGGCGAATTTAACACGAGTCCCTCGCAATTAAAACTGGGGCATGTATGTATGTCACATGGCATCAGTATCGACATGGCGCTTAGTTTGTTATATGACTCATATACATTTCATAGAAATAATCTAGCGTATCGATCTAGAAGTGTTCCATCGTCAACTCAGCTCATTAGTGCAATCTCGCCTTTACTGTTGTTTTACTGTAGCGTTAAGATGTAAATGACTGTATGAAAAACATCGTTTCACAAAAAGGAGACCAAATACATACATCTATTACGGCTTCAGTCGATAGGAAGAGAGAGATAGATTTGAAGCATACACCTACTGGTTTAAGGGGCAGAAAACAATATTTAGTGGCACAAATGGCTACGTCTTCATCCATACAGTTATTATTACCTTGTATGCAGGCTAAAATTGTTGTTATATGGTTAACTTTAGACTAAAAATTGAAAATAAAACCCAATTTTAGCCAGCTTGTCATTCTAATAACATTTAAAACCTACAACAGATGGTTGCAGATATTTCAGGTAAATTCAATTAAACTATACTTAAATTACTATAGGATTAAGGACGGGAATCGGACAAGGACATCGGCAACCTGGGAAACAAATATTATATCCTGTACACTTCACAAATCATTATCATAATGTACATTTATTCTCCCACACTTTAACATCAAAGTATTAATTAAATAATGCACAAAAGTACATGTCCTTTGTTAGATCGACATTTAAAGATTATGTACTAAAAAGCTAAACCAAAATAAAAAATGTTAAGTGTATGTGTGCGTGTGTGTGTGTGTGTTTGTTCCGCTAAAACTTATGTTTACAGTCTAAAATACTCTTGTAAATATCTGTGAAGTGTGTATTATTTACAAAAGCGCTGGTATTTACAACTTCATTGATTTCCATACCATATAGCATTTCTTGCTCGAATGTTTTGCTGAAGCATATTAGTTCGCAGCTAAGCTTTATGTGACAATAGTGCGTGAAGTACACGAACGTTGTTAAATTTGTTTATCGACAGAATGTTTGAGAATAAAGCTGAATTTATGCTTCATACAATTACTGCGTGACGATTTCACTCATCAATAAGAACCACTTCTAACACGGAGACAGGTTCAAAATCGCAATAAAATTATAGCTGTTCACGATCCAATAATGTATGGAAAAAATGATAATATTTTCCCGATTTCAGATACGTGGGCCACACAGAAAGGCGTGGGGCGAGAGAGCGGAAAAAACGCGACGCGTTGTATAGAATCACAGACCACAGTCCTTGCTCTGTGGTCTGGCGCAGAAAAGACGCGACGCGTTACATAGAGTCACAGACCACAGAGCAAGGACTGTGGTCTGTGACTCTATAGAACGCGTCGCGTTTTTTCCGCGCCCTCGCCCCACGTCCTTTCTTTGCAGCCCACGCCACAGACGTCTCCATAGAAAAATCCATTCGTATTGGCAAGTAGAACCCCCTACTCCTCAGTTCTTTTCGGGAAGATAAAAAAGAAGATATTTTATTACACCCTGTATATCACAGAGAAGTAGTGGACCTCCCCCTTGAACGCCGGAGGCTGGTGTCGAAGCGTGCAACGTGTAAAATGCAGTGACGGTGAATGTGTATGAACATAACATAAAAGTGACGACGTTCAACCATGGACTGACTTGCTCTAATAATTATGATTTTGACTGGTGTCTCTTGCATCAAAATAATTTTAAAGGGGTTCGACTCGAACCTTTTGGCGTAGTGGTGAACATAATTTTGCAGGAATTTAACAAAAAACCTGCGAACAGTGAAACCTGTGTATATCGATAGAGGATCTATAGATGTACAAAATATGTCATACATAAGACAGAAAGTCCTAAAGGGCAAGGTTCTCGAGATAATCAATATTAAAGATCGTGTAGAGAAAAAAATGCTAACTTATTAGGATCTTTAATATCCATATACGGAGTTTAAAACGTGCACAGCCTTTTTGGAGAAATGCCTCAAAATAATGGTCATCACTATGCCAGCCTCATAGAAAGAGGTTCCAACCCATTTAATTGAAACGCAAAGTGTATTGACACGACGTATGTATATCATGTTGCTTATGTAGCAACTTCTATTTCAGTTTTGAATTCTATTTCAAGAGCATAATAATTAATTACTGTCCGCCGTCTCAAATGATTATATCTATAAGTAATGCCAGCAAATCTGATAATAGGCTTTAACTGGTAAATAAAATCATCTCTGCTAACCCTTCAGGGTTTAGAGGCGTACGGCATTCCACTAAATGAACCTCTGGCAAAAGCGCGACCAAAATCCCCTCCACCAACCCAAACAGGCCCCAGTCCACGGCGAAACAAGAGCACAACCAAGAGCCAGCAAATAAAAATAAAAATCACCTGCCCACGGGTCCGGTCCGATGAACTGTCTCGGCGCCGGATGCGGCTTGAAGCCTATACCGGGCGGCATCAATCTTCCGTTATTGGTGTGTTGGTTCATCTTGCCACTAGGGGGGTGTTGGTTCCAAGCGTAGGCGCGTTGGCTCCTATCAGTTGACAACGGGGGCGCCTCCCAGGCTCTGAGGGGATCAGAGGAGGTAAGGTCGCCGACGGAGGATGAGGGGGCGAGGTGTTGGCGGGGGTGGGGGAGGCTCTGCGTGGAGCCGAACCGCCTACCGTTGTTGAACTCGTGGATGGCGTCAATGTTCAGGTCCGCGAGCGTCTTCGGGACGAACTCCAGCTTGGGGCGGCTCGCCGCTTCCTCCTTCCTGCGAGCCGTATTCACTTGTGAGTATTAATTGAAACAATACAATACAAATAAACTTTGTTTCTCTATCCACAAATTAGGTACAATAGAGGTGATACAATAGGGCACAATGGAAGTAATTTGTGGAAAGACTGGGTCCTAAACTAGATCAGAGATCTGTTTCTTAGGATGCCAGGCGTCCCAAAAACTAGGACAACAAAGTATGAAACATACTGTAGACATTAAGACAACAACCTTTTCCCCTTTTCTATTCAATTAAATTCTGCTTTATGGACTCTCTGCACAACGTCGCCAATGTCACGTGTTAAATGTTAAAGTAAAAGCAAGATAATTTATAAAAATTACAATGTCATGTCAAGATTTTTCTATAATCTTCCCCTTTTCTGCCCGACTGGGCAAGGTAATGCTTTTCTTGCGTATGCATGAATGTATAACGTTTCTTTAAGCCCAACGAGGTTTGATTACCCTTTGACAAATGACGTGTCAAATTAAAGTTATCGATAACGCCAGTAACACTGACTAGAAGACGTCAAAAAAAATATTAGCTGTCGTACTGTTAGTGAGTAATTAAAAATAAAAATAAAGGAGCTCCAAACAAAAAAAAACCATAAAGCACAAGCTAAAGTGTCAAGCAACGCCTAAATAAGTTCATTGAAATTTTAACCTCAGCAGGTGGGACCCACCCAAGTAGCCTGCAAGAGAAGATTAAACATTCAATGGAGTCATTTAGGACTTACATAAGACTTTTTAACAATCGGGTTATTTATTTTTATAATAAGTTTTTTCAGTAAACTTTTATCGCTCTTATCTATCCACATTTCCCAAAAGACAGTTTCAAACAAGTCAACGTAAACTTAAAATTACTGCAGAGCCCGAACAAAGTTAACTATAAATAGGCCATCACCGGGCTCACCTAGCGACAACATTGTTTGCGGAGCTTGATTTGAGGCAGGTAACATTTGGTTCTATTTTATGGTGCACAATGTAAATTATCCAACAAAAGAGGTTTTAGCGGATCATGTATTGCTTACTTCTCCATGAGCGCAGAGTTGAGGCCCTTGAGGATCTCAGTACACTGCTGGTGGTACTCAAGCAGGCCCTCGGCGAAGAAACTGAGCTGCGCCACTTGCTCCACCTGCGGAGTCCACGGAGGATCATTGGGCGTCACCTCTTTACAGACGACACTGACTGGCCATAGCATTATTTTATGAGTTGCGATGCCCAAACAAAGTTCTCCAACTGCGGTGTCCTTGAAGGATTATTCAGCATCACCTACTTACGGATGACAAATGAACTATAGTGTTATTTCATGATTCGCGATGCTCAAACATAGTTCTCCGTCTGCGGTGTCCATGGAGGATCATTGAGCATCACCTCCTGGCCATAGTGTTATTTTATGACTTGCGATGCCCAAACATAGTTCTCCACTGACTATAATAACTTTTAATGATCAGCAAGGCACAAACTTTCTTATATATTTAACAAGTCGATCGCGTTTGGATTTATGGGTTAACTATGGCCACAAATAAAGGCACATTAAGCTGACAATTTAAACTTGAAACATTACATAATCGTACAATGTATGTATTGTGTACATATGCACTGCACAATAAATAAAGTTATTTACAGCCTATAAGTACCTGAACCTCTGATAGTCTCAGAAAAATAGAAAGGAGAGAGAGAGAGTGAGGTTTACCGAAATCATCATCATGATACGTGGTTAGTTTTATCAAAACAAAGGTGAAAATGCTTAAGCTGCTAAGACAGGGAGAATCTTAGAGGGAGAGTATCTATTTTATTTTAAAACGACAGAGCTCAGTCACAATCGTTGGACCAGTAATGGAACCCTATAAAAATAAACTTATGTTGATCAACTCACATCGTTATCCAGCAGGTTGAACATGCCAATTTGCGCCAGCTGAAGAGACTCTGCAAATTTCTCCTCCGCCTGTCGGATCTCATCGTCTGCAATGTGAGCACCTTTTGTATCCCAGCTTCCCCAACCACGCACACAAGCAAAGCGGACAGGCGCACACGCACGCAGATACAAATATAAGCACGCGTGTAGGCGTGTCCAGCGCACGCACAAAAGTACATACAGACATAAAGATTCGTTTGATCACAAATTACAAATAATGTGTGTGTGATGTGAATAACAGAAACATAATAACAAACCAAAGTGTAATAGCAACACATAATATAAAAGGAGTTCGAATACAAACCAAACGTCGAAACGAAAAGGTCGGATTATAAAATGTTTCATGGAGGCGATTGGGTCGACGGCGGTAGCAGGATCGGGAGACGAAAACATGGAAAAAAACGAGCTTTTGTTATAGTGTTTGTTTAGATGAACATTAGCAGTCTACAAACTGAACAAGCCCTAGTATGACTGAATGTCGGGGAGGTGTGATGGTGTCTGATGATGGATATGCGTCCCTGGCATTCGTATATATGTGTTAAATCTTTAGTTTCTTTTTAACATACCCTGCCTTGGAGTGTTGCTGTGACTTGGGCTCATGTAAGGGCTGATCCTACCAGGCGCTTTGAAATTTTAAACAGAAGAAGAAAAAGAAAATTAGACTCTAAAACGTAACTGAAAATAACGTTTTTGTAAGTGAATAGAGAAATAGATATAGCAGGGCTTTATGTAGAGGAGTAATAATCACCTTTCGCTTGTCTACGTCGTTTGCAGTCGAAGTCAAGTCTGCGGCCCTGGAGTTTCTTCCGGTGATGCTACAAATTGGGACACAAAGAGGTTCTTAACTGATTATTTAAATCACTAGATAAACATAACAAATAGAATAAGGACTGTATCGTTTGTTTACCCACTTATCTATGTTATGAGCGCTTTTCATCGCTTATCATCAGTATTTTCAGATTTATACATTTTCAAATGAGCATCCGTTTTACGATAACACAGTTGGTTATTCAAATAAAGGTCGTGGGTTCAATACCCCTTCAATACCGAGTTGCCATACTTGGATTTCTACAAATGGCTTAAGTCTGGGTGTTTTCCATGTTAGTGATGTCCTTCTCTGGTTACCATAGTACAGCTTATCCTTTTTTACCAGGTTAAGTGATTGTGTGACGTGAAATAGAAGTAGGAGGTCAAGCTACACCGGTCTCCTCTACACTCACCATAACTTCTTTCAAGTCTTTGGTCTGCAGATGGTGCAGCGGCTCAAGGAAACTCTGCTTGATATTGTCGTCGAGCGAGTACTTCACGTCGGCCATCTGTTTCAGCGCCTCGCCCATCTCGATGAGGCATTGTGCTGGAATAATGTAATGTCACAAATATTAAAATACATCAGTTTTGACTCAAGAGTTCTGAGTCAAATCCTTTCGGAATCCTGACGTTTGCGATGGAAGACGATTGAATCGTTCAGGATTTCGAGGGCGTAACATAGGAGCAGAGCATAAGCAGCCTATACGTCCCACTGCAGGGTACATGCCTTCCCTCAGAGAGATCACCGCGCGTGCCCACCGCGATTGGTGAATTCAAGTGGTAAAGTATCTTAATACCTCAGACACTCAAACTTCCCAATAAAATTTTCAATCACAATTAGAGCGTATTACTACTCCAAATTCACAATCACTGATTTGGTTACAATGTTCTATAACAATGTAATGCGAGTAAAAAAAACCGTTTGCACTGACACTTGGTCGTAGAAACGTCGGTCAGAGCAATACATAAGCCTTCTCCTTTAATCCCCTAAATACATGGACCCTTAAAAGAATTTCCACGAGGAGGACCGAATCGAAGTGGTTATAAAACCACTGTAATGTTGCCGAAAGGAGCCGGAGAAACTTCGTTTTTCGTGTCGTAAGCGTCAACTTACTATTTAAGCCGTGAAAAGTCCCTGAAGCAATGATAGTTCGATTACACTAAGTGTACCATCGCACTGAGCAAAATGGCTATTAAACCCCTTACTTATATACAAAAGTACTCTTAGGGGACTCACGTAAGACACTAAGCGTCGCATGTGGAAGTTCAGTTCGGGCCTGGCTTATAAACCAATTTAGGTTCTACTCTCATTGATTTCCATTTATTTGCCTTTGCCTGAAGCAAGTTTTCTCAGAGAGAAACAGCCTTTGGTCCAATCATTATGCTGAGCAGGGTGATTGGTGATAATATTTCACGAATCCATAAATCCCTAACCACATATCAACTGGTCGATTTATTATTTTATCTTATACTCGTAGCTCGTTAGTTTAAGCTGTAAGATTTTGTATGAAAAAAATCTGTCCATGATCGAGTGAATACAACACATTGAAGCAGCAATAGAATCTGGAATCTAAACGCTTGTACCAATACAAGAGAATGCAGTCGCCTAGCACGCCGTTGAGCTGTAAGTAATGTTGGCTGACTTGGCCGCCCTGTTTTCTGATGCCCTTGAATTCCGCCATCTTGGACCACGCCCTCGGACTCGCTTCTTTCTCTATGGTTGAATCACTATGCCGAATTGGGTGGTTATTGATCATAAACCGTAATGCGAGTGGTTTGGGGCAAATGACGTCAAATATATTACTAGGTTGATATGGATATGCCCTCTGGAGCCTCGGATGTAAAAACAACAATCTTTACTCGACTCAGCTACTCGAATTGCCATTCCGCGCCTGTCACATTTTCTCTCAAGCGTATCCATAGCATGCCAACATGTCGCGAGTACCAACCATTACTACCTGGTTCTGATCACTAGTAACAACAGACATCTCGGCATTGCATCGAACGAATTAATCCATTATTCTATCATTGCATCATCTATCAATCTGTCATTCAGCAACCTATAAATGCATCAATCTGTCAATCTAAGGCACTAGCAGTGACACGTCCGACTACTAAAACAGAGCATGGGATCGAGTGCTGTTGGAGGCGGCCGTACTTGATTTGTACATATGGCCTCAGTTTGACCATTTTGCAAGTTTGTGATGTCCTTGCCAGGTTACCAAAGCACGGGTCATCCTAGTTTGGAATCAGGGGTTCTATTACGTTACTGCTCCGCTATATGGACTCGTCCAGTTTAGCCTACTTTGAACTGTCAAATACATACATATTTTGATATTTCGGAAACGACCATATGCATAACTAGATACATTAGATAGTTACTTAACAAGAGGGCAGGATAAGTGATTGTGTTGAGTGGAAGTTATAGGTGAAAACGAGCCACAACCTAATATAAGGTAAACTCGCGCCTGTATCCCGTAGGGGTAGTAACATACCAGGATTTTAAAAACCTATTTAGAGGCTAAAAATTCCACCCATGCCGGGACTTGAACCCGCGACCTCTGGCTTACCGTGCCAGATTAGCCTTTTTGGCCTCTAAATAGGTTTTTAAAATTCTCCTCAGCACGGGTTAGTGCAACAAAAAGAATGTACCACGACTTGCCACTTGCCACGATCCTGATACCTTTTTCGCTTCATCAATATTCATTAGTCGTTGCACGCACGCACGCCAGATTCGGGTACTTTGCTAAAACGAGTCACTTACAGAATATGGAGTCTTCGCCGAGCTTGCGCCCGTATAAAAGCATGCAGTCCCCGAGCACGCCCTCGGGCTGCGGGTAGGTGTTGCTCTTGGCTTGCCCGCTGAGTTTGCTGATGCCCTTCACGGCCGCCATCTTCGCCCGCGCCGTCGGATTCGGTTGCAGGTACTCTTTGGTCTTGATCTGCAGCTCTTCGACTAGCTCGCAGGTGACGTCTGTTTTCTGTAAAAAGTTTGGAGGTTGACCGGTGGCAGCGCATCGGTAGAACGCTTGCCTCACATGCGGAAGGGAAACATCATGAAGAAACAAGAGTGTTACGGTGTTAAATATACCTAAGCGCTTGGTACGTACAATGGCCCAACTATAAGGCTAAGTGCCGAAATCTCAGGTTCAAGGAGAAGAGAACTTAGCCGCAGTCATCAAAGTTCTCTTCGTTGTTTTAGTCGCTTCACTTCTTCAATTAAAATTTAATTGAGGTAAAATTTGTGATACTTACTCTTTCCATTTCCACGAAATCCAGGTCCAGCTTGGTGCCTTCAGCACCGCCCATCTTTTCCGTGACATACTGTGGACACAGAAACAAAATTTTATTAGATTTCACAAATTTTCTGCTGTGAGGCCTTGTTCAATTCAAGCACATTGAACAAGGCCTCACAGCACAGGTTAGGTACTAAACGTTAAACCTCAGGCTGTGCCTCAAATATTGTGAAGCCTGGATAAACAATGTTTTATGTTCTACGTTCCGGCGTAGAATAGTTTAACGATCGGTTTTAATACCGAAGCTGAAAGTCCCTTTTACTCGTATTTATGACAAAAGTTGTGATAATATTGGAGCGAATGATGCAGGGGCAGGAGAACAAAGGCGCTGTGGGTCGGGCCGTGACCTTGGTCGAGTTGTGGAGCTTTTCATACTCTGTCTCTGGCTTGTTGTTTGCCGTTTAATTGTTGCTGTCGCTTCCCATTTTGCGACCGTGTAATATCGAATAATGATGTGTCGCTCGGATCCTTCGGCCGCTGATTTTATTATGTTATTTGCGGGTTCCTGGTTCCTCAAAACGTAGTTCTTAGTCAGATAGAAGTGGCGTGCCTTGGGGCAGGCCTTTTTCCAGCAGTAGTAGAGAACGGGGTGATTGATGATGTAGATAGATAGATAGATAGAATATTCTTTATTGAATGTACACCAGGAATTACATATGAGAATTTAACAATAATATAGTACAGTACAATTTTCTTTTCCAGCATAATGATTTTTCCTTCTGCTGCTAGCTTAGCGTTTATCAGTCAGTGATAGTATTTATATTCGTAGTTGTTAACCGTACATAAAATTTGACATGTCTTTTCCTAAATAGAATAGAATAGAATAGAATAGAATAGAATAGAATAGAATAGAATAGAATAGAATAGAATAGAATAGAATAGAATAGAATAGAATAGAATAGAATAGAATAGAATAGAATAGAATAGAATAGAATAGAATAGAATAGAATAGAATAGAATAGAATAGAATAGAATAGAATAGAATAGAATAGAATAGAATAGAATAGAATAGAATAGAATAGAATAGAATAGAATAGAATAGAATAGAATAGAATAGAATAGAATAGAATAGAATAGAATAGAATAGAATAGAATAGAATAGAATAGAATAGAATAGAATAGAATAGAATAGAATAGAATAGAATAGAATAGAATAGAATAGAATAGAATAGAATAGAATAGAATAGAATAGAATAGAATAGAATAGAATAGAATAAATGAATGCGGGCGACTGACGATAAATTTAATTGAATTGAAAATTTCTTTATTGCACTAAAATAATTATTTACAAAGGCGCTATTTTCTCCCAGCTGACCTAAGTTGGTTCCTCTTTTCTTTTTGACAGACTTCAAAAAAGCAGGAGGTTCTCAATTCACGGCCGTTCGTCGGTCAGGACCATCGTTATCATCAACAAGACTACAAGGACTTTGTACAAGCTTATCTTTTAGGTCGTTGTATTTTTTCAGTCAAATCTCTTACTGAGCTTCAAGCTTTCAGTCCGTGGTGTTTTTGTCCTTGAATTTGTGACGGCCAAAAAGCTTCACTTTTAACTTTTGCAGACGATCTGACAACTAGAGATGTAGATATTTAACTGCCTTGCCTGATCTAAGGATCGAGGTCATCGCCGTAGCGGACGTTTAGTCCTTGACACTCCTTGATCAATATGACTAGACCGACGATTGTGAACACGGATTAAGATCCTTCAAAGTTATTTACATTTCTTGATTTGTAGCTGGAAATACTACTCGCTAACGAAAACATCGGGAGGAAACCCAACAGTTTATAAATAGATCCTTCAATTGCCTAGCGGTGACAAAGTTGATTAAGGGAGTTAATCAAATCTCATCTCATCTCTTTCTCAGAGTGAAGACCTATGCCCCGCCATGGGACGTACAAAAGCCAAACAACGACTGATTATCTGAGGTAGGGTTCCAATGTAGGTCGCAGTCTGGGTCAAGGGCGCACCCCCTCCACCCCCTGTTTCAACCGGCCCCTGCGTCAGGCAGGATAACGTGAGGCAAGGCTTTCGGGGAAATCTGTGTAACACTTTTATGTGTGTTACGTTATGGCATTTATTAGTGTTACCAAATTAGGCTACAGGCTGATGACTAGTGATCACTTCACTATACTAGTTTTTAGGGTTTTGTACCCGAAGGATGCCAACGGGACTTAATTAATACGCCTACGGCGTCTGTCTGTTTATCTGACCTATAACGGGCTGTTTCTCTTTAACCGTAATAAGTAACCAGTGTTATTATGGCAGACTGGCCACATTTGGTAAAAGTATACTCTTTATTTTACAATAATTGAAGGATGCTAACGGGACTTAATTAATACGCCTACGGCGTCTGTCTGTTTATCTGACCTATAACGGCCGTTTTCTCTTTAACCGTAATAAGTAACCAGTGTTATTATGGCAGACTGGCCACATTTGGTAAAAGTATACTCTTTATTTTACAATAATTAAATATTGCAACATATGAGTGAGACGGATGCTAGTCGTCACAGCGGCCATAAGTCTGGACATTTGTTGTTCTGTCAGCGACCAAGTCGTTGAACGAACGAACCAAGAACTAGTTTTTTTTCACATCCCTCTTTTGTGTCCCATTGCTGGGCCTCCCCGCCTGTTTTCCGTCTCTCCCTGTCTCCAGCCATCTCGCAAGAACCTCGGCAAGAAAGCATTTAGGTCATCCCGCCATCTTCGCCTTGGTCTGCCGCGACGTCGGTGTCCATTTTGAAGAACCGAGTCGGTCGCAATTTTAGCCCACCTAATGAAGAACTAGTATCTAGAGCAAATAAAAGTTGCTACTAAGCGATGCAGAAATACGATTTTATTGTTATCGTATCAAAGGGAGTGTGAAGTAAACTTTTGAGAAATTGCTAACCGTTAAAAAATAATTAGTCCTGAATTTTTGATGTTTTTATAAGCGGTTTATATTGAGTTTATGATATCTTCCGGTTGCTATGTATGATATGGTGCAAATATCTATTTAGCTACATAAAGGCTAGGCAAGTAATATCAAGACCCCTTGTATAGGAATAAATTAAATACCAATATTCCTTGTGATGCAAGGGATATGCGACTGTATTATAAGACGGTACGGTAGATTTTGGTCTGAAAGTCAGAACAAACGATCTTTTGAAGTCTTGAGGCCGGGCTCACTGCAGGACATTTACGTGTCAGTTGGGCTTACTCAGACATTAATTTCACACATATAAATAATAAAATAATTTATTTGCAACAATCATTAACGCAAACACATAAGTCAAAACAAATCTAATATATAAGAATCTCGTGTCACAGTGTTAGTTATCAAATTCCCCCGAAACAGCTTCACCGATTTTGATAATTTTTTTTGTCTAGGTTTGAGAATAGGGCGTAGGGTAATTAATATAGCAAAACAATGTTTGTCGAGTCAGCTAGTAAGTCTATATAAGTGCGAATACTAAATACAGGTTTGCATAACATTATATATCTCATAGCTTAATTTACGTTATTCACTTGTGTATTGCCGCTTCCAACCGGTCTTTTTGGAAATCCATGTAGGAGGCCTATGTCCAGCAGTGGACTTCTTGTGGCTGAATGATGACGATGATGATTTGTGTATTTCAGTATAGGGTTATTTTTAAGTGTAACTCATCCTGTTGTAACCTCGAACAAATAAAATTAAATAAAAGTAGGTAGCGAAAGGAGGCATTCTGTCTTATTATTATTTTATTATACTTTATTGCACACAAAACCTTTAGCTTTATTACTAAGCTGGCTAGGCTTGGTGCTGAAAAAAGCTTTATGTAGCCGTAAAAAGTCCAGTCCTCATCTCGCATCAATGACGATGTTACATAAGCGGCCTACATACGTCCCACTGTAGGGCACAGGGCGCCTCTCAGGGAGAGAGTATGGGCTTAATCACCACGCGCGCCCACAGCGGATTGACGATGTTAATGTTACTAATAATGTACAATGAATATTTTTACTCTATTTGGCTCATAGAGCAAAATCTTTGTTTACAAAAGATCGTAAAATAAACGAACTTACGTACATAATATAAACGAAGAAGTGTTAAAAATACAAAGCTAACCAATATTACGGTCGGTGAACTGTATGAGGATAGGAACAGGGCCTATTTCTGTCTGGCTGGATCCTGTGTAACCTAACCGTTTCGAGTCGAAAAGATAAAATACTCCGGGAGAAAAAGGAAATTATCTTCAGTGGAAGATAAAACACGGATTGCAGACATTTTAGCTCCAGTTTGTGAAGTTTTATTAATGTTTTCTCTTTGTTTAGTTGCGATAAAACCCTGAAATACGTATCCGACGAGAACCTTTGCTGGATAAGTGACTATTCGCAGAGGCAGAGTACCTGCTAAACATGTGAAACAGTATTTCTACAAAAAGAATCTACATTTCCCCACAAAGCTCTAGATGATTTCTCCTACTGCTACCAACAATAACAGAGCAATTCTTGGTAAAAATGGTGCAGTCGGTTTCTATAAACCAGTTTTTTTCTTAATGTACAAAAACTTCACAATTTAAGAAGAAAAACGATGTTATTTATTTAATCACGATTCCTATGAGACAATTCAAAAAGCAGTTTAAATAGTCTGTTGTAAAGGGAAAGACCGACTTAAACTGGATATAAAGAGAGTTTTAAGAAATCGTGTTTTGATAACGATAACGTGTGTGTTATGTTTCAAACCACAATTTACTGCGATGACTGACGCATAGCAGCAAAGCAGACTGACGACCACAGTCAAGTTAAGAGGGGGCAGTTGTAATATAATATGACAGTTTCTGGTCGGATTTTCCGCGCAAAGAATTCGCCCGCGGTTGGCTGTAATCTGGCGGCTGACAACGAAGTAATAGCGATACCCCATTAAGGGGCCATCAATCACCAAGCAATCTCTACCGCTACATAAGTCTACATGGCACCGCGAAGGAGAGTTATATAGTTATATAGGAGTAGTACTTACGGTGAAAGAAACTTAAAATGGTTTGAACTTAATAAAATTATGAACAAATGTACTGAACAATTTTACAATAAATGCACTCCACATTCATGGTAATATTTTAGAGGTTTAATATGTTTAATATGTTTTAAATATTTGGTCAGCTTTTTTTTTTAATTTTGATTGTATAATCTACTATCAAAATAATTGAACATATATCCAGGTTTTTTATTTATTAATTTTCCTCATTTTAAGCCATTATAGAACGGATAGTAGAGCTTACGTACATTTGTGAAGTTATAGTAGCAATACCACTCGCTAACGGTGAAGGAAAACATCGTGAGGAAACCCGAGTGTCTGAGGTGTTTACATACCTCGGCGCTTGAAATTGCCAATCCCCGGTGGGCACGCGTAGCGATTAAGCCCATACTCTCTCCCTGAGAGAAGGAGAGAGTATGGGCTTAATCACCACGCGTGCCCATTTCCTCACGATGTTTTATTTCACCGTTAGAGAGTGGTATTGCTAACATATCTTCACAAACGTACATAACTTAGAAAACAAAGTCATAGGTAAATGCCCCCACTGGGAATCGAACCTGGGTCTCTCGCTTCCGAGTCCAATGTTCCACCCAGGCTGCCACCGCTGTGGTTGTAGGCTGAATACTAAGCCACTATTCCATTTTTTCAGCCAGTTATAATGCCTGACTACAACCATAGCATTTATTGCATTGATGTTATTGCGCAGTGTAAGTAATGAAAAAATTCAGGCCCGACAGATAATTGCGTGGACATGGCACGTCCTACGCAACTCGTCACGTTCACATGAAAAAATATGACACATTCATAATAATCCTCGGTAGCGAAAATGCCAAGTAATACGGAGTGGAACGTCAACTGCTGGAAATAGTATTCAGATGTATTATTTGATTATACAGAGTTATATCTAAAATGCGCATTTCATGAAACGTGCCTCGTTCATGTTCATGTTCGTAACATTAATGTTCTCCAACTATCTCAGAATTTTTGTTGTACAATTTTCAATAAAAAAAAATATTTTTTCTTTTTCTTTGATATTCTTTGATTTGTGATATGGCGCTGATCATGAAACTGGGCACCGACTACAAATTATACTTCTACAATACCTACATGTATACGTACTTCTAATTTAAAGGTATTTATTAAAAAATTTAAACTTTTTAGTGCTGTAGTGTTTCGGAGTCGGTTATTTAAAAAAATATTTTTTGTGGGGGAGCGGGTGAAAAAAATCTAGTCCCTTATAATCATAATTTACCCTACTTAATTCTTTGCTTTAAAATTTTAAGTTCTCAATTTCCAAAGTCTTCAATCTCCGAAAGTCTTTACTAAAACATCACAAAATTACCCTGGGACTACTTTTACGCAATATGTTATGAAACATATGCATATTACTAAAGGATGGGCCCCATTAGGCCTTATTTACTGCTGTCAATTGAAGAGTTCCGTTTTTCACCTTTGAAAGTCTTCATCAGATCTTCCAAATTAAAATGCAACCAATGGGACATCATATTTATTCGAATAAAAAAAGAATTGTCAAAATAGGTTAAGATTTGATGGAGTTATGCGAGAACATAGTGCTCCGGCACGTCACATATGAGATAGACATAAAATCATCGAAGAAAGTAATTTGGCTTCTCGCAATTACTTAAGGGTAAGTTAACTTCTTCGATCTTAAAGAGTATTTTTAAAATGATTTATTAATTTTGTCTGTGAAATCATCAACGCTTATCAAAAACATACTTTCAGAGTTTCATCGTGAACGCGAAAGGGAAAAAAGTGATCGCCGCAATTTTTTATAAAAGTTTTTAATCTCGCCCTGCCGATGCCGTGAAAGTCAGAGAGCATCCGCTGACGAAATTTTATATAATAGCTTGTTGAGAAAGTTTAATAATACGTGCAAAGTGTGTATTTCTTATGCTAAGCTAATTAGTTTTAGACGCCCTCTGCTCGCTCCTGTAAAGGTAATTGGCAATGGGCGGGGGGCACGATTTCAGTCTAAAATGATCCTTAATTACTAACGAACTTAGAGTCTCATACCTCAGCGCTTGAAATCGCCAATCCGCGGCGGGCACGCGCGGTGATTAAGCCCATACTCTCTCCCTGAGAGAAGGCCTGTGGCCTCCAGTGGGACGTATATAGGCTGCTAATGTTAGAGTCTACAATACAGGTTAGCCCATACTCTCTCCCTGAGAGAAGGCCTGTGGCCTACAGTGGGACGTATATAGGCTGGTAATGTTAGAGTCTACAATACAGGGTTTAAGTTTTTAATCTCGTTTTTTTTTTTGCAATTTGCAAGCCTGTCATTGCCTGTAAAATAGGTTTGCTAAGCGTAAGCTTTAACGTGACTCTTAAGTTCTTGATTATATCCACCCATCTTAGAAGCTAAAACTATTGAATGCAACTGATACCTAATATTATAAGTATAACGTAGCAAAATGTTGGGCCATACTTAGGCAAGGGGCCAAAACTATTTCGGTGTTGTTTATAAAAAACACTATTCCCTTAAAACTCCATAAACGCAGTAAGATAGTCTGTGGTAAAGTTTTTCCCCTGTAAAGTCTCTGCCACAGACTCTTTATCCGGCCATTTAAGGTGGTTTTATGGAGTCATGTTTCTATTAATAAAACCGTTTAATTTTAGTTTGATGTAAGGAATCAGGCATGGAAATAATAAATATTAATTTTTTTAGAAATTTATTACTGCGTTCTGAGCTACGAGTCGGGTCTATTCTGTAGTGGAGAATAAGGCAGCAAAGAAACTCCACTCTAACCATCTATTTTCAAATCATCTTATCACCATGTGTAAAGCACATAGTTCACAAGTTCACAAACTAAGCCTGCTTAGTTATCACTCTGGCGATAATAAACGACTGACCAAATTATTTCTAAAGAACCCAAATTAAAAGTAATTGCCAAGGAAACAGAATTTAAAAGTAACGGAAATATAACCTCACCAGACGGGCGATAAACCACGAACAACCTTTCCTTAAACCGACACGAAGCAAACTATATAAATTATGTTGTTATGTTTTGCCTTGGACATGGTAAGAAAAAAATTGCATATTTGTGTAAAAACATACCTGATTCGCTTTGTTGATCTGTTTCTTGAGTCCAGCGAACGCCATCTCGAGTTGCTCCTTATCTTAAATGCAATGTTTGACTATCTGAAACAAACATCATATATTTATGTAGCATTTATACGTCCCACTGCAGGGCACAGGCCTTCTCTCAGAGAGTATTGGCCTAATTATCACGAGTCACCACATCATATTATTATGCCGGCGACAGACATGAGTTCAAAGAAGTTATCAAATAAGTGTTCACATGTTTGGCACTGGCATTTGATACTAATCTCACATATTTGATCACTTAAGTGCGCTTTGCCGTTCCGTGTCGGTTTTTAGCGCACATTAAAGGGATCAAAGGCCAAATGTTTGTGTGCCTGCCACTCTGCGCACACTGCGCACGTCAACGTTTTGGCTGTTTTTGTTCATTTATTTGCACGAATAATAAATAATAATTACACACACATAAACAATATAATATGCAAACTGTTACTGACCATACCTATTATGTTCGTCGTGGTACAATGTACATATTCCTAACGTAACTAGTATTCTTATATTGTTCCAGTTCACATATTGTTGACAATATTGGTGTGGTTTTAAGCTTGGCATTGGAGTGTTGATAATCATACAGCTATTTTATTGCAGATACACTTACTTGTATTTTATAATGTGTACCTAGTGCTTTCGGAAGTCATAAAATTATGTATCATAGTCCAATTGATTGTGGTTATTTATATAAACTAAGAGGATTAAAAGCGGAGCGGACCAAAAGCAGAGGTAAAGCGAAGTAAAGATTAAAGTAAAGATTATGACGCAATATTATTTGTAACCTATTATATGTACCTATTACCTACTATACCTATTATAAGGCAAACTCACTTAGTTATTCGACGCTCCAAGCTTAGAACGAGCAAGCAAATATCTCTATATTTGGGTATTAGGGAGGTATTAGGAACAATTTATCCTTTTAGCCAGATATTATTCTATAAAATTTTATAGAAAAACCGTCTTAAGAAAAGTAGAAAATATTGTATAAAAACTAAAAAGGTTGTTCTACTGATTCAGGTAGATTACTACTTTAGATGTCTATTCTGCACTAATGAACTGATTTTCAGGTAGATGACTCATATGTCTGCATCATAACGAACAATTTTTCTGAAGGAAACGGATATTGAGGTTTAACGTAGCACCTTTCATTTGCACATTTTTGCAGAATAGCATCCAGTATCGTAAACCATTCGCAATAATTTCTTCCCAAGGAACTTTTCTTATAGAAAACGAATCTAAAAATGTCAACGCACAATGTATTCAAAGCATGATCAGGATCTAAAACAGGCGTAGCTTTTGTTTATTCTTATGCTGTGTGCAATAAAAAAGCTGAAACGAACCTTATGCACATTTTCGTAACCAACGTTTTTTTATTGGCAATAGACTATAATTGATTTTTATAACCTACTCAATATTTAATTCGACATTTAATTTTATTTGACACTAGCTGTGCCCGCGACTCCGTTCGCGTACATTTCGATTTTTACGAAGCAATTGTATGGGGGCCACGTCTTATCATAACTGGAGCTAGAATTTAAATAGCCTATCCTGTGTCCCAGATGTCTATATGTTTTTATACCAAATTTCATCAAATTCGGATAATTGGTTTAAGAGTTATGGAGGAACATACATACATACATACACACATACAGAAAAAAATTCTAAAAATCGTGAAATTAGTTTCAGTATCATATATTGAGCCTATAAACACAATATCTCTGAAAACAAACTAACTTACTCCATGACCGACCCTTACAGATTTATTATTAGTATAGATAATCATTTTCATGACATAGTACAAATATTGACACACAAACAATGACATGTAAATAATAATTAAGGCTCGATTTATAGAACATAACTATTATTTCAATACATTAATGCATGCTGTAATTATTAATATAATAGAAAATTATGCAATCTTGTACGCCCAAGGGCTTAGCATAGTGAAGTTATATCTAATACCGGAGATCTGTACATACCGAAACCATACCGAAACTATGTTATACAACGAATAAACTGAATTGAATTGAACTGAACATTTGTTTTGCCAACGAAATATAGTATTTTATATTGGTGTACGGAATGTGTTTCTTTCGGGTCAGGCGTCAGTTTTTTAACACCCGCTATGTAAAGAGCATGAGCGAGTAACAAATGATATGTATCGAGTGTACGAGTGTATGTAACATGAGGATAAAAAGAAATTCCTGTATGTAAGGAACGGGAGTTTCTGTGTATGCTCAAGTTACACACACAGCCTGCAAGCAAACAAGATGTATGCAAACCATTATGTTGCAACAAAAGACGTCGTTGTTGTGTGTGTAGCCGGTGTGTAGCCGATACAAAATTATCTTTGATTTTCTAATCGAGAAATCGTCTGACAATTAACTCATTTCAACATTTGGAAAACTATGCAACGTCAATGCTGCCCATACAAAGACGTTTGCATACAGCCACACCCATTTATCGCACTGTTGCGTAATGTTTGATGAAAAACACAAGCAGGAGACGCAGCCACAGTATAATGAACACACAGTAGGCAATGTTTGCCCTCGCTCGATCGGAGTAGAGGCGACAGGGTTGACGTGCTTGTGTTTCAAATTCGATACCGCCACATTTAAATATTGCCGGCAGCGATTAGATGAGAAAGGCCGATTACAGATATTGTAAAATAAGTATAGGTACATTTCTGTGATACCAATTTGTATGACTTCTTCTTCATATCACAAAGTACGATCGAAAATGCTGTCATAATATATATTTTTTAATGTAATCTATGTTATCCAGGCCATAATAACGACTCGACTGATACTCTACATATCAAAATTAGATGAAGTTTAAGCGCTACGAAGGAACATACATAAATAAAAACATATAACATACCCACATAGACTGGTAAAATGAAACATTTTTAGTTTCAGGATCTTTTCACTCTACAGTCTCTAGTTACTATGTAAAAGAAGAGAGACTAGAAGTTTATTTAATAGTCTTCGCCACATACGTCACTAGATTATGTGGAGAAAAAGCTGACAAAGAAACTCTACATTCAGTGATTTCAAAAGTGGAACTTCTCAGTTCGTAATCAGTTGTTTAGTGGCAAAGCGTGAAACATAAGCGAAAAATAGGCAACAGGAAGCGAACGCAAAGTCTCAAAAACTTTAGCATCATAGACATAGTGCGCACGGCATCTCAAAATTTAAGATTGTTTTGCCAAGTGCCATCGAGTCGCTCTGTCCAACGCGGTACGAACAACTGTAAAGCGAAATTCGTCGCGAAATTTTAGTTAAAAAACATTTCGAGACCATTCCGAGAGCTCTTATTAAACAACTTTTCCTTCATCCATTTGCGCAGCAATAAGTGGATAGCTCCTCTGGAACACGACGTTTTTGTATTGGCACCGCGCCATGTGCCGCGCGCGATCGATAGCGTAACATTATGCAAGCCCCGGGTCAACAATGCGCACGGTGGACCATTGAACCTACGCCTGTATGCTCTGCCTTACAATCAATGGGACTACACAATTAAGGTAGCTCATTTAAAAGAGCCTGCTAGGTACGCGTATTCCATAAAATTTTCAATGAGGATCGATTTATTGTTGTCCGGTGTAGAAACTATCTATTAACTAGGCAATTAGAACAGTATTTTCTACCTTAATTATTACAGGTACTTTGTTTAGCTGACCAAATTCCTAATTCAGAAATAAAACTAAGACAAAAAAATTAAGTACATACTTAGAAGTCGGTGTAGATTGCTTTACTAATAATAATAAAATTACATGGAGCGTTGCAAATTATACAAACAGTAGAAGGACCTAAGCATGCTGAAAGTAGTTTATGTCTGACCTTACCCGTAATAAGGTAATTAACAATCTGACAAGGCAAAGTGATAAAGCGGCGCCAAATATATTTGGAGTATTTGGGAGGGATTCTTTACCATATATTTCATTCAGATTTTGTCTGGGACTAAGAGCTGGAGTAATACACCTTTGTCTTGAGACACGGGTATTTTGGACGCGAAAATGTGTTTTAGTTTCCCGACCGCTGCCCATCGGAATTGGAATCGACGAGTGACCTCTTTCTCGAAGTTGGACTTACTTAACTGGACTGTTTGTACCAGGTTAAGTGGTGGACAACTTCGTGGTCAGAGCCGCCAACGTTGATAGGAGTGAGTGCTACATGGGAGTTCGACATTATCTTAGTCTTGTCCATGTTCATTTTAAGACTCACTCTGTTAGAAGCTCTGTTCAGGTCATTGAGCATTGAACTCAAATGGCTTTTTGGCAAACCGGCTTTTTCGGGGGGCTGGAAGTCATCGAGCTTACGTGCGAGACAATTCGTAATGACTCTTGAGAAAAGCTTATAGTGAGATCTGGTCGCTGACTATGGGCCTCATAAGGCTCAAGGTCGCCCAACGCGCAATGGAGAGAGCTATGTTAGGAGTTTCACTGCGTGATCGAATCAAGAATGAGGAGATCCGCAGAAGAACCCGAGTTACAGCTCGTAGAATTGCTCAGTTGAAGTGGCATTGGGCGGGGCACATAGCTCAGAGAACTGATGGACGAAAAAGTTTGACCTGGCGACCGCGGTCCGGACGACGCAGCATGGGCAGGCCCCCCACCAGATGGTCTGACGACCTAGTTACGGTGGCGGGGAGTCGCTGGATGCGGGCGGCACAAGACAAGGAAGCTTGGAAAACCATGAGGGAGGGTGCTCAAATAGCTGGTGATGATGAGGGTAAGCAAACCACTCGATAGACATTATTCCGTATTTTCGTGTTTTTTTAAGCATTGCTTTGTTTACATGTTTGAAAGCAGAATGAAATTAAAAAACATTGTAACGAGGTACACTATTTTTTTAGAATCTGACGCATTACGGTAGGAGTCTGAATGTAGATAGGAAAAATTAGGCTGTTAGCCTAAATATTAACTTAAAACGCGTCCCATTTTCTTAATTAAATGCACTGACATTTTGGTGCATTTACGTAGGCTTTGCACTCAACAGTCTTACAGAGTGGTCTTAAACGTCTTCCTATTTCAGTAGTGACAGTGGTGAAAACGTAGAGCTCAAAATATGTCAAAACGTTAGTACACAAAACGGAAACTACGGTTTGCCCTGTTCCAGTAGTAACAGTTGTGACAATGTAGAGCTAAAAATATGTCAAAACATTAGTACACAAAACGGAAAGTATGGTTTACCATCTGTCCCAATAGTGGCACTTGTGAAAATGTAGAGCTAAAAATATGTCAAAAAGTTAGTACACAAAACGGACATTATGGTGTGCCCTCTGTTCCAGTAGTAACAGTTGTGAAAATGTAGATATAAAAATATTTCCAAACGTTAGTACACAAAACGGAAACTACGGTTTGCCCTGTTCCAGTAGTAACAATTGTGACAATGTAGAGCTAAAAATATGTCAAAACATTAGTACACAAAACGGAAAGTATGGTTTACCATCTGTCCCAATAGTGGCACTTGTGAAAATGTAGAGCTAAAAATATGTCAAAAAGTTAGTACACAAAACGGACATTATGGTGTGCCCTCTGTTCCAGTAGTAACAGTTGTGAAAATGTAGATATAAAAATATTTCCAAACGTTAGAACACAAAACGGAACCTATGGTTTGGCCTCTGTTCCAAAGTAACTGTGCTTTTTAATGTATTTGGTTTCCTAACTGTGAAAATTTTGAGCTAAAAATAGGTCAAAACGCTAGCACACAAAACGGAAACTATGGTTTGCCATCTATTTCAATAGCGACAGTTGTGAAGATGTAGAGCTAATATATGTCAAAATGTTAGTACACAAAACGGAAACTATGGTTTGCCATCTATTTCAATAGCGACAGTTATGAAGATGTACGAGGGTCATTCAATAAATACTTAGCCTACAAAAAGTAAACGAAAATTTTGGAAAAGTGGCAATTTATTTTTCAACATAGTCTCCTTTTAGTTCGATACACTTAGCCCAGCGATACTCCTTAACCCGTCCGAAAAATAGTTTTTGTCAAACTCTGCAAAATAGGCCTCCGTGGCGGCGATGACCTCCTCATTTGATCCATATCTATTCCCGGCGAGAGATTTTTTCAGATAAGGAAACAGAAAGAAGTCACCAGGGGCCAAATCTGGAGAATACGGTGGATGGGGCAGCAATTCGTAGCGTAATTCGACCAATTTGGCCATGAAAACGGCAGACGTGTGAACCGGTGCGTTGTCGTGGTGATACAGCACTTTTTTCTTCGCCAGATGGGGTCGTTTTTTTCTTTAATTCGGCGTCGAATCGGCCCAATAAATCGGCATAGTAAAGCCCTGTAATTGTTTTACCCTTCTCGAGGTAATCGATGTAGATCACACCTTGTGAATCCCAGAAAACGGTGGCCATAAGTTTTCCGGCCGATTTTACAGTTTTCGCCTTCTTTGGAGCACGTTCCCCGGTCTGGATCCATTGTTTTAATTGCTCCTTGGTCTCTGGTGTGTACCAGTGGATCCAAGTTTCATCGACGGTTACAAAACGACGCAAAAATTCCGCTGGATTCCGCTTAAACAGCGCCAAACACGTCTCCGATGTGGTCTCACGGTTGCACTTGTTTTCCGGTGTGAGTAAACGCGGCACCCATCGCGCCGACAGCTTTCTCATGCCGAGTTCCTCGTGAATAATATGATGCACTGTTCCTTCTGAAATGCCTACAGTCTCAGCTAGCTCCCGAACCTTCAATCGGCGATCTGCCAATACGAGATCATGGATTTTTTTAATGTTTTCCTCCGTAGCAGCTGTTTTCGGTGTACCTGGACGTGGTTCATCAAAAACCGACGTACGGCCACGTGCAAACTCGTTGAACCAATTCTTGACGGTGGCCATCGATGGAGAAGAGTCACCGTACACAGCATCCAAGCGCTCTTTGATTTCGATGCGCGTTTTCCCTTCCAAAAATAGGAATCGAATCAACGAACGATATTGCTCTTTTTCCATTTTCGTAAAACCGATCGATACGTTCGCTTCCATAAGTTGTCAAATTAAAACAAATGAAGGGATTGGAATGAAAATTTGAAAAAAGAATTAAAAAAGAATGTGCTACACTGTGGTAAAACTCTTTTGAAACTACAGCGCCCTCTGGCGATGAGGCTAGGTATACTTATTGAATGCACCTCGTATATGTCAAAACGTTAGTACACATATCGGAAACTATATTTTATATTAGTTGTCGGTCGCTTTTTTGACATAATATTGTACCTTAACGTGGCACAATTTGAGATATAGAAAGAGAGAGGGAGAGAGAGATAGACTTGGTAAATCTTAATCACGAGTGCCCACCACGGTTTAACGATTTCAACCTCTGAGATAAACGAACACCTCAGACCTTAAGGTTTCCTCACGATGTGTTATCTCTTATTTAGATGAAATCACGTCATAAGCTACATTAGCCTATTGCCCCACACCCAGCCCTTCGGCCATAACCACTTCTAAAAGTAACTCTTTAAAAAGCTTTCCCACACGGCGTAACTTACATTATTACTGTTTTTCGAGCAAGGCATTCCGCGGGCGATCCGGCGGCGAACAATTGCGAACTTTCCCAACTCTTTTCATTTCGTACAATGTCGACCCATTACTGGAAATTCGCGAGGCGTACATAATAATAACTCTTGTTGTGGATTTCCACTACGCACGTGTACCTATTTCTTATTTTATAGGACACACAAAATATTTCGGATTTTCACAGCAGAGAGCCTTGTCAAAGTCGTAAGTGATTATGTGCATCGTTCGAATATTGCTCGTAATCAGCAGTAATTTTCAAAAGGATTTCATTTGCAATCTATTCAGTTTCTTTTTTTTTCTTTTCAAAGTCTCATTATTCAATTCATAACCCAATTAAATGAAAATGTTATTGCTTAGCAGCCAATTTGTATTTTATTTTTATGTGGACCGTTGTTTGGCTCTAAAAAATAAAATATACTAGATAGTATGTAACACTATTTTTTTTTAATTAGCTCGCATATTTAAAAAAAGACGTACAAATAAAGTTGAAAGCTGAAATTAAGTCAAAATAATACTGATGGATCCCAAATCAAAACATGTTACGGTCGACAGCATATCAATCTTTACATACATACACTCTAATTAAGGACGACTTTGCAACAAAATTGTAAAGGTTGACCTGTTATCGACTGTACCTAGAAAGTCAATGCTGACCAGTAGAACTGTAGTTAATCGATAGTAGCGTAACAATCACTCTTGCGTGTAACGTTTGTTTGTTGAATGTCAGAATGATATCCCATTGCTAAAATGGCCCACAGAGACTAGACGTACAAAAATGACGGAAAACTGATCCACTTTTACTTCTGGAGCGTTCCAAACGATGATATACTTTGTATCAAAGAAAAGTCTCCTTTGATACTTTCAACATTTCGAGGATGATCGCGATGAGCAACTAACTAAGGTCACCACGCGCGGTGTAGGGGCCCTGAACCGACTTTTTAAGCGACTAGTCTAACGATACCCCACACTATGAGGTATACAAGAAAAAAATATCCCTCATTTGGGTGCAGAAATTATTTTCTTAAAGATTTACTCTATTATTTTGTCAGCTCGATTAATATGTATATCTATCCCAAATTTCAGCTTTCTAGCACTGAATAGTCTCTGAGCTAAGCCGCGGACAGACGGACGAGCATGGCGAAACCATAGGGGTTCCTTGTTCACTCATCATCATCCCTGATGATCACAACTGATAATTCAACAGTTCCTGTTATCCCTCGCTACGGACATAGGCCTCTTAAATACACTTCCATAGCGGCCGATTTTGCGCCTTTAGTTCAAGCTCACAAGCTTGTTGCTGACTACGGAACCCTAAAATTCGGACTAGTGCGAGTAGGACAAGCGCCCTCAGGGTGCATGAAGCAATTAAAAACTTAACTTTGCAGTAGAAAATAATGTATTCCCTTACAGCCTAAATGCAAAGATCGGCAAATAATGTTGGGATTGACATATCGTTCGATTGCGTTAACTTAGAACCTTAAATTTGAAACTGGACACTTCTAAGGGACCGTGAGCCTTAGTATTTGGTAATAATTTCAACTTCATCAGTTTATACGTTCCTGAGAAAAAGGATCTTGAGAGACAGACGGACGGACGGTCAACAAAGTGATCCTTTAGGTTCCTTTATAATGGTTCCAATTTGTTCTTTTGAGGAAAAATCCTTTTTAACGTAAAGTACAAAACAAGTTGTGCATTATTTTTGTAATAACATTATTTTAATTTTTCTGAAAATGGGACCTATTTACTTACTTCTTTTGTTGATGAAGCCAAAGCGGTCTGTCAGCATCGTGGCAAGTCGCAAACCCTGGTCTCTGCCCATCCCTCCGGGATACAGGCGTGAGTTTATGTAATGTAATGGGACTTCTTTTGAAACTCCCACTAAAACACGGTCACAACTCAAACAACCGTGATTTTGGATTATAGACAACATTTGAAAAAAATGTAATACTTGTGCTTCTCGAGTTACAACAGTATTTTAGCGGGGTTGCGATAAAATCATTCCCACAACTGAAAATTATTTACAACATATAAAACTTATTACGTGCACTTAACATAACGTAAGAACTGAAGACTCTTTGGTATATATAATTAGTCAAATAACGTTTTAATTACGAATAGTTCATAGTTTAGGAACAACACCAAGAAATACCCACACATTTTGCGGCTGTTTAAGTTTTCGTGGGAAGGTTCGTACATAGAGCCAGTGTTGGAAATGAGTTGAATAAGGAGGGCTACTCAGAACTCGTGAAGCCGAAACGTTCGATTCATTCCTTGTTACAGCGAAAATACCACTGACTCCTGCTTATCACATTTGCAAAACTTCAGGAGAATTCGATACGTCGATCGAATTTATGCCACCAAAGTTTACCGCCCAGACCTAGGATATATGGTAACTCCTAGATACGGAAAAAGGTTACACGCTATGTTAGGGGAAACTTCATTGTTTATTCTTTGAATTCTTATAATATAGCGTTTGAACTGCCAGAGAACTGCAGCAAATAGCAGAAAAAACATAACAAAGATCTTGAGATTGTCATGAGCTGTATGCCTACTGCTAGATGCAACTGGAAAGTGAGACCTCTTGGGAAGCTTCACAGAGCACTGATCTCATGCAGGGATCACATCAAAAGTGTAAATAAGTATTGTTTCCAATAGCAATCATGGACACAAAAAGTCAAGCCTCGATTACGACGAAGAACTAAGAAGAAGACGAAAATCTTCGTCTAGTCTCTACTAGAGCTAGACAATGTGTATTGCAAAGCAAATCCTATAACTGGTTCAGTATGTACGTGAGGAAACATGCGAGGAAAAATTCGGAATTTGTTGCACATGCTACGAGGAACGTGTGACTTACATAAGAATATATCGTAGATGAGTTTTACGAATTGGTTAGACATTGCAGCGCTTCCACTTTATGCTATTGAATGTAAATTTAATACATCTAATCGATGTGTGGAGTGACTGAACGGAGAAACAATATTGTCATTCAGCATAAATTTTTCCAGTGTTGGATGTTCAAGAAGCAATACGTGTAAATAATTTATATAGACACTACACTTCTTTTGACTTGCAGCATTTTCAAATGCTTTAAACACTTACGTCAGACCGATTGGTTGTGTTGAAGACGTATCTTTAAACCATTTATAATATTAAAATATTAGGAAATTATATTAAAGTGTTGGTAGCAATCCATAGATTCACACATTTCCTGTCTTTAGTATACCTTGGGTAACTCATTATACTGAACAGATAAAAAGTACTATAAAGGTAGCAACCATGATAATAATGTTTTCTCGCATTATTTTAGAAAATATCTGCGGACAATAAATTAATTAACTTCCAAACGGTGATAATGTCAAGCTGCCAATTTCGACAGCAGAATGGAACAATTAATCTTTGTTACAGGAACCTTGCAGATAGATAGACACCGAAATAATTTAATGGTAAAACACAAAAGCATGTATCAATCAAACAGCATATGCGATGGACGACCTGTGTCTAAGAATCACAAATGGTGCGGTATAGAGTTTAGCGGTCAGAATTGGGACCAACCTTGCATTTTGCTGAAACCCTTATGTGGATTCCTCTGCAGACGGTATCATGGTGGCACCATTTATTAAAAAACTTACAATGTACTGTGTATAAAATTTAATTTAATATTGGCTTGGCTGCGCTAACCCGTATACCAGTGGGCATTTCATTCACAAATAATTCTCCTGTAAGTTGCATTGAAGGACCAACTTCAACTTCTTCAACGCAAAATTCAACTTCTTCTTCAGCTCTAGGGAAGTTTTAAATTTATTCGAAATTGCACCTGATTTTGAGGCTGATTCTGGTCTCAGTTTAGCTGAAGTGGACTTTCTAGGACCTTCTATGTGAGCTATGATCGTAAGTCATTCAGCAGTTGCGATTCGTAATATTAATATTGTTTGCGGAATCTCATCCTTCGTAATTCTACTTGTGTAGTTACTGTCTGTTGGCTTAATTATTTCTCGTTTGGTGGCGTCTCCTATTCGCCAATATCCGTCATGGGAATAGATCGTCAGTAGGAAGGTGATTTTTACATCATTAAACTTTGGCCTTTGCATCTACTTAATGAGATGACTTAGTGGCACCATCACTCACATTAGATTGGCGAAGGGACCACTCGGACGCTGCAGTTCCAGGGACATTGTTTTTTAGATGGAGTAGGCTTTCCCAGCACCTACATCATCCTGACAGCTTAGTCGGCCTAGCCCACAGGTATGACAGGTCAATACGTGCGGAGCCAACCAAGCCACGGGTTTCCTCACGATGTTTTCCTTCACAGTTAGCGTGTGGTATTGCTACTACAAATTCGCAGTGGTAGTGGCAAAGCGATGGTACCCAGTGGGTAGAACAATGGACTCGAAGGCGGGAGACCCAGACTCGATTCCCAGTGCGGGCATGTACCTATGACTTTGTTTACATCATCATTATAATGTAAATAATCTTGGGTCAAGATAAATCTTGGAAATTAATTGGAATAAGATTGTGAAAGAACGAAATAATTAAAGTTCTCAGATCAACCCCACAAACACGTGTCAGGGATGATGCAATCGGTTCAAATCTCTAAAGGTCAGTTAAACTATTAGTTCAAAGGTGAATAATGTGTGAATAATATGATAGACTTGGAAAAATATTTATTGCACAACAAAAATATTTGTACATGAGGGGCTTAATCCTAATAAGTATTTTCTTCTAGCTAACCTAGGTTATGTAGTTAGTGGAAGGGCTAGTAGTGCCAGAAAAGAATAGAAACAAAAATTACATCATCGATACCAAAACTAAAAAAACAGGATTTAAAGTTACGAACTAGAATAGAGTCGCACCTCTTTTTTGCTATTTTTATCTTTATGTTCCGGCTATTGTTGAGCAAAATTCCTTTCATAATTATATCATAGAGACGTTGCTTTCAGTTGCGTGGGTGACTAACCAAACGGTTTCCAAGCTCTTTTATGCTCACTGTTGTTACCAATTCTATAGAGTACTCGTTACGACTTATTCGTAAAATTTCCTGGCAATATTGCCTTCGCAATAAAGTACCGTCCATAGTGCACTTCATGGCACAGAAATAGCTTAGACGAGGCCGCCTTTGATCGTCGAAAATAATACTAAACGCGTCTATTTTCGTCATTTAAAAAGATAAGTATACGCATACCTCGTAAATAGTTCCAGTAGTTTCGCTTCCACAGCACGATGCACTTAGTGGTACAGGAATAATGTAGCAGTTGAAATAGACTGCTACGAGCGGCGTAGCGGTACGCGCTTTCGCGTAGCGGGTCTACGACTGAACCGAGCGTAGCCGCTACGGTGTAGCGCTGCGCGCGCACGGGCCTTCGCACGTGAACCAATATCAATCCCACCACCCTCACGTCTATAATTTCAAAACGATTTTAAGCCGGGCTTAGAAAAGTCTAAACGTCTCTATAACCTCACTCCCTCCATTATCGAATAATTTGAGAAAATTCCTTCGACTCGACTTCGAGTTTGATTACAGAAGACTGTTAAAGCACATTTATGAATAAAGACATGAATCACTGTTGTCAATTAATTAAAATTCATTCCCTATTATACATGAACATACTGAAATATACGATTATCAAAATATTCTAACCTGCGTTTGTGTTGCTTATTAGCATTTGTAATCTAAAAGTTACATAATAATTATTGTTCAAGTAACTATTGGATTACAAATGCCAAAGACACAAACGTAGGTTAGAATATTTTGATAACAATGTATTCCAGATACACATACACACAATACGAGACACATTGTGCGGTTTAATAGGAGCAATGTTTAATTATGTAGCCAGGCATTGTTAGATGTCAGTCATTACCCCTCTTCCCCCCATAATGGGGCTTTATAAAGGGACCTACTCAATAAGGCAAAACTTATTGAGTTACTTAGAAAAGGGAATGTCTTACGGTAGACTTCAACTCTTGCTTATCTACTAAGATATTGGTTGTGTTAACGTTCAGATAAAATATTCATAGGACCAATTCAATTTTGCCGTTTAAGCATAAATAATAGGGGTTAAAGTATGAAATTGCCGTCTTATTGCAATAGGTTCTTTGAATTGACATAGAATCTTCATGGTTTGAGATAAATAACTACAAAAGGGTTCTTTAAGCGTTCCGCTCTTTGCTTAGATACGGAATCCCAAAAGAAAATACTTTACCTGTAGAATCGAAAATATATGTAAATAAAACTCCCACTTGAAATCTCATCTGGATATTCCCCATCCACTATTTGGGGATGGTGACAAAGCTCTGAACATATTAGGGGTTAAAGTATGAAATTGCCGTTTTATTGCAATAGGTTCTTTGAATTGACATAGAATCTTCATGGTTTGAGGTTTTCGAATGAAACTTTTTTCAAATGGTTTCTATGATGTTCTTTTTTTAAAAAATGTGAAACATTTGAATATCGACTTTCAATTGTTTTTGTTATTCAATTTAGACAAGAAAGATGGATACTGCGAAAATTCGAGTGATTATGAGGCACCCATTTTTCGTATTTTTTTATTTTATTGATTTGACGCAAGTGAGTCAATATTGTGGGTAAGGTAACGTTAAACCATGCCGCTAATTCCTGGGTAGTTTGACTAGGGTCGGCTTCCACTATCTCTCTTAATTCATCGTTATTCACCTGTGTGGGCGGTCTTCCTCGTGGCTCGTTCTTTAAGTCGAAATTTCCATCACGAAAGCGTTTAAACCAAAATCGCACGGTGCGTACATTAGTAGACCCCTCTCCAAACGCAGCATTGATATTGCGGGCTGTTTCTGTAGTTTCGCGTCGGAACTCGTATTCAAAAATCACTCGAATTTTCGCAGTATCCATCTTTCTTGTCTAAATTGAATAACAAAAACAATTGAAAGTCGATATTCAAATGTTTTACATTTTTTAAAAAAGAACATCATAGAAACCATTTGAAAAAAGTTTCATTCGAAAACCTCAAACCATGAAGATTCTATGTCAATTCAAAGAACCTATTGCAATAAAACGGCAATTTCATACTTTAACCCCTAATATATTCAAACAACTAGATAAATAAACACTTTAGTAATCAAAAGGGTTCCGCAAAAAAAAGTATGATCATCTAAGGTTCCTTGGCCAAATAGAATTGGGAACCTCTGCCTTAGACAATACAGTGAGCTCAAAAGCTGAAGCGAAATAGATAGTTTAGTCGAGTATAATCTCATAAAAACCATAAACAGATGGTCAGCGACGGAAATTATCCGTAAATTTAAATTTAACATCTCAAAGTTTATCCGCTGCGTGCGGCCTCGGGCGGACTTTGTCCTAGTTGCGTTCAAAGCGCAATAAAACAATGTAGTGGAATATACTGGCACACCACGAGCTCTGTAAAATGCGAGTGGTAGAAAACACGTCGAAAATTATAGGAATAAATATACTTTCATTTCCAAGATTTAGGCTGGCTGAGGTTGTACAATTGTAAATCTTTTACGAGGTTTTCTATAACGAAGCCTTGAAGCTTAACAGAAATACGATTAAAATAATATGTAGGAAATACACCTTAACCAAAAAAGGCTACTACAACATTAAGGACTATCGAGATAACAAGGATGTCTGGCACAAGCCATTTAAAAAAAAACAAATATTTTTAAGTTGTTCTTCTTCTTCACAAAAAAATGAGGCCCTTTTTAAGATTTCGTAGTCGACAAGGAACCCTTATAGTTTCGCCATGTCCGTCCGTCTGTCTGTCCGCGGCCTAGCTCAGAGACGAATTGTACTAGAAAGCTGAAATTTGGCATAGACATACATATTAATAACGCGGACAAATCGGTAAAAAAAATCTGAAAAAAAAATTAGGGTACCCTTCTTACACCATAGTGTAATGGACAAATCCAGCGGGATTGGTCGTTTAGAAATATTGTGGGTGTAGGAAGACCATTTTTAGGGTTCCGCACCCAAAGGATAAGGGACCCTATTACTAAGACTCCGCTGTCCGTCCGTCTGTCTGTCTGTCACCAGGCTGTATCTCATGAACCGTGATAGCTAGACAGTTAAAATTTCAGCTTGTATCAGGCCTAGCTATCACGGTTCATGAGATACAGCCCCGTGACAGACAGTCAGACAGACGGACAGTGAAGTCTTAGTAATAAGGTCCCGTTTGGCACCCTTCGGGTACAGAACCCTAAAAACTATTTTTTATATAACTATTTTTGCCCAACTGCGGCTGAGCCCAAAAGGAGGGTAATGTGTTTAGCTCGTATGTGCGTATGTAGTATGTCCGATTTTATGTTCCCTCATAACTCCTCAACTAATGTTCAGATTTTGACAAATAATGTCTCAATCGATTCCTCTTGTTGGAATTGGAAAAAATAAGAAACACTAAAATGACTGAAATAAAAACTGAAATAAAAAGTAACCAACAACCCGCCTTCTGAGCATTAATTAATACTAAGCAGGCGGGACCCAAATTCAACATCGTGTTACTCCTCTGGGTTGGCCCCGCCTGCTTTAAGTTTAGTTAATGCTTAGCAGTCGGGTTGTTGATTATTTATTATTTCAGTTTTTATTGAAATATATAGATTAGAGAACAGTTTATTGAACACAAAAAAGGAACATGAACATATTACTTATCCTTGACTGACTTGCGCCACATTCTTAAAGGGGCATATTATTTAAATGTACTTTAATATAGAGGTTTTCTACTATAACTTATGATCTTTAAAATAAATAGTTAGCTCTATAATTTTATGGATAGTAACTATGAGACAAGATAAAAAAGTAATTAGTAAAATATACCAAATTGCTGCATTTTCGTTCGCCCAAGTTGTAGTCCCAGACCCTTAGTATAAGCTCATCATTACAAACGTTCAAAGATCGAGAGGTTTAATTTGAATTTTCTCTGAATTTTCCAAGGCCTGAACGCCTTATAACCTACATTGAGTTACAATGACACAGTGACAATAACACAGTGACTTACAATCGACTGACGACTCAAGTGGGGCGCGAGGGAATTCAGGGATTTAACGGGAATCCGATGGTGTCAAGAACCTCAGCATCGCGACCTTGAGCACGTTTTTGGGGACCAACAAATAAGTAAAATGTGAAAATTTAGTCGTAAAAGCCAATGAAGTTTATGAGAAATTTACTTTCTTCTCGACACGGAAGCACTTCACTTCTTACGTTACTAAGAGGCTGCAATTTTCCTTATTTCGGCAAGTCGCAGACTCCTTTCGTGCAGATTTCATTTGCACGAGTGGCATTTACATTATGAACCCCTAAGACGCAAATGAACTTCGTCGGCGTGCAAGATTGTGTTGTATCTATACTAGCTACGACACGGTTGCCCGGCTGTAGCCGTTTGTGTGTAAGCTCCTTTTTCACGAGACATACTTTCTTTAGGTACAATGAGTCCACTCACAGTTGTAGCAAGAAAACTAAAATTAGGATATTAGTATAAATTTTCTTTTTAAACTGTTACCGGTCGCGCTACGGCAAACACATACAGAGTTAAATATATTTACAATAATTTTACTAGCTATCAGAATGAATCACACTATTACGTCATATTACTAAAGTTTACCTTTACTTTATTTTAGTCGGTGAGACGCATCGATATTATTTTACCTTTACTGTAATAAATGGTTTAAATAAATGTTATTCCCATACTTCTTTAGCGTTGCTACACAGTGGAGTATGGACAACTTGGAAAAGTTCTAGATACCTACTCAAATATAAGTATTTTAAAATTCAATGGCAATACTAATATTTATATGAGGTCGCGGGTCCCGGCGTAGGTGGATTATTAACCTCTAAATCCTCTGTAACAGAAATTAGAATATAGGTATATATATATATTCAGCTACTAATCATTAATCAAACCCAAATCATTACGAATGTACCTCCGCTTGCAATACCTCTATGAACGAGGCACTAGATTAGGACCATTTATTGCACACCAAACACAACAAAAGTACATGAAATTATTAAAATATCTCACTAGATTATTTATTGAAAAAACTGAAAAAATAACCAACAACCCGACTACTGAGCAGTGTAATCGGATTTTATATTTTCCTAATTCGTATTCGGGGACGGTTGTCGTTGACACCTGTGTAAAATGACCGGACCTCTAGGCTGTATCATCTATGCAGCCAAAGGCTCCCACTTACAACGATATTAAAAAACCGGCCAAGTGCGAGTCGGACTCGCGCACAAAGGGTTCCGTACCATTATCTATACAACATTAGAAAAAGATAGAATTTGAGAAAAGCGTCTATAGAAACCAACAAGAAGCGTTTAAGATTGGCATTTAACGACATGCCATCGGCGCTATGAATGTTACATACATGGCCGCTAGATGGCGAGCTTTGTCTTTAGACAACGTTTGTTGGAAATATTTATTTTATTCTGTTTTTATTTGTTGTTATAGCGGCAACAGAAATACATCATCTGTGAAAATTTCAACTGCCTAGCTATCACGGTTTATGAGATACAGCCTGATCACAGACAGACGGACAGACAGACAGATGGACAGTGAAGTCTTAGTAATAGGGTCTCGTTTGGCACTCTTCGGGTAAGGAACCCTAAAAAAAGGAGCAATGCGAGCCGGCGCTTTGTCTTGTCATCTCCATTTCCTTCCGTGGATGTCGTAGAAGGCGACTAAGGAAATTAATTAACAGGAGACGAGCAGCAGCGTCTTCCTGAGAATGCCACCGCATACTGCGATCGCCAACCCGCCGGCCAAGCGTGGCGATTATGGCAAAACCCTTCATGGTTATGAAAACCACGAAGGAGGCCATGTCCTGCAGTGGGCTTCAAATGGCTGATGATGATGATGAAACAATCGCTAAAACAGGTAAGAATCATTGATTTTTTTGTTTTTCTAGCGTCTTTTACTGTAATATGTTTTTGCTCGTAATTTAGTATTTCCCAATTTTTCTTCAAATTTGTTTTGAGGGAGGCGTGCTGAGACGCCATATAGCACATTTTTGTATTGGTACGAATACGATCATTACTTGTGGTTTCTTTCCAGTTGACCTGCGGAGAACGCGAATAAGAAACCAGCATCGGTGAGTTCTACAAGATTCCCTGTCTATCGGATTGCTAGCCTCGTTGTAGTTTTGTGTGAAATTTCGCTAAGTCTTTTGCTATTTTGTTACCCAGCTGGCTACAGGAGGCGCTACTTGCCCGCACTGTCCGGTAAGCATGCCACTACCCAGGGGCTCAAGTCTCATTTTTTAATAGAACGAAAGTGTAACAATCACTGCTGTTTTTTGACACTATTTCTAGTCGCGTACACAAACACCTCTCGATGGCGTGTCACTGGAGCTATCACTGACGTCCCATTGTACAAATAGGAAGTCTCATCCTTATTAACTTATCTATGGTAACATCATTGACATTATAACGGTAGTCTAGTCCTTATTTGACGTTTCGACGGACTCTTTAAAATAAACGAAACACTGATTTGTTACAATTGAAGCGCCATTAAACAAATACACCTTTTTAGGGTGTAGTTGTTAGGTGATTGTTCAAAAGTGAACATACATTTTCTTCTTTCGTCATGTTAAGACCTTTTACGACTGTCCGTGGCGAAATGCGCTGGCGTATTCTCCAGCTGGCATTTTGGGGGGATCGTAGCCGCGAAGAAGAAAGTTGAGAGACGTAGGGCTCGAGCCCTACTTAGAAAGTCGCTGAACCCCATTTTCGATACCAGACGCCGAATTGGTTAAGACCTTTCAGTTGAAGAAAGACGTGGTTTGGTGCCGCTTATCCCTAAAGAGCGGAAACGTGATGGGATTGCCGTCATTATCAAGGTATGTAATAATTTAATCGGCTTCAAAATCCGCAGTCTTATTTACAGACAATCGATGCCACTAAATGACTTGTAGGTAGTTTTAACGTACCCAACTAAATCATTAGGTACCTCTAAAGTGAAGTCTTGATTTTAGTTCGTAATAAGCTTAGGGCGTCACACACGACGAAGTTACTATTTTACACATGACACATGACAAAGATAAAATATATTTTCATAGTTTTGTTAGATTGAACCCAAGAAATTGATGTGAGACTTTAACGTCTCTGTAATTGAAACAAAATATAAAAAGTTTCTGACACATCCACAGATAATTAATGAAATTAGTGAATGTCACGTTCTATTGTAGGTAGCTAGATCCTAGAAAAACAATTGTGTGTCTAGTGTGTTGGGTTGTTGTAGAGCTCTTGAAACACATTTTAGTATTTGTTTATAAGACCGTTAACTTTACGTAGGTAGGTCCTTACACTTTTGAAATGTACACTTTTAAAATATGTACTTACATAATCTTTATCCTTTGCAGATAGCCCTGTCATTTTTTGCGACCGTGACCTATCAGACACTCCTAGATAGGCTGGGAAAATTGTAAATGCGTGCTGTGTGCTGCACAACATTGCAATCCAGACCGGTACACCCTTACCACAACCCCTGACACCCAGAAGAACAAGCTGCGGAAGATCAGTGGCAAATTCAGGCAAGAATACAAGTATTTACTACTGGTGTTGCTTCAATCAATGGATAATTCAAATCTCCAATTATATTATAATTTAAGATTTGAAGTACTTATTGACGATGAATGGTGATGTGCAATCTAGCCTCTAAACTAAGTTGGCCACAATATAAAAGTTCCACAAACGACAGAAAAACCAGATATTTTTTTGAGTTTTTGAGGTCTCAAAAATAACTTTAATAATTAAAAAACCTATTGAATCTTAAACATTTTATTTTAATAAAAGAGTATTAACAATAAGTCAATTATAAAATTAAATCACGGTCATGTATGAAATTATCAACTATCAAATTAATAATTAAAACATTTGCAGGTGATGCCCCGTCCCTTCTTCTGAAGACAGCTCGCTGAGTCCCTGTAACCGACTCAATGGCAACAGTTAGTGGACTGCTGGCTTGTGCTTGCTCCGAAGACGCCTCAGCAAGTTGGCTGATGGGTCGGGCTTGATGCAGGGACCCCTCAGCTGTAGCAGCAGCAAGCTGTTGGATGGCAGCCGCTAGCCTATTTGAGGCTTGCGCATGCTCTATGGTCGCCTCTGCATTTGCAGGCTCTAGCTCAGCGAGCCGTGCATCTGCATTTTCCAAGGCCGTGGGTGGCAGGAGTGATTCTGTGAAAAAAAGTGTAAATGCAATTAATTATTTTATTGGGTGTAACAAAGTCCCCATATAAATGGTCCACACTAAAGTAACTCACAGTAAATTATTCGTATTCACAAGTACAACCCCCTAGTTTTAGTGTATATATATATATATTATATGAATTTTGACACACCCTGTATAAATAAGATTATTAATTACCTTCTGTATTTCGTCGACGACGTCGCTGCGTCGGCGGAGCGGACGGCGCGCCTTGAAGGGGTGATTGCTCTCTTTGGTCTCTGAAATAGGAATAATAAATGCATATACTTAAATGTTTAATGTTGTTTTTAATTACTCATCTGTGGCAGAGCCTAAAAGCATGGTAATGTGTTTGGCTATGTATGAATATACTCTTACTCATAGCTCCAATAAGTAACTTCAATAAGTACATAACCTTTTGTTATTTTTTATTTATGTTCATAATTAACCACACACACCGTTGCCTGTATTAAGCTCTGAAATAAATTATATTTGTATTTGGAAATATTATCTCATAGACACCAATAAAATATACTAAGGGGCTCCAGGAGGTAATACTAGCACCACGGAGGAAAAACAATCATATCTTTTTTACAGATTGAATTTGTAAAAATGCGATCTCTCAATCATGTTAACAGTGACTTTTAGGACCCACAACAAATAACCTAGAATCATGAACGTAGGACTAGATAGCATTTATGCCCAAAACGGCCACTAATGCTGTCTAGTCCTAGGTTTTTGGCCTTAGGTCCACGGCCATGGGTCCTTAAAATCACTTTTAACTTGATAGAGATTGTACACTAATGCTGTCTAGTCCTAGGTTTTTGGCCTTAGGTCCACGGCCATGGGTCCTTAAAATCACTTTTAACTTGATAGAGATTGTACACTAATGCTGTCTAGTCCTAGGTTTTTGGCCTTAGGTCCACGGCCATGGGTCCTTAAAATCACTTTTAACTTGATAGAGATTGTACAGACACTTTTTGCAATTTCTTAAGGAAAGTATTAGCCAGGAGTATTAATTAGTTTCAATTTCAATGGATTATCACAGGCTTTTTGTTGGTTTTAGATGGAGTAGACTTGCCCAGCATCTATACCATCCTGACAGTTTAGTCGGCCTAGCCCACAGTAAAGGCAAGCCAACCAAGCCGTGGGTTTCCTCATGACAAACAATGTCCCAGGCACTGAAGCGTCCGAGTGATCCCTAGTGATACTCATCTATTGAGTGTGATAGTGTCACTGGACGCTTTATAAATCATGACATTACGTAGAAGCAAAAGCCAAGTTTTTTGTTAGTCACTGCCTTCAATCTTTATGAGAAAAAACTTTATGAAGTAATTTGTGCTCACCATACGCCAACCCCCCGGCTCTTTCCAGGCGTAATCTGACGAGAGGCTGTTGAGGACATTGGCTCCTTCCCGCCACATGCGCTTAGCCAGACTGCGCCCCTCCGTTGAGCGATTGAAACGCCCAAGAGCCAGCTCTGGCTTGTTTTCAAAGAACCCAATAAGGGCTTCGAGCTGCTCTACGCTCACCATCTGTAAATATTAGTATTATGATTAAACTAAATATAGATAATTGAGAACTACAAAACCGATCGTTTCGATGCTTCAACACCAAGCTTACCTAACAATCGCATGAAAATCAATAGGTACATACCTTGTGGATGAAATAAGGATAAGAATGTAAGAACTTTCTTAGTCTTATAGCAATCAGCCGGTTATTCTGAAACAATTTAACGTTTTAACTTTGAACAGAAACTTTTTTCGCTGTCAGTGTCAAGACGTAAGACATTCTCTGTGACGTAAGACAAGTGACAGCTAATTTTTTTTTTACTTGCCATAGTAGCATAGTTTTATTACATACAGCCATAATTTTGACCTAAACCAATAAATAAATAAAGACTTTAAGCTTTTTTAGAAACGAAACTACTGTTAATGTTCTTTTCAGTTTAATTCACAGAAATTCCAGATAAAAAAGCAAGAAAACCACTGTTTTTTGATCGAGACTAATCGAATCGCGGTCGAAAAAATCGATGCCGATTCGAGAGTCCTTTCAAAAAATGCCGCACTAGCTGTCAATCCCTTTTACTTGATGACCTACCATTGGCGCACTTGTAATATTGAATTTCTATCGACCTAAACGTGACGAGACTAGCTCAGATTCCGCCAGTAGCCTACCAGTGAGATTTGAATTGTAATAGTAGGTCGTGGCTAACTGCAAAATGCGACTCGGGCCCCTGGAGGTTGTAAGTTTTCTTTGTCGTCGTGTCCCATGAGGGCCAAGAACATGTTGGTCTACAATTTTAAGATTAATAATACTACAGGCTACTGAGTATTTTTAGAATGTTTGCCACCGCCCCCCGCATCTTTATCTTATTAAAAATCACAGGAAAATGCAGTATTTTCTGATAAAATTTGATATTTGTGTTTGACAAACATTTTTAAATTGAATTGAAAAATTCTTTATTGCACTAAATAAAACAATTTTGTACAAAGGCGAGCTTAATACTAGGTAGTATTTACATCCAGCCAACCTATGTTCCATAACTTAGAAATTTTTAGGTCTACACGCTATTGAGTGTTTTTAGAATGTTTTTCACTGCCCCCCGCATCTTTTCTTTACTAAAAATCACAGGAAAATGCAGTATTTTCTGGTAAAATTGGATATTTATGTTTTACACACATTTTGTTTCCTAACTTAGAAATTGTTAGTGATTGAGTGGTTTTAGAATGTCCGCCACTGTTCCCAGAATCTTTTTGTTATGTAAAGTCACAGGAAAATGCACGATAAAAATTGTTCTGATAAAAATTGATACGAGTTCGACATACAAAGATACATAATTATTTTGTTCCATGACTTTGAAATGGTGCTTGTAACACTTTAATTTATGGAGTGGTTTTAAAATGTCCGCTATCCCCGCATCTTTTCTATACTTAAACGGACTGGAATATTCTGTATTTCGAGATATTTTCGTTTTCATACTTTACGCGTTTAGTACCTAAACCCATTTTTTCCGTTTTAAGTCAAAGGGTACATGGTTTGCCGTCTCTGCTTTTCACGAATACACCAGCAGGGCGCCTCCATTCTTCATTCTCCGTCGTACATCCTTCTTCGTTCTTCTCCTTTCATCTTCTATTTGAGGAACGAGGTCTCCTTAACCCCGGTTCTTCGGTCTGCATGCGGGTTCCGTAGTTTTCATTTACTTGAACTCTATTACACCTTTTCTTGCGGCACTGATATTACTACCTCAGTTCAAACACTGTATAACCGAAGCGCAGGTTTCCACGCTTCGGCAGGATCATCCCTTAAACACCATATCAGATTCCTACTTGTGGAATCTTTGTTCAATTTATACTTTTACTATTTTAATAAACTTAAACCAACGGATTTATGTAAGATTTATTTACAATAAAGTGTAGTAGTTTATTTTGGTTGTACAAAATCTTATATGTAACTAATATTATTGCAACGTGTAAGCACATGTAAGCGACGTGGACCCATCAATCCCGTTTATTACGTTAAACTCACATAGTTTTTTTAAATATATTTGATGTGAGGATTTTTTTGTTTTTACTATGTTAATTTCAATTTTTTTACCTACCCTCAATTTTTAACATTACAGCAGACTAGGTACCTACCTGAGTTATATTGTTGAATTTGGGTCTTAGTTATTTGGAACTTAGTTAAGTAATGCTCAGCAGACGGGTTGCTGGTTATTTTTTATTTCAATTTTTATTTTTAACTTTTTAGTGACTTTTTTCATTATTTGCTGGATTGACGCTGCCTTCATATAGTCAATGACACTCGCGCAAACACGGCGAATCGATTGATATCTTGTTTACAAAAATCTGACCGTACAACAGACCGCACAGAAATCGCACCGAAGGAACATACATACATACGATCCAAATACATTACAGTCCTTCTCCTCCTTTTTATTATTACAGTCGGGTAATAATAACGGGACTTAAAGTGGGATTTTGGGGGCGTAAAGGCTATCAACAGCTACTTCAGGATGAAAGTACTTGGATCTGGGAACCCGTGGCCGCCCACGCTACGCCTACTCTGTCTGGGGGCTAATAGGTCGTCAAAAACAGGCGCTATACTACATTACTAAAGTTTGTCATAAAACAACATTGTTCTAAAACTTTACATAATTTTTTGTGAGATTTACCATTTTTTCAAATGGCGCTGTCTGTTAGATAATGATTAAAACCATACGTGTCAAATAGAATGGTCATGTTTCTAAGTATAACAGTATTTTTATTCAATATGTCTTCAATATTTCAATTAATTTCTCATTTCGAGAATGTTTGATCTGCCGATCGTCAATACAAGACTGACTCAAAACAGTATGGGACACGTCTTACACTTCTCTCAATACTGAGCAGTCTTTCTCACAGATACACAATTAATTTCATCACCCCTCGTGCCTAAAACCGTTTATTTAGTCTAAATAGTGTTATTGGTGTTTTAATAGTTTAGCGAAAGGATATTTCAACAACACATTTCCCACTGTGGAGCGTCATATCGCATGCCTCTGTCTTATAGACATACTGTACTGCTATCTTATAGCAAACATGCCTAGTAGTAAAAGTAAGACCAGTCGGTTACACCGAAAAACAAAGATTAAATAAACAATGTTTTACAAGCAAAGAAGTCAAGGCCCTGGCCATTCGATGTTTCTCATGGCAAAGACGCGAGTCATAATTAAACTCTTACAATTAAATATGGCTACGACTCTCGATGTCGCGAAGAGGCTTTAAAAACAAAAGCCATTGTTATGGAAATTCATATTTAATTATAGCGCTATCGATTTGAATAAGAAAAAAATATTTAGTGTATTGAATACTTTCGTGTTGTTGAAACAAAGGACGACTATGAGTATGACCTGTCAGCATTTGTTGCCTCTCTACAGGTCCGAAATAATTCGTCATTGACTCCATTTCAAACATGGCAATATCAAAAGTATTTCAAATATTTTTTATCAAACCGAATAAAGACGAAAAGCCAGTGAAACTTCATTCGGATGATCTTCTCGCCGTGAAGGTTAACAGTAATTCCCTGGGCCAGCCAAGAACATTCATGTGGTCACAGGAGTCCCCGATAAAGTGACCATTCCGTTATTTCTGTTCATTCAAACGATTCGAAAGCCTTCTGGATCGAAGAGGATGCGCACGCAGGTCCGAAGGCACCCGCGCGAACCCGCCCCACTCCCCGGCCCTCGGCTTATGTGGTGGCTGAAGGACGAGTCCTTTCAAAAGGACATTTGAAACAATCCATCGGCGCCCTTGTAGTGTTTTTTTCCGCTTTCTAACTTTGAAAGTTGCTGTGCCCTAAGTAGGTATCATGTATGAGCCAAACCCTAAATGTAACATCGAAACAACTACGTGGTCGCAATAAAGTCGGGAATTACGAATTATTGCTTTTACTCTTAATACACTACAGGCGAGTAATAATAGGTCTATAGACGCATACGTTTACGTGTATTGACTTGTAAAAACAAAGCTCGGGCGACAATCGCAAACGTCGATGAGAGACTCGCGCTAATCACTCTGTACTGATTTCGAGACGAGACTTACATTTTTCATAGACAGGTCTTTAAAAATGTCAAAAACCATTGTTAATGACTCTACTAGACTAAACAAAAAAGTCGCGTTTATGAATGCGAAACTTGTAAGAGAAACTCGTATAGTTTGTTTATCCAAACGCGAAATAATGCCACGTTCTATTTTCTATTTAAATTTATGCGAACCCTTCTTCACGAGATACAGGCAAGGAAATAATACGTGACCTTTAGAGCCTAAAATATACATAGCATCAAGTCTCTGGGTCCGGATCTATAAGAGATAACATAGATCCGAAGCAAGCACTTGGCGGGTGTGATGAAATCCTTGATATCTCAACGATGAAAGATGCTAGCATAATAAAGATCATTTATTGCTGCATAAATTTCGTGAATTATTGGTAATATTTTTATGGTTTCAATTTATTAAGTCACATAAACAAAAAATGTGCCAATTCTTTCATAAAATAAAAAATGGCAATAAAACTCATTAAAATGTTCTGGTCTCCTGTGCACTCATGAGCCTTCGATGGTTTAAAATACAATCGTAGCGAAACTTCTGTACAGTGCACAGGCATAGCCTTCCACGACACAGCCTCCGCTGAAGCCTGATTTCATGACCTTCGTCACTGTAAGCAAGCGGCTTAGTAGTCAAATATTATGTTGTTGTTGATAAGTGAGCATGATTCGTATGCTCACTAATCAACAAGACAGACCGGCGCAGCACGATTTTGGTACCTGAAAGCGATGAAATTCCCACTCAAGCACTAGTACGCGCATAAAATTTATCCAGGCGATCCAAATACGAATAGGGAAATGTGTCAGGGGCACGGACCGATTCCGACGGGACCCGGAATGTGGGTCGAGAACTCGAGACCGAGACGTGATCCAGAATCGGGACTCCGCTTTAGCCCACCCCCCTAAGCGTAACGAGTCACCCCTCCCCTAATACGTTTTTATCTCGTTTCGATAACCGTTCAGCCAGAACCTTTAATAGACCTTCATTAATAAATCACTTTTGAAATATACGTTGTACCTGTCTGGGCACTGGACCTGATCCGAATTCGATTTGGGACTAGATTTTTATGCCTCTGCACCGTAAAACAGTTTTGTAGTCAACATAACTATTAACATTTTTTTACCCGAAATTGGGCAAAAAGTATTATGAAAAGCTCTTTTACACTTTACCCCGACAACCGAAACTGAGCAAAGAGGCTTAACTGAAATTAATTTCCATCACGAAATTTTTGTATTTTTTTAATACCGTTGTTTTTTTCAGTCGTTACAGCGTTGGAAATATAATCCCTGATATATTTCGGGTATACGTAGGTACCCCTATGTGGCCTCATTGAACTAGGGTATGGCATCGGATCTGCCGCCACTGCGGCATAGACAAGGCGCCCGACTGTCTGCCGTCTGACTTCATCTGACCTTAAAACATTTGTATCTGAAACCTTGTGTATCTGGGTGCCAGCAATTTCACTTCCTTAGCAGCAACCTCGCCAAATGGGTAACCTTATTACAGGCGTGGATATTTGATTTTTTTATCCAGCGATTCTGCTATAACTAATTAATAACTAATGCGCGCCTCCCAAAACTCAGGATCTTGAATAAAATACAATATTCTACCTCAAGGCTTGGGACCTCTCGATACGGCACATGCTGGGAGGCACGTTTTTATCTAAAAGCAATTTCGGTCACTAGTTTGAGAAAAGATCGTTACTTTGTAAGGTATTCGGAACAACAAACCTTTAAAAATGTAGAGATAATTGAAAAAGCAAAAAAAAAATGTCATCAACGCGTAATTAAATTACCAGATAACAACGTGTTGATAAGGCGCAACAAAGCATACAGTGTCAGAGAGCAGACAATAAATTTATAAGCGATAGGTCGATTCAAATTACCAAAATGCATCCATAAACTCAGGCCTGTATCTCATAGGAACAGGTAGATTTTATCCCACTGAAACATAAATGTAAAAAATATTTTCGTCTCAAAAAAATACATTGCATTCATGAACTTCCAAAGATTTTACGACTTTTTATTAAAATGTGTGGTGGAGTGCATAGTAGTGCATAGTGCATAGAAGTGTACATAATATTTCATTCCTATGGCCAATCCCAAACTTTTGATGATCTTTCAGTGAGTGAGTGAGCAAGTTTGTGCCGAATATTTTAATATTTAGACCCCTACATCTTGTAAAGGTGGATGCGAGTACTTTGGAGCAAAAGTTTTTTTTTTTTTTCGGTAACCTTGCAGTGGGATTACCACTGCAAATTTCAGTCCCGTGATGTAACTGGCTTCGAAGACAGAGGGGGTCGAAAACGGCTCGAATCGGTTCGTGTAAATATATGTGCGGGCCTGCCGAGAACTTGGCCTGGCGCAATCAGTGCGCCTTGATTTCGCCTCTGTCACGATCTCATCGATACATCTCTTTAACTTCATCGATTGTATTGTTAAATACATTCTGTACCAAAATAAACATTCATTGATTGTTTGCTCGAAATTTCATCGATGCTTGCACTTGCCCATTAGCTCAGTTGGGAGAGCGCTGGCACGGTGAGCCAGAGGTCGTGGGTTTAAGTCCCTGCATGGGTGGAATTTTTAGCCTCTAAATAGGTTTTTAATATTTTCTTACTACGTATTTTTAAGACACGGCTTTTTTTCCATGGTGGCGCTAGTTAGCTCCGGGTAGCCCCTTAAGGGGCTCCATCCAGTAACACTAGCGCCACCAATGGAAAAAAGCATATCTCTTTTCACATATAGTTTTTGCAAAAAGTGTCAGACTTATCTCTCGATCATGTTAAAAGTGAACCTGAACCAGTGAAAAACGTAGACCAGGGGCTGCCACTTGCTACGATCCTGACAGATCACTTTCGCTTCCTCAACATTCATTAGTCGGTGCATGCACGCACGCCGGTTTCGGGTACTTTTTATCTTGCCCTTTGCTAATACATCCCCTATTTGGTGGAAGTATGTCCGTCTGGGTCGTCCCTTGCCGGCCCTTCCACCCACATTCACTCGATAAATTCTCTATTAACATGATTATCTATGCTATGACATGTGGCTCCATGCAGTATTCGCCTTGGTTCGAAAATAGGCAACGCCGTGGGTTCACATCCTCGATTACAAACTCTATGTGGTAGCTAATACAGACAGGACACATTTCCAGTTGACCTTTTTACCTTGCTCGTGAAGCGTGTTAAGGCAATTTAGCTGCCGTAAAGGCCTGGGATTGATTTACCTTCATACACGCACCAATCAAGTTAGAAAAGTTAAATAGACAAACAACAAAAATAAAATATTTAATTGCAGAGACCAGGTTAAACCCTTAAAAGATTAAGATTTCTCTCTACAACGAACCCTTATCATAGTTAAACCTGTCTTAAAAGTAATTCTAGTTACGTGGTACAATAAATCGGGCGCAATTTGTGACTTCACAAGTTTCTAGTGACGCCTTATAATGTATCCACTATATATTATCAATATTTCAGTTATCTCGAAAATTAATTATTTCAAGTGACTACGCCTTTATTAGAAAACGTTTTTAATGTAAAAACGAAATGTAATAAGATTTTCTTTATTGGAGTAGCTTAAATTTTCTCATTGTAAAAACACAAAAAATAATTTTATGGTATGTAGTAATATTAAAGTTTTTGTTAGTTGTCTGTGGTATCCCTCATTTATTGTCAGTTGCGGGTACGCCGCGAATAAACAGTTGGTTCGTAGACTCGCGTTTCCTTGTTTGCAGCTCCCGAAATTATTAGATAAATCCTACTGGCGACGAGATAAATCAAGTTTTAACTACATTAATCGCATTATCAGTGTGAAAATACCAAGTACAGTTAAAATGCCGATCGGTAAAATCGAACAATTCGATATTTCGAGCAAAAAGTGGTTGGCGTATATTCGACGCGTGGAACAGTTCATGGCGCTCAACGGAATCAAATCAGAACTGCATGTAGCTACTTTAGTGACGTTAGTTGGCGAAGCTACATACGACTTGATGTGTGATTTGTGTGCACCTGATAACCCAGAAGCCAAAACATTCAAGGAATTGGTGAAAATTGTCGGCGACCATCTCGAACCAAAGCGCTCGGAAATAGCCGAGCGACACATCTTTAGACAAAGACGTCAAAATGGCGGCGAAAGCCTCGGCGATTATTCGCAAGTCTTAAAACATCTAGCGAGCACGTGCGAATTCAAGGGTTGTCTCGAAGAGAACCTGAGAGACCAATTTGTATCGGGTCTAGCTAGTGATGATATGATATGGCCTTCTAACATTGAAATAAACTTAGAAAAACCATATTTCCATAGAAAGGACAATCTATGTTTAGATAGAGGTTGCATCTTGTATAACCACCGAGTGGTGGTGCCCGAGTCTTTGAGAAAACAGGTGCTCACTGAACTGCATGAGGGGCATTTAGGCGTTGTTAAAATGAAAAACATAGCCCGCAGTTATGTTTATTGGCCAACCTTGGACGTCGAAATCGAGTCCATCGCTAAGCAGTGCAGTGCTTGTCGACAGCAGCGCGATATGCCTCCGCGGTCTCTGTTGCATCCTTGGGAGTTCCCAGCGCGCCCCTGGCAGAGAATACACATCGATTTTGGAGAATTCCAAGGCAAGCACTATCTAGTCACCGTAGATGCCCATAGTAAATGGATCGAGGTACAGAAGATGACCAGTACTAACGCTGCGGCTACGATCGGAAAGCTGCGAGAACTATTTGCCCGTTTCGGACTCCCCACGCAGGTGGTGAGCGATGGAGGGCCGCCGTTCGGCTCCGCCGAGTTCGCCAGCTTTATGAAGAAAAATTTTATCACTCATACTATCACCAGTCCGTACAGGCCGGCGGGTAACGGCGCGGCCGAAAACGCAGTGAAGTCGGTGAAGCGAGCTATGAAGAAAGCGGCGCACGAGAGGGTCGACGTCGATACGGCGGTCAGTAAATTCCTATTTCAATATCGAAATTGTGAACACGCCACCACCGGCGTCGCACCGGCCCAGGCGATGCTCGGCCGGCGCCTGCGCGGGCGGCTCGACGTGTTGCAGCCGAGCAGCGAGCGCGCCAGCGAGGCGGCGGCGGCGCGGGCAGCGCGCGCCGCGCCCGGCACCGAGCGCAGCGCCGCGCCCGGGGACACCGTGCTGGCGCGGGACTACAGCGCGCGTGCTGACAAGTGGGCGACGGCGGTGGTCACCGCACGAGAAGCTCCGCTCACATATAGGGTGCGCTGCGCCGACGGACGCGAGTGGAAGAGGCACATTGACCAATTGCTCCCGGCCGGAAAGCGTCGTTCGACCCTACGACATTCCATGGTCGCGTCCGAAAACGAAAATATTCTTACAAATCCCGCCCGGTCCGACAACGAATTCGATGATGCAATTGAGAACGTAGTAGAAGCCGATTTGTCTCCCAAAGACACCTCCGCGGATCAGGTTTCTAATCGCGATATCGAACCGAAACCAGCTCAAAACCTCGAAACTGCTATAGCAAATGAAGTGCGACCGAGGCGGGCGTGTACTTTAAAACAAAAATTGTATAAAGAATAATATGTATGCACAGTTACTTACAGAGGTTATAAATTGTTAAAGTTTTGATTTAAATATTAGCTAAAAGAAACATAGACAAGCTTATGGCTCGCTTCGCAATTTATTTTTATTCAATAGATTTGTGTAATGCGTACGTAGGTAAGTATCTATAATTGTTAAAGATAAGGTTTATAACCCATACAAAAGAACTTGGTATGCCTGCCTACTTAGCTACATGTTTGTGTATGCAGTGCATAGCATTAACTTATTCGGATTATTAGTTTAGTTTTATTTTAAAACTTACTTACATAACTGTTTCTGATTTTTTTTTTCTTAATAGCATTAGGTACCTATTATATAGGCACTTACACTTAGTACCTACTTATTTATTTTATTTGTTGAGTAAGTTACCTATTATGTGTGTTTAGTTTAGGTAAAGTATTTGTTAAGCTTAAAAGAGGGGGACGTGTGGTATCCCTCATTTATTGTCAGTTGCGGGTACGCCGCGAATAAACAGTTGGTTCGTAGACTCGCGTTTCCTTGTTTGCAGCTCCCGAAATTATTAGATAAATCCTACTTTGTCTATGTCCCTTATAGTATAAATACCACTCGAATCTAATTTTGAGGCACGTTCCCCATTATATCTAGGCGAACAGCGCGAGCTGGCAAAATATTTTTTTCGACATTTCGAAGTTTTCCTCGTAGTAAGCGTTGTTCCGAAGCTGTCGATCTATTAATATTCAGCCGAATATAACCACACATTTTGTTACACCCTTTATATCTAACCTAGCCTAATTAGACGTACTCTAGACCTAAAAGTCTAAGTAGGTTACAGTTTTGATAGGGTTTAACGTAAAGACCATCGGAAAAATCGAAAATCATTAAAAACAAACAGGGTATTCAATTCAATTCAATTCAAATATTTTTATTCATTATAAAAACAGAATGTTTTCTTAATGAAGGTCAAAGCTAAAAGGTAACCAGCTTATATAAGGTTGTTAATTGTTAAGGTTGTAAAGTTCATCGGAATTTGCAGATTTTATTACATGTTCAATGGAACTTTTAGTTGATCACTTGAAAATTACTGTTAAATCGAATAAAAACGTCCGTGCGTAATTAATTTATTAAAAATTTAAAAAAAAATTTCATTATTATCTTCGTGGTATCAAGAGCGTGTTTTTAACCCATGTAAATTAAAATTCTCGAATCATTACATTGGGCTTATCAATCAAATATTTGTTAACAGATGAAGATTTCATACAGTTGCCATGTAGTCCACGAATCACACAGGGAAAAAGAACCTACCACTTTAATTCAATCCTATGTCTTTACTTGTAAAATACCAAAGTAAAGACATAGGATTGAATTCAAATTGTCATTCTAAATATTGGTACTCATATGATGTCTTGTGTGCAACCCTAAGTAAGACTTACACCTCTTTCTTAAATGTGGCTTACCTACAACTCTTCATACACAATTTCACTGAAATGGCGACTTAATTGACATTTAAGAGGGGGTGCAGGTCGGCCTAAAAATATGTTTACAAAATACGAAAACAAAGTGAATGACCCACTCAAGTTCAACACATGGAGTTACCCTAGTGAGTGTAAAAGAGGCACGGCGCCCTGGGAGACCTTCTATAAATAGCATAACAGATGGAGCCAGCTTTGTATGAAATGCCCCTTGCAGACGACGTGCAGTACACAAAACATCAAAACAACACTTTCATGTCATTCATGTCTACCCTAACAATAAATTTAAGTATGACTTGACTAACTATAGGTTAAGGTTTTTAAATTTGCTAACATTCTATGAACTTGCCTATGTTATTTTAAGTAAGTTTGAAATAAATATTTTCAATTTACCCAACTGCGGCGGGGCGCAAAAGGAGGGTAAAGTGTTTGTTGGCTCGTATGTAAACAATAAAGTGTTGTCTATGTTACAAAATGTTTAAAATTTAATGAAAAGAATAAATCTAATAAGTTTTTCATTATTAGAGTAACCCAACACCCCGAAAGAAAATAGCTTTACTATGCCCTCTATGATATAATTAAAACCCGGCCAAGTGCGAGTCGGACTTGCGCACCCAGGGTTCCATACCGATTTTGAATTCCAAGTAAGTTGGGTCCGGTGGTAGATTACTTCATTTAAATTTATAGTGCGATTAGTAGTATTTAGTGAGTTCGACTCGCGCTTGGCCGTTTTTTATGACTTGTCGTTAGAATATATAGTAAGTCCCACAATCGTGCTAAGTTTGATGCCTGTATGTAAATTACCGTTCTTAAGATAAAACATAAACAAAAAAACGGTGATAAAACACCTTTGTTGTATGGAGAACCTCTTTACTCTGTACTTTAAGAAAAGGACATTGACTTTCAAATCTTTACTATCATGCACAAGTGATGGTGTTGTATGGATGTTGTATTCTGAGTGTCTGAGGTGTTAACTTACTTCAGACATTATGTTCACATATTGCAAATACGCAGTGGACATGTGTGGTATTTAAGCCCATACTCTCTTTCTGAGAGAAGGCATGTAAGGCCTGTACCCTGCAATGGGACGGACGAGGCTACATAAAAAAAAGTAACTATTATAACATAATAGTTGGTGTTCTAACATTAAATCTTATTATCCTCAGTAACAAATCAAACAATTTTAGAGCTACTTGAAAAGGTTAACACCATAGTGTGTTAGCCTGTGTGTTGACTCCTCAAGTGGTTCTATTGAGCCACATAATTTTATGACAGACTGAAACTAATATTCAGTTTTTGCACTTTTTGTAAATAACATAGACGCTGGTTGCTAGCTACCTCTGTTTTTATTAACCAGTGTAAAGTTAAATTTGACTTTTATTTTGACAACACAATAACATAATGTGTCAAAAAATCTTGTATCATTGCCTACACCAAGTACATCTTGAATGAAACACTGTATGACATCACAACTAGTACAATGAGGCACCATTAGGCTCAATTAGGCTAACACTCCAACATCTGTTTAAAAATAAATCTTCGCTCATCTTAATGGACTGGCCGTTGGGAAATATGAGGTTGCGATCGGAGTTATCATATCAATGTACACTGATACACCGGACATCAATACCTACATTAAAACATTCCACATTTAGATTTAATTTGCTTATCAATAAATTTTAAAATATCAAAATGTGTAGCTCTGGAAAAAAATATGACTTAGGTATTTATTATCGGAAGGAGAAATTGAGAGAGCTATAGATCAAACGCTTAATTTCAATTCACGAACCATCGGTATGTAATCTAATGGTTTGTAAACTATCCACTTTCCCTAAGACAAGAAAGTAGGCAGACTTCTTTACCGAATGCAAAACGTATGTACTGTTTAGGAAAATCTTGCGCAATCTATATAAAAATAATGAACTATGATTGTGTTTTATTATGAGAGAATTATTGAACCGCCGATACCTCAGATGCAGAATATTTTTGTACGGCAATGTATTTTTCACTTACCTCTCGTAAATAAAGCCCACTTCAACAACGGCAAGATAATTCACTAATACACTCACTTTGATAAATTAGTAACGAATAGCGATCTGAATTACTGGAAAGGAAAACGATAAAAGGATTTTAGCAGAGAAAAATAAGAGTGATCAATACACAAGTTGGCATTTCCGACCCATAATTTTTTTTCCATCCGTAGACGTCAAGTCAACCGTCAACGTATTACAATAACGATAGACCGTAATTTAAGTCGAAAAGGTATTATTCGATCTCGATTAATACGAATCGTATCTCGTTTGTGTTGGCGCAGCTGTATAGTATGCACTCGACATTCAGTCAATCGACAGTACGCTATGTAAAGTAAAGCAAAATAAAAGAGTATTTATTTAAAAACTGCGCAAGAGATAAAATATATTGTTCACATGTCAACCTTTATATGCGTGCATTCTACTCGGTTACGTTAATGGTGACTTTGCAACGGTTGATTCGCCGTCGACAGAATTTACTCTACTCGGTTACGTTAAGAGTAATTTACAGGCAACCAAACCAAATAATATTACAGGGATCCTCCGACTAATCACGTGCCTGCTTTGCTACAAGTCTTTCGCGATGACGTTATGCTTTTTCTAGCTGTCAAATGATTTCTATATCATACTATATAAGAATTTTGCAGTTTAAGTTCTTACAAATGTGTACAAAGATTTGGCTTTATTTGCCAATAATACCTAATGAGGGAACTCTTTCGTTCCTGATAAGTAATTTATTTAGTTATGTATAAGGGAAGGAGGCCATGAGGGAGGCCTGTGTCCTGCAGTGGGCGTCAAGGGGCTGTTGATGATGATGATGATGTATAAAATTTGCAGTACCTTTACAGGGCTCATGTTGAGAACCATTTTTTTGATTTAGACCTTTTTTTTGTACCAGCTGAAGCAATAAACGGAGTTGAACTTGAACTCTCTTACTGTTACGTCATCATAATTGATAGTCTTATCGACCGTCTCAGTGTTCTCGCATTTAAAAATAATAAAATGAGTAACGTAGCGCTCCTAACGTTAATTTAAGTGGGAAAAATAAGTTAATATGCTAATAAATGCAACAGGTACCGTTTTTAAAATTATGGAAATTATTGAAATTTAATTATTAAATTATGATATTTTGTAATGATCATCCGATAGGGAAAAAATATTCACTTCAAGAATGTGTTCGTTGAATCAACGCTGGGCTTCTGTTTGATGCTTGAAAGCACGTCAATCCTACGTAACTTTGGGCAGTCAAGTACATACATTATCGGACTTGGACCAACTGAACAGTCGGTTTTGATTTTGGCCACGTTCGCATAAAACGTTGGTACTGTAACGATTCATTTTTATAGTAGCTAGCTGGCAGAGCCTTCTCATCTTATTTTGAATATTTTGAAGGGAATCGTTACGTTTTGTTTTAGATGTCAGTCGATCCCCAGCTAGGCTAGGGAATCGATGAAAAAGAGCATAATAAAAATATATATTGCCCGTAATCCGCGTATTAATAAAGTAGCGTGTTACAGTACCAACATAGTTTCAGTTTCGGCCCAAATACGGCTGAACTTTCAACCCCGCCAAACCTGGCGTTCATAGCTTTACCGGTTGATCTTCATTTGACAGCCGATGCTAGTTTTTTGTTTCATTTATGTAAAAGTGAGCTTCACTTAAGTTAAGGGTTAAAGTCTGTGATGGAGTTCCTTCCATCTTTGTGGACAACAACTTTTTGCTATGGGGACTCAAGGACACCGGGGAGTATAAGATGTTTATTTTTTTTATTTTCGTGGACAGTAGCTGTTTTTTTTTAGTACAAAAAGTAGGTTTTTTGTGTGATTTGATCATTAAAATTTTCGTGAACATTATCACTCAGTCCCTCATAACATAGATTTGCATGCACACTAAATTAGTACCTAGTTAAGTTTAAAAGGATTATAGTATTGCTTTATTTACTTTGTTACTAGTGTATTGGTTGATACGTAGCCTGTTGGCGTTCCTAAATAAATAAATTCAAATATTTATTCAATACTTAGAACAGACAAACTAAATAGCAGTTCATTATTGATTAGACTCGGCTAAGTTACGGGCAACTTCTAACAAAAATATAAAGATCGAGCTGCTGGGGACTGTACTTTGTTGGCATCTGATTCTGCCGATTCGGTGTTGAATCTATTATCAAATCGAATCTAAATCGAGTTTGGTATCGAATAGGATCGAAATCGTATTTGTAATCGGACCAGAGGACTAACATTATTTTACGCTCTACGTCGATAAATATAAAAGTGTTTCTACTTATAAAATTCTATTTCTACTCTATCTACGTTCTATAAACACCTCCAATGAAAATGGAGGAAAAAAATGTTGCTTTTACTTGCTCTAGACATCGACGTCGTTCTAGTATTTTGTTCCTTTTCATTATAAGTAAATAATTTACCTCAAGAAAGAAAAGGAATTAAAATCTTGTTTCAGGAAAATATGTTTCATTTAGTCAAACGGCAACATTATTATGACCTGCAGCGTCGATTTGAAACCTAAAAAATGCATTTTCTTTAGTTTAGCCATGGTAGTTATGCTCTTGTTTAAAGTTCAGTTACTTTTAAGAACCAAGCTAAATTAATTTATAAAAGCTTTATTATTATACTCAAAATGAAGTAATCTTGCATTTTTCTGTATTATATAACTTAGCTAACTTCTGGAATGCAATTATGTTTTTGTCCCTTTCTAAACTCGACGTCATTCGCTCCGCTCACGTTCAATGAGAAATTCGCATTTGTGATCTTTCAAGAGAAGAGAATAGGTAATTGAATTGATAGGAATGTGTAGTCGATTTACTATTTCTTTATCAAATTATGCATTATTTTCCTAATATACGCACAGTGTGTTGTTTCCTGGGAGGATTATAGCACAGACTTAGATTTCCTTGTTCATCATGAACTGTCACCAAGTGCTAAGTGGGGCCTGTAATTCAGGGGATCAATGTTTTGCTGTTGGCTCCGTCGAGGGAATACCATTTACAGTAAGTAATCCAGTTGACATTAAGCTATGTATCATATACTTCCTAGGCTGCCTTGATCTTCAATGCATAAAAGAGCAATTGAAAAGTAGGGTTCTTGCAAACAGGAAATCTAATTTAACCTACTTTGATTAGGAGAAGAGTAGGTTCGGTATTGTCTTAGGATAAGCTGACATCCTATTTTTGCCCTATCACTCTATACCGGTAAGTCTCTAGATGCCCGAATAGAGTCCATGGTTGCCATAGTAAGTATACTGCCTCTACAGAAAAACCTTGAGGACTAATTTGCATTTGTTATGGTTGTTTGAATTACAATTTACATGAAAATAAAGTTCTGCTCATAGTAATAACAATGTGTTATTATTTAGCAAATTTTCTTTTGGCCTCCTTTTCTATGTATTTTATATTTAGCTTTGAAAACTGAATGCAAGATAGAAAAGCTCTAAAGATGACACTATACTGGCTATTTGAGTACTGTCCAGCATTATTTTAATACACATTGTACTACATATTACTGTATTATATTGTACATATCACAGTTTAAAGACTTATTTATAAAAACACAATCCACTAAAACACTCCTCAAGTGCAGTTTAAATAGTCTGTGGTAAAGGGCAAGATCTACTCAAACTGCATTTGAAGAATGTTTTAAGGAATCATGTTTTTATAAATAAAACTGTGAACCTAAGTCTATTTTTCATATTCATTGTTCTGGTGTTTCAACTCTAGCAAGCATTAATCAAAAAAGTAGAAAATATACTTATTTCAGTGTCCATTTCTTCAAATGAACCTATATTAAAACAAACCGAAAAACTCTGTACCCAGGGGAGGAGAAAAATTGTGCTTAAAGATCTCAGTGACATGATCTCATTAGTTCAACATACTTGTAAACAGATATACAACCATTCTCAAACTCCCCTTCTCAGGCTTATGCTGCAGGCTGTAACATCGTGATCTTAGCTTCCAATTTTGAGCGAGTGCAGATCATCCCAGGTGCTATCCATGGTTATGTGCGCATTGGATCGTTGGACTGCAGTACCGACACTGGAAAGATTGCTGCTGCATATGGGGCCGAAGTCTGCATCTTTGAGCCAACACCACTGATACACTCTGCGGCTACCACTCATGTAAGTTTGATTTAATTTTTATGGTTCCGTACCCGAAGGGTAAGGCACTCCAATTACTAAGACTCCACTGTCTGTCTGTCACCAGGCTGTACCTCATTAACCGTGATAGCTGGACTTTGAAATTTTCACAGATGATGTATTTCTGTTGCTCTTATAACAACAAATACTAAAAACAGAATAAAATAAATATTCAAGTGGGGCTCCCGTACAACAAACGTGATCTTTTTGTAATTTTTTGCTCGATATTAATAACGGCAAATGGTTGACGCTGAAAATATTCAAATTTTGTATCGATATTGGTATGGAACCCTTTGGGCGCGAGTCCAACGCGCACTTGGGCGGTTTTTTTTTAAACACATACATGAAAATCTATTGATTTACTTTGTGAAGTGAAATAATCAAAAGACAAACAGTAGGACAAAAGAGACACCCACGGTTTTATTGATTGAATGCTACACATCACTATAGGCATTGCAAGATGAATATTACTCTATTACTATCCCATCCGTCCATTCATTAACCTGTCTGTCATAAAAAATAGTAGTAAATATAGAAAGTAAATAGGTGTTGTTTAAACCAGGGTCTATACAGGAAATGTGTTTTTTAATGTTTAGGTCTATCATCAGTAACAACAATATTATGTGTATAGAAGTTTCGAACAAATAGTAAAAATTGTAATAATAAAATAATAAAATCTTTATTCAATAAGCAGCGGTTTATATTATATTATAAACATTATATTTATGTTGGTATGGTACTCTCGGACTTGGCTGGTTTTTAGGGTTCCATAGTAAAAAAGGAACCCTTATAGTTTCGCCATGTCCGTCCGTCTGTCTTTTCGCGGCGTTTTCCTCAGCTACACCATAGGGGGGGGGGGTATCGTTGGATTGGTTGTTTAAAAATATTATTAGTGTAGGAATCGTGAAAAAATTCAGGGAAGTAGGACTAATGAACTTAAAAGAAAAACTAAGTTAAGTTTTATAAGTTTTATAAGAACCCGGCACTGCACATGGCCTGACTCACCCGTGGCCGCTCTTTACATTGTATGCTGCTCCATAGTTTATTTTCTTGTTAGTTCATAATTACTTATGAAACTTTTGTTCACAATATGCAAAACAAGATATTTCTGTGACAAAATTCAATTGACATTCATGGATGCAGTTACATTTATATATAATCATGTTGGTCCGCCTTCAATTAATCCACTTGACTCATTTAATTGGGACATGCTTAGCTAGTTGGTCACTGCTAATGATTTAAGCTAACTTGTATTAGATATAAAATTATTTTGATAAGTTTGTATTATGTTTCAAAAGTCAGTAATCTCTCATTTTCTCAGGTTCAAAAACACTGCTGTTGATTGTTAGTGCCATATACCCAAAAATAGTATATCCTACTCATGTTAATGTAAAGGCATTACACCTATGGTCATATGGGCGCGTGCTTATGATAACGGTAATTTTCGAAGTGATTGATTGATGTTTTTATTATTAAAGGTTGAAGATTACCATTATGTTGCAGTTAGCAATTAAGGCGGCGATAACAGGACGATTCTTTTTAATTTATGGTCTAGAGTCAATGCGGTTTTGTGAATCGTTCCTAATAATGATCGTAGGCTATAAAGAAAATCGTTGTCGTTTAATTTACTGGCGCAGTTGTTAAAATCACACTAGTATAGTTCTGATAAAAACAAAGGAGAAATGCTCCGAGATCTAAAGAGGTTGGTTGAAATTATGTTTTTTGTTTCACAGTTTATCTGCTCCTAGTGAACACATGTATTACATAACAACGAACTAACCACACACCGGTAAAATCCCTTCTCGAAGTATCTATTGACTATCCTTTCACAACAAGTCAATAAGGAAAATTAAATGTGAACTGGTTACGTTTTCCGACGTTATTCGTAGATAAACATCGATAAAGAGATTTGCATACTTACTACGTCGGAATAAAAAACTCATTTCCGAAAATTAAATTTTCCCCTACAGATATGAAGTTAATTACCGACGCTAGTTAACCTACTCTGCAAATCCAAAATTGGCTTATATTTTTAATTTGAAGAAATTTGTGTTGTGTTACTAGATTCTCGTACACTGTTGTTTTGTTACGCACTTTGGCCAACTGGCAACAGTAGATAAACAGCTTGTTAACGTACAAGTATACTTCTTACTTACTTCCTATGGAACCCTTGGCCTCAACCTCTTCATTTATCTTGTTTTGAGAGTATGAGTCCCAAGTACCCAATAATGTGAACCACCTCGATGCGGTTAGTCCCGACAGTAATATATTGAAGCCTCAGATTGAAGCGGTGGTCCATCACCGCCGCAAAACCTTGATGTTGCGAGAAAATTTGTTTTGGATTCATTAACAGTCAATCCGAAAGTAGCTGCTTCTGTTTCAAGTGTCTGTCTGTGATCTGACACACGATTGTTCGACCGGCTTGTGATAACTGTGTCATTTACTTATTGATGCTTTTAATATCATGATAAAACCTACGCCATTGAACTTTGGGGTTCTGCCAGCACATCTGATGTTGAGATACTACAGAGGTTTCACAACAAAGTACTCAGCACCATCTGCGCTGCACCGTGGTTTGCTCGCGATGAGACTGAGAGAAGAAATACTGACCCACGTCACCAAATACAAAATCCGAATACAAAGCCGTCAAAACCCCTTTTTCAAGAGCTACTGCGCTTAAACAACGATGTGGAAAAGAAAGAATTCGAAAATAATAATTGAGAAATCATAATATCAACTTATTTCATATAACAAATTTTGTAAATTCAATACGTTTGATGTTGTTGTACATCAACTTCTCAAGTTAAACTCAAAGGGATAAAGTCTGATAAAGGCACAATGTGATGCTGATGGAAGGTAATCAAATTGAGAAAAAAAAAACTTTTGCACTTACATACCAAATATCGTACAATGCGGCGGTCTTTATTAAGTTAACCGTTTGAGGTGGAGAAAGAGTTGTTAGGTGTGTAAAAAAAAATAAAGAAGAACGTAATAAAGTTAAACTTAACAACAACATTAGTGTTAACGTAGGCTTGTAATCGAGACGTAAGCTCAACAGCAAGTATTGAACACCCTTGACTCAACTTGCGGTATCTGGCCACACTATACATAACTGCGTTTTGCCCTTATTTCGATTGAAACCTGTTTCCGCCAGCCGCAAAGTTGTTAGCAGCGACCGGTGTAGTTAAGGTCGGTACTAAAAAGCCTGTGCCATTCTCAGGGCCTGGAGTACCGATGGGTGCAGACAGGCAAGCTTGTGGCGGACGGACCAATCACAGCCCTGTCCTGGAACTTGGAAGGCACGCGGCTGCTCACCGGCGGCAAGATCCTCCAGCTGTGGCATCAGGCATCGCTTTACCAGGAGGACAGCCAACGTAAGTGCCTTTACGAGAAAACCTACGTCAATAAAAAAAACCCTATTTCATGGTTTACAATGACAATCCGATGTACATTGCAAAGTCGATTAACCCACAGATGTTAATTAGAAGGTTTAGGCTACGCAGTATAGATCGAATTGTCATGATAAACTATGAATTGTAGGTACTTTGTGAAACACTGCCCAGGGTGTTAATTTTTCACTGGATGATAGATGGATGTTCTGTCATCAATGTTCATAGTGGAAATACCTAATATAAACTATCACCCTAACCTTATTTCTGAAGTTTATTTCACTCCACTAAGGGTAACAAGTGTCTCTCGAAAACATTTTAGCAGAATAAATAATAATAAATTCCTCATAAGACAATCACTTGTCCTGGTCACAAACTAGAATATAATGTGGTATGGTAACCAGGCGATGACGTCAAAAACATGGAAAAACACCGAGACAATGATAAAGTAAAAATTATAGTTTCTACAGAGATAGGCGAGCCCAGATAGTCTGTAGCTAGACTAGCCATGCCAATTTTCAGTATTGGGCGTGGATTTGCCAGACTAGGGCCAACCTGCACCACTTTCTTAAATGCGGCTTAAACAGTATTTAACTAAAATTCTTCATACAAAAGTCGATTTAAATGACGACTTAAGTGACATTTAAGAAGTGGTGCAAGTCGGCCTTAGTTCGTAGCATTTATAGCGACCGCGCTATCGGTCACTAACTAGGAAGTTAACTGTAGTATGTATGGTTCAGCGCGATGAATAGATTTACCAGGTAGTATTTGTGTTTGTTGTGTTTTGAGTGCGAAAAGGCGAGTGCGTCATTCCGAATCCGAAACATTAAAATGGCTTTAAAGTCCGGTTCTCTCGTTTCATTTGAAGCGAATAGTGCAAGCTCGAATACGTAATCCACTTGGCTAGCCATATCTAAAATATGTATCTTATCTCGAGGCCGAGATAAGAGTGTTTTCATCTCGTTTTCCGATTTGTATTAGATTATTTTCAACGAAAGTTAACCTTCTACACCATCTATAAATAATGGACAACATCAACCTTTACCAAGTGTGCACTCTAATCTGTTACATCACGGGCGACTTTGCATCAAAAATTTAATGGATGATTTGCTGTAGACATACTACAAAAACGCTTCATACAAACCGGACGAAAACTGTGACGTCGCGAGCTGCTTGTGACGCCTTATAATGTATGAAGCATTTATTCGGGCCATCTTATAAAATAATGTTTTTTCGTGTCTACTCTTTTATAAGAAAACGCTTGTAATTTAATGACAAAAGTAAATCTAATAAGTTTTATTATTAGAGTGACCTGAATGTCTGAAGTTACATACCTCTGTGCTTGAAATTGCCAAACCGCATGGCCACGCCTGATGATTGCGTCTCCTGAGAGACGGCCTGTGCCCTACAGTGGGACGCATTATAGTAGGCTAGTTTTAAACTTTGTAGAGTAACTTGATTTTTTGCATTTTTCGTGACATAAAAATTACAAAAACTAATGTTTTTAAGTAAATTTAAATTTTTTGTGACTTAGTAATCTAATTTTGAATGCATTCTAATCTAATTTTGAGGTATTTTCTCCATTTACCAGACTGGTTTTACCTTTGTATATATTAATATATATCTTTCTAGCGAGCTCCGGAGTGACGTTCCAAATTGGCGGGAGCGACAAGGATGATAAACCAAAACAGCAGGAAGAAGACGAACCGGTGAGATCATTGAGCCCAAACAAACCTATCTATGCACTTCCACTCCATACAATTCAAATAAAGCTGCCTGCGAATCTAACAGCAAACCTACATTTGCACCAACACTGACTGATAAGATAATTAGAGACAACAATATACGCGACACGTACTCCGATAACATTGTTTGCACCTACATCGGATGTATCCGCTAAGTGTCATTTTCCATCACCCAATGTACTGCAAATAATTGCATCTAATTGTTGTTCATTGTCGACGACGGGTGCATTGTTATTGTTTAGAATAAAGTATAGCCTAGCCGTTCTAGATGACAGCCTGGACCATTGAATGAATGTATGTACATTACACTTGACGTAATACTAGGGCATGTGACTTGAGGCCTCGTAACCTGACTCGAGATAAAACGGTCATTTCATATAACGCTTTGTACTCAAACGAGGGAGATACGATAAATCTATACTGTCGAATAGACGGACTCCTGAAGCGCAGAAGCGCTTCTTTAGAGGACTCATATGCTAATGCACTTTTAGACCCCGTTTTCCACTCCGATAAACTAAACCGATCAACCGAAACGGATCAACTATTTTTGGTTCCCAACGAATCAACCATTTAGTTGATCCGATGGGAACGTTTATTATCCTTCTTGTTTGTTCCTATCTATACAACTTAATCGAGTGATAAAAAACCTTTTCGATGAGTATTATTTTTAAGAACTGTGCACTTGTGAATGATAGATAAAATTTTCTTTTGATGTAGGCCTTGACATTGTCATAGAACATATTATAAATAATAAGATAACATTTTCTATTCTGATCAACCGAACGATGATACTGTCGGCTGAATTTATTATCCTTTAACGTTTAATTATTGCGTATTGCCATGGAGGTCATTGAAAAAGATGGTGGTGAAATGTTTGTGTGAGAAAATTTAAATTTAAAAATAAAAATTTTCAGCCAGAAAGTTAATCTTGGTTTTATTATTTTAAAATAAAATTTGATTCGATAGGGCACAAAAAGGAAATCAATTTTATTAGAAATGTATCGAATCAACTAGTCGATTCGATACATTTACCGAATAGGAACATATGCCTGAATCGACTTCCACTCTGATCAACCGGTTGATTCGTTCAGTTGATTGAAGTAGAAAACCCGCTTTAGACGGTGACCATGGTATTAACGAATGGAAATGTTTACATAAAAATTAAAACACAGCGTTAATACGTATTACGTAATAGCATATAGTACAAGGGAGACTTGGTCGGGACTTTTGCGTATCTATTGCTATAACTTCTATAACTCCTGTCATTAGTTAAATAGGTACATTATGTAATACAATACTGGGTTGCGTATGATATTAGACCAAGTCACAAGGCAGTACTTATACGACGACCGAGTAATGATTAAATATTGATGACGCCTTCTATGACCCGATAAATTCTATTGCCTGCCAGATGTGTTATAGGTAGGCAATGATTCATAGTGCAATTACAAATAGTAATAATGTTATGATGCTTAACTTTTAGTGCACACGATGAATGTGGCGTCCAATTTTAGTGCCTGACGAAGCAGGTTTTTTACTAGTGATACTTTTGGAAATCAGAATATAATGAGTAATTTTATTCATTAAATATGATATAATAACACTTATCATCTATATAGCTTTAATTTAGTAGAAAAAAAATACTATAATATATTGTTAGTTCTCTATATCATCGATTACGTAATGAGACTACCTGCCAACCTACCTCTAATATAGTTTAACTGCATCTGTATTTATATGCTTTTTTATCTATGGGGGTGCTATTTATTATCGCCTTTCACGAAACCAACGTATTCTCTGCATCATTGCGAGCATTTTATTTTATGGAACCAATTCTGGGAAATCAGCGGTTAAGGTGATATTGAGTAGCAACGAACATTTCTTCCCAAGGAATTTTACTGAAAAGTTTAAGCTTTTAGAAAATTAATACGAAATTTTAACGAGCAATGTATTTAACAAATCAAGATCTCAAACAAGCGTGGCGTTGGTTCATAATTACGCTCTGTGCCATAATAACATTGAAAGATACGGAATGTGAAGCACATATGCACGCACGCGGGTTGTACTTTTTTATGTTGCCCTTTGCTAATACATCCCCTAGTTGGTCCAAGTATGTCTGCCTGTACTTAAATTAACCGTGCTATATGAGGAAATGGGTGTAAATCTTATACTATTTATTCCTCAGGGCTGGTTGTGTGTGTGGAAATGTCACACGGCGACGCCGACGCACCACCTCGCTTTCTCGCCGGACGGAGTTCTCTTTGCCACGTCGGGCATCAACGATCGCCTTGTCAAGATCTGGTATCAGAACAAAGGTAAGCCGAGTGCCGGGTGTAAATCCGCGCGTCATGGAAATGGGGTGGAAGCTTGTCGAAATTAATTGCAAAAATGTTGATATTTACTGAAAATATAAAACCAAGCTCCTAAGTCACCCTAATCACTTGGCATAAAGCTTTTTAACGGCATATCATACCAAGCGTCTTAAGAGACATAACATACTTGAGCTAGAAGAACGTCACTAGCTCGCTACATATATGTATAGCACTCTTCACTGGAAGATGCATACCAATCATCCACGACACTACAACACATCTGCTTATGGTTGATGACTGATCGCAGATAAGAATATAAGGGAAAAAAACTATATTACTCCTAGGTTTATTTCACTTGAAATCGCCAATACGCGGTGGAGACGCGTGGTTATTAAACCCACACCTCTCTTAGAGAAGGCCTGTGCCCTGCAGTGAGACGTATGTAAACCGTTCATATTATGTCACGTAATGCTGCCAGCGTTATAACCTTTGCGTCGGGGCATATGTTTGAGTAATAAGTTGAGCAATCAGATCGTCCAATTCGTCCACTGCTGGACATAGGCCGCCCCCAAGGAACGCCACTTCTTTCTGTCCTCGTCCATCCCCATTCAACCGCTGCCAGCGAATCTGTCTCAGATCACCGCTTCAGCGAGCTGGGCGTCCTACGCTGCGTTTGCCAGTTCGTGCCCTCCACACGAGAACCTTGCGAGTGATGCGTGTTTTATCTTGTTTCGTGGTTTTAAGAAAGATGAAATAATATCACATGTAATATTTCCAGTGTTGGCCAACACTCACGCCGACCACTCGGCTCCGGAGCTGAACTACACGTTCATCTACGTGGCGCACCCTCGCGCCGTCACACACCTCTCGTGGCGCAAGACTAGCAAATACATGCCCAAGTGAGTGCTACAGTATCTTAGGCTTGTTTCAGAATCATCTGATGAGTTTATTTCAGTTGTTATTGCCATTTGTATAAATTTCTTGTTTCTTTTTTTATTTGCCAGTTAATGCGTGCATAAGTACAAATATATTTAAAAAAAACGGACTATTGCGAGTAGGACTCGCGTTCTGAGGGTTTCGAACAAACTATTACAATCTTAACGTAGGTGTAAAAAAGTCTGTACTTTGTGACAGTATTTTTAATGTGAAATAACTACAACCGGGGTTCTTTAAGCGTTCCGCTCTTTGCTTAGATATGGAATCCCAAAAGAAAATACTTTACCTGTAGAATCGAAAATATATGTAAATAAAACTCCCACTTGAAATCTCATCTGGATATTCCCCATCCACTATTTGGGGATGGTGACAAAGCTCTGAACATATTTAGAATGTTCATAGTTTAGATGGAAATTTCTACTTGATTTGTAATGACTTTGATGTTACTTAAATGGAATAAAGAGTTCCAGCAATGATGAAGTTAACAAACGAATTGTAAAATTATTATTAGTTGATTCTTGACTTACTTACTTTATTTTATTTGGTGTACAAAACAGATCACAACCATTACAAGATATAAAAATAATAATATGACATGAGTACTAAGTGGTCTAAAGCGTGCACACATAAAAGACATATATAAAACTCAGCATTTACAATTATGTTTCTGGATGGAATGCTTCGAGACAAAGGTGTTTTTATTTTAGTTAAACCCATTTTTGTTGGTATTGGCTGTAGCTAATCATCATCATTCAGCCACAAGAAGTCCACTGCTGGACATACGCCTCCTCCGTGGATTTCCAAAAGACTGGTTGGAAGTGGCTTGCATACATCATTTAAAAAAAATCTTATTAATCACTTATGGCGGTTTCCTATATTAAATCCGTCAATAAATAAGCTTGCCAACAGTTAATATTTGTTATAAGTCATGTGTAAGAACTGTCAGTAGCCTACTCTATCGACAAATTGTTTATAGGAAATGGTCATTAATAAATTTCTCATCTATCGCGGGTTCGGAAATCTAAATAGGCCAGCTAGTTTCGCCGAAAGTCTTCAGCAGGGGGTAGAGTCGAACGTTGCGCTGAGACTCAACATTTGTGATAAAAACCCGACCGTTACAGAGGCAGCGTGGGCAACGTGCTCGTGACGTCATGCGTGGACAATATCTGCCGCGTGTGGGCCGAGACTCTGTTGCCCGAGGACGAGTGGGGCGGCGTGACGTCACACTCGCGCTCGCCGCCGCGCCGCCAGCGTGCTACTCACCGCCACAAGCACCGCTTCATGCAGCGGCTCAAGCACATGAAGTGAGTAGCTAGTGACGTCACACCGGACGGTGGGGCGGCGTCAGCGTCACGTCACAGTCACGCTCGCCGCCGCGCCGCTGCGTGACGTCACACTCGCGCTCACCGCCGCGCTGCCACAAGCACCGCTTCATGAAGCGTTTCACGCACATGAAGCTGTAGGTACCTAGTTGTAATTAAAGGAAGGCCATCGAAACCAGATAAAGAATGTTAACAAACTTCCAGGGCTTCCAAACATTTTACTTCTTAATTGTCGTTGTTTGTATTAGATGAAGATAATTCGTCAGTAGAGTCCGATGTAAAATGCGTCCGCAGTATGTAAATAAAAAAAAGTGAGTATTTACATTTTTTTTCTCATACATTGGTTGGAAATTTCATCGTTTAAAGATCTTATTTGAAAAAAAGTTTTTTTTGAAATTTTTTTTTTTGAAAAAAAACCGGAATTTTCGACTATTTTCATAATTAAATTTTTTAACTTTAATTCAGCCGTTTAGCTTGACCAAAAAGTAATGAAATTGGACAAACGCATGAAACATGCTAAATTATTTTTATTTATTTGGAAATACTGAAGAGAATACTGTTTTATTGTCGCGGGTTGTTTGAAATTTGTGTTAGTTTACCTACAAAATGAAAAAAAACAAAATTACACCCATTTGAACGTCCCACCACACGACTAACCTATAGCTATTACTTTTTTTGTGTATGGTAAGACCATGGTCTTATGTTCACAAAATGGGGCTGCCCAAATGTTGCTAACATCTGCACTGGCAGCTTTCCTGTACCACGAATCAGGCAATGACAGCTGTCGTCGACCAACTGACAACATTATTCCGAAGGAGAGATAATGACAGATATAATAATAGCTGGCTATCGCTATGTAACTTAGTAACGGTCAAATTGTTCACGTTCTTTATTCGGTTTCGTTGGCCTTTCTTCAGTTAAATCCAATCCAATGACCCATAGTAATAATTTAGGATTAGTAATAAGTGAGGACAAACACAGAATCAATGGATTCAAAAGGCCATCGCAGGCAAACGAAAACCCTAAGTTAGGTCTAAATTTTGTTGCACAAAACAGACAGGGTTTTTCCGGCAAAGACAATTTAATAGAACTATTTTTAGGGGATTTTAATGTAGATATTTTGTGTTTAACAGAGCAATGACTGAAACAATTTGAAATATCTTTCACTTTAAAAAACGTAGTCTTTTAAAGTGAAAGAAATTTCAAATTGTTTCAGTAGTAAGTACATTAAACCGACAGCACGTAATAAGAGGAGGTTCAATGACATTTGTAAAGAGTAGTTTAAAAATGAAGGACAGAAAAGACATTGTCGCTCTATCTGTTGAACGCTTAATTGAGATCTCGTTTGGAATTGGATAGGTACATAGTTATGTGTGTTTATAGGCCGCCACAATCAAATGTTAATTAATTTGAATTAGTTTTGGAGGATGCCTTAAAAAGCCTATTCACTGGTAATAAGAGCATAGTAGTATGTGTGGTGACTTAAAACTAAACTCACTAGCTTGTTCAAGTCATTTAACTTGCGTTATTTATTTAGTCAACCCACGAGGACAACAGCTACTAGCGCTCCTTGTATAGATAACGTTTTTTGCAATTGTCAATTTATAGAAAAAAAGGTCATACATAAAAAAAAAAACAATTATTTAAAAGAAAATTAGGCACACAGTTAGATTCATAAAATTTTGATAGCACTGATCCGAATACATTATATCGACTGTGGAAAGGAAAAACACTTGAAGCGACACTTTGGTCGAAATTGAGTTACTTATATATACATATTCGGAATCAGTGTTTTTTTTATATAACGAATATGTATATAACTCAATTTCAACCAAAGCGTCGCTTCAAGTGTTTTTCCTATCCACCGTCGATATGAAGTACTGTTTTCGACTATATCAAAAGAACTTGAACAGATATGTAACGTAAAAAAATTTACAAGGTTAAAGCGCCGTTTTTCAGAATGGGCAACGTCAAATTTACATAGCAGGAAAAGGCTTTATGAATTGTATGAAGAAAAACGCATCGCAAAACACGATCCGACGTTCACAGAGTATGTTAAAAAATATTCAAAAACGTTTAGGCAAATTTAACTTAGTTTAGCAGGCAAATCCGTTAGTATTAGTAAATAAATTAAGGCGTCATCTAATAAAATCAAAATAGTCTGGCAAGTAATTAGCCAAGAGACAGGCAAAACGAGACCTAGGGACCAGGGATTTGCGTTAGAGGTAGAAGGGAAGTTAGTCAATTCAAAGAAGGACATAGCAGAAATATTTGAAAATTTCTGTAAAAACATAGCCCTGAAAATAACGGCTAGCTTAAATCCTTTTCCCCAATCCACCGAAAATTTACTTCTGGAAAGTGTAAATCCATGCAAAGCTGACTTTCAATTCACCCATATAAGTCCCTTTACTATCATCAAAACATTTAAAGAGTAAAACTTTAAAAAAACTGAATATTTGTGACGATTATCGGTTAAACTTATATCCACGGTAATTAATATTCTAGGACCTTACCTTGCTACAATGTTTAATAAATGCAGAGAAAGAGAACTTTCCTAATCTATTAAGTAAAATAGTACCCTTGTTTAAATCTGGCGATAGTGAATATCCCAATAATTTCAAAACCTAGCAATACTGCCGATCCTGAGTAAAGTTTTTGAGAAAGTAATTTTGCATCAAATGCAGACTCAACCTTACTAATATTATAAATGCGAAAGTTTGTATGTATGGATGGATGTTTGTTACTCTTTCTCGCAAAAACGGCTGCATGAATCCGGATGAAATTTTGCACAGCGATAGATTATAGTCTGGATTAGCACATAGACTATTTTTTATCCCGGAAAAATACACATCAAAATTACCACGCGAACGAAGTCGCGGGCAACAGCTAGTTTTAGTATAAATAAAATATTCCATAAGAAAGTGAAAGTGAACTACATTTATTGCCAACAGTTCGGTTTTATGAATGACCGCTCAACGTCGAACGGAGGCATACCACAAGTAAAGCACCTTGTTGGTGCGTGGGAGGAGGCGCAGGATGCCATCGGGGTGTTCTGTGACCTGTCCAAGGCGGAACGCTCCTCATAAATTTAAACCGATATTATTATTATTATTATTATTATTATTATTATTATTATTATTATTATTATTATTATTATTATTATTATTATTATTATTATTATTATTATTATTATTATTATTATTATTATTATTATTTGTAGACGGGCAGGCAGTTGGAACAACTGATAATTGCCCGCATCCAGTTTCACTTGGTTATTTTTTTCTTTTGGTCAGTGATGTGTTTGTCCAGTAAGTTCTTGAATTTGTTGACGTTTTGTGCTGAAACCACTTCTTGTGGTAATTTGTTCCATCCATTCACTACTCTGTTAGAGAAAAAGTGTCTGTGAGGATTGTTGTTGGAGAAACAAGTTTGTAGTTTAAGGTGGTGTCCTCTCAAGCGGGTGTTGTTGTCTCTTCTAAGAATTTGTTTATCAAAATCCTGTAGGTCGTAGTGTCCATTTAGAATTTTGTAGGTTTCGATTAAATCACCACGCTCTCTACGCTCCCGTAAAGAAGTAAGCCTCAGCACTTCCAGCCTTTCTTCATATGATTGGTTTTTTAGCTGTCTTGGAATTTTAGTAAAGCTGCGCTGAACTTTTTCCAGAATGTCAATGTCTTTAATGAAATATGGGCTCCAGACTTGAAGGCATACTCAAGTAGGGGTAGAGATGGGTAATGGCCCAGGTTATAAACCACTGGTGAGTTATAATCCAGTTTTGACCCAGTTATGCACCCGTTATAACCCATTATGGCGGTTCATAATGATTTCGTTCAATAGTAATACGGAATACGTCGAATAATGTGCACGGCGTTGTAGTTGTAAGCTGCATGTATCGTTATGAAATTATGCACACAAAAATATACAGGACATTCTCCATACAATACAATATTAGGTTGGGATTTCACTTCGATGTTTAGTTTTTATCTCTTACGATCGCATTGTACTAAGGGCCAGTGTCCTAAATGGAGTTTAAGTCGAGATTTTGACAGTTCGTGCATTATCTGTCAAATGCTTGACTTAAACTCTAGTTTGCGAGATCTGCAAGTGGCCCTAAGTACATTTAAACCTAAGCATTGCAGGCAATGCATCTCATAAAGTATATCAAGCAAGCCCCACTTTTATGATCCTTTGCGCCGGAAATCCCCAGGCGTGAGCGAGTGGGACAACGACATCGTCAATCTCACTCGCACTTGCGCCGTGCACAATGCGTACGGCACAGCACTCACTCCAGTACTTTGTTGCTTAGAATGCGCATGAGCGTTTTTTGGTATAATTTAGTGTTTTTTTTTTATCGAACCGGAATTGTTTATTGTTACTGTGATCACTGTTTACCTGAATGATCTTGGCCTGAATGCTGACTGAACTTCCAACGCGATATTTTATGCACTTTTTCATTGTGTAAAGGATTCAGTCACTCACTGCAGTTCCTGATGAAGTGATGATGCCCGCCTGTGTTGAATGCACTTGGCGTTTTACTTAAATATTTCTGGATTATTTAGAAAGTATAGATGCAGAATCATTATTAGGACTACATTATCTGAAAATATTTCACGGGCACTTAGTGCAGCGTGTCACTTAGTCCAAACCTTACAACATGTTACTTAGGTTAAATCTTCCATTTTTAGGGTTCCGCAGTCCGACAAGGAACCCTTATAGTTTCGCCATGTCCGCCTGTCTGTCTGTCTGTCCGTCCGTCCGCGGCCTAGCGCAAAGACCGGTGGTACTTGTCTGTCTGTCTGTCTGTCTGTCTGTCCGTCCGTCCGCGGCCTAGCGCAAAGACCGGTGGTACTAGAAAGCTGTAATTTGGTATGTGTATACATATTTATCACGCCGACAAAGTTAAATAATAAAATGTCAGAAAGTTTTCTTTAATGTACCTCCCCTAACATGAAAAGGGGGGGGGGGGGGGGGCGTTTTTTTATTCTCTACCCCACCGTGTGGGGAATCGTTGGATAGCTATTTTAAAAACATTGGGAGTTTACTAAGATCAGGCATCCATTTTCGAAATATTTAGCTTGTACCTGTGTCCCCCCCCTTCTACAATCTAAACCTTTGCATTTAAAAATCTAAAAAAAATCACGATAGTAGCAAATATAATAAATTTAAAAGAAAAATTATCACAGCTGACTAGGCTTTACAGGTTAATGGTCGATTACATTAATGGGATTAGTAAAAAAGCCTCCTATTTTGTTTGATAGCTCAATTTTGTGATTATGTTAGGTAATAGGTTGTAATAACTAGATGTCTGTGGAACCCTAAGCTACGCGTGGCCCGACACGCTTTTATTTGTACTTTTATTCATAGAAAACATAGTATTTTGAAAGTGTATGCAGTTCATTAAAACTTAAAAATACTTCAGTGGTGCAAAAATAAATCACTATGGCACTATAATGTCAAGCAAAACTCCCGATTACCCAAAGCATATTTGTTTAGTTGTAATTTGTTCTTGTTAAATCGTATCGCTCCTGTCTTTCATTTTGACCCACCAAAAAAGTAGTTAATGGGATAAAACTGGTCGATAACGTTATAACCCGGATTAAAACTGGATTATAACTACTGGGTTATAATCCACTACCCATCTCTAAGTAGGGGTGGTATGTAAGTTTTATAAATGGTTAACATCATTTCTGGGGTTAGTACTCCAAAAGCTTTTCTGATTAAATAGATAAAACTCTTTGCTTTTTTGATTATAGTTGTTATGTGTTGCTCCCATTTTAAGTTTTTAGAGATAATTACTCCCAGGTCCTTTTGTTCATTAGCTGCGTGAAGCTCAACATTGTTTAACGAATATGTTAAGTGAGGATTGTTGTTTCCTATATGCAGTACTGTACATTTTTCGGCATTTAAACTTATGAGCCATTCCTTTGACCATTTAGTAATTTTGTTCAAGTCTTCTTGGAGGCGATCGTAGTTCACTAATGGATCAGCAAATATTTTAGTGTCATCCGCGAAGATACTAACATTGTTACTTAGTTCGTCAGGTAGGTCAAATGTGTATATGATGTACAGAATAGGGCCCAATACGGATCCTTGCGGCACTCCGCTGTGAATCTCCCTGTGACTAGAAAGAACATCACCCACTCTTACTTGGAAAGGTCTATTCCGCAAGAAACTCTCGATCCAATTCAATAACCTTCCCCGTATACCAATAAACTCCAACTTATGTAGAAGTCTTGTTGTTGGGACTTTGTCGAAGGCTTTTTCATAGTCAAGATATATCACATCAGTGGGTTTTCTTTCATTGAAACTGTCTGTCCAATATGAGAGGCACGAGAGCAAGTTTGAAATTGTAGATCGATGCGGACAAAAACCATGTTGTTGATCGCTGATGATTCTGTGCTTGGTTAAGAATTTCCTTATGTAATAGACAATAACTTTCTCCATGACCTTACACACAATACTTGTAAAACTTATTGGTCTATAGTTTGATGGCTTCAGTTTACTGCCTTTTTTAAATATGGGTGTCACTATTGCTGTTTTCCATAAGGTAGGTAGTATCCCAGTGTCACAGGAAGTCTGCATTATTTTCGATAGGGAATCTGCCACGTCGCATTTCTGGAGTATGGTTGTAGGGATTTCATCAGGGCCTGGAGCAGAATCTGCTTTCATCTCTTTGATTACTTTTGAAATCATGTCTGGGGTAAATTTAATGTCAGGTATGGATTCTTCTATTCGTAGATTAGGATTCAATGTAGGTATGTCACTATGTGGTTCTATTTGAAAGACTCCGGCAAATTGGTCTGCAAAGGCCTCAGCCATTTCATTTGCTTGGGAAACTGTATGTCCTTGATTATCAGTCAAGACTGATGGAATAGTAACTTTTGAAGTTACTTGTTGCCTTATATATGAGTGAAATCGTTTAGGTCCGGCTTGTAGTAAGTCCTTTTCATAAGTAATGCGAGAGTTTCTGGTTATATTTGTCAATTTATTATTTACTTGTCTATAATCTGCATATGTTTTGTCTAGTCCTGTGATGGTGTATCTGTTCCAGAGTATTATTTTACTCTTTATCAGTTCTTTTGTTTCTTTAGACACCCAAGGCTTGTTTTGAGTTATATTGCTAATTTTAGTTAGGGGTATGTGTAACTGGATGGCTTGTTTGTATGCAGTGAGTAATACGTCAAATTGGTTTTCTGCACAGTTCAGCTCCTTTATGCTGTCTGGTACTGTTTGAAGGATTTCATTAATTTTAGCATAATTTGCCTTTTTATAGTTGCGTCTGTGTGTAGTTATGTGTTGCGGTCTTGCTTCTAGCTGTATTGTTGCCAATAGACATACATGGTCACTCTTACCGACTTGGTTTAAGTAATAAATTGCTAGCTCTTCTTCGATGTTACTTAACAGACACAACCCTAAAAGTAGATATTAATAGAGTTAAATCCTCAGGATCTAATGTAAAAGTAGGATTCCTCAAGTTCTATACTGGGAACGTTCCTCTTTTTGGTTTACGTTAATTATTTGCCCTACCTAGTAGAAAAACTATCGCAGATACTGTTGTTTGCTGATGATGACGATGTTGACGATGTAAACAATGCTCTATCTACAGTTCTAAACTGATTCACGGTGAACAATCTGATGTTAAATGTGAAAAAGACAAAATGCGTCAAGTTCTCATTGCCAAATGTTAAAACTGTTGACATGTGTCTAAAAATATCTGGTGAGACATTAGAGCTGGTAGAGTCCACGGTATTTTTAGGCATATCGATAGACTCAAAACTACAGTGGGGTCCGCATCTTGAAAAATTATCGGGTAGGTTGAGTTCAGCTGCATTTGCAGTCAAGAAAATTAGGCAACTTACAGACGTATCGACTGCGAGTCTGGTCTATTTTAGTTATTTTCACAGTATAATGTGATATGCTTTGTTATTATGGGGACGGGCAGCAGATATAGAAACAATATTTATTTTGCAAAAAAGACCAGTAAGAGCTATTTACAATTTAAGCAGCAGGGAATGGCTAAGGGCTTACCAATACATATTCGATAATATAATGTACGTCCGTAAAAATATAACAATTATATTATTTTTGTTGCACTAACCCGTGCTGAGGACACGGTACGGTTAGCCAGAGGTCGCGGGTTCAAGTCCCGGCATGGGTGGAATTTTTAGCCTCTAAATAGGATTTTAAAATATAACAATGTTCAGAATAAATAGTGATGTCCATAACAGAAACAAGCTTGCTTATTCTAAATTTGTAAATTTCTAGGCTATTGCGTTAAAAAGTCGCTATGTAAAAAAGCCTATTATAGAATAGACGAGTATATGAACGATGCACTGCGATCTCATTGTTATTATTATTACTATGATAATTTATTTACTTTTAAAAAGTGTACAGACGACGTTATTGCATATTAATAACTATATCACACATTTTATAACTGACAAGAACTCAATCTGCAGGTTTGCTAAAGGTCATTCGAATGGTGACGTGGTGGCCGGGTCACCTATCTCCCTCTAAAATGGTTGAGACTGGTGTTGACTGACCCCTGCGTTATGCTCGTGAACGGGTGCTGTCCGTTTGATAATGATTTTCCAACTTTTGTAAGAAAATTAAGTGATGTTTTGGTTTTTAAAGTTATTGATGGCTACCACGGAATCTTGTCATATAGGCTCTGATTTATTAAGTTTAAGATGATTTAAGAAAAGATGGTCAAAGTGGAGTTTTTTTCCCGCTGCCTTTTTCTCCACTACAAATACGGCCCGAAGGCAGCGGCTAACATTCAGCAAGCAGAATGTAAATTCTTTACGTTGAAACAAATTATTGATGACTGATTTCTGATAGGCCTCCGCAAAGGCACGCCTCACCTTTTTGTCCTTGGCCATCGACAATCTGCTTCGGATAGCAGGCGGGCGTTGCACGCTGCGTTAGAATACCTGACTACCCTATTTCTCTATTTATAGAGTACATAGAGTCATATAAAGTGGTGTTTCCCAGGACATGCTTCCACATAAGGCGGCACGCTCACGCCTCGAAGCAGCCCGGCGCCCCTCTACCGACGCTGCCGTCCACTTACAGCGCTCACGACTTCCATAGTCCCTATCACACTACCTCTTATACTGGCGGTAAGTTGCTGACACCTTTGGGCTATTCAGCCTGCATTGTAAGGGCCAAAATTATATTTAACGTTCACGGGGCTCTATTCAGGGTTATTTCGGTAAGAGCTACTTCGGTATTTACAACAACTTTTTTATGAGAGGTTTGAATTTTTTTCTTCAAATTACTGTTTAAAAAATTTATGATTATTTACGGTTTGTCTTCTTTCTAGTGGCACTATTTGATAGATAAATGCTTAAAACCGTATGACCCTGTGTTCTGGTAACCAGGCAAGGACATCACAAACATGGAAATACGCCCAGACTAAGGCCAATTGTACAAGTGTACGACTGCCCCCAGTGTGAATGGAGCACACGACGACGTAATAAGACGTGATACCGCTAGACGACCAACGGGGCAAACAATGTAGGACAATGATTTACTGAAGGCTACGACGTTGGTGGATCATTCATATTGTCTTTCAGGCCTCCACTTCCACCTGGCGGCGTCTATAAACGCGGAGACGGACATCCCACTGGTGCCGTCGCTGTCGGGCGGTGGGCGGTTCATTCTGCACTGGCTGCACAACAAGGAGATGCACTTCACCAGCCAAGCGGAGGCCATACTGCACGATCTTACTAAAAAGGCAAGAAAGAAAAAGATGTTCATTTAAATTGCCAGAGACCAAACAAGGGATGTATTAGCAAAAAAAAAGTATTCGAAACCGGCATGCCACAACTAATGAATGTTGATGAAGCGAAAGAGATCTGTCCGGATCGTGGCAAGTTGCAGACCCTAGTCTCTGCCTACCCCTCTGGGATACAGGCGTGAGATTGTGTTATGTTATATTGCCACAGAGACACAGCAATCACAGTCAAACAAAATATATGGAAGGAAAAAAACAGAAACCAGCAGTGAACATTGGGGACTTACAAACCACACTCAACGTAAAAGTGACTAGTGGACCTGTGAAGTACATGGAATCAAAGGCAGCCGGGTACGATGTGTGCTAAGTATGGCATAAAACCAGCAAAGCTAATTTTCAGTTATGACAAAAATAAGCATGACGGTAATTAAGAAAAAAAATACTCAAAAAGAAAACATTTGGCATTTTAGATGGACCAACTTATTTTCAGTTGAAGGAGGCGCCACTAGCCGCAATTTCATAGTAGAGTTATGCATAGTTTCCCTGCTGTCTACGATCGAGAACTTTTAATCCGTTTTCTCCAACCAATCGGCAGGGTGCCCATCTCAGAATTTTCCAATTTTTTATTTTCCACATTTTTCATTAGACTCTAGTTCATCTTTACATAATTATTTTCCAGCTTTTGCGTTGGTTTCGTGGGCAGTCTAGATTGATGACTACATACTTCATTTACATACCTGTACATATATTCATTTCAGATATTAGATAAAGAGGAAAATGAGGAAGGAGGGTCTGGATCAGATCACATCAACCATGTGGACGGGGAAAATGAGACAAGTAAGCTTCAGTATCTATTTTAAGTAAAGTTGCAATAGTAAATTCAGTATCATATTATTCAGCAAACTTATGTAAGACGTTGGCGGTAGCGTAAATAACATCATAAATCAATGTGGCTTTAAAAATTGTTTTGAAACTGTAGTGGTATTACTTTAAGGTTGAATATGGTACTGCGCCGCTGTAGTAACTATTTATCCATTGCTTATTTCATGCTGCGTAATAGAACATAGGAGAGCGAGTCATCACATGGTTAAAACGCAATCAGAGGACAATAGTAACAGCGATGAACACCAACCAGGTATTTTAATGCTTGCTTCAAACGCCGTTGTCCTCTTTTGTGCTATTGTGACAGATGTTAACACTTGCGTTTGAGGTTTACGACAAACTTACCTTACCTTATTTTTCTGTGTGTGTAACATTTATTAAATGTACAGTTAGTTTACATGTACATAATCAATTTATTGATGTACGAAGTATATATTTTTGTTCGATAATCACCCTTAACAAATAATAAACCATCTCCTTTATCGGTTGTAAAGCTTTCGTATCCATCTGTTGAAAAACTTTCGTCGCCACCAGATTCACATGTAACTTTGTCCAAAGTCCAAATTTTATTTAAACATAATCGAAACACCCACTTCTACAACACGACCAACACAACACATTGGCAGAAAACAAAGAAGCACACAAAAGAAAACAAAATACTTCCAAATTCAATGTTCTATTTCCCAAACAGGTAGCGGCAACCACAGCCACCCGAGTCTGTCCAACACTACGTCTATAAACTCGATAGCGACCGACGTAACTTGCACGCACTTGCCAGACTCTTTGGACGCGAAGATCGAAGCTTTGCTCCGGGACTGGCATCAGAGCCCCGACCTGCTGTTCTCTATACACCCAGTCGACGGCAGCTTCCTTATATGGCAAGTAAAGTTATAATGACTGGTCATTTGAGGTTTTGTATTGAAGATTCATCTTGTATGAGTTACCGATGTATGTCCCGACAATAGATAAATTACGGAGTATTAATAATCGGGTAAGCAGGTACTTTTACATTGAGCCTGGCAAAACATAGGCCTATTTATTAAAATTTAACTTCGTAAGTATTTGAGTTTGTGACTATATAATAGAACAAATAAGTATATAATAGCTAGTATACTATTGTAAATTTTTTCGGTTCCATCACAAAAACAATCAAGTCAAATCACTCTCTAACTTTCCAACTCTACCGGGCTAGCATGTGATAACTTTCATAACTTGATCGTGGTTTAGGTGGGTTTCTTAGGTTTAGTGACTTCCTAAAACAGTTGACTGTTTGACTAGCAGGGTGTGCGAATGGCTGGACAAGCTGCAAGCAGTTACCTTACGCCAGGCCCAAGAGTCATTCTCGGCGCGCAGGGCTAGCGCGCGATAATTTTTACCACTATTTGTTTAAGAGCTGGGTAAGTTCCCACAACCGTTAACTGTCACCGGCAGGGTGTGCGAATGGCTGGACGAGCTGCAAGCGGGCGCCATCCGGCAGGCGCAAGTGTCATTCTCGGCGCGCATCCCGTCGGCGTTCCCGCTGGGCGACGCCACCACCATGTGCACGCCGGCCGCGCTCTACCACGCGGCCGCGCAGCCGCTCTACGTGCGACACCGGACCAAGCCCGTTGTGCCAGGTAACAAACAACTGACTGCAGACATTTGTTACGTTCCGTTCTTGAAACAAAACAAACACACGAGAAGCGTGCATGTTTCGCCTTCTTTAAATATACGATACGCCACAAAGTAATAACTAAATAAAGTAACAAATTAACGAATAAATAAAAATATTTTAGTTTCTTTAGTGTATTTTACATAATTTACTAAATTTTATCAATACTTTCTTTATTATTTCTTAACAGGCTTAGAACGGAACAAAAGTTATGCTAGGTACGTCGGTAGTGGTTAAACTAGGTATGCTAGTTTTTTCTTGTCATAGAAAAAAAAACACTAATCATAGACAATCTGATGTTCAGCTTCTCTACTTATGTAGTTATTAGCTGAGAGACCCTCAAGAACTTTTTAAAAATAAACGAAGTGCTTCAGTCATGATTCAGGGCCCAAGTTATAATTGGGCGAACTAAGTTCAATATCATTCTGTAATACAGACCCACTAGGTTACTGTGTTAGCATTCACCAGATAATAGTCAAAGTAAACTAGGTAATCTCGGCGGACGTAAAGCTTGGATTTCGGAGGTAAAAGTTGGGTCAAACGCCGATTGAGATAAAGCGCTGACTGTGACGTCAGCCAAAGACTTGCCTATAATGTTAAAATTACTTTGTGGCTTCCGTGATCCGTGTGGTGCCGGAGTAAGAATAGCGTCACTCCATTTCCTTCCGTGGATGTCGTAGAAGGCGACTAAGGAAATACATTACCAGGAGACGGGCAGCAGCGTCTTCCTGAGATTTCAACAGCATACTGCGATCGCCAACCCGCCTGCCAAGCTTGGCGATTATGGCAAAACCCTTCATGGTTAGAAAAACCATGAGGGAGGCCTGTGTCCTGCAGTGGGCGTCAAATGGCTGATGATGGTGATGATGATACAGGTTTATTACCATAACTCACGTATGATTATCCTTTTCAAGGACCTCCACAACAGCCCGAGACCGTGACCACGCCCCTAGCCAGCGTCCAAGAAGAAAAAGAAGAAACTGAATGGCCACAACCAGACGGGGAGAACGCCGATCAAGAAGAAAACGGTAAAAACTTACGTCCAGCAACGAGTAGGCAAACCAACCTAGGCAACTTTTATTTGTACCACCTGACGACGATCAGTGACGTTAGAGGCGAAAACGTTTGGGCTGGAATGGGAAGACCTCGAAGTCGTCGCTCAGGACCGCATTGAGTGGAGATGTTTTACAAAGGCCCTATGTCTCCGATAAAGAGGCACAGGATGTAAGTAAATAATTTATTTGTATAGATGGCCATTACAAACTGTCTGTTACTCTAGCTAACTGTAAGCTTCTGTTCCACCAATTAATTTTTCTTTTTGTTTAGTCTACTGCTAGACAATAATCTACATAATCTAATCATTCTATAAACAGAGCTCACTGTTTGGCATAGTTGGCTCCTCGGTCGTTCGGTCGGTCCTTTGATGTTTCCCAGACCGCCTTCACAATATCGTCGGGTTACCGACAAGCACAATAATAATACAGAAAAATGATTAACCCTCTTAACGTATGTACAGTACAAGTGCCTTCTTGCTTTACCTTGCAGCGTGAAAATGAGACAGTGCTATTTTGAATCGCTCTATCATCGACCTCCGTAAAGAGCAGGGCTTAATAAATTATTCATCATCATCAGCCATTTGACACTCACTGCAGGACATAGGCCTCCCTAATGTAATAAATGATTGTTCATGAAAATGTACATGAAGTTGTGCCCTATGTCAGTTGAAATAACTCTCCTCCGTTCCAGGTGCTCGGGAACAGAACAATAACGACATGCAAGGCAAACAGAGCCTTGCGGGTGAGAACCAGGACGAGAATCAGGATGGTGACGTGCTGGATTCGGCGCCCGTCATCTCAATGGTCACCAACCATACCAACGGCACGCTCAACCTTTGGCAGCTCACCTTCGACGATAAGTCCAAGTTCTCACAGGTACACAAACCATGTACGAATATATCATCATCAGCCATTTGACGCCCACTGCAGGACATAGGCCTCCTTCGTGGTTTTCATAACCGTGAGGGGTTTTGCCATAATCGCCACGCTAGGCAGGCGGGTTGGCGATCGCAGTATGCGGGTGGAATCTCAGGAAGACGCTGCTGCCCGTCTCCTGGTAATTGATTTCATTAGTCGCCTTCTACGACATCCACGGAAAGAAATGGAGTAACGCTTTTTTTAATCCGGCGCCACACGGGATATATACGAATAAATACTAAAGTAAAAATATAAAAACAGGACATGCATACTTAAAACCTTACTATACGAGCACTCGACAATCACATACGCACACATACTCTAACGCATACACGCATACACACACACACACAGATATACACACATACACACACATACACACACGCACATGCGCACACACACAAACTTTCTGCAGGCAGTTAGTTGATTTTTTTATTTCTTTGTGTTTCTTTTTTAAATTCTTCATTACATTTTCTTTAGCAGAGATATAGAGTAAAACAGCGTAAAATAAAAAGTGCTAAATCTAAAAAGGAAGGAACTGACTCCTAAGATACAGATTGCCTTAGTTTAGGAGTCAGGGACTTACGTTAGTGTTGAACTTAATATGTAACTTTTAAAATGTGATGCGTCTCTGTAACTTATAGCCAATAAATTACTTATTATTATTAAATGGCAAAAAAACACAGGCACAGCAGGTGAACCTATACCTGTATCACAGACGCCTAAAATAGTGTTTAACACGAGTGTATCTTTGGCACGAGTTGCTTATTCAATTCGCTTGTTAATTGACTCGAATTGAAATTGACATGGAACATAAGACATGTAATACAAGATGGTTATGACATACAAGAAAACTGAAATGTATTTCAGCAAGGTGAACCAAGTAGCTTTGCGTCGAAGACATAGGACGAGAACCAAGATGGCGTCATTTTGGACCGTCAAGAACGTAAATAAACAAAACATTCTGAATACTTGTGGATGTTCCAAAATATAGTTATTTCTCTACCCCACTATCCACAGTCACATTGTCCCAATCGGGCAGATCAAAAACAAGTATTTGTAAAAAAACTAGGCAAAGAACAAAATACTAAACTATTTTTGTGTTACTTTATATCATTATATTCTTTTTTTGCACTAACCAGTGCCGAGGACGATTTTAAAAACCTACTTAGAGGCAAAAAATTCCACCCATGCCGGGACTTGAACCCGCGACCTCTGGCTAACCGTGCCAGAGCTCTCCCAACTGAGCTAACTGGGTAAGTGCAAGCATCGGCGAAATTTCGAGCCTCTTTACAGACAGCGACATCTGGCCGAAGCAATTTACGTCACTTGCAGCCACGAGTAACCCACTTTGCAGTTATGTTTTAACATTGGAATGATATCGCTGTACCTACATGATTATATTCTTTTTGTAACACCAAACCGTGCTGAGGACAATTTTGAAAACTTTATATCAGTTAGGAAAACCGAATTTTTGCGTCGCCAATCAAAAAACAGAAGCAGAGGGCAATTCAGTTAGCCAAACAGAATTCTTAATTCAGGCGCCACCTTCGAGAGACTACCTGTTATTTACCAACCCATTTTGAATGTTGGTTTTTTTGTTTTCAGGTGCTATCAATAGGCCATGCGTCAAGAGCATCCGGCCACAGATTCAGAGTTAACGACATCACATGCCATCCAGTATTACCACTATTGCTCACTACAAGTCATCACAATATCTCAGGTATGTTTTTAACCGACTTCAAAAAGGAGGAGGTTGTCAATTCGTCGGAATCTTTTTTTATTTGATCGTGTCATAAAAACCAATTTTAATTTTAAAAGACTAGTGCGATCGATGAATGAAAGAGAAAATGAACGATCTCTCGTGTGATCTTTTCTCCGAGTATCGTCTGATGTTCATAATAAACATTACATGAAGCATCATCAGATGACAAACATCATTCGGAAATAATTGCGAAAGGCAAACCGGCGTGCGTGCAACGACTAATGAATGTTGATGAAGCGAAATAGGTTTGTCATGATTGTGGCAAGTGGCAATCTCTGGTCTCTGCCTACCCCTCCGGGATAGAGGCGTGACTTTATGTAATGTTTGTGATCAAACGGGTAGCGGAGTACGTCTACCTTGGCCAAATACTGACACGTGGTAAGGAGAACCAAACCAAGGAGATCAGTAGACGTATTCAGTTTTGATGGGCTGCGTTCAGAAAGTGGTCCGAAGTGCTAAGAGGCGACGTCCCAATATGCCTAAAGCGAAGGCTCTACGACCAATGCGTGCTACCTTCTATGACTCTCGGCTCCGAGACCTGGACTTACCACTCATCGACTTCAGGTAGCCCAGAGAGCGATGCTCGTTATCTTCATCAAAGATCGCATGCGGAACACTGAGATCAGGACGCGAACTAAAGTAACCGACACAGCAAGAAGGTTCGCTATTTTGAAATGGAGATGGGCAGGTCATGTTTGTCGCAGAGAGGATGAAAGACGGAGTCGCAAACTACTGGAGTAGCAACCGAGGACCGGACGTAGAAGTGTAGGCCGACCCGCATCCAAGTGACGTGACGACATCGATAAGGCAGTAGGGATGACCTGGAGAGGAGCAGCGCAAACCAGAAGCGACTTGTCCAACAGTGGATGTCGACGGGCTAAAGATGATCAAAGTTTGTGATCAAACAGCGACAGAGCCACTAGCAGGCCTTAAGGCTGTTCTCATGTTATCTTGCTCAATCAATCAATCAACCGCACAATCCAATATTATTAGTAAAAAAAATGTATACTTATGATAAATTTATGTGGTCTGAGGGTTTGATAGGTAATGAAGTAACGGGCATTTTAAATACATGTTTGTTTCCCTGTACTTAGGGAAAGAAAAGAAACGTAGTTTTCATAATTTATAATTTTAATTATCAAATTTTCTCAATAAAAAAGTAGGTAGAAAATAAGAAAAATATGTGTTGAATGTCCGTGATTTTATTATCTACTAGCTGTGCCCGCGACTCCGTTCGCGTACATTTCGATTTTTACGAAGCAGCATTTGTATGGGGGCCACGTCTTATCATAACTGGAGCTAGAATTTAAATAGCCTATCCTGTGTCCCAGATGTCTATATGTTTTTATACCAAATTTCATCAAATTCGGATAATTGGTTTAAGAGTTATGGAGGAACATACATACATACATACACACATACAGAAAAAAATTCTAAAAATCGTGAAATTAGTTTCAGTATCATATATTGAGCCTATAAACACAATATCTCTGAAAACAAACTAACTTACTCCATGACCGACCCTTACAGATTTATTATTAGTAAGAATAGAAGATAGATAGATATAGATAAAACCCTCAGACCACATTTATCAATAGTATACTCTTTTTTTACCATCATTAAAAATATTAGAATGTGCGAGCGCGACAGCGTGTCAGGTGTAACAGCAACCGTAAACTCTACACTGCCCGGATTTATTTACATCTCAAATTTCGCGGCCCCAAACAGCCCCGCCTCAGATTTGAACCAAGGCGCCTAGCAAGGAGAGGTCGACTTTTTACGCAAAATGAATATTTTATTTCTCAAACATGCTTGGATATTTGGGCATTATTTTGACAACCTTCTTCGAGATAAATCGAAATTGCTGTACTGGCCAAATACATGCGAGCAGCGGCCGGCAAAGTTGTATGAAAATCTATACCTATCTGTCGTATTTTAGCGGCTAAATAAATTAGATAGGCCCGGTTTCTGAATTGGGAATTTCACTAAGTAAATACTTAAGTAACGTTCGGTCACGCTCTTTTCTGAGAAATTGGAAGAGACAGCACTACAGTAACCATTTCCTTAGCAAAATTCTCAATTCAGAAACTGGCCAATAGTAAACTCATATCTGTGGTATAATTTAAAAATGGAACTTATCTAACTTATCAAAGGTTTTATTTAAATTTCAAATTCGCATTTTACTCAAGTATTTTTGTATTTGTAACTCCAGAGACATTGTATCGGACGCTAAAAATGTGGTGCAAACGTCCTATTCTATTCTTATTCATAAGTTGCATTAACTTATTTTTTTCATAGAGGGTTATAAAAAGTATAGTGTCCACCTCGGTAGCAACACTATTTTAAGCTCGAGTGGTGCACTTTGAATACCTCGCTGCGCTCAGGATTCTACTTTAGGATCCCTCGCTTCGCTCAGCTCTGGATTCAAATAAACACTCTCGCCTTAAAAATAGTTGTTTGCTCCCTACGTAAACATCTACTATTGCTCACAGACAGCGACAGAGCGACTAGCAAGCCCGAGGAGGGCGGCGCGGCGGGCGGGCTGTGCTCGGAGCTGATCATGTGGCGCGTGGAGTGCGTCGGCCCGCTCGGCAAGTCCGGCGGCGTGGCCGAGCTCGCGCGGGTCAACTCGCCGCACCTCTCCGCCTTCAGCAACGTCGCCTGGCTGCCCACCTTGCTGCCGAGGTTTGTTTTCTCATAAACCGTTTTCTCATAAAAAGCTCTTCTCTTTCACGAGGTTAACGTGCAAGAGAAGAGCTTTGCTAGTCTCGTCCAATGTTGGGCTGGCGCGGGTCAACTCGCCGCCCTCCTCCGTCTACAGCAATGTCGCGTGGCTGCCCACCTTGCTGCCGAGGTTCGACCTATAATATAATAATAATAACTCCCACACAGCTCAACCGCTTGTCCTGGTTCCGTACTAGGATTCCCTGTACTATGGTAACCAGGCAAGGACATCACAAACATAGAAATACCTAGACTGAAGTCATCGGATTGAGGGTGTCGTCGCTAGCGTGGGTCAACTGTTCGTCTTCAGCAACGTCGCGTGGCTGCTCCCCAGGTTAGCTACTTATGTAGCTACTTATCACCATCATCAGGCCGACTCTGTCCACTGCTGGTTATAGGCCTTTTTCTCATCACACCATCTTTCTCGGTTTTTCGCCATTCGCATCCACAGGCCCTCTGCCGACTTGGATAGGTAATAATTAGGATAGTCATTGCCCAATAGATACATCTTCATTGCCTTACCTATCGCTCTGCCAAGAGTGCGGTTGCCTCGATCTAACTCTACATTAACCGTATCTCCTCATGCCCTGTAGCACTACCCTCGGCAACCTGTCCAACTCGCCGTCGGCGTGCTTTGTGGCGAGCGACGGCGAGAGTCTGCGCGTGTTCCAGGCCGTCATCGACGCCAGAACCATACTGGCCGAGATCGCCACGTCGGAGCGCCGGCACAATAACGTTATGGTGAGAGTCCTTGAACTGATGGCCGTTCGGGCGGAAAAGTTCTGACCTAGCGACCATGGACCGGATGACGCAGCGTGGGTAGGCTCCCCACCAGAGGGTATGACGACCTGGTTACGGTGTCAGGGAGTCGCTGGATGCGGCCAGCACAAGACCGGAAAACTTGGAAAACCATGAGGGAGGTCTATGTCCTGCAGTGGGTGTCAATAGGCTGATGATGATGATGAATGTCCCTGGCTTTCCTCCACTGTCTAGCTCGTGCTTCGTGATAAGCCTGCGTGTGTTTCAAGCCTTCATTGACGCGAGGACTACACTGGCCGTGAGTTCCAAATCTGATGGACGGTACAATGACGTTTTGAGAGATTCTAGATTTCCTCCACGCTCTAGCACGATCCTCGTGTTTCGTGACAAGCGACGGCAAGAGACAACGCGTATTTCAAGCCATGATTGATTAGAGGACCATGCTGGCCGAGACTGGCACATCGGAACGACGGCAAAATAACGTTATTTATATTTATAGTGGGAGATTGAGTCCTATGCGTACGTCACACCGGATACTGGGTGACATCGAGGAAAGTCTTCATATTTAAACACTTCACTTTAGTGAGGATTAAAACTAAAATGGAAAAATAGTAAAAAGATTTTCTCCTTTAACCAAATTTGCAATCGCTATACAGGAATATTTCAAAAGAAAATCAAGTAAAACACACATTCAAAGATATTTTTAATCCAACACTTTTATCCGCTACTGTACCGCAGCGCTCCAATAGGTGCGCGCCGCCAGCCGGGGTGCCATCAATAAAACCGCGGGCAGGGCCGAAAGACCGATGCGCACGATTCATTCATACCTTTATGAACCCTCCTTTGCTTTTGCCCTCAGAGAAAAATGAACGGATTGATCAATTTCACGAGTTGGCCTTTCTTTATAAAGAACAGTAACGTTTCCCATGATCTAATAGCATCAAACTCCCTAGTAACACCGATATTTTATAAGAGAAACGAGTTTCTAGAGACGCAGCACCATAAATTAAACCGCAAACAATATCACACTTAACAACCATCAACAGGACGACATGTCGATGTCATCCGACTCGACGCTCGAGGAGGGCGGCGGGGTGCCCCTCCACGACCGCATCAAGATCGTCTCGCAGCAGTCCACGGCGAGACCTGGCGCCATCATACAGCTGCACGCCATAGCGGACGCCACGCACGACTGGCACAACACGCAGTTACTGCACGTGTTCCAAGAGCAGCTCATTACTGGTGAGTCTGATGCAGTCATGGCTCACTGAATAAAAGGTATTGTGGTCGTCTTGCAGCCGTACACGGCGTGGTTTGGTGCCAACATACGACATACAACATACAGCTGCCTGCACACGACTAGCACAATCTTTAGTTACTGCTCTCGTGAGTCCAACTAAAGCCCCTGCGCCTTTAAGTGCACCAATCCTCTAGTCGCACTAACTTGGGCTAATAAGATTGCGTTAAGCTTCGCTATTCATATCAATCGTCCTTCGGGTTTACAGGACAGACCGAAGATTTTTTTGTGTTAACACACTGGGCTTGCGGATTGGTGACAACAGGACCTATTAGCTCGCAGCGATCACTATTCGACTTGGCATTAGTATGGTCGGATGCACCTACACCTGCCCACTTAGATATGTACCGTCGTCATCACATGAACGTTTACATTTTGTTTGCAAAGTCGCCCGTAATGTAACTGAATAGAGTACAAAGATAGGTTTTACGTGCTATCGACCTTATATCCAAGTCTCAAGGCACGTCATAAACTGCTCTCCTAATATTACCACCATTATTATATATAAACTAACCACACACCTTTCGCAGGCGAACGCACATCCGTAGATAATGACAGCGCCGACTCAGGCATCGAAGGCCTAGAAGTGAACGCCATCACGGAGGCCGGACTGGAAGCTATTGTGGACCTCCGCAAGGCAGCCGTCTTCAACGAGCCGTTTTACATTGTGGTGTTGGAGCGTACAGATGGTGGTTCAACCGTCCATATGTGGCGACTGACGGTGTCCTCGCAGGCTGATCCTAGTGGTGAGTGAGGCACAATGGTCTTAGTAAGACGGAAAACCCCACATTTTTCCCCTCACTAATTCCGCGGAGCTAAGGCGGATATTAGGGGTTTTTAAGTCTATTAACTTTTTTATTTTTTACACTTTCCATCACGAAGGACCTATCATGGAGAGTATCCATGGACGGACTAATGTCGAGCTTGGCTAGAGTTACCAGGCAAATACCCAATGAACGACCACGAGAATTTCTCCGTGGCACGAAGGGCCGGCCAAACATGGAGACACTCTTACTTTAGATAAAACTACGGGATTTCGATAAATCTTTATGAATAAAACACTAAACAATTAAAGAAATATTATTTTATGAACTGTGTTGATTCGTAAATTACCCCTAAGGCCGTACATGGCCTAGGGGCTCTACAGAGCGGGCTCATAATTTAAATTGAAAAATCGCCGAAGAGTTTCAGTTCTAATTTGTTGATTGAGTACAGTACTCATCAGACTTACAACAGGATCTACTTACTATCTTTTTCAAAATTTTCTGATGTTTATCTACACAAAATGAATGCAACCATTTTGTTTGATTAGAACATCTCTATTATCTCTGTTGAACGCAGGCGCACGTATTGCCCTGCCAAGCGTAGTCAATCCGCAGTTCATGGTGATTTCTTCAGGATTCTTCCGGTTGTATAATAAAGTGTTCCCTATCTCTATCTATCTATAAGTTGTCCCAACCTGCAGACGAGCTGACGAGCAGCATGATGTATGTGCCGGACAGCGCTCTCATCCAGGAAGAAGATGGCGCCGAGTCGCGCAAGAACTCCGTGTCCGCGCCCGACGACCGCCCGCCGCCTAACAACGCCGTCGACCCCCACCTCTCCATCTCCACTAAGAAGGTAAGTCTCCATTGCTTACCATTCATCACCATCAAGTCGGTAAGTCTCTATTGCCTACCATCCATCACCATAGAGACGTTAACACTCCGACTCCGATACTCGTCTGGAGTTTCAGACACAGACTTTATCTCGGGCGGCGGCTCGCAGCGACCTAAATTTCATTCTATCTCACGTCGGATTGCCTTTCCTATTGTTTACGTTTGTGCGTGCTAGCGCTAAATGCTGAACTGTCGCAGTTGCTTTATTTCATTTTAACGATTTTGAATTTAGTCGCAATTTCACTGCCAACACTGAACTTGAAGCTTCTTCACAAGGAGTGCTAGACATGCCTTAATGACAAATTGAATTTATTTTGAAAGCAGTTACTTACGTAACAGCTTTCAAAATAACAGGAGAATTTAAACTATTCCCGCTCACTTCCTTTCGACCCACGTGGAGTCCAATAGATTGATTTGTTCCCAGGTTTGCGAGTGCCCGCTAGCATTACCCGACGGCGTAGACGTAATTCACGCCACGCCTGCAGCGGGTCACCTCAGTTCTGCCTCAATCTACCCGGCCTGCTTGGCTCCGTACATTCTGGCCACGGCTTGTTCGGACAGTACTTTGAGGTAAGCAGTAGATTCGGCGACGATTTAGAAAGAAAAAAATGTACTTTATCTCCTTTGGCTAGACTTATCCGCTTAGTTTTCTCTTCCTTTAACGTAGCGATGAGTAATCTTCTTATCCTGTCGATGTGTAATGAATTTATATGGACATATAATAGTAGATTGTTCACCAAGGGCGCAAACAAAATTTTTGCGTCGCGGTTGTGAAATTGAATTCAGAGCGAACTGAGGCGATTCTTGCATTAAAGCCCGAGCGAAGCGAGGGCTTTAATTAAGTATCGCTGAAGGAGCGAGGGATTCAACACTACCGAGACCAAAAATGATTGGAGCCCGTGTAGAACACTCTGCTTTTCTGAGAGGATTGAAATAAAAGATAACACTTACATACCACTCAAATGTAACTTCTGGCAGGAGGTTTTGAATTGCTTGTGTTGTCTGTTTTTTTATATATTCTGGTGTTAAGAAGACACTATCATCATCGCTTGACGACATTTATCCGAGAAAATAAGTGAATATAGACAATAAAAGCGCGCCAATGTTATTGGTTTTTTGCATAGAAAACAAAAAAAACTTGCGTTCCAATTTCAAATATTTGACAATTAGGTGCTTAAAAGTTTTGCAGCAAAGAGTTTGGTAGTTCAGTAAGTAGTTCCAAACTCGGTTTTAAAACTTATTGTTTGGGTTGGAGCGATTTAGGACGAATCCTCAAGAGTGAAAGAGAAGTCCGACTTCTTAGTAAATGAGTGCATTAGTATATAAATTCAAAATTGGACTTTGAGTCTATTTACTTTGATGCATCTTAGCTTGAACAACAATAGCGTGTTTTGGGTCCTAAATTTGGGCATCAAAATGCATCATTTCGAGCAGATGGAGTGAAATAGTAGATTGTTAACCGAGGGCTGAAAGGCACCCATTCCTGACGAGATGTTTTGGCGCTCGAACGAAGTGAGAGCGCCAATAGTTCGAGGCAGAAATGGGTGCTATCACCCGAGTAAAACACTCTACTTTTCATTACGAATACGAGGAAAGTAAACACAAGCCAGTTAAAATCAAACTCAATTTCGAATATCACAAACACAGTCTAATGGAACTTCCATTAAAGAAAAAATTGCACTTTTTTATTAAAGTTTTCCCGCCAGTTTACTTTTTTAATACCAACGCACACCCTGCACGGCTAGCACAAGTCGGCGCGTGAGCTAACTCGCCGAGAGATAAACTATCCGCCCTTTTAAACGACTGCTCAAAAATTTAATTTTTTAATTAGTATTAAAAAAATTAAATAATATAAATTAATTATTAATGTTAATCACTAAAAGATAAAAACAAGTTTAAAATATAAAACTTAAGGAAATCACGCCGAAACAGACGGATGGTCTAGCTCGCGGCGAGATAGCTCGCGCGCCAACTTGTGCTAGCCGTACATCACAATTCGCAAGATGGCGCGCGACCGCGAAAGACGGCCATTTTGAATTTGCGTATTTGGTGGTTTTATCTGTGTCTTAAACAATATTTTAATTTATACATCTCGCCTTGAAAGTGACTAATAAATACATAAAGTACATTATATTAATTATAAACATCAAAAAGAATTTAAATGTCAACAAAACTAATAAATGAAGAATTAATCGTTTTATGGCTGTATAGGTTACTACCATTGCGTTGTTCAATATTAACTACGATTCATTTTTTTTTTTTAATACTTTTCTGCTTTAGAGCAGGCATGTACCACTTTCAGCACGGTGCCTGGATGAACAATGACCCCCTTTCAGAGTACGAGTAATGAAAAAGCATTTTTTTTTTCTTTTTCAGCGCATTTATCCACCGTGTAAAATATCAGTGTAATAAATGTAAAGGTGTTTTTGAAACTACTCCCGTTTTAGGTTCTGGAAATGCAACGTCACAAAGAAGGACGACGCTGAATATGACTACGCTTGGAAAGAGTGGGAAATGATGAACAAGGATCATGAGTCTGCTATTGACATTCCGGGTGAGAATCCGTTTTCTTTTTAGAATAGAGTTTTAAAAACAAACTTGACTATTTTATTTGAACTGGGCTCTGTACGGCTGTTACAAGGAGAAACGAGATTCAACTCGATATTTGAAGAATACCAACTCGATTAAAGCTTGATCCGCTACTGTGTGTACTGTTTAAGGGTATTTAAATACCTACATTGATGGAGAAATTAATTTTGAGCTTTCCAAGCCGAGCACAAAGGTGCATTTATGGTCACAAAACATTCAACACCCAAAATCTCTGTCTTTCGAGTCGGATACAAACGTAAGCCTCAATCCCCAGGCCAACCGCTCCACATAAGCGCAGCGTACAGCGGGCGCATAGCGTGCGCCTACAAGTGCGGGCGCTCCTTCACGCGGCCCAAAGGCGGCGGCGCCACCAACACAAACAGCTCCAGTACCGACGCGAGATTCGTCAACCTGTGCGTGTGTGTGTACGAGTGCGAGTCCACAGGCGGCGCCGAGTGGCTGCTAGAAGATACTATTCCGTTGAGAAACGTCAGTCTGCCCAGGGTGGGCGTGTGCGCGGACACGCAGATTGACTTGTCCTATTTGCACGATACGTCCTTCATGCAAAAACGGCAAAGGTTGACTCAGGTAACTTTGTTTATTCGTTTTATTATCGGCTTGGTCAGAGACAGTTGGAGAGCGATTCCAGGAGGGGCATTCAAACGGCCGCTAGTAGTGACGAAGAAGAGACGATTGCGTGGAAAACGTCGAGAAACACTGAACTGGAAAACAAGGACGGAATGGTTATTCTCATCTCTCTGATTATAGGTTTATGGGCTAGTTAAGTAGATAAAATAAATCGAAGAAGAAGAGAATTCATGATTACGAGACCCAAATCTAAGCAGATGGAAAACCTTAGTACCCGTTGCCATTTAAGATTGAACGAAAGTCAACATCTCTTCAGTCCAATGTGCAACCCGGTATTAACCCAAACCAGCTCTTAATAGAGTTCAGTCACTTTCTTATTACGCTTTCTGGGCGTATTGTACCAACGACATCATTGTCGTCCAAAATCCACTTCCAGGTCCTGCAAACCCTCTCCCACGAAGAGAGCCGAAGCCGGAACGGCGAAGGCGACACCGGCAAGTCCGCCGGCCTTCTCGCCGTGCCCTCCTTCAGTACACTTCAGTCTCTGCGCAAAAGCATAATGGAGAATGGAAATACCTGTCCGCTGACGCAAAAACACTTGGTACAGTTGGACTGGGTTTCTAAGGAGGACGGCTCTCATATACTGACCGTGGCTGTTGGGTCGAGAGTCTTATTGTTCACGCCGGTCTCGAGTGATCTGGCGCAGGCTAATTTGAAGGTACGATACCCATATTATGTAAAATTAGTTTCTTAAAGAGTGGAAACTCTACCTATCTCCTCTCTACTCGGAGTAAAAAAAATATCGTACAAGTTTCTTACTCTGCCTCCGTTTCTAGATGCTGGACGATATTAACCGTGACTGTCGTACTTGAACCTCTAAACTTGTTTCTCTACTAACACTTTTGTAACACAACACATTTTGATTGTACATAAAAAAGGAAATTACAAAAATATTTACGTACGATCTTATAACTAAAAGTGATCACATGCAGACAACCTCTTCATGTATTATTTTTCAATGGTGGTTTCCTTGCCTGGTTACCATAGCATCTTAGTTGGGACAAGGATAAATCACCGCGTGTAAATTATCATTATCATGAAAACATGCTGTATTACCATTCTACTTAGTACCCTCTTAACTAATCCTCACACCTTCGCAGGCGATGAAGGAATCCATAAACAACAACCGGCCGATCCTGCGCAAGGCCTCGTCGCTCGCCGCGCCGCTATTCGTCGAGGAGATCCGCTGGATGCAGCTGCGGCGCATCGACCTGAAGACCGCCGACGGGCTGCCGCCGCTGCCGATGCAGATATCGTGGGTGCGCGACGGAATCCTCGTGGTGGGCATGGACTCCGAGATGCACGTCTACTCGCAGTGGAAGCCGGAGAATCCGCAGATCAGCAACGGGTTCGGCAGCGGGCAGGTCAGTGCGCTGTCGTGAAAGTGAACAAAGCTGATTTAGCTATGGTCTCGGTGTAAACATTTTTTTGAATAACGTTAGTCTTCTCGCTGGCGGGCATGATCTCGACAAGTTCTTGCCGGTGTCAGATGTGGCAAATGACCGAAAATCTTGGTCTAAAAGGGGGGAGGCCTTGTCATGGAGGCAACATAAAAAACTATCAAAGTAAAGAAAGGAAAGCTACAAAACAAGAAAACGACAGTATTTTTGAGGTATTTCGGCATACATTTATAATGCGTAACGCCAAGTAGTTTCCTTCAACTTATCGTACAAGACAAGCCAAGAAGACCTGGGAGGCCGAAAATAACATGGCTGCACAACTTACGATAGTCGTTTGAATAGAGTATTAGTTCCTTGTTTGTATTGTCTGCGTCGTTAGTCTAGCGGTATCACGTCTGATTACCATGCCGGAGGTCGTGGGTACGATTCCCATCGAGGGCTCTCAGTCTGGGGAGCTAAATTTATGATGTCCTAGCCTGGTTACCAAAGCATGCTACTTTGGGACCAAAACAAGTGGTTGTTTTGTGTGGATGTCATTATTATTGTTGACAGCCTCGGAAACCAAGATAGCCGAACTGGTTGCTAACTTCTGACAAGAGACGGCACATAAAGAAGAAGAAGATCAAAGTAAAAAATATCAGGGGTTGATATCTCTTGTATAAATAAGTTCAATTAATTACCTAGGACGAGCAAGCAATTTGACATTATAGCTTCCCGTATTTTAACGATTTCTGTCAATGGTTTGCTTACATGTAGACCCAAGCTGATTGAAACGAAATTTACTGCTCAGCCACGCTAAGAATACCGATGAGATTTTAAAAATTGCGTATCAAATGCAAAAGTGAAACTAGAAATCTGTTATTTGTATCAGACCATTAGCAACACTTTCTCGGGTTCCGGATGACTGTTGTATTATTGTCTGTCTGATTTTAGTAGTTGAATAAATCTCTACTTAGTTACTATCAAATTTATCTGCGTTCGATGCAGGGGCGATGACGCAGGGGCAGGAGACAGTTGGCTCACAAGACTTATGTTTCAACAGGACATAGAAGAAGGGACGGAGTCCCGCGCCCTTCGCGACTCGGACCTCCGCGTGTCCGCGCCGCACTTGCAGCGAGTGTCTTCAATAAACCTGCAGCTGCTCGAGCGAGACGCTAAGCGGCGCAAGGCGCAGCCAGATCAGCCGCAGGTACCGCCTTTGGAATAGACATTGTCTACGTCATAATACATTTAAATCGATAGGAGGTTTCACTGTATAAATTGATATTAATATTTTTTATTTTATTTACGCCATATTTTTAGTGTTTTGCTTGTTCATAACAACTTCCTGTGTTTTCCACGTCATTGACAAGAGGTTTAAAAAAAATACAATGATAGGGACTCAAGGTAAGAAATCAAAAGAACCCAAACTCGACTAGCTTAGCACTTTCCATCAGAGAGGTACAATACAAAATATAAAAATATTTATTCAGTTCGGTAATGTTACAGCATGTGGTGCAGACGGTACAGTGGCACTCTTTCAGATCCATCTTTAGACGCTCGTCATCATGTTTAATGTAAAACTGATGACAACAAAATGAACCCGAACTCGACTGTTGTAGTGCAGCACTTACCGTCAGGCAATCTTACGGCTCCATCTTCAGACCTTTGACATCATGTGTAGTGGAAGGTACTCATCACAACAAAATAAACGAGACTAAACAAACCCTAATATCGTAGCACTTTCCACAAGAGAGTCCCAGTAGCAATCTTCCGGCTCCACCTCTAGACCCTATGTGTGATGCAAGTACTCATGATAACCAAACGTACTAGCCTAAATTTGACGGTCCCAACATTTTCTATCATATAGTTCCAGTCCCTACATTGCGGGTCCATCATCAGATCAGCTTGGTAGTACCATTATATTACATTGTCACCGAACTTACATAATTTCAACAAATTTCACGAAGTGGTCGGAAAAAAGCATGCAGGAAACGGTCAACTTACTTACATTCTTAAACTTTGAAAGTTTAAAACAAATTAAAATCGACTCACGCATCTACATCTAATAAGTAATAATCACACACAAAAATTTAATTTGAACTGAAATCGAAATATGATCGAAATATCGAGTTTCGCTGTCAATGTCTTTGTTCTTGGCTGTTAGTAGTCTTGCCTCTCACTCTTTACGCGTCCCCTCTTACTCTAGGTGAAACAGCAATACAAACAACAATATTGTGTGCTATTCCAGCGATGAGTTGCCAACTCCTTGAGGAACAACCTTAGACATAATAAATAATATACTCCACTTACACCATCTCTAGACGGCCTAACCAGACCTTGTTACTGAATTAGTAAGGTAGGTTTTCGCAATCATTTTGAGCATGTTTGCGATAGACGAGATTGAGAACACTCTGCGTAGACTGGACTGTGTAGCAAGTTTTTGTTACACGTGCTGTATTGCAGAAATCAACAGTTCACAAATATGCACCGTGTGGGCACATGGAAGAATAGTAAATACTTTGTTATCACTACACTCTCTTTAATTAATCAATCTCTACACTCTCTTTAATGAATCAATCAATCAATTTTTTTATTCAGATAACTCAGGTCTACGAGTGTTAGTATCAGTTGTTTAAGTATTATTTTTCTGTCCGTACAGCCTCTGCTCGACTATATGCCAGACTACGGCCTCTTCGAGGCGTCCCAGATGGCGTGCCCCGTGCTGCCGCAGTACCATCCCAAGCAGCTGATGGAGCTCCTCAACAGCGGCAAGATACGCTGGGTCAAGGCTATACTGGCGCATCTTGTCAGGTAAGAACAGGGAAGTTACGGACGGGTGCTAGATGCCGATAGATTACGTAATAGGTACTTGTGTGTGTAGAGACAAGGGCATCTTCCAGAATAATAGCTGTGCTAGATAGAGACACAGCTAGTGTTAGACAGAGATAGAAAGATATTCTGGAATGTTCGATAGTCTTCTAGAACCTATTTCTAGTACCTTCGATGTGATTCTAGGTACTTCCAGAAGATATTCTGGAATGTTCTATAGTTTTCTAGTACCTTCGACGTCTTTCTGGGTACTTTCCGAAGTTTCTAGAGTGGTCAAGTCGAGTTATATTATTGCGTATTACATCATTCGGGAACATTCTAGAAACCTCCGAAAGCTATGGAAACATATCGGACCTTCTCAAAGTGTGTGGGTGAGGTAGATATATAGTGTGCGAGTGTGATAGATATGTTAGAAAGAGATAGCATGTATGGGTTTGTCATAAATAGCGGGGCGCCCGGCCCCGCAGACAGTTGACAAATAGAAATTGTCGAGTTGATATCAAGAGCTGAAAAATAATAACGGTCGGGTAAAGTTGAAAAGTTAGAAGTGAAAGCGAATTGAACTGTGATTTAATATTACTAAACGGAAAGTTAAACGCGATTTTCTACAGTCCAGTTCAGGGATTTTCAAACTAGAGTTGGCTAGGAAGTTATTATTCATGGTAATGTGAAAGGTCTGCATGGATGCGATTTTCGAGTAGAAAGCTGACGCTTCCGACAGAAACCAAGGTTTGCCACTTATTACGAACCTGGGATAAAGCTTTCATTTCATCACTATTCAATAAAATTCATTGGATAGTCTGCTTGTACGCTTGCCGGTTTCGGGTACTTTTTATTTTGGCCTTCGCTAACACGAGTACATCTCCCATTTGATCGAAATATGCGTTCCTTACCGGCCCTTCCAACCACATGATATATTTCTTTCGTCACTCGCCATAGGTTCAAACCAACGTAACATTCCTTTCCTTACTGTGATGATGATGACGTCCTCTTTCAGTCCAACGTTCCCTAATGACACTATTGCGAATATCAGTCCTTTATAATATCAATGTATTAACTCTTGAACAGATGCATCGGCGGGACCTACACGGGGCGTGGATCTCAAGGAGATGAGGATAGTCTCTCCAGACAGGTATGAAGCGTCTGTTACTTTCGCAAATAAACATAAGCAAACTGCAAACGAAAGTGCACAATAGTGCACCTAAATTGTCTGTCGCTAAATGGTATTGTTACACTATTACAATATGCTGGCTTTTGAAATCCAAAATCTATTGCACTGAATTGCTCTCTCAATGAAACTGTAATTTTGCCAAAGACAAGCATCTGTGAACCCACCGTAAACAGTCTAAATACGACTGTCTGTTATACGCATACCATTGCATTGTGATTTAAATATATTTATCAAACAATAGCCTTCACATGGGAAGACAAATTTCGAAGAAGTTTTGCATACTGTACCAGCGCTCTAACCACTAAACCATCAGACGTCGCCACGACTCTGCGAAATTTGTCTTTCTATGGCATCCGTCCTCAATGCCTTGACATGACACTCATACATATTTATATATTTAACGGGTCTAGTTCAGTGGATAGTTAAAAACATAGAGTACATCTCTAACGCTGAAAAATTACTGTACGTCGGGCGATCGGAGCGAGTTCAGTATTACCCGGCAAAATATCTATGCACCTGCCACCGTCAGACCACCATATTGCGAGGTACCTAGATATTGCGAAGGGTTATACATCAATGACGTCAATGGTTAGACGTTTTTCTGTAAAACCAATCATCAGTTATGACAGCTACGCTGTCACTTACTATCCTCCAATCAACGTTCACGTCGTCACGCATGGCGCGCAGAATGAACCAATTATAGAGCGATTTACCCTACAGCACATCGTGCACTCATTTCATTGGTAAAGACTAATCTATAGGACTGGGGTCGTTTTTGAGTGTGAATTTTGTGGGAAAAAATACTTCGATGGTTTTTTAGTAGGTCTAGTTAGATAGTTAGAATTAAGATTTCTGCCCTTAGCCTTACAGTTTGGCCATTGCACGTAGCAAGCGCTGAGGTATGTGATCACCTTAGACACTACGGTTTCCTCACGTTTTCCTTCACACTTCGCTAGTGGTATTGCTTCTACATATTCACAAATGTACGTAGCTTAAAAAATAAAGTCATTGGTACATGCCGGCATTCGAACCCAAGACCTCCCTAATATGACGCCAGCGTTTTACCGACACGCTACCGCCGCATTTTTAACGGGTCTCATCGCGATTATTAGATAAGCGTTGCAGTTACCGTGGTCCTGATAGACTGAAGTGGCTCGTACAGTCAATTATTATAGTGGAGCAAGTGGCCTACCCTTGAGGGTCTTGAGACAGGCTCTAGGTATAATTGTGTATGAACATTGCAAGTCATTAAAAAATACTATGGGACTCATGATGTGATTCACAAAAAAGCAATGTCCTGTTACTCCCCTACTGTGATTTACTCTGGCACCAACATGTATTGCTAACTGCGCTCCTGTGGCATCCCTCAAGGCTTTTCTCGAATCATACGGTTATACGGTTATCCAATCGAACGAAAACACCTTTAAGCTTTGTACCACTAGTCCGCTCTCACGTTCGTTTTTTCCTATATCTCTAAATTAAAAAGGGGGCATAAAGATATAATTTCGTCTGGTGGAGTCTAATTATACTATGTTCCCTGTGTTGCTCTTTACAATGACGCAGAAATTGTTCGAAAAACCGAACCGGCAAATACAGTAAGTAAACTTTACGTGGAAAGAACATTTTTGGGATAGAGCAGGATAAGAAGTAAAGTACTATAGAATCTCATGGAAAAATATCTTGAAAAAACAGGTAGGTTTTTTGCTTAAATATTGTCCTTGATTTAATACCACGAAAGTACCTTTTCTGTCAGACAATAAGAGTATCCGGCGATCTAAAACAAAGACATTTAGAAAATCAGTCATTTTGGGAAAAGGTGATTGTGATATTTGTTCATTATGAGATCAGTACAATATAGGAATCAGTCCTAACAGACCGGAGACGTTATACCTATGATTCGAGAAGCGTCCCCCTCGCTAGGCTCGCCCCACGTATGCATGGCACGTTGTTGCAGCGCGGCTGGTCGCGCTCGCGCACGCTCTCGGTGTCGTTCGCTGCCGGCGCCGGCTCCCCGCTCGACGGCGTCGGACAGGTAAGTGCCAGCCACGGGACACGTTGGTCTGCCCCTCAGGGGCAACAAATCCTAAGCGATTCCAACTGTCTAACTGTCAAATTCCATACTAATTTGGCAGTTACACGATAGGAGCTGTTCTCGGAGTAAAATTGTGCTGTGCGCTTATTTAAAAATGTACAAAGGAAGTCTTACGAGTATGTCGGGCTGTTTTGGTGAACTCATCAATCACCATAACTTTTGAATGCTTGAGCCGTTTTAGAAGTACTTGTGTGATGTTGTTAGAATACTTTTGTAATAGCAAGTATAATGACAGTCAGTTTTTTTTTAAATAATTTGTTAGTTTATTATTAATAAAATTATGTTGCACAAAATTTATAGATGCAAACGTAATGCTGACAACTTTATCTTTGATGTATTTGACGTAAGTTTAATTGTCGCTAATTTGTGAAATAAACGCACGCATCGATAACGCAAAGTTGATATCGGGATTAGACGGAGTGTTTGGAAGCTAAGGTCACACTCAACACATGCACACTAAAAACTGCACACAGTGACTTGAAGGACTAATTTTATTTATTTTGAGAAAATACAGGCACAGATAATAAATATTTTATGACTTATTAGTGGATTACTATTAGTGGACTTAATTGAAAATAAAACGTTGAGTTGATTGAAAAAAAGTTTATTTCCTGTAGCAATTGACTTAACGCACCTAAATATATAGATTTGAATACATAAATGCACAAGAAGGCTGCAGAAATTCAATTTAAAAATCTTGTTTTTACTCTTTGATTTGAAATGCCGAAAACGCTTTTTACCGTGATTGTGATGTCACTAAGTTAGTAAGAATTCGAATCACCATGGTTACACCATTTGTTTGCAATGAGACACCATGGTAGAGGTAATCTTAATCACACGCTGACGTGTGGTCTTGGCTTCTAATAAAAGCGTCCATGTTCTGCTGAGGAAAACGTAACAATTCTCGGGCTTGATTCCGCAGCTGTGATGAGATTAAATGTTGTTTGTATTATATTATTGCTCCTTGTCCTTTTAGACGTAGCTCACCTTGTTATATCATCTCATTTCAATAAAAGAACCTCCGAATCTGAGAACGGAGATTATCGCGGTCAATAGGAAAAAGAAAACATAAATGCGACAAAATCAAGTGTACATGCAAAATTATGTTCAAAATTATGATAAGAACGAACAACGTGTTTTAAACACACCAATGCTGTTATTTATAATAACTCGATTCTACTAAAACACTCCTCAAATTAAATTTAAATCATCATCATCATCATCATTCAGCCACAAGAAGTCCGCTGCTGGACATAGGCCTCCTCCATGGATTTCCAAAAAGACCGGTTGGAAGCGGCCTGCATCCAGCGTCTTCCTGCCACTTGAATGACGTCATCTGTCCATCTTGTGGCTGGTCGTCCCACGCTGCGCTTGCCGATATGTGGTCTCCATTCGAGAACTTTTCGGCCCCATCGGCCATCAGTTCTGCGTGCTATGTGCCCCGCCCACTGCCACTTCAACTTACTAATCCGCTGGGCTATGTCGACGAAATTTAAATATTCTTTGGTAAAGGAAAACCGATTTAAACTGCATTTGAAGAAGAGTATTTAAGGAATCGTGTTTTTTTTTATAAATGAGACTGTATAGCCTTTCGGAGAGCTTTCGCACTCGTGCACGGTGTACGAACCTTTTTCCGATAGTAACCGCATCGACAATAACCTCACATGTATGTAAACGTAACTTTGAAACTTTGTAGATAACGGAGGATGTCCAGCTAGACTACGCGGAGATAACTTCCGTGCCGCCGCTGCCGCTGTGGACCCTGCTCGTGGCAGACAAGGAGTCGCCGCACCATCCGTCCTCGGCGCAGGAAGCCAAGGTAAGCATAAACAGCCTATTTGGTGACTCTTGCTTGGGTGGTCTGAGAGCCGTCGCAAAATGAACGTCACTTAAAAATAGTTATGTTGTTTTAAAAGTTGTTTTATTAAAAGGGCACTTTATTTGCATTTAAAAAAATGTCTGGACACAAACTCGAATCTGTGAGACCCATCAGTAGCCAGGCAGAGCGGTGCGTGTGCGCTGCGGGTCCGCGGGTCCGCGGGTCTTTGTTCTGATAGATGGAGACTTCACAATCGGACCAGTGCCTGTAGAATAGACCCTGTTTCTGAGTTAAGAATGTTGATTGTTGCAATCATTTACGAGAGGTTTGCTATAGACGAGAAAGCAACACTTGGCGTAGAGTGGTTTGGATTGGAAGTGTTGATTACAAGCATAAACATGATCTTCTGTCGGAGAGATAGTATGGACTTAATTACCACACGTGCCCTCCGCGGATTGGCGATTTCATCCAAATCCGTTTTTGCGTGTTTGGGCTGTAGCCCACATCCGAACATACAAAGTTTCACATTTATGATATTACGTTGGAAGTAGTATACAGTGATAGATCGAGAGACTGTCTGACAGAGATCACTTTTAGTTCACTCCCTAAAAATTTTCTGTTCGATCCAACCCGTCTGCGTTAATGCCGGCTCCTAAATGCTGCGGATCATGGCCGCTATAACGGGGATGGGTGTAGAGTGCTCTCCATCTGGACCTGTCGTTCGCTGCGTGGAGCGCCTGGTGGAATTTAAGCGTTGTTCCCTTGGAGATCTAGTCGCTTCATTATCTGTACTTAGTTTAACTAAAAAAGACATGTTTATTTATAAAAAGACTGATTTAGTACAAATATCTTTATTAATATGAATTAGGTTGAGCCTGAACTATGGTTACTTGAAAAAACAGAGGACATATTAAATTAAATAATATTTCAGTACGGCATAAAGTTTATCTATTTGAGTAACAGCTGTTGTTCCGCTCGTCAGGACTACAACGAGCTATTCGAAGGGACAATGGACACGGACGAGGATCTGGACGCGTTGCTTTTGGCTGAAGAGGAGGGCGTCGACAGGCGGCCGTCTATGCCCGAGCGACAACCGCTCTCACACTTTGGCCCTCGGCAAGGTGGGATGCAAAGATGATTTTAGTACAGTACCGCCACGTTAGCTATAGAAGTACAACAGTGGATCTTATGTAATAATAATAATAAATTTATTGACAAGTTCTATAGGCACTTACAGTGTTACAAAGCTAGTTAAGTCCCTGACTCCTAAACTAGGAAACCCTTTTTTCAATTCAATTTTAATTCATTTATTTTACAAAAATACAATCTTATTTTATTAACAATAAGCTCTGCACTAGGACACCATGTATCGCAAGGGCTTTGGGTACGCTGCACAGTGTTACGTTGATACTCAGTTGTTATACAAATTAGAAAGAAAAAAGATATTTATTTAAATTGTCACACAAACACAAAGTAAACACGAAGGTACACAAACAAAATTTAATTAAATTTCGAAAGGGTTATCTGCTCTATTCTAAGCATGCAAATTAAAATATATTGAAGACAAAATACAATCGCAATAAAATACAATACAAACTCAAAATTAATTTAGTTATTAAATTATTAAAATAAATTAAAATGAAGTAGTAATGCTAATGCAAGCCGGATTTATTCAATTCATTTTATTTGAAATGAATTGAATTATTTACTTCAAATTAATTATCTACTATAATTATTTATTTCAAATATGATATAATTATATACAAAGCGACTGCTTAGTCTGTCACCAGAGGGCCCTCAGCTGTTTTGGGCATATTATGTGGTCACACGTCATAGTTTGGAAAAGCAGATAATTTTGGGCCAGTTGGAGGGCAGACGATCGAGAGGCAAAGCACCAATACGCGCTGGTCCGATGCCGATGCCATAAACTAGGTTTCTAACATTATTGTGTGTGCGTGTGTGCGTGCGTGCGTGCGTGCGTGCGTGCGTGCGTGCGTGCGTGCGTGCGTGCGTGCGTGCGTGCGTGCGTGCGTGCGTGCGTGCGTGCGTGCGTGCGTGTGTGTGTGTGTGTGTGTGTGTGTGTGTGTGTGTGTGTGTGTGTGTGCGTGTTTGTAAATAATAGAGTATGTGTATACGAACGGGGGTGCATCTATAACAAGAACGTTTTACCCAATGGACACGACACAGTTGACGTTTTCCTAGTTTCCCCGCGTGCCACGTACCGTGGAATAATGAACACAGTCCTGATTTTGTCTTATCAGTATGACATGAGAGATTATAGAGAAAACATCAGAAGAAAAATGCAAAAAAATATAAGAAATGCGTCCTATTATTCTGTAAAAATGAAAGCAACAAAACAGTTAATGCTTCTTATAACTCGTAACTTTGATTTTATGTATCTGTAAGCGGTATTTCTTTGGTAAATTAATAAAACGTGCATCGTAAACAACATATAATACGCCGAAATAAAAATAGTTCCTGCTTAAGGCTATTTATGCCACTTTCACATTAGCTGTATTTAGTGGAGTAATATTGTTCATTCAGACCTCATTCTGTTCTTTTTGGGTTTTTTTTCCTTGCGATAGGGTTTGACACAGTCGATAAAATCTTTCGATGTTTTAATTGACTTCTAAACATGACGTAGAAATCATTATTATCTTACTTAAATATCCATAAAATATTCGTTCAGTGTTTTATTTAAAACGTTTTACAGATTACCAGTTGATCAAGCTATCAAGAAAAGTAAAAAAAATGTTGGTATCAGTTCATAAGGAACATAAATTTCAAACCGAATATTTACAAAACGCAAAAATCAGTGCAGGCTATACGGAGTTTCCTCTAAAATGTATAGAGGGAAATGCGTTTTAACGGAAAGTAATGTTTGTGTTTTACAACAACTTTTGTTCTATGATTTCAAATTTAATTGTACCAAATGTCAGGGTTAACATAATTTCTCTTATTAAGTTTGCGCTTATAGGATAGTACTAATGTCGCAGCTTCCGGTAAATCATTGTTTTAAACAGAAGTATGTATATCCATTCTATTTATCATATCTCTATATATAAAAATGAATTGCCGTTCGTTAGTCGCGCTAAAACTTGAGAACGGCTGGACGGATGCAGCAATTTTTTTTAATGGTGAAAGTCAAAGTGAGAACAAAAAAAGTGATACGCGTCAACTACTGTGTCATAAAAAAGTAGGTACAAAAAAAAATCAAGCCGTAGAGCAAATTTTTTTATTAAATGACAAACTATTATTGACGTATGTTGGGTATTCATTTTATTGACAATAACTCTTCTTTTCCAAGCATTTGCTGCATTCGGATTTAATGTACTGTTATGCACCCCTGGAAGTACACTGACCAACGATACCACAATAAGACTATCATATTTTAATATTTCAGTCGCATTGCATAAGTGGCATTGAATTCAAATTACAAAGGAAGAGACAGAAATTATGTGGTGTGTAAAAAAATCTTCAAAATCAGTTTATTAGTTTCGTCAGATACAGCCTGTGAAAAGAATTGGTAACCTGATAACTATTTCTTCAGTAGGTATCGGTAATAAATCATACATTCCTACAATCTTTAGGTGAGAACGGTAATTTTTTAAGCTTTTGCTTACCAAAGAAACGTTTTTATTTATTTAGGTTATCCATACAATTTTCCAGTTTTCAGTAAAAAAATAAGTTCAGGGATTCCATGAGATTTACTAAGTTCTCGGTGGTCAGTTTTAAAAACCACTAATAAAATGATTGCGAGAATAAGAAGAAACATTTTGCAAAAAATATCTTTAAAAAAAAATATTATTTTTTCGTAACATTTGCTTTAATCTCCTCAGTCCTAACATTGAAAATAATAATTAAAAACCATTGATATTTTCAAGGTCAGGACTGAGGAGGTTTTGTATGTGTTGTGTATGTGTGTGTGTGCGTGTGTGCGTGCGTGAGTGCGTGCGTGCGTGCCTGGGTGCGTGCGTGTGTGTTATTATTAAATTTCCGTTTCCCTCATTCATTCATTTCGTTCGATCATCACTTATCGATAATATTTTTATCGACTTTTCCAAGCTCTTAAGTCATAATTTGACATTGACAGCTACCTCCCGCCCCCCAAAAAGTGGTCGTCTGTGTTTTCCTACAAAGTTTCGGTCATGTCATATCCTTTGGCTAAAACATCCTTGATCTATAAGTACGAATTTAGTAATAAATAAAAAGATGAAGAGTTGAATGGTGCTTACTGACATTATTTATGTATTAGTAGTATCTACTATATTTATTAGTAGTACCCTGTATCTTAGGAGTCAGTTTCTTCCTTCAGTAAATTGGAGACTTTACTGTACAATAAATGACACTTACATTTGTTTGTCTCTAGTCAATATGTTTTATAAATTTTGAGATGACTGTGTTTTTATCACGAATGAAGTTAAAATACCAACTTACCAGTTCATTGTATATTCTACTGCTATCAATGGGATACTCTACCTACATAATGTTTTCTTTCTCCGTGCACCTTACCAAGAAAGAATAAATAAATAAAATATAAATAACACTCCCACCTTCCGGAATGTGGGTCGTCTTCTAAAGTTTACCTACTTGGCATTCATTAGCATACTATACATCATACATCATCATACTATCAGCTGTTCCATACAAAACGTCAACATTCGTGTACTAACTTAAAGGGAAGATAAGGAAATAATGTTACACGCTATAATTATATATTATCAGTAAACTGTCACTTTCGTATTAGTTTCGATTAAAAAAAAAAAGTGGAGGCTCAGACACATCGGGGAACGAACGGAAGAAATAATTTCGAATTACGTAGCTGTCCACTGCATTGGGTTATCTATTTTCACGTTTCCGAATTATCAAAATATGTATGTAACGAAGTTAAGTAGTCAAGTGATTGTGTTGTGTGGAATTTATTTATTTCTTTAAGTGTTCAACATCTGTCTATATTCCACAGGCCGCATATTATCCCGCCTCCTAACCCACACGCACCTCCCCGGGCTGAGCTCGCTCGACCAGATGCACCTGCTGGCGTTAGCGGACACGGTCTCGACGTGCGATGCCAACTTCGCGGAGAGATTCGCTACCAACGCGCGCGTGGACGCGGCGCAAAATAATGGCGAGGAGATATCGCCTGGTATGTGCTTGGGAAATAATATATAACTGTCATGAACGCTCTTAGTACTAGTTTAAAGGGCACGCGGGCGGTTTGGTGAGATAAGGATATTCTATATAGCAAACAAGAAACAAAAAATACAGAAATGAAAGATGTGACGAAAAAAGTTACAGTGAGCTAGCTGCGTTGTTGCTAATAGACCAATTTATTTTATCAGTATTTCAGTAATCTAATATATAAAAGGCGAGCATCCGACTCACTTGCTCATCAACGCCCAGCTCAATCTGTTGGACTTAGCACAAATTTTGCACAGAGAGTTCTACTTAATAGAGACAAGAGATAAGAACAGATTAAAAAAAAAATAACCTCGAAAGGGGGTGTCCAATTTTGTATGCGGTCAGATTTATACAAAACTTGGTACAAATGTACATCTACGTAACAGATGAGACGCAAATTTTACGGTTTCTCAACATTCAATCCCTAAGAGAGTGAATAGGGGTGCCAAAGTTTGTACGCGGAGTAAAGTTTTTGGGGTTGGATTTTCTTGAAACTTACAAGATATGTCCTTCAATAAAATTAATGAAACAAGTGGTTCTCAGTTTTTCAAAATTCGACCTCTACCGGCATGAGAAGGGTGCCACAGTTTGTAAGGCAAGTAAAATGTTTGTGGTCGGATTTTCGCAAAACTTAGTACAAATGTACTTGATTATATTCTTTTTGTTGCACTAACCCGTGCTGAGGACAATTTGTGGGTTACTCGGGGCTGCAAGTGACGTAAATTGCTTCGGCCATATGTCGCTGCCTGTACGTAATACAGAAATTTGTAAAGAGGCTCGAAATTTCACTGATTCCTGCACTTGCCTATTAGCTCAGTTGGGAGAGCGCTGGCACGGTTAGCCAGAGGTCGCGGGTTGAAGTTCCGGCCTGGGTAGAATTTTTAACCTCTAAATATGTTTGTAGAATGTACTTGAATAAAATTTACTAAACACGCATTTCTCAGTTTATCAAAATTCAACAATTATTACAACAATTTTTCAATAATTATTACACAGACTCCCTGGACGACTGCGGCCTTCGATTCCTTCTTGCGATGAAGCACTACGGCTACCTCCTGCGCTGCCTGCCGCTAGCGCAGCGGGCCTCCCAGCAGCGCGTCGGCGTCGGCACCTGCAACGTGGTGTGGGCCTTCCACTCGGAGACGCACGAGCAACTGCTGCAGCTCATCCCGGGATACGCAAAGGGGCAGCCCAAGTGGTCGACCATGCGGGAGTTGGGTTCGTCCACCTCTTTCATTCTCTCTAGCTATACAGCGCGATGCGTCGCCGTGGGCATCTGGAACCCTGAGACACTAGCAGTTATTGCAACTCGTCCAGGGATATGTCAAGGGGCAGCCCAAGTCCAAGGAGCTGGGTTAACATAACATAAACTCACGCCTGTATCCCAGAGGGGTAGGAGCTGGGTTCTTCCAGCTATTTCACTCGTAAAGTATAAAGTACTCGTTTAGCTGTACAACGCGATGCGTCTGTGTTGGCACCTGCAACGTGGACTGGCCCTTTCACTCGGAGACGCACGAGTAGCTGCTGAAGCTCATCCCGGTATAAGCCAAGGAGCAGGCCAAGTGGGCGATTATAGGCGAGCCGGGTCCGTCTAGCTTTCACTCTCTCTAGTTTATCTAGCAGCTAGGGAGACTAAAGAGAGTGAAACATAACATCGCATCGCGCTGTATAGCAAGAGTCTTGCTATACAACGCGAAGCGATGGTATAGGCCTTCCACTCGGAGACACTAGCAGATATGACAGCTAATCCCGGGTTTCGCAACAGGAGAGCCCAAGTGGGTTATGATGCGGGAGTTGGATCTGTCTTATGTGTCTAGCTATCTAGCAACGCAATAGCGTTCACTCTTTATACCTAGCTAGCTAGCTAGGTACGTAGCTACGTAGGATGGTAATATGAGATGGGGCGGCTGGGGTACCTGAACTATTGCAGCTGCTAGAAAACATTATTAGAGTCTACGTTCAACCATTGGGTCCATTAAAAATTTCATTTACAGATTTTGATAGACGGAATGATAAGCAAGAATAGCTTTGTCACTGATTGTGTGATTCTGTTATTTATAAGTATAAAATCGCTATGACACCTACTGAATCTAGAATACTGACTAGAAAAGTCGCAAATCGAAAAAAGTTTACCACATACAAATAAACTTAACCCTGTATCCTGGAGGGAGAGTTTGCCACCACCTTCAAAAAAGCGCTTTTTTAGCTGATAATTCATAATATTCTATAAATAATGTTGTGAAGTACCTAGCCCCGGCTGCCTGAGTGATCTTAAACGATCACGAAGGTTAAGCAACACAGGGCGCGTTCAGTGCATGGATGGGTCACCGTCTATGCCTAACGCTAGTGGCATTTTTCCGAGCGGTTCCGTGCTTCGCAAGGCACGTTAAGCTGTTGGTGCCGGCTGCCGTCGATAGATGGCAGTCGTTAAGCCAAGTCTGAGGCCTTAGGGCGGCTTGACAACTTCTGACAGTATATGAGCCACTAGTCTACAAGCCTCCACCAATCCGGACTTGGCCCCCGTGGTGGAGTATGGCCTATACCTTCCTCAGGGAAGAGACCCGTGCCCCTTGGTGGGGACATAATGGGTTGATGATGATGAACCTATTATTCATAAACTTCTCTAACTCCCTGTAGGCGTCGGCTGGTGGCTGCGTGGGCGAGATCTGCTGCGGACGTGCGTGGAGAAGTTGGCTCGCGCGGCTTATAAGGCCAAACACGACCCTATGGACGCCGCCCTCTACTACCTCGCGATGAAGAAGAAGGCCCTACTCTGGGGACTGTTCCGATCGCATCGAGATGAGAAAATGACCATGGTGAGTTGAGCTCCTCAACCAGAAGTTTGGCTAACCTTTTCTTATAGCGCCGGTTTCATAAATGTCGGTTTGTCTCTTCTCAAAAAAGAACGAGACCGAACGATACTTAAGCCTGTACAACTTTAGCGTATTCTTAAGTCGCTTACTATCACTGACGAAACAGAACAAACCTATCCTTTGAATGATCTGTTCGTTCAATTTCTTCTGAAATTACAGTGTCTGTGTGAGCCTTTTTTTTTAAACAGAAATGAATTCTCTAAGTAACCTCCCACTATACAGTTACTGCTGTAATGTCACGCTAAGCCAATTTTCATTGCAGTTCTTCGCGAACAATTTCTCCGAGGAGCGGTGGCGGAAAGCGGCTCTCAAGAACGCTTTCGCGTTATTGGGCAAACAGCGGTTTGAGCACGCGGCTGCCTTTTTCTTACTAGGTGGGGCGCTGAAGGACGCTTTGGAGGTAAATATACCCGCTCTTATCATACTTGTCTCATAGACACGCTGACGATGACGTCGTACATTACATTGCCTAAACGCATGCCTGTATCTCGGAGGGTTAGGAAGATACCAGGGTTTGCCATTTGCTACGTTCCTGACAAACCAAACCAAGTAACCAAAACGAGCGTGTGTGCGAGCAACGACTAGTGATGACGTCGTATAGTAATTTATGTACAAAAAAAAAAAAAACCTAAACAAGCCAGGTGGCTTGCATAAATGTCAGGATTTCTATGAAGGAAATAAATGCCTACATTTCTGTGTTCGCGTCGATTTATGGGTAATCGAAAAAAACTATCAGTTAGGCAGTCCAAGTAACCAGAGAAATCGTGATACCTACTAAACAACAACGACTTTTGTGTAATTACCTTTTTTTAACAAAATATCTAACAATAACATTGCATCAACAGGTATTGATTACACGGCTGGGAGACTTGCAACTGGCAATTGTTGTATCACGACTGTATGAGCCCGACAACGCGTTGCCCGACAGTCTGAGAAAACTTCTGAGGGACGAAATTTTGGGGTAAGAACAGTCGTGTATGTGTTCTGTCCTGTTGCCCTTTTTTGTTTTGCCAAATAAAAGAACGTTTAATGTCCAATTCGACAATCTTACATATTTATGTTGTTACAACACCCGCAGTTTATGGATTCTCAAACCCCAAACTAATGTATCTCATTACCAGGGCTGTGTAGCATATATTGTCATCGCCTCGGCTAATTAGTCCACCAGTTCTTCCGTGGTAACTCTTAGCGTCTTTAAGGTTTATCCACATTTCAACCGGCCGCCGTTACACTACGGCGATGGTTTTTTTGTCTGGTACGCTGTTTAGCACTAATTTGCATTACATTGTAACACTTAGTTAAGGGAAGACACTTGCTCCTGACGCACAGGTTTTCCTAGTTTGAGAGCAAGTGCTTCCAAATTCACTGTGGAAAAAAAGCATTTCCCAGTAAAGATATTTGTATTTTGGTTTGTTGCGCCCACACGTAGCTGGCCCGTTGTAACGTGGATGACCTAAATTTTGTTTGATACAAATCATCCAAAATGTGGTTACTCCAAAATTCACTTTAACTCTCTGTATCTTGTCCCAATGTCCTCATATTGCCGTACAATTTCAGAGGCGAAACGGAAGACGGTGAAATCGACATGGAGCGCGCTCACCCTGACCCGTTCTCCCGCTCCATGGCCCTGTGGGACTTGAAGCAGTACGGAGCGGCCCTCGACACCCTGCTGAGTCCTGCGGGCAGACTGCACGTGGCGCGGGACAGCGAGCCTATGCCCAGCGTGTTCAACTTCTACGTATATTTGCGGACGCATCCGCGTCTCAAACGGAATAATTTGCCTACCCAGGTGCGCGCAGTACAAGTATTTTTGTTTACATTCCTTGCATTAACCACAATAGCAACTAAATAGGTATTATGTTTGGTAAGTAATTATGTTTGGTCAGAGGCCCGGCTGCGAAGTTATCGCAGCCGGGCTGCGAAGTTATCGCAGCCGGGCTGCTACTTGTGAGAATGTCTGCTTCGCGTTCATTACAATCTTGATAGATGTACAATTCTATATTTACATATTTTACATTTTCGTAGCCAAATCGGACTGTTCATTTTTAGTTCATTTCCGTCATTGATTTTGTATTCTTCACTGAAATGTACTGTTTAAACGCAGAATGAATGTCAAATACCGAATAAATTTATTGATTTGTTTTCTTAGAATGCAAATTACTAAACACCGAATTCATTCATCAATTTGGACTCGCTTCTTCTATGCTTGTTCATTGCTTTATTCGAGAAAAATCACGATCAAACTTTGTGATATTGATATTGGTATTAGTGTACATAATAAATCTTAACCTGTAAGATACTTTGAAAAGAACAATTAAAAACCATTGCTATGGTGGCCCGATCGGGTTCATTTAGAATTCTACTGATTAATAGAACATTTATTCTATATTTTTATGGAAAATTTAAAATCACTCAATTTTGGAGAGATAGCTGAAATTTAAATATGTATCTCAATTTTGGCCCAAGACAAGAACCTTGACTTTAAAGCATTGTTGCCAAAAACGTCGATTTTGACCGGAAATCGATTAAAGCCTTTAGGATAATGACCCTAGGTTCTAATCTAAACTCTAGATTTAAAAATTAAAAATCGTATTGTAAAATTTAAAAACAGATGTTTTATCTCCATTCGTGGCGACAATTAGCACCGAGCGTCCACTTAACGTGTCGCGACCCCCGCAGGGCGGCGCGGCGGCGCTGCTGCAGCAGGAGCCCGAGGAGGGCATCACGCGGCTGGAGCGCCGGCTCTACTTCCAGACGGCGCACGGCCACTTCAAGGCGGGCTGCCCCGCGCTCGCCCTCGAGGTGCTCAGCAAGCTGCCGTCCCGCGTCCGCGACGAGCGTCCGCGCCCGCGTCCGCCCCCCGGCGCCGCGCCGCACTCCGGCATCGGCAGCGGCCAGCTGGACGGCGACCCGCCCGCACGTATGTACATACAACTGCAACTAAATGCTGGGAAGCCGCGGTAGCAGGGATCTTTGCAAGCAGTCAGCTGGGCGGCTCGAACTACACGGCGACTGTCCCGGAATCCTCGCGCTCGAGGTGCTCGGCAAGCTACTAGCCACGGTTCAGCAAGCTACTGGCCACCGTTCAGCAAACTACTGCCCACCGTTTAGCAAGCCACTGGCATGAGGAGCGCCCGCGCCGCACACCGGCATCGTGAGCCACCTAGACGGCGACCCGCCCGCACGTAGGTATGTACATACAACTTAAGGGGCTCCGGGCAGTAACACTCGCTAGCGCCACCGAGGAAAAAAAATCATATCTTTTTTACACATCGAATTTGTAAAAAGTGTGTACAATCTCTCAATCATAATATGATGGCCGTGAACCTAAGGCAAAAACCTTGGACTATATTGGTATAAATGCTATCTAGTCCCAGGGTCGTGATCCTAGGTTCTTTGATTCTTTGCCGTGGATCCTAAAAATCGACGTTAACATGATTGAGAGATACAGACACTCTTTACAAATACGATCTGTAAAAGAAGATTTGATTTTTTTTTTCATCGGTGGCGGTAGTTAGCCCTTTGGATCCCCTGAAACTAGATGCTGGGAAGCCTGGGTAGCAGGGATCCTTGCAAGCAGTCAGCTGGGCAGCTCGAACTTCTCTGGCGCTGGCAGGAGCTGCCGGCCAGAGCAAGCTGCCCCGTCGAGACGGGCCGCTTGACGGCGACCAGCCCGCCCGCAAGTACATGTGCAGAAATGAAACTAACTTCTGGGAAGCAGGTAAGGCAAGGGGCCTCAGTGAGCAGTTCGCCGGCGACCCGCCGCCGGGTCCAGAGAAGTTTCGATCCCTTCAATAAGTCTCAGCGACCAGCTCGCCGGTATAGTTTGTTTACTTAGGCACTACTGTTTAGTACTATGTACACGTGGAGGACTGAAAGTAAATGCAGAGAAGCTGGGATCCCTTCAAGAGGCAGCTCGAAGGTGACCCGCCCGCCCGCATTGTAACTAAACGCAGTGAAGCGCGAATCGTTTAGAAGCAGGGAGGCCTACAATGACATCAGCGAGGCTTATGGGAAGCGAAAGACTGGCTGGAGTAATGGCTCAGCTATGAGGCTAAGTGCCGAAATCGAAAGTCTAGCTAAGTATATATGTAAGGGGGCCAAAAGTAACCCGTAGTAGTTTAGCAACGTGTCACGTTTATGTTAAAGTTGCATCTGATAGTACAGACAATGGGGGGAAAAGATCATATGTGTGCATGCGACCTTTATAGCATAAAATGTTTCTAATGTTGTGTATTCAATCATACCAAACAAGATATCAACAACTTTATTTGTGTTACCACAGTGACGGAGCCAGCGACAGCAGACAGCGTGGACTGGGCTGCGTCTAGTATAGACTGGAGTGCGCCCATTAGCAAACCAAAGGAAGATGAATTCGTCCTGACTTGGGACGACGATGATAAGGGGTGAGGCTAACCTCCCACACAGGAGCGCTAATTACGCGCACTAAATCCTGTGGGAATCCTGACGTGTGCGAGAGCAATTTGTTTGGATTTTGACAGTTAGACGATTGGAATTGTTCAGGATTTGGTGCGCGTAATATAGAGGCTGATATCTCTATGCGAGCGCCCTGCGCGCTTGCATGCGGCCAGAGGCCAGAATTTGACGCAGCTTTCTTCTTTATTCGCCATGATTGAGCTCTGCGGATCAGAGCAAAGAGAAGATATCTTCCAACGAAATATTAAGAGACATTTTATAATCGGTACTATATTATGATATGTACATATTTATAGATTGTGAAAAGAAATATTACAAGCGTATTTCATTGGAAGGCTGGTAAGGGACGCCCCAAGTGGACCAAATAGGCCCAAAAGAAAAAAAGTACCCGAAACCGATTAGGGTGTGCACGCAGTGACTAATCAGTATTGATGAAGCCGAAGAGGTTGTCAGGATCGTGGCTAATAGTAAACCCTGGTATCTGTCTACCCCTCCAGGATATAGGCGTGAATTTATGTATGCATGATTCATATAACCTACCCCTTGCAGATCTGACTCCGGCTCATCAACGCCGCCACTAGAAATGAAGATGAGTAAGACTGAAGCGGAAACGGCCGCCCCAGAAGAACCCAAGAGCGAAAGTGAAGACGCGCCCTCTGTTGACATTATGGCGCAACAGCTCAAGTTTGTCGCGTGCCTGAAGATCTTGATGGAGGAACTGAGCACCCTGGCTACTGGCTTCGAAGTTGATGGTAAGTGTGACACACTAATCTGTCTGTTTTCTATTATTTTGGGGTGACAGACTTATAGCTCATCTACGATCAGTTAACTGACATTGACAGACATGATTTTGAAAAAAACTTGTGACCGCAGAAGCCTCAAATTCAAACGAACTATTAGCGCCAGTTATAGCTTTTTTGCACGCCAACTAATTGTAAATGAACTGTAATGGCGCGTAGATTTACATCTACCGTAGTCTTATTGCTAAGATATGGTCGGTATATATTACCGCAATGGTGACATGAAATTACATCTAAGGCGATTCCTAATACTGGCTGGAGGGAATGAAAAGGATGGATTTAAAATAGCCCCAATTTGTATGACGTTTTATGTCTATATTGCATTGTGCTGTATCTAAATATGTGTCTTAGAAGACAACGTGTAGTAATTGTTTCCGACTTAAAAAGTATCCTTTTTAGCATGCTGTACTTTCGTTGTAATTTTCTTCTAAAAGTGGATATTTATTAGTGAATGTTTGCAGCACTACTCGCTACACTACACGAATTATTGTATTACTAATCGAGGTATTGGTATTGGGTATTTTTAATGCTATGTTTTACCCCAACTTTTGACACTGCATGATAACCGTCTATTCTTTACTTCTTACTTTGTGCGCACGATCGGATATTCCCGCATGACAGATGTACACCTCATAAAAGATCTGCAACTCAACTCACGCACCTATAATCCCCGATGGGGTAAGCAGGAGCACTGACGTTGTACACGCTACTAGCTCGTTCACAATAGCTGATGTTTTAAACAAATTTCTTGCTTTGTCATAAGTAGATAGATAGTAGTTAGATATTAATAATATTTTTGTTTGGTACGTACTGGCTTTAAACAGATTTTCTGATGTACATATATTATATTACAGTCTTTGCAGTCAAAGAGCAGTTATGTTTCTGGTGATTCCGTTTGACATAAAATTCTTAAGATCCCGGTATAAACTTTCCCAAGAATAACTAGTACAACCAGATCCCTATGGCGGCAAAGCTATAAATTCAGGCAACATTCAAAGTAAGAACCATTTCATGCCGTATATTAATTCTCGTAGGCAAAGTAGCCACTACGGGCGTACCGCAACGCCCTCGCTGTACTTAGAAATCGCATGCGAAGTTGTAAAAAGTGTAAACATAAAAATGAAACGTTCACCTTCTGTCACGATACAGGCGGTCACCTCCGCTACCAACTGTACATTTGGCTGGAGCGCGAGGTGGAGGCTCTCCGTCGCCTGTGCGGTTACGCCTCCGCGGCCGGAGTCCCGGGCGGCGGCGAGCTCATATGCGCAGACGCCGACCCGCCCCCACTGCCTGATAGACCGACCCTGCACCAGCTCCTGATGAGAGAGAAGGCGGACTTTGAGGCCAAAGTGCAAAGGGCCGTGAGGAGGAAGAAGTGGTTAAAAGGTTGGTTAATCAGTTAAAAAATTTTGGTTGAGCTACTTTACTGTATGTGTTAGTACTTTCTCTCTGAGCTGAGACCAGGAGGAGACTCGACTTTTATCTACTTTTAAGCCAGACGGTATTCGTAGGCTAGATATAAAGTTTGTTGTCTAGAAAAATTTGCATGTCTGCAAGCTAAACCAAAGCCGAGTATACGCCTGTCATCTTAGCCCGGCTGAATTCTACAGTGAAATTATTATGATTATTATCTGAAAATGGCGGAGTTTACGCGTTAGTCCGAACAACTTTTACTATGTGGAAAACTTAGAAATCGTGAAAAAAATTTGCAGTTCCATACATTTTAATGCCGTAGGTGTTAATTTTAGCATGGAACATCTGATTTTTTTGTGATCTCGAAAATACGCCGAGTAGAACGTCTGCGTCTGCCTATTTTCAGATAAATATGGGGATTTTGTTACGCCTTGTAGAGGCAAGGGGCAAGCAACCCAACAAACTACTTCCTCACTTTCTATTACACATAAAAACCCAAGCGTTAAGTTACTGAACACATAATCGTCCAGAAGGCGAACCAATCCCGAACAATGTCCACCAAAACCCTATACTGACAAGGTCGGCATTCCTCCGCAGCGAACGAGACTCTCCTCCGAACGCTGCTCTCGTACTGTTCGCTGCAAGGCGCGGGCGGCGGCGGGCTGGCCTCCGTGCGGATGGAGCTCATCCTGCTGCTGCAGGAGTTGGGGCAGGACAAGCAGCACCAGCAGCTGCTGTCGCCGCTGCCCTTCCCCACCACGCTCCCGCTGCTGGCGGCCGCCGTGGCTGCCAACAATACGGTCGTGGCGGATCCGTGCAGGCACTTACAGGTGTGAACTTGTGTGCGACACTGAGGTGACCGCCTCGTCGGTCAGTAACGTTTGATTGCTATGCCAGAGTTCGTAGGTTCGATTTCCGATGGGGGCATCTTTATGTTTTTGCAGATGTGATGTATTTGTTAATGACTCGCGATGCTCCTATACACATTTAATGGAGCTCATCGTAATTGCGGTTGCGATGGATGTCTTCGACTGGACACCATATCGTAGGGTAGCTTAGCTTGGGTCTTAAATTGATAGATTTATCAGCTCTTGACAAAAAGGGTCTTCAAAGTCACTATTTTCTAACGTCTAAAGCTACTGTCCTGTAAAGCCTGTCCCCTGCAGTGAGACCTACATACTCGTAGGCTACATAAAAAAAAGGATGGTAACGTGAACATAGTCACAGATCATTTGCACATCGCTTACTGCCTTTACAGTGTATATGTGAGTAACTGACTACTTTAGTAATTGACTAATAGTAATTTACTTCGCGTCACACTGCGTCAATTACTGGCACATACGCTGTAAAGATAGTAAGCGACGTGCAAACAATCTCTGACTATGTTCACGTTACCGCCAAAAAGATCTGTGCGGACTATACTATCGTGTCACAGTCCATTTCGCGTGTAATCCTGGTGTACGGTTGAGCATAAGACGGTCGCCGCCCGCAGTCGGTGGCGGCGGACATGCTGGCGACGATCGGCGAGATGGGCATCCCCGGCAGCGCGGCCACCCGCCTGCTGCACACGCTGCGCGAGCTGGCCGTGGCGCTGTCGGCCTGCATCTACCAGAGCCTTTGCGACTCCGACTCCTTCAGCCTCAAGCACGCACCCCACCACGACAGGTGAGACTGGACTTTCTTTCTCTCCCTGCATCTCGATTTTCGCGATTTGAAAGCGAAGCGAGTGCGCGGCGTGCTCGCCGCGTATTGGACACTCCGTAGCAAAATGTATTAATCTGACGATGAAACACTGCTGCTGGTTCTGTTACTTTGAAGACGCAGAACGAAACAAGCCAACGACGAATCTGAGAGGATTCATTATCAAGTAATCGTCTGGGAGAGAGCGACTACTATGTATCTCGCTTACACACGAATCTTTGATGTGACTTAAGTGGGGCGGGTCGGACTGTCGAACGCGATTGTACCAACCGTCGGTGATAACCGCGGCGACATCGCCTTCGCTGCGCGCTCGCCGTTCAAATCGCTCGCAAATTGCTAGTGTGATAGGGCTCTACCGGAGCGACTCGGACACTTCAGCGCCAAGCGTGCGCCCCACCATAACAGGTGAGACTGGATTTCTGTGTTTCATTTATTTAGCTTTTCTCTGGGTCATCATCATCAATCAGCTCGTATTTTTCCACTGCTGGAGATAGGCCTCCCCAAGAAAGGCAACTTGCCTGTCCTTGGCCGTCCCTATCAGCCGCTGCGAGAAATCTGCCTCTCTGGAAATAATTTCTGAGTACCTCAAGCTGTCACAAAGTGTTAGAAGTCGATTGCCTTAGCCGCCGCTATCTACTAGTATTGTAAACTATTGGTCGGACTCTTCCGACAGAAAACCAAGTAAGTGAATCCAGAATTAAAATAATCATATTGTAACCTGTTTCTACAAAATACATTCCAAGCGCACTTTAACTCACATTAGAGTTTCATGTTTTTCCTTATAATTCAGTCACCCTAAGATTCCTGACGGCGAAAATCCAATAAAAACGGCGAGTGAAATGCAATATAAATATGTATCAGTGTACAATTGCATTTCAGAAATAGATTTAAAAAGTTATGTTCTATGATTTCTCTGTGACGTTTTTTCGTGTGATAATTAATGTAAATGTTTTGTGTAATAATTTATGGAGTTACCAATTATCAGAAGAACTAACAGTGCTCTAGTACCTTTACTGTAATAAACACGTCTCTTAAATAGAATAAGCTTATCCTTTAATCTGATACTATTCTGTCAACAGTCGGTAGAAAATCAATATACTAGCATTATTTAAGTGTTCTGTATTTTTTGCCAACAGTATTATAGCGGAGACGCCCGGATCAACGCATCACATAATCAGACAAAGACGACATTCTACCGACGACCTCGCTGTCACAACACTGCCTAGTAAATGGCCAGGTAAGTGTAAAATTTACAAAGTAAATAGAAGCTTTTGCAAATTACAAATATATGTAAACCTACAAACCTTACACTCCTGTCCTGCTTAGCTCTTCGAGAGTATGAAGACTATATTGTGTTTACATTTGAGAAAGAAAATCTATCAAATTTAAAGGCATTTTCAAATTTTTTACAATATTTTCACTTAGATCTTTTCCACTTATTTTAACCCTACTACTGTTACTGTTTTTTGTGCAACGCTTCTAAGCAGATATATTTTAGGGAATAGTATCTCAGAATCAAAACCTCATATTATCTGCGATGTAAACCAAGGCTTTTTCTACCAGAAGTGTCAGCGCTCCGCAAGGCTCGCTTGCGGGCTTATAAATTTGAGCGTATAAGTTTATAAACTTGCTGCAGCTTTGAATCAAACTTCCTAGTCCCCTCTCGTTAACCCTCACACTATCTGGAATATGGAGCGAGGCTTTTTCTACCAGGCGTGTCGGCCCTCCGCGGCCTAGCCTTGCGGGCGGCGGAAGAAGAGGATTCGCCCCGGCTCCCCGTCCTCCTTGTGGAGTCGTTCTGCGCCGTGTACCTCGCGCTGCTGGGCTGGGCGCTGGCCGCGAGGGACGCCCACCTCCTGTACCGGCTGGCCTCGCACACCATGGACGCCAAAACACACGCGCGACTCTTCGGCGGCGGAGTCAGGAGGCTACTCACCACTGCCCCGGCGCCTCCACAAGTTAGTTTTACACAATATTGGTCCTTAAGATTATAGTAGCATTAGGACACGGCCGAGAACTGTAGCGTGTGCGTAGCGCTAGGCTGGCCTTTTTCTGTACCGTTTTTCTGTACCTGTAGCCTCGCACGTGCTGGACGCGAATAGTCACGCGTGTCTTGGCGGCGGCGGAGTCAGGCGGCTGCTCACTACTGCCCCGGCGCCGCCACAGGCAAGTTTCATTTAATCCTGATTATATTAGCACTCGCCTCGGCTTCTCGTCTTCTTAGTCGAGCCGTCCAGTTACCTAGGCGGCCGAAAGGGTTTTGACTACTAGTCGTTTCGTCTTCTGCGAGGGGTAATTTAGGGATTTACATCTAGATTACATTTTTAAGTCAATTTAAAGTCAAAACGTGCGGAGTAAATAAAAATTTGCTCTGGGCCGAGGGGACATTTGCATTTACACGAATGTGAAATTACGACATGCTCAAAGTCTGACTAAACAAATCCTTACCTTGTCAACCCTTTCGCCACAAAATTGTAGTTAGTCGAGTCGTTATTTGATCGTCTCTCCACGAAAACTGTCGCTCTTGTCGATCAAAAAGTATATTTGGAATTTAGTTTGGTAAGTGGCGAACTCTGGTCTCCGCCTACCCCTCCGGGATGCAGGCGTGAATTTGTGTATGTGGATTTAAAATTGTTGTATTTTACCCAGGTGCTTCATACTTCACGCTCCATAGTTTAAGTTTAAACTCCATTCAAGTTTACAATCAACCAACTGTTTCGACAGCCGAAACTGGTCGAGCGCAGTGAAGGCACGTCCGTTTGGTCATCTCTCCGCGAGAAGCGAGCCCTCCTCAACATGAAGCTCCTTGGACTGGCGCCTTCTGCCCCACACAAGAACATCCAGGAAGGGCGGCCGACATACCGCGAGCAGTTTGTGCCGCCTTACTGCAATATCTTGACGTTCTTGCTTACTAAGGTGAGAGGTCACTCTTAATAGAAATTGCTTTCACAATATAAACATAGTAAGTAAGAGCGGTGGTAGCCTAGTGGGTAGAACATTGGACTCGGAAGCGAGAGACCCAGGTTCGATCCCCAGTGCGGGCCTACCTATGACTTTGTTTTCTAAGTGATGTACATTTGTGAAGTTATATTAGCAATACCACTCGCTAACTGTGAAGGAAAACATCGTGAGGAAACCTGAGTGTCGGAGCTATACACATACCTCAGCGCTTGAAATCGCCAATCCGCGGTGGGCACGCGTGGTGATTAAGACAGTACTCTCTCCCTGGGAGAAGGCCTGTGCCCTACAGTGGGACGAAATAGGCTGCTTATGAAGTAAGATAGCGAAAGCCTTACGCTCGTCCAACAAGAAAGGGACGAGTGATCTTCCTTATCGCTTTCTACCGTATGGTAATAAGCTGATTGTTTCGTACAGATTTTCTGTCTCTCTACCAACGAATGTAGCGCTTATGTATCATAATACAAAGCCTCTATTCCCCCGTGCAGCCGACGTCAGAGCAAGACCCAGAGAACTGCGACTATGACTCGGCGGAATCCGGCTGCGAGGACGCCGAGGATGAGGATGCAGAAGAGGAAGATGACGATGACATATTCGACACTAATAACACTGCCAGGTGAGTCCGTCGCTAGGCATGTAAGCAGTATTTTTTTCTTTACTTATTGTCCTATTCAAATGACCACAAGTTACTCGAAAGAATTACTATAAATAACAATAAACTACATAAAGTCCACACATGTTTTTGCGAGCCAACTCCAGTACGCTTAGAATGCCACCCTCGAGAAAAGAAAGAAAGAAAGAAACACGAAGGTACACAAACAAAACACGATGCTCTTCTCTATGCAAAAATGACAATTTCTCTGTCGAGCCTGAGATGTCTCGACGTTAGCATGGCGGCCGTGACCGAGATGGAAATGACCGATACTTGTCTACAACCGGTAACATGGCGGCATTGCCGAGATGATTTCGGCCGAGTTAGATACTAATTTTGACACATGCGACCGAGACATGTCTGGTACCCACGGAGGTGAAGACAAGGCTTCGGAATCATAGAATTCAAGAGAGAATACATATTTTGTTAATTTTTTTTTGTGTTCTTGCTGCATTATACTTTCTTTTTGATGTTCGTTTATTAATTTTACCATACTTAGTGCATAGAACTATTTATCTTTTAAAAAGAACCCAGTCCAAGCAAAAAGAAAACAAGAAAACCACAGAATATAACAGGAATGCGTTTTGTTACTACAATTGTAAAGCGTCCTCATTAAAAAAAAGCTAATAAAAATGCACGGTTTTGAATAGTTGCTTGCGTAGGAATATAACGCAATTCGTAACTTTCTAGTGATGTTCCGCTGTCGGTAAAAACCAGTAACAATTTTTACAGGGTTGCCATACGAAAATGCAACACGTATTTAATATGGCAATGACGACTTTTTGGTAGACAAGACCGCACTCTATTGGCTATCTCGAGTCTCGGCTACCACGCTCACACTTTCGACATTACTTGCCGTACTTCTAAGTCTCTCACTCGACATCGAGAGATTCAAAACGCGCATGCTAAGCAAACTGGGCAACTAAGAAAACTTCGTACAATTCGGTATTTGACACGATCAACAATAAATTATTTCATATGCTCGATTAAAACACAAATTACAAAATATCTCGGAAAATATATCTCTTTTAGTCAATTACTAGTTATTCAAATTTTTAAATAGATTAAACATAAAAAGAGTGCTCTGAAATGTGACGTCATACCAGCCAGTATTTTCATACAAAATTCCGTTTTAAAAGTAAGTCATTTGATATTTTGTCAAATACCCAATTCCATCTTTGTGTAAACTGGCATGAAAATGAAAAGGTAGCAGTAGTTGTTTGCATCAGTATTTCTGTCTTGAAAAGTCCATTGTGCTCACTGCGAATGCGCAGTACGGATCTTAACGCGTTTTTCTGCGTCTTTTTGTTGTATATTTCGTTTTTTTTCTGTTGTTTTTCACATTATGTTACTTATCTGTTTATTTTGTTTTGTGATGTGTTATAATAAGTGTATTTTTCTTTCTTTCTTCCTTTTTCAGCAATTAAAGTGTTTAAAGACTGACCGCAGTGATGATCATGAAGTTTCTAGCACGGAGAAGTGCTATATAGCCCATTGAAGTAGGCGGTGGACGAAAGCAGTAGCAAAAAAATGTGCACATAGAAATAGTTATTTGTTATGCAAGGCTGCAAAGTTAATTTTTGGCGCGAGTACCTTGTATTGAAACCTGAGCAAGCGAAGGATTCTAGGATTGAGCCACGAGCGAAGCGAGTGGTTCAAATATAGAATCCTGAGCGTAGCGAGGGTTTCAAAGGTACGAGACGCTAAATAACTTTGCTGCCGAGCGCAACACACAACTTTTCACCTCACTAAAGCGAGGAAAATGTTAGGTGCAAGAAAAACAGTTTTAATAATAAGTATTTGCATTTCAATCATCAATGGACTGGCTGCAGAGAATATAAACTATTACGAAACCAATGAGGTTCTATATATATGTAATTTATTGTACGAAACCTTTATTGAATAAAAATATTCGAATTTTAAAAACACTTTCCACGCTAGCGGATAAAGTGCGATTTTCCACGCAGATTTCGAATGATAAACAGAGCTTTTACGAGCTAGTAAGGTGAAAAACAATTTTTCTATTTGCACATTCGTACGAGTGTAAGGTGACAAGCGTAACGTTCCCAGGAAGGAGAAGCGCGAGCAGCGCGCGAACACGGAGCACTGCGACCCGGAGTCGTACTCGTGGCACCTCATGCGGGTCGCCGTGCTGCGGTTGGCGCAGCACAAGCTGCAGCACTTCCTGCACACCTGCGGCATCGAGATGCAAGGTGGGTGCGGCTGACGGCAAGGTGCGAGCGCTGCGACTGCACTCGCACTTGCGGCATTGCGTGCGGGCGCCGCGGCTGGCGCGGCACTTCTGAAAAAGTTTAGAGACTAAAGCCGGGTTTTGACGGTCTTAGTACGCTCGGACCGTGCGCGTACAGTTTTAGTTGACTATGACGACAGTCAGTGCGCTCGGACCGAGTGCGTCGTCATAATCAACTAAAACTGTACGCACACGGTCCGAGAGTACTAAGACCGTCAAAACCCGGCTTTAGGAGAGCTGATAATGTGTATTTCGAGTGATACGTCTGACTGACCGACGCCCCACGGGACACACTCATAATTGCGGAATAAATGTGTACTTTTATAGTGATTTTAATAATAATAATAGTAAATTCCACACACCACAAGCACTTGTCCTGGTCCCGAACTAGTATCCTAGTGATGTGCTCTGATAACCAGGCAAGGTTGGACATCACAAACATGGAAATACACCCAGACTATAAAGTATTCAAATCCAGCGCCTCAGCGGATCCTCAGGAGCTTTCGGCTTAACGTAAAACGTCGCTCGGGCAGAGCTGGCGACCACGTCGCCGATGGTGCACGGCGCGCTGCGGCGGGTGGAGCAGTGGCAGCAGCAGCTCACCGAGACGCTGGAGAGCCGCGGCGCGCCGCCCGACTACATCCCCGGCTGCTTCCCCGAGCAGGCCGTGCCCGGCCCGCCCATCAACAAGTACAGGTACCGGCCGCTTCCCCGAGCAGGCCGTACCCGGCCCGCCCGTCAACAAGTACAGGTACCAGCCGCTTCCCCGAGCAGGCCGTGCCCGGCCCGCCCATCAACAAGTACAGGTACCGGCCGCTTCCCCGAGCAGACCGTACCCGGCTCGCGCAACAACAAGCCCCCATCAACAAGTACAGGTGCCGGCTGGGGCAGCTCACACTGAAGTAAATTAAGTAAGAACGAAAAATAATAAAAAGATAACGTATGGAGCTCAGTAAATAAAGGACGGGGACAGCTTGTACTATTCGGCCTAGGTCGGCCAATACTGCTAGACTACATGTGTAAAGTTACAATTAGTGTAGTGTTACTATACCGTCAGAATAACAAAGATAAATCTGAAATTTTGGCTGCCGCACAAAAACTGTTTGGAAGTTGTTAAGTAATAAAATTAAACTTAGTTAAACAATTTGGTTGTAACACAGAGACGTGCAGGGTCTTATTTTCACATTTTGAAAACGCTCATAATTTAGCGACTTTACTGCCGAACAAATTTTGTAGTACCTAGGTAAGAGTCTATGTTATGTGTATCTATCAGTCTACGAGTGATAAACAGAGATCTTTTTTCTGTTATTTTATTTAACTTCTAACTAGGCTCCTGTTTAAAATGTCTTGACTCTTTCAGGTGTCTGTTAGAGAAGCACAACTCGCCTTTCAACACGAATTTATTCAGCGCCGCGCCGGCAAGGAGGCTTTGGAGCTATCTAGTGCGGCAGGAACAAGTTCAGGTAATATATTGCTTGTCTAAATTAGTTATCACAATATACAGAATTGTTTTTTTTTTGCCACACAATGGTATGTTGCTGGACGCGATTAGTTGTTGTTGAAGCTAAATATTTATTTTAATGTATTGAAAGCAAATAGTCTATTGAATTTCTTGCCCACCCTATCTCATTAATTCAATAAACATCAACGCTTATTACCAATCTCTTGACTTTGAGTGTTTTAAAAAATATAGTATTGTTTCAAATTACATTCACAGAGCAAAGCTGAATGAAACTAAATATACAATAAACGAAATATTTTCAAGATTAGAGGTTACAATATTAGCACAAAAAACCGGCACGTCAGGCACGTTGCGGGAACGGGTTTTGCACTCGTATTGTAGCCTCTACTATCGTAAGCACTTAAGGGTTATTTTAGATTTATAGTCTGATTTTTTATTAGGTGGACTAAACTGACAGCTAAAAATGCTCTTATTTTTTTTAAATGTTGTCAGAGCAAGATCGTAGTGATGTGACTTGATGTGTTGATTGAATGATCGATTTCGATCGTTTCGCCCGCACGTCGCCGGCCCGTTGTAAGGTGAATAGGTCTTTATGGCACAGCGTTATTTTTTTATATACCTCGAATTTCCCACTACTGGGCAAAGGGCTCCCCTTTAGCTCTCCACTCCTCCCTGTTCGTGGCCACCTCCTTCCAAGCCGGTAGAAAGGTCGTGAGATCGTCCCGCCGTCTCCGCTGGCTCAGCCTATAGCGTGTTTTTGTCACAGGACGTGTTCATCCGCGCCGTGTTCTCGCGGCGGCGCGCCGCCTCGCCGTCCGGCGGCGCGGGCGGGGCGGGGGGCGAGGGGGCCGCGGCCGGCTGCATCCCGCACGGCCGAGCGCGGGACGACGATCTACACAGTCCGGTGCGGATCATACACAAGGAACAGGACTCCATTGCCGCCTTCTGCCTCAACCGAGTGAGTACATTCGTAGCTGTTGAGGATGGAAAAAATAGCCGCGGCGTTGTAGAAAGGGGTCAGTAAATTAACACCCGATATATATAGCGAGGCGGGCGAGCGCACGGCGACCTGCAAAGCCCTGTGCGGAACATATATAAGGAGGAGGGCGCCATTGCCGCCTTCTGCCTCAACCGAGTGAGTACATTCGTAGCTGTTGATGGAGAAAATGTTATGATACAGAGAATATTTGGATGTTGGAAAACGATATTTGTCTTAATTGAGTGAGTAGTGAGACAGTTATTTCATCGGAACTTCCGAATTATTCGGAAGTAAGTTTAGTCGATTCGCGGGGAGGGCGAGGGCGCGGCGGCCGGCTCCATCCCGCACGGACGAATGCGGGGCGACGATCTGCATAGTTCGGTGCGAATCATACACAAGGAGCAAGACTACATTGCTGCCTTATGCCTCAATCGAGTGAGTACATAGATGGATGTTAGCCAGACCTGAGCGTTATAGATTCGGCAACAGCGGAGTAGGCGTATGACTCATGAAGTAGCACACATGAAGATTAAAAAGAAGAGCCACACTTCATCGAACCTAGGACAACAAGGTGCATAGCATAATAATCAAAGAGACGCAATGAGTGCTTTGTGGATGACCCTAAATCATCTGCGTGATATGATTGTGATCTGCGAGCTCGATTCAGCCGTTGATTACTTGTACGGGTTCACAACGGCTTAAAGTCGTTGTTATTAAATGCGTTGTGGTCCTAGTACTGCAATAACTGTTTTTCTTACACTTAATAACCAACTTCTATTGTCCACAATCGCACTGCAAGGTAATTTCAGTGCAAACTAAATCGCCACCTCGCGTGGAGATAGCACCGCGGGAGATGACGAGTTGATTCGCTCGGGCCATACATAACATTGGGATGCGATTGGTAATGTCGTACATTGTCAATAAAACAGCTATTACCATTCTATGAAACAACTATGCTATGAACAACATTTAGTACACTCGAGGTCTGGGTCTAGTGGGGATTTGTCTGAAGAGGTGAATAACAAACGTCGCATAACAACGAAGAAGAATTCTGTGAGTAAAGGACTCAGCTTTGCTGGTGGTGAGTTGTTCACAGCACACACCAGCAATGCATGCTGAGTTGGTGACCCTTTTTTGTTGCCACGGAGGCACAATGTCCTCATTTTTTTTTTGGTAGATTATTGTTTTTATTCTTGTTCTATTTAGGTATATAGATTCTGTTATTTTTTATGTGTGTGCTTCTGTGGCAATGTAAATAAATGGTTTCTTTGTTTCTTTTTTCTTCATTAACACTGATGTTGATTCCCAGGTGGGCGGCGGCCTACTGGCGGTGGCCACAGCGCGTGAAGTGCAAGAGATGGACGTATCGCTGCTGCTGCGGGGCGGGGCCTGCTGGGCTGAGGACGAGTGCGAGGTCGACCTCTTAGCGCTGAGCTCTGACCCCGCTGCCTTACCAGACACCGGCTTTCTGCTTATACAGCACCAGGACAAGTGAGTATGGATCACTACATTCAAGAGATGTATCTGTTTCTGCTGCTGCGAGGTGGCGGTTGCTGGGCTGAAGACGTGTGATGCTTTACCCGCAACCGGCTCTCTGCTTATACAGCACCAGGACTAGTGAGTACAGCATTTCAGATGCAAGGGATGGATGTGTCGCTGCTGTGAGTTGGCGTCTGTTGGGCTGAGGACGAGCGCGAGGTCGATCTCTTAGCGCTGAGCTCTGACCCCGCTACTTTACCCGACGCCGACTTTCTGCTGATACAACACCTGAACAAGTGAGTAAAGGCCCTGTAGATACAACAAAGAGATATGTCTCTGTTGCTGTAAGACGACTGAGGCGGCGCCTGTTGGGCTGAGAACGAGTGGGAGGTCGATCTCTTAGCGCTGAGTGCCAACTCTCGCTTTACCCGACACCGGCGTTCTGCTTATCTACCCCCTTACAAGTGAGCTCATTTGCAGCAACTAAAACAAACATGAAGTCAGATAAGCACACAATCACAAAGATATTCAATGTGCGAAATGTAGTACTTTTTCGAATGAACCGACCGCAGCGAAGACGTTGGGGGCCTCCCTAATGCCGTTTTCCCAATTATCAAAGTCCTTAACTCCAAATTTGTCCAATACGGCACTAGATGGTGAGCGGAATTCCACAGCACTTCATAAAAATTCTTCAGCCTTTCGTTCGACTCGCCTGTTTCGTCTAATTCTAACCCTAATCCTATATATAGGCTTTGATGTATTAAGTTTAAGATGATTTGAAAGATGGTCAGAGTGGAGTTTTTTTCCCGCTGCCTTTTTCTCCACTACAAATACGACCCGAAGGCAGCGGCTAACATAGTACATTGACATTCAGCAAACAAAATGTAAATCCTCTAAGTTGAAATAAAAGATTGATTTATATATATATATGATATAATATATATATATGTGTATATATATATATATATATATATATGTTCGTTAGTCTCACTAAAACTCGAGAACGGCTGAACGGATTTATCTTAGTCTTGAAATGTTCCTGGAGGTCTAGGGAAGGTTTAAAAGGCGAGAAAAAATCGAATAATTTCCGGGAAAACCAGTTTTCCCATACAAACGTTTTCTGTGGCGTTACGAAGTTCGCCGGGACAGCTAGTCAATATATATATAAATATATACACATATATATATACATATATATGTATACACATATATATATATGTGTATATATATATACACATATATATATACATATATATGTATACACATATATATATATGTGTATATATTTATATATATTTATATATATATTGACTAGCTGTCCCGGCGAACTTCGTAACGCCACAGAAAACGTTTGTATGGGAAAACTGGTATATATATATATATATATATATATATGTATATATATATTTAGAATTTTCTTTTCTATTATAGTGTGTATTCTAGCTATTTATGTTTACGTATTTGGTATATTGATAAGTAATGTTGTAACTACAATTTTATTCTATTATGTTCTGAGAAGTTTTTCGCTATAACTCTCCTGGCACTACCCCTTCCACTATCCACAGAACCCAAGGTTAGCTGGAAGAAAATACTCATTAGTATTGTATATGCTTTATTCATAAGCGGCCTATATACATCCCTGTAGGGCACAGGCCTGCTCTCCGGGAGAGAGTATGGACTTAATCACCACGCGTGCCCACCGCGGAATGGCGATTTCAGACGCTGAGGTATGCTTATTGTGCAGTAAAGAATTTTCTAATCTAACCTGGTGATCGCCCTTGGCAGGCCGAACAACGGGTCGATCCCCGGCACCGGCAACAGCTCCCCGCTGAACCCGGCCCCGCCGGCCGCGCCCGTGGGCATGGCGAGCCAGACCGGCCGCGGCGCCAGCGTCGTAAGTACACCACACCCTATGTACTAATGGTTATATGCTAAGTCACCGGTGGGGACCACGGACATGAGTCCAGCCAGGCAACGCAAGCACATCTATTTCGTGTACCCGACATAAGTGCCAAGCACCTTGGAATTAATAGCAACACATTGGCCGAAATTACGTCTCGTTTTACGTCGTGTCGAACCTCCCGACCGAAGTTCGTTGCGACGCGACGTTTTGTATGAAAAGCGACATTTTAATATCGTAATCCCCTCGTTGGAGTGTGTATTTACATCTGTCGGTCATACCTTTAAAGGCCTTTGTCTATTGAACCGTAATAGGTAAATAGTTGAAATATTCATGAATAAAAGATGTATGTAGGATGAATTTTTGAGAAAACGTATTTTTTACGTATTTTTTTGTTTTCGTTCTGTCGCAAAAACGTAAACACAATCGTAAAACTTAGTGTTATTGCAGTGGCAGTCCCTATTGAATAACAGTAAATAGTAAAAACCAGCCAAGTGTGTGTCGGACACCCGTGAAGTGTCTGAAAGGTAAATGAAAGAAAACATATAATAATTACGTAATAAAAACCTATTTAAAGGCTAAGAATTCCACCCTTTAAATAGGTTTTTGAAATTGTCCTCAGCACGGATTAGTGCAACAAAGAATATAATAATTACGTAATGTTAATTTTATTTTCTGGTTTTACGGACCCTTCAGTGGGCAAGTGCACTCGCAGTTAGCTGATTTTTATGTATTGTATAGTACTAATTACTGGTAGAACTCCTACTGGTGCTCGGTAACAAACCACACATGTTGTCCCGTTGAACCGTGACCTGCCGGGCCACCTGTTATATTTGCTTTTCATAATCATAATAACTGTGTGTCGACAAATTGTAAACTAACTCTTAGCAAATATTATACTGTTAGCACGAGTAGGGAAGTTCACGTTTCGTCATCTATAATAGTAATTGCTCGGCATGCAATAAGGGTGAATATACAGTGTCAACTAAAAATCCACAGCTGGAGCGTCGGTCGAGCCACTTTGTCCCATCCGAACACGAGTCCAATATTGTAACAGTACGTGAACGATATTCAACTAAACGCACTAACTGGGGGCCGGTGGGCGAACAAGTCCAACTAACAAGAACGAGCGGGACGCGAATACAACACGTGTATAGGGCGTCTCGCTCTGTAAACTTAATACTCTTACCTATCAGGAGGCTTACCACAGGCACTATTAGAAGTTATTTTTAAGCCTTACAAAAAACTGCCCTGCTTAATGGTACCATGAGCCATACAATCGCAGCGCTGTTAACTATAAGACGTTGACCGTCTAATCAACGCTGCTACCGTACTATAAGCTCAAGTTTGCGCGCTCGCAGTGCTGCTGAACTGTCATTTTTAGCAGTTATTTATATGTTACTCTTGAGCAGCTTTTAAAACCCTGCTAAGCGAATTTATTGTTTAATTTACGTATTAAAATAAGTGATAAAGAAATCTTATAGTTTTGGAGGATGATACGTTTTTCGCAATAGGGAGAAAAAAGCGTGGCGTAAAATTAAACGACTGCAGAGTAATGTATTCGAAGTTTACGATGAATTGTATTATGTTCGGAGGTATCGAATTTCTAAGGTGTTAGTGGAAAATATGTGCGAAGATATGAGAGCTTTGTTACCGGTGCCAACGAAATCCACAGATTTATCCGTGGAGACGAAGATGAGCTCTATTCCTCTATGTATTTTGTGGACAGAAAATAAACAAATATGTTATCTTATCTTATTCATAATAAAAATTTCATCATAATTCAGTCAGCCCAACTCTGCCCATTGCTGGGTATATGATCTTATATCAAGTCATAGAAACTTCTTATTGGCTCGAACTTTAGTCGCATTGCAAATATTTGTTTTAGGTATTAAAACTCTTTCATCATCATCAACATCATCAGCCTTTTGATGCCCACTGCGAGACATAGGCCTCCCTCATGGTTTCCATAACCATGAGGGGTTTTGCCATAATCGCCACGCTTAGTCGGCGGGTTGGCGATCGCAGTATGAGGTTGGAATCTCAGGAAGACGCTGCTGCCCGCCTCTTGGTAATTTATAACCTCGTAACTCTTTAGGATTGCTGAAAGTAGTCTGAACCGACACCGCGACATCACTTCATTTCCTTCAAAATCGTAGTTTAGCAAAAACCTTTTTTATCAATTCAAAAACTTCTTCAAACTTCTTCAAACATATTTTGACGTAAATAAAAATAACTTTCGAGACACGTTAAAAAACGTAATTTTTAAGTAATGTAGAACTTAAGACAAAATTTTTTTTCCGCAGGAGTTTATTTTATTTTTCCATAACTTGTTTTCAACTTTTATCCGCACAGTGAGCAGTGCTGCTACAAATGTTTTTTATTACATTTTTCACAATCAAAATGTTTTATTTTTATTTCGTAATAAAAACGGTATTTACCGGCAAATTATCATATTTGGTTTTCGAACGCACGCAACATTTAAGGCAAACAGGCCAGAGACAATCTTTTTTTTTAGCAGGTTTATTGCAGGCCTACTTACGTCGGCTCATGGTACACTATAGTAGCAGTTTATTTTGAACATTGAAAATAAACTGCCCTGCTTGTGTCCTGCTAACTTTGAGATTGTGGTAAGCCTCCTGAAATGAAGGAATAATGCATGTAAATAATCGAGCGAAACCTATAAACATTCGGTTCGAATGGTTTTCTCACACGCAATTTGTCTAACTCGATCGTTTATTTCCTTTAGCGCCGAGTAAGTAATAGAAAAACGTATATTTTTTTCTATAACACAAAAACCTGTACTATGGCCAGGTCCCTTATGTATAATTTTAACGTCTTAAACCTTGAATTGACTTGTAAATCTTGGAGTACTTATGTTGTACTTATTGGCTCTCCGGCCAAGGGGCCCACTAATATCGTAGTGTGGGTATTGTGTATTGTATACGTCACGTGCCGTCGTGTTTGCGTGTCGCCTCAAGCGCTTCGCTCGCGCCAAACGATCTTGTATCTTCTGTCGCTTTACTTTGGGACATTTATTCTGTAATACTACAAAAAACAGAAGTAGACTTATATTCACGATAGTTTGTCTGTTTTATTAGTTAGCACAAATCGAAATAGTAGTGTTAATTATATTCAACCTTATGTGAGTACTACGATGGTGCATAATTGATCGCCAGGTGAAGGGCCTCCAGTTTCCGGGTTGCCACGACGCGAAATACTGTCGCCTCATCCTACATCGCTCCAAGCTTCTCATGAGACCGGTCAGTTGGCAACCCTGAGCGATGTTCCACATACCCAGGGGTCCTATTCTCGCCACAGATAGACACGACTCGAGCGTTGTGACGTGCACCTGTCGTGTCTGTGACCAGAGAATAATCCCCTTGGATATTCTTTATTTAACTTCCCACTCACGACCGTACTCTCAAATTTTATTTTGCTAGTTGTTCTTTGTTTTCCTTCAAAGTTTTCGTCCTTTTTGACACATTTCTATCAATATTTTGTTGTTATCGCTAGTCACACTAGATGTTCTTTTATTTGTAGTAGGTGTTAGGCGTCATCGTTGTTACTGGCGATTTCGTTCTCAATGTTATTCTTAGTTCTAATGACTTTTTTCTTTCAGATTTATTTCCTCACATAGGTTTTGGTGATTTGTTTCCTTCGTGTATTGGCACCGAATGCTATTTGTCGTACATGTTCATTATATGTTTTTGATGTTGGCTTGCTCGAATGTTAGCATGATCTGTTTAGATGTATGTACGTTCCAATTACTAATTTTGTAGCAAATTCATAACACGAACAGATTAACACCTTAATTTCGTTCTAGTGAATCACTTTTTCTTTTTAGAGCACCTTTTTAATAATTATTCTATTCTAATGAATTTGACGATATTCTAATGCAATTTGTGATTATAGGTTCTGAAGCATAAAATCGACAATATCAAACGGATGGCGGCGCATCCATCATTACCTTTGTGTAAGTTTATTTTCAGACATCATAAACACCAATAAAATTGGTCGACTTTTCAGTCAGATGACTACTACTACTATCACTGAAGACAAGTAAATAAAAAAATAAATTATAATAACCCTTTTATATCAGACCTGCCCCCCTACTCTCGTCCTGCAAGAATCGATAGAACGAAAGCTAAAACCTTCCGACCAGAGTATTAACAGTTGTTTAGGGTTCGAAGCCCGTGAAGGACAACAACGTGAGAAATGTCTGAGGGTTTGACATGCCTTTGTACTTGTAATCGCCAATCCGCGTGTTGATTTAGCCCGTGTCTTGCAGTAGGACGTGAGTGCAGAGGTTGGTAATTTGAGATAGATCAGCAGTGAAAACTACCTGAAACTCGTAGCTGGAAACGTTCTTGAAGACTCTGTAGCTATTGGAAAACGTTTAGAGCAATTGCCCTTACTGCCCCGTTTAAAATTACTACCTTTTACAATAAATGCTGCCTTTGCTGGGGTTCATAGACAAGCGAGTGAGTCAACCTTGTCCGTTAAAGATGAACGTGCACCTAAGCGAACCGAACGCGTTGAACGAGCTGAGAAAACAAATTTTAAAATTCCTTGAATGAGACCCTATGGAACCTCGCTTACCAATCCGTGCCACATCGGGGAGATTTTGAATAAAAAAATAGCAAATGACTTCGTGAGCGCTTCCCTCAAGCGGCAATTCCCTTACAAACATAATTTGGTGTTTATTTACAAACGATATACCGATTTCAATGAAACTTTACTAACGTGTTTAGAAGACACAAACAAACCTCTATATCCACTCCGTCGTGCTTACGTGAGGTACCGTTTAATCATTCGACAACCGGTCAATTCTTCAGCGCGAATCAATATTGTTTCAAAGGCTCATTGTATCTGTCGTCTCAGTGATTGCTCAAATAGAACGTCGGATGGCAGGCGAATGAATGACACAATGTACTCTCGCAGACCTAGCGGACGGCTCCGTCCAGCTTCGGGAGTGGGGTCACCCATACTGAATATTTTATAGTTATTAGTATTTAAAAAAACTTTGGCCTTTGCATCTACGTAATGAGATGATTTATGCAGCGTCCAGTGGCACCTTCACTCACACTGGATGGGTGACCACTCGGACGCTGCAGTGCCTGGGACATGTTTTTTTAAATGGATTAAGCTTGCCCAGCACCTACACCGTCCTGACAGCTTAGTCGGCCTAGCCCACAGGAACGACAAGTCAATACGTGCGGAGCCAACCAAGCCGCGGATTTCCTCACGATGTTTTCCTTCCCAGTTCGTGTGGTATTGCTACTGCAAATTCGCAGATGTACGAATGTATGAAGCGGTGGTAGCCCAGCGAGTAGAACAATGGACTCGGAAGCGAGAGACCCAGGTTCTATCCCCAGTGTGGACATGTACCTATGACTTAGTTTATTTTCAAAATTATTAGTAGAACTCTCCTGTAAAGTAGACTCTTTCGACTTGCGCACCGTTAGAAGATCACTGACAAGTGTACCTTCGCCTGAGACCTGACGGGCGGCGAGTATTACTGTCCTATAAAGTAAACTCTTTCGACTTGCGCACCGTTAGAAGTTCACTGACGAGTGCACCCTCGCCTCAGACCTGACGGGCGGCGCGGACGGCTCCGTCCAGCTGTGGGAGTGGGGCCACCCGTCCTGCGTGTGGTCGCCGCGCGCGCCCGGCGCCTACGCCAAGGTGACCCGCGTGCGGTTCGCCGACTACGGGAACAAGTTCGCGGTGGCCGACGCCGACGGGAACCTCGCGCTCTGGCAGCTGCACCCGCCGCAGCAGCAGCACCCGCCGCAGCAGCAGCACCCGGGGCAGGCGCACGCCGCGCCGAGACCCTTCTTTGTGAGTACCCACTGATAGATAAATACATACAGGACACTTTATTTGACTGCCTCGTCGGTCTAGCCGTGAAGGCGCTTAGCTACCAAAACAGGGGTCGTGGGTTCGATTCCCACTGGGGGCCGCCGTACATTTGTACAAATGGCCTCAGTCTGGGTGTACTTTTATGTTTGTGACGTCCTTGTCTGGTTACCATAGCACAGGGTATCCTAGTTTGGGACCAGGTCAAGTGATTGTGTTCTATGGAAGTTATAATTATTAATATTTATTGCACAACCAGAAAAAAATTATTTACCCGTTTAATACATGTTTATGTATTAAACGGGTCTAATCGCGATTGTTATTAGGTAAAATAAAGACCCGATAGATATAGCTATGCATGAGCATCGCGAGTCTTTAAAAATACTTAAGTATATGTGTAAGATGGAATACAATTGACGGTCTTATCGTTTAGCTGCTGGAAATTAGATAGTGTGATAGGGGGCAAAAAAGTGGGTAGATTCAAGCTGTGCTCCGACAGTTTCTCTCTAAGAACAAGTAGGCGGCCCGGCAATATAGAACAAATCATTTTCGCGTCCAAAATACCTCAGTGTCTCAAGACATAGGTGTTTAACCAATGTGTGTTGCCAGTGATGATTTATAGATGTGAGACCTGGTCGCTACCTCATAAGAAGGCTCAAGGTCGCCCAATGGAGAGAGTTATGTTAGGAGTTTCACTACGTGATCGAATCAGGAATTAGGATACCCACAGAAGAATCCGCGTTACTGATATAGCTCGAAGAATTGCTTAGTTGAATTGGCAGTGGGCGGGGCACATACCTCGGAGAACTGATGGCAGTTTGAGCGAAAAAGTTCTGATCTGGCCACCGCGGACCGGATGACGCAACGTGGGCAGGCCCCCCACCATATGGTCTGACGACCTGGTTACGGTGGCGGGGAGTCGCTGGATGCGGGCGGCACAACACCGGGAAACTTGGAAAACCATGAAGGAGGCCTATGTCCTGCAGTGGGCGCCAAATGGCTGAAGAAATAGAGTGATACATGAACACAGTTTCTTCAGTATGGATGACTGAACTACTTCTAAGCTGAAAAAGAGGAAAAGTTTGTAGGGTTATATGTTAGTAAGTTTGTATATAGGGGGTAATCTCCGAAACTACTTATCCGATTTTTTCACCAATATTTACAATAAACCTTCGGGGTTGACATGAACTGTAGGCTTACTTATCCATTACCATGCCAACGAAGTAGCGGGGACTGTTAGTTTGCTAATATTCAGTTTCATTTAGCTAGTGCGTAACTAGTGCCTACTGATACCGACAACAGCCAAACTGTGAACCAGTGGGTTCCTAGCCTAATATGAGGTGATTTAGCAAAAAAAATTGCCGTTGGATTTAGTCTATATATTTATGCATGTATTCTATTAATTATATTCATGTACTGTGCTATAACATTATTTAGGTATGTAAATGTTATGTATTTATTTATTTACTTTATATTTAATTGCCTAAATGTGTATTTATATTATTATTATATCTAAATACCTATTATATTTATTTGTTGTGAGTAAATTAATTTGATCTGTCTTATGTACATCTACCTACCCACTCTCATCTTCTTTCAGTCCTATCCATCCTAAGGTTGTCTGGAACAGATCGCTTTTAGCAATAAGACCGCCAATTGTATACTATTAAGAACTAGATATTAAGTACTATGCGAGCCAACTAAGAATAGGACCGGACTTGCTGCTAACTTCACATGACGGCTGCCAAAATAGTACTAAATAGTACTGCCAGCAAAAAAATCATTTCAGCAAAATAAATATTATTTTGTCTATGGGTACAAAATATTTTTTCAATTAGTATTGGATTTCATTGTTAACAATTTATTCTTTTTATCTACATATTTCTTGCATTCAGTAAATAAATTAATAGAAAATAAAATAAAAAACTTGTTCACGAAACACCACGCTAGTACTGGTCACCCCAATAAGCCACCATTTTCATTTGCTTTGCAACAATTTTTTTTTGTTAAGTTTGTGCTTTGAAGTGATATTTTTTAACCTATTATGAGTACAAAGAAAGGGTCTTAGCTCCATCGCAGTGCTTGAGAAATCGTGTACAATGTGACCACATATTTTAAAGTCGAGTAGCATCGCGCTAATGAACTCTTGCGCAATTTCACTTTAGCAGAAATAGGTAAAATACCAAAATGAGCAGCAACACAAATAATAAAACATAATATCTACCAGTTTCATTTTTTTGCAAACCTTACACATCGAAAATGAAGTTGGCGAGGATGACGGAACAAAATGGCGTCTTGACAGTCCTATTCTGGCACGAATAGTACCTTATATCTCTGTAAATTAAAGCCCAGTGTAATAAAGTGTTATCTATCTATCTAGCTTTGAAATAAACAAATTATGTCTCTAACCGCCGAACCCGATTCAGGCTTGAATTTGTGTGGTTGCTACTGCTAATGTCTTAGTCATAGTAAAACGTGTTTGTTAATACAGCAGTAGACATGTCAATTACAGAAACGGATTGACCATTTTGTTTACCCATAAAACTAAACTATAATATCTAAGAGTTATATTGTTATTTTCATTTCAGACACACCAATGTCACAGCAAAGGGATAAGCGATTTCGTATTCCTTGGTTCGTGCAGCTTAGTAGCTACCGGTACGTAGATATTAATATAAAAGTAAGATTTACATTTTGCAACCTTGTGTAAAACAAACTTATAATTTTTATATGTTTACAGCGGGACACAGCTCGGAGAGTAAAAACGTTGCCATCTGGGACACACTCATGCCCATAAAGAAAGCTTTAGTAATATGTAAGTAATGATGTTTTAATTAATTAGAATAAGTCTTCGCAGTCTTTTTGAAAACATACTTTGACTATCAGATGAGCATACGTAAATTTTTCTTCACAAGTCCGTGATCACCCAATTGAATACCTCAGTCCCTCAGGTCAGGTTAGCGAGTGGTATTGCTACGTAATTTAGAAAAAAAATCATGGGTCTGCGGTACGAACCCACGACCTCATGAATGTGAGGCAAGGCTTCTACCGACCGCGCTTCACGCCACAATTTAATATATCCTGTCAACTTTGCCTTCGTCTACCGTAACGTGGCCTTATGGTATAATCTTTCGACGACGTACGTACGTATAGTCCGCACAGATCTTTTTGGCGGTAAGGTGAACATAGGTAGTCACAGTTCGTGTGCACATCGCTTACTGTCTTTTCAGTGTATGTGTGAGTAATTGACGTAGTGTGATGCGTAGTAAATTACTATTAGTCAATTACTAAAGTAATCAATTAGTCACACATACACTGTAAATACAGCAAACGATCTGTGACTATGTTCACGTTACCGCGAAAAAGATTTGTGTGAACTATACGTAAACGTCCAAAACAAAAGCCGCCTTTACCAAACTCGTTCAACTCCCAACCCAACTCACTACACTATGTATTATTATACTTTATAGTAATAGTACATATGGTGCTACATTACCGCACTAGTGCGATAATGAGCACTTTACGTGCCTATGTCGAAACTTCAAAGGGCCATATGTACTATAAAACGTTGTACGATACACGTGCGAATAGGTAATTCGTAACTCTTGTCAATATAAAACACTCCCTTCGGTCGTGTTTTCATTTATCGCCACTCGTTGCGAATTTCCTACTTTTCGCACTAGTATCGTAATGTACTATTATTGCACACAAATATAATTATAATTATCTCTATAAGATAGTTCTTCCACCAAACCTTAGTGTATAGGAGAAGCAGTAGAAAAGCGGGTCTATATATGTGCCACTATATAGACCACTAATAGGCCAGACATAATTAGATTGCAAATCCGGTCCTGTTTTCTAGAAACCGGTTTTTCGGATTTATCTCAATTTAAATCCGATTATCCGGATTTATTCGGATTTCTAGGAACACTGATTCGTCCAGTGATAAAAGTATAGTGTTCGTGGTACAGTTATTTAAATTCGAGTTGCTTTTATATTTTTTGCGTTAAGTAACTATTTGACTTTCTTTAATTATATTGTTTGTTAAAATAAGACATACTTAGGTAAAATAAACATAGCCTCAGTTTCTGAAAGAGAGTTCAAATGTAACAAGAGATTAATCTAAGATTAATTCAAAATACCGGCACGTGATTGGCTGAAATTAGCTTGACGTGAGATTAACATTTGATCGCTCTTCTAGAAACCGAGCGATAATATCTTATTTTTTTATGAAGCTTATTGTTTACTAAACTAATAAACTAAATATTTTTATTAAAAATGTTTTATCGATGATTACCGCCGTCATTGAGTCCCTCGGCCGCAGCGTGGACGTGCCACGAGGGCGGCGCGTCGTGCGTGACGTGGGCGGGCTCGAGCGGCGCGCTGGTGTCGTGCGGCCGCCGCGGCGACGTGTGCGTGTGGGACGTGCGCACGCGCGCCGCCAAGCACAAGCTGCACGCGCACCCCGCGCCGCTCAAGTGCATAGCGCTCGCGCCGCACGAGGACAAGTACGCCATCGGGGCGGCCGACGGCGACATTAAGGTTCGCAACACGCTCATATATCGCTTATCTTGTACTCTAATGATCTCTCGGATATTCTTCCGTTGACATCATCGTCAGCCATTTGACGCCCACTGCAGGACATAGGTCTCCCTCTTGGTTTTCCAAGCTTCCCGGTCTTGTGCCGCTCGCATCCAGCGACTCCCCGCCACGGTAACCAGGTCGTCAGACCATCTGGTGGGGGGCCTGCCCACGCCTCGTCAGGTCAGAACTTTTTTGCCGCTATGATTCTTCGTGCTACATTAGTAATTCGGGTTCTTCTGCGGATCTCCTTATTCCTGAGTCGAGTTTCACTGCGTGATAATTCCTAACATAGCTCTCTCCATTTCTCGTCGGGTAACCTTTTCCGTTGACAGAAATGTTGTTAATACTGTGAATATCGCCGTATCGAGCTTTAAACTTGCAAAGGAAGAAGAACGCGGCATTGGGGCGGCACACTGCGAAATCAGGGTATAGGAGCCCACTGCTGGACAATAGGCACGTGACGTGATCGTGCGGATTGTGGTATATGCGCTTGCGCGCCGCTAAGCACAAAGCTGCACGCGCACCGCTCAAGTCAATCGCGGTCGCGCCGCACGAGGACAAATACGCCATTGGGGCGGCGGACGGCGACATCAAGCTACTATCTGTCTATTCAGCCTATGAATAGAGCCTACTGCTGGACATATTCCTCTTCCCTCTCCGCTCTCGTTCATCGCTGCACAAGCTGCACGCGCACCCCGCGCTGCACGAGGACAAATATCCCATTGGGGCGGCGGACGGCGACATTAAGGTGAGGACATTCGTCATACAGCAATGTCTCATTATCAAATGCTTCCGCCGTGAATGTCGCCTTATCGAGCTTAAAAACGTGCAAAGGGAGAACGCGGTATGAGTGCCGACTCATGGCGACATTAAGGTGCATATGCCGAGAATAAATACGCCATCGGGGCGGCGGACGGCGACATCGAGGTACGTTCTGTCTATACAGCCCGTGAATAGAGCCCACTGCTGGACGTATTCTTCTTCCGTCTCCGCCCCTTGCCAGTCTCTTTCATTATGCAAGACGATATAGCGTGGATAAATACCTATGCCATTGGGACAGCGGATGGCGACGTCAAGGTTCGTTACACCCTAATATCTCACAATCCAATGATTTCTCAGATATGCTTCCGTTAGGAGAAAAGTTAATAATAATGTCGGCTTTTTAACACTGAATATTGGCGTATCAAGTTTTAAATCGTGTTAAGAAATACAAACACTGCCTTGGGACTGCCGACGACGGTGATGTCGAGGTATGTACGCTCGTTACACCCTTGTGTCTCGTAAGTCAGTGATTTTCCAGATATGATTCGAAGGGACAAGCGTTTCTTATAATGAAGGGAATACCTCGGCATTCTAAAAACCGTGTAAATTGCTGCAACAGCTTTGCCCTAAAATAATTTTTTATTAGATTGTGGGAGTTCAGCTGAAGCGACGACGTGTCGCACGTGAACTTCTTCCGAATATTTAAATGAGGCGATGGAAGCCCAGCTCAACCTAAAAATTATGTTGCTAGTATCTCTCTTAGCCCAAGTTTTATCTCCGTAATGTGTATATTTTCGTTCACAATCCCAACAGGTGTTCTCGATGGGCACGCACCAACTGCTCCACACGTTCGCCGGCGAGCACGCCCGGAGCTCCTTCTTCAAGCACATCGGGCAAGGCGTTACTCAAATACACATTGGTATGTCAACTTAGATTGTGTCACATTCTGCCCTTACTATTTTACAGAACTGATGTTTCACTAAACGAGCTTAGAAGCTGTTACTACGCTAATTTCTCATTGGAAAACAGCTGCACCCACCACTTCGTGCTCGTGGGAGTTTGAAAATGTGCGACCATTTCATCAAAATCCGAAACTGAGCAATAAAACAATCAGTCAATCTGTTAAAAACCAAATAAATAAATAAAATAAAACAATCTTCGAACTAAAACTTTCGTAAGCACTACACATTATTAACCTAACACCGGATAAACTTACTTGGTTTCTTGTCGGAAGTCTAACCAGGTTTCACTCTGATTCGCAGAGCTTGATCATGGTGACCAATTAACTTTATCCGGTTAATAATAAAACAATCGATGAATAAACATCTAAACTTTCTCAAGGAATGACGTCCATCAATGAACGGACGTGGTGATTAATGTACGTTCGTTTCACGTTCCAAGTCACATGCTTTGTATTTGTCACGCTTGTCGACAGCACATAAGAATAAGAATAAACTTTATTTGACAACATTGCACCAACAATCTTTACCAACCTTTACATCCATTCTCTCAACTCAGTTACGTTAAGGAGGACTTTTCAACTTGAATATAGTTAAAGGTTGAACTGCTGTCCACGGTGCAATATAAATTTTCTTAATAACTGACTGGCCTCCAATGAAGGAGAGACACTAATAAGCAGAAAGCTAATGTAGCAAGAGATAACCCTGATTAATTGCTCTGGAGAGAGGTCTTATGTCACGGGAGCTCTCTCAAGCCAGGTTTCCTTTTTATCTTGAATGCGTTTCTCAACTGGACTTGCTATTCCAGACAACGCCGGACGTCTGTTCTCGTGTGGCGCGGACGGCACTATGAAGGTGCGCAAGCTGCCCGAACGAGACGCGCCCACGCTACACCAGGCACAGTATTGAGGTGGGTGGTACTTGCGTTCTGTTACCACGGAACAGCGCCTATTTTACCGTTGGACGAGGCTAATGGGTTGGCCACATCTGCTGAATAAGCAACGAGCGATCGGTAATCGATGGATAAGAAAGGTCTTGGGTCACCACGAATCGGCAGTTGCAGAGTGGAATACACTCACAAGCGCTTTGAAACTCTAATCTGGCCCCAGATTATGCTGATGCATAAGCGTATGAAACCGTTGGAGCGTCATGCCGCTTCAAGTTCGCTCGCACAAACGCGTCAAATTTTTCTGAAGCGTCTTTCAAAATCAGTGTTTCCCCACTGGTCTTGTAATCTTTTGCCTTAACAGAATAAATCCTCTCCTCCACAGGCGCGTTATTATCGGTCGATAATACCGGATGCGTTATTGCGACCCGATTGCACACAACTGCGTTTTTATAATTCTATTTCGTATTCGTGTTTGTGGCAGGTTTTTCCCTAATGTCGGGCAGATTCGCCATTTGATCGAAGTAGTCGCTGTACCCCTTAATTTGATTTATATTAAATTATTTACCTTCGTTTTTGGTGTGTTTGTCAGTATAGTAAGTAGTGTTTATTGAAACCATTAACGTAAACAAATAAAATAAATTCTGCCAAACTACTGTGCAGTTTGTTGGTAGATTATCTTCCATATCTACTATTAGTGATAAAAATTCTTCGTCTGATGATATTAAATCAATATCCATATTATATCTGACTGTCTCGTTGGTCTAGCCGTTAAAGCGCTTAACTACCAAAACAGAAGTCGTGGGTTCCATTCCCACTGGCGGCCGCCGTGCATTTGTACAAATGGCCTGTCTGGGTGTATTTCCATGTCTGTAATCTCCTTGCCTGGTTACCATAGCACAGGGTATCCTAGTTTGGGACCAGATCAAGTGATTGTGTTGTGTGGAAGTTATTATTATAATATTTTTTTATCTACTCTGATACTATAATACAAAGATTATAAAACTAAAAACAAAACTCTTATGACAAACATTACGCACAGGCCAAAAATAAAAAGTTTTATTACGATACGTCTTGTATGAACACCTGTATCATAATATAACTTTTTAATCATAACGATACACCTATACAACCTCCAGCTGGACCAAGAAGGTTGAACCTCTACTTTAAAAAAAAAGGTTTTAATGAACGAGTCCGCGGCGACGCAACACGCATGCGCAATTGATGTTTGCGCCTTGGCGCCAACATTTTACATTTCAATAAACTTTTCAATATTTAAACAAAGTTTGGTTCTGTTTGTAAAATAAATTAGTTAACAGTACTGAAAATAACAGAAATGAGGTCAACATTAACATACCCTCTCCGAGTACCTCCAAAAACGCTTCCTGTCCGGTTCAAATTCAATTTCATAATTGCAATATTCAGAACATCAATAATTATTAGGCAAGTAAAAATAAATTTGTTGATATTCAGCGTTTTATTTGCAACTAGCTGTGCCCGCGACTCCGTTCGCGTACATTTCGATTTTTACGAAGCAGCATTTGTATGGGGGCCACGTCTTATCATAACTGGAGCTAGAATTTAAATAGCCTATCCTGTGTCCCAGATGTCTATATGTTTTTATACCAAATTTCATCAAATTCGGATAATTGGTTTAAGAGTTATGGAGGAACATACATACATACACACATACAGAAAAAAATTCTAAAAATCGTGAAATTAGTTTCAGTATCATATATTGAGCCTATAAACACAATATCTCTGAAAACAAACTAACTTACTCCATGACCGACCCTTACAGATTTATTATTAGTATAGATATTATTTTATGTATTATAGTATGAGAGTAGATAAAGTAGTGTATGACACTGTACATAACTTGGTCTTATAACACTCGTGTGATATTATAAAAAACTCGCCTACGGCTCGTCTTTTTAAAACACACTCGTGTTATAAGAACCCTTATTATGCAACAGTATCATAAACTACTATTAGAACACTCGTAACCGTCGGTTAAATCAAATTGTGTCCTTGACGTAGTTGATCTCGCAGCTGCGTGTGGGATCGCATTCGTCCCAATAAAAATGTTTTGAGAACTTATATCGGAATATCGCAAGACGGAGGAACGCAAGCGTCCTACTTCTATTGCGTCGTTATTATCGCAGCAGTGTGTAACTTCGTGGCCGTCCTAATTATAATATCGCAATCGCAATAACGCATCCGGTATTATCGACCGATAATAACGCGCCATACTCTCTCTCTCTCTCTCTCTCTGAGAGAAGGCCTGTGCCCTACAGTGGGACTTATATAGGCTGCTTATGAATAACGCGCCTGTGGGGGAGAGGCTTAACTCCTGAACTGCCCTCGCGGAATGGAACGTATAGGTGGCCCATACTAAGTTGGACACAGATCTGTGTCGCGCCAGACGAGTGGTTAAGCCTCCCTGGCCAATGTCGGCTAGAAGAGGAGGAAAACCTGTGGTGTGGATTTGTTCGCCAATGGGAAAATCACAGTTTCAGTGGGCATTGTAGCGAAGACGTTTTGTTCAGGTGCATACTAACTTTTCGTGAAACAACTTTTTGCAACTGGATAAAAATTTTTAAGTAACTTTAGAGTATCATGTTGCAAAACATTGCTCTACAAGAAGTAACTGTGGTGTAAAGATCAAGTACGTAATAGCAATATAAAGTCAGTTTTAAGCAATGACTTTGTTTCCAGGTTGTTCCGAGGCGCGATGACAGGGTCGCTGCTGCGTCCAGCCTTATGTTCCCTTGTGATGTATTTGATCATTGTTGCTATCATGTTATGAGTACCAGTATCACGATAATTATACTATTAGTGTAGGTGGGATCAGATTCTCTATTCGCTGAGCTGCAAGTTATTGAACTATTTCCCTTATGGCTTGCAGTTTTCTGAAGAAAGAATTAGTCCTCCACACTTCACGCCGTTAGACTAGTCACTTAGTAGACGATGTTGTATCTTATAAAAATGTATTTAAAATGTTACTGAATCTTTAGTTATTTCTAGTGTGAAATATTAGCTATTTTATTATCATAATATAGTTGCCTTTAGACTAATAGATATTATTTATTTGCACTCGCACGCGCTGTTAGTGGGGCGAAGTAAACAGAAGAAATATTACAACGGCAATTGCCCTAAGCGGAAACTATGTAAACAGGACGGTTAGCAAATAAATCAATATATTACAATATTGTGCTACCTGGTGTATTTTAGTAAAACGAAGTGCAATAAATCTAATATATTATTATATCTTATGAATTCGATCACCGATGACCATTGAAGCCTTTACTTAGTTTAAAATGGCGCAAAACATACCAGTAAGCTTATGACACGAGTGCATATTCTTATATAATACTTGTAACTTGTTGATGCATAATAAATAAAAAGTTTATCAAAATGCATATAAATTTAAATCGATGTGTATGTTCGTTGGCTTACTTATTACGATGTCTAAATAAATATTTAAGCCATGTCCAATAATATGTGTGGTTCTAAAACTTTGTCGACCTATTATACCTATTATAATATACGGTTCCAAATTAGGCTTAAGATTTTTCTGTGTCTTATTAAAAATCTTTTTATTTCCGATTCTAAGCAATAATTTATTCAAGAGTCGAATTACTTATTGATATCTTATTTGCTAAACAGTATTAATTGACGCGGTGCGACTGTTGAGATTTTTCCACTTTAAAACGATAAAGAATTGTGTAAATAAAAATTAGGTTTTGTGATATTGTTTAACACTTAGCATCCTATGGGTCTTTCAGCATTTTATTCCATTGCAACTTTACGAGCTAGACAGAAACTTGAAACCTACTATGTTTTGCATAAACTTTATATCAGTAGCCTTTTTTATTCTTTGTAACATTTCGTAATAATCATCATTACAAAATAGTACCTGCTAGTAGACTATCCTCTCCACTTAAAATATTAGTGCACATAATGTCAAATGTACGAACTAAAATCACACTTAACTTTAATTGTGATGAAAATTCTTGATGTTAGTTATCATATCCTCAAAACTAAACTTAGTGCTATGAAAAGACGTTGTTTGTTTCTGTTTTATTATTATTTGTTTGGTTGACTATTTGTAATTTTCTTTAGGTTAAATGTAATAGATGAAGTCACCAAAGCCGATTATAAAATATTTTTCGAAAAGTGTAAAAGTGAACTTGATAGTTACCACAATTACTATAATTTGTACCTATGTTTATTTTCGCACAATCATGTTGGTATAGTCGGACGCGTAGTTTGAGTTCGAAGAATGGATCACTGTTTAGCCAATTTCTGTTGCATGTTAATTGATAAATATATGTTTTAAGACTCCTTTACTTATGTGACATGACATAAGATTTGCTCCATATCTTAGTTTGTCTAGTAGTGGTTTCGATGGCATTAGATTTGTTAACACGAGTAGCATTCTGTTTTTCAGATGGTTATTAGCTGTGATGAGTATTTTAAGTAGATAATTCTTATCAGTTGTATCATAATTGCAATATATCAGTTGTATTTGATATGTTAGGCGTAATTAATGTTGGAGAAGTTGTTTTAGACTCTAAAACATCGAGTTGAAGTGTTACAAGACAATATCTCGTATGTATAGACTACGTTATCGACGGTTGAATATAATTTCACTCTTAGTCACACACTGCACTATGTTATTATTATTTGTAACTGGACAAAGTTCTTATTAACGCTTATTTATAAAGGAAACTTTTGAATAAAGGTTAACTCAATTTTATATGTTTTATTGATGTTGTATTTTGCTAAAATAAGTAAAGTATCAAAACGTCCAAAATATCCCAATGTACAACGTTTCTAATAACAAAATGGATCTTGTCGGTGCATTTTAACCCTTTTCAAACCTGCTATTCAGAAAAGATCCCTTGATTCCCTCAAATGAGGGATCAAAGTTGTACTTTTCTTCCCTGATATTCTAGTTTTTTTTTTTATTGCCCTCAGCATGATCCGTGTGCAGATTTTCACAAAATGTAATTCCAATTCGATTTTTATTTTGTTGCAATCGAATTTGCTTACAAATAATAAACTTATTTCGATATCTTAATTGTGTTTGATTTAAATTTTCCTTATAGCAGGTGTGAAAAGCAGTATGTGTCACTCGGTAGCAAAATTATTTCCGTCTTGGGCGTAAACACTTGAATCCCTCGCTACGCTCAAGATTCTACTTTAGAATCCCTCGCTACGCTCGAGATTCTATTGTAGAATCTTTCGCTTCACTCAGGATTCAATATACCGCCCTCGCCGTAAATATATCATTTTGCTCCCTTGAGACACAATCTACTATTCCAGTTAGCGTTATCGGAATAGACGTGGAAACTAAACTTTTGTATAGGTACTTCTGGAGAGAAAAAGTACTAAATCTGCATAAACTGAAGATATAAGCATCCTTTTAAACCAAACCTGCTAGGTGGGTTGGGTAATTTCATAGAGTTTATTTTTTTGCTCTAGCTTATGCAAACCTAGTACTTTTAAGGATCCAGATTTATCAATTTAGAGGAATAAAAATCTGTCACATTAGTTGGACGTACATTATATTTTGGAATTAAATAGTGGATCGTTCTGTTGGTCACAAAGTAGCCCGTGAAAGCCAGACGAAAATCATGCAAGATTTTTTTGTAAAGTACCAGGAAAGCAAAGAGTGCGAGTAGGAGTACGCGGAGAAAAAAAAACATTGCGACAAAACCTAGTTAACATTTCGCAATTTCTTGTACACCGTGGTATCTTGTGGTTCCACCAGTGAGAAAAAGGTAGTGGGACCACAGCTCAATAAGGTCCGAATAAATGATTCTATGGACAATATGAAACTATAGACAATATAATACTATGGACATTCTAATACTATGGTCAATATCATACTATGGACATTCTGATACTATGCACGTTCTGATACTATGGTCAATATCATACTATGGACATTCTGATACTGTGGTCAATATCATACTATGGACATTCTGATACTATGGTCAATACCATACTATGGACATTCTGATACTATGGACGTTCTGATACTATGGCCCATTTAATATATTTGTCTTTTTGATAATATGGACCAAGTGCCCAAAGGGTTTGACAAAGACTGTAAGAGATGGCTTCAGGGGAAAATGCTCATAGGGGGTAGTAGCCTGCTGATGATTAATAAATAATACTTTTAGGAATTACATACTTTATTTCAATAAATTAAATGCACAAAACAATACTGCTGTAGTAAGCAGAGATTACTCGAGCCACTTACAAATAAGATAAAATACTATGCACCTTATTTGCTCTAGTGGACTTTTGGTTGATCACGCCAACACGCGTTGTCCAGGTATGGCAGGCCTTTTATATGCCAACCTATGTAAAATAATGACGTCAGTATTGCATTGCATTTAAAATACCTATACAATAAATAAATTATGGAGTGAACAAACAAAACTGGTATGGCTTAGCCGTAACATAATTAACTTAAAAATAATCGCACCAAGATTTGACGACGATCCTTCAAACACTCCCAAGCATTTTACTTCAATAGCTTTCTATCGATTTCAGTCTCTTTAATGCTCAAGTATTCCGATACTAACTTCACTGCTTGTTCAGGATTCAAAGTACGTTTGCCGACAGGATTCTCAAGGAACAGTGTCGCAATTTTAGCTCCGTTTGCAATATTGACGAACTTGCAGTAAGGACTCCCGCTCGACACATTGTCACTGGGCTGAGTAACTGAAACTACTATGGTCTTGGCACTTAGATTGTTCGTATTGTACACCTCACAGCCATTGCACCATAGCGTAAACTTGATCCCATAAATACCAAATAGGTTCTCAACCTCTTCATATAGCTTTTCCAAGCTGATGAATTTGTTGTCTTTGTCTTTTAGGATAACACTTGCTTGGTTAGATGAAGTTCCATATCTGGGACTGAGACCCTGCAGTATTACATTGATCCAGGGGTTCGCTGGAAGTTCGACCTCCTTTCTCCATGTTATTACTATCTTTAGCTGAGAACCTTTCAGCTCTTGCGTCTCTTCGATGACAACTGTCTTGGATGGTGTGATCTTCTGAATGGGTAACATTGGGGCTTTGACCGTACTCTCGATCATTTCGCGGTGAGAGTTGATAATCCGTGTAATGTCACTGGTCTTGTTCACCGAGTAGTAGATGTTAACTTCGTCTGTTGGGACTAGGTGTGCTTTTTTCCTGAGCTTTTGTACTCTGTTGATTATTTCTCTTGCGAAGCCTTCGTCCAACATGTCCTGATCAGGGGAAACGTCGAGTAAGACAAGAACATCGTTATCGCTATGTGCTTCGTATTGCTCATTGCCCTTCGCATGGAAGATGATGCGGACTTCCGAAACGTCAATCTTCTGGCCAACCAATATCACAGAACCATCAGCGATGAGTTTCTCGCACTGCTCGTTATTCAGATCTTTCAAAGCCTGAGTGACGGCTTTGAAGTCTCCTTTCAGTCGAGCTCCTAGCAGCTTGTGGTCAGGTTCTGCCCTCAGCGTGATTCCATACTTCTCCTTGTCACTGGTCAGTTGCAACTTCTTTACGTTCATCTCTTCGAGGACGTATTTTTGTAGCGACAGAACGTCGTCCAAGTAAGTCTGATCTCTATGAATGATAATCATTTCGGGAAGAGGATATTTAATCGGAATAGTCTTGCGATCTCTTAGTACACGTCCCAGTTCAATTACAGCTTGCATTCTTTGCACTGCTCTCTCGATTTCCGTATCAACAAGTTCCATTTTTGGTTCTGGCAGCATGTTAAAGTGGACACTCTCTAGCGATCTGCCCTGAATCAGTTCTCTCAGAGTTTTGTACATCAGCTCGGTGAGGAAAGGCGTGAATGGCGCCATCACTCTCACCATGTCATATAACACTCCGAAAAGAGTATCCAGAGCCACTTGGCAATCCTTGACTCCATTTTCTCCCTTTAGCCGTTTCCTGTTCATTCGCACATACCAGTTGGTCAGATGGTCAATGAATTTAGTCAGTCTTGGCACCACAGTGTACAACCTGTATGCGGCCATTTCTTTCTTCACAAATTGGATCAGTGACTGCGTGAAAGAAGTGATCCATCTATCCATGACGTTTTCTGTGACCGCCTTGTCATTGTGTTTGTAGTCGATCTTGTCTTCTTGAACTATCCTTTCGACGTTTTGCATCAGGAATCTGAATGCGTTGTACCAGGGTAAGAAGACATCTTTGATGACATCTCTTACCCCTTCTTCCTTGAACCGAAGATTTTCAGCTCTTACTACAGGTGAGTTAACAAGGTACAACCTCAGAGCATCAGCTCCGTATTTGTGAACAACTTCCAAGGGATCTGGATAGTTTTTCTTTCTCTTTGACATTTTCTGACCGTCGGAAGCCAGGACAAGACCGTTAGCGATCAAGTTTTTGAATGGAGGCTTATTGAACAAGGCTGTAGAGACTACAATAAGGGTGTAGAACCATCCTCTCGTCTGGTCAATTCCTTCGGCGATGAAATCAGCTGGGAATTTCTCTTCAAAGTCTTTTTTGTTTTCAAAGGGATAATGACACTGAGCGTATGGCATAGAGCCAGATTCGAACCAGCAATCAAAGACTTCTGTGACCCTTTTTAGCGGAGGCTGCCCAGACCTTGATGATGGGATCTCAAGGTGATCAATGCTCTCTCTATGAAGATCAGTTATGTCCTTTCCTGTCAATGCTGAAAGTTCAGCAATGCTGCCAATGCACACAACTTCTTGTTTGTCACTTGACATCCACAATGGCATTGGTGTTCCCCAAAATCTATTCCTACTGACCGCCCAGTCGCGCGCATCTTTCAACCAGTTGCCGAATCTCTTATCCTTGACGAAGTCAGGGACCCAATAAGTCTCACCACTAGACTTTAACAAGTCTTGACTCATTTGCTCCACCCTGATAAACCAGGATGGGACGGCTTTGTAGATCAGCGGTGTTTCAGAGCGCCAACAGAAAGGGTAGCTATGCTTTACTTGGCCGGCCTGGATAAGCCTGTTGCGGGACTTTAAGTTGGCAATTATATTTTTGTCTGCGTCTTTCACATATTGTCCGAAGAAATCTTTGACAGGTTCTGTAAACTTTCCACTAGCGTCCACTGGACAGACAATCTCCTGGTCTCTAGTAATAACACCTGCGGCGAGACAGACTCGGTAATCGTCTTCGCCGAAGTAAGGTGCTTGGTGGACGATGCCTGTACCGGAATCATCAGTGACATAACCATCTATCAGTACTTGGTAAGCATTGGGGCATCTTGAGACAAAGTAGTCAAAGAGTGGTGTGTATTTGATGCCCTTCAATTTACTTCCAACAAACTTGTCTAGAATCTCAAAGTCTTCATCATTTTTGAAGATGACCTGCAGTCGAGATTCTTGTAACACATAGCAGTTGCCTGTGGACTTCTCTTTCACTTTTAAGTAGGTCAAGTTGGGGTTTACACATAGTGCTAAGTTGCTGGGTAGAGTCCACGGTGTTGTGGTCCAGGCTAAGAGAGAATAGCCTTCCTTCGTAGGAAAAGATACTACAACTGCAGGGTCAACTACATCTTTGTAATTCTGTCCAGACTCAAAGTTGGACAGTGGAGTGGAACAAGCAGTGGAATATGGCATTACCTTAACTCCTTGATAGACTAGTCCTTTGTTGTAGAGCTCCTTGAAAACCCACCAAACTGACTCCATGAATGTGGGATAGAGGGTCTTGTAGTCATTCTTGAAATCTGTAAATTAGAATAAGGGTTGAGGAAGTAAATGTGGTGGTGTAAGAATGTAGGGGAAGGAATTTCCCGAAAGACACCTGGCAGGCAAGTTTCTATACTATACTATAATATCATATGGAGCAGTGGCACATCAGTAAAAATTTTAAATAATAAATAAAATCTGATTTCAAATTATGTTGGTGTCCAAAATATATCATGGTCATGTAACTTGGCACCAACTCCGCGACTCCCAAATATATTTGTGAACTAACTAAATCGAATTTAAAGGACATTCATTAAAATTATTTCTGTGTTTTTATGGGGAAATTGTGTTTTCCGAAAACCAATGCATACCTAATTTTAAGTTATGAACAATAAACCATTTTTTACTTTACTTTACTTTACTTACTATAAAAAATTATAAAATCGCTTCAAGTGTCCCTATAAAATTTGAAGAGTTCCCTCGATTTCACCAGGTTACCATCATCAGGTACTGACTTAATGACTATGGGGACCACCTGGGGCCCTTTCAAACAAAAAAAGAATTTTCCAAAACGCACCTTGAGTATCTTCGAGTAATCGAGAAACATAGGTACATAAAAAAAGATTCTGACGAATTCAGAACCTCCTCCTTTTCTGAAGTCTGTTAAAAATCAGTGTCATACATGCAAAGTCATGGACTCGAATCCCTGGATGCACCAACTTTGTTTTCTAATTTACATACATTAGTGAATTTGTAGTAACAATACCACTCATTAACAGTGAAAAAAAAAACATTGTGAGGTAATCAGTGTTTGAGCTGTTTACAAACATTAGCGTTTACTATGTACAATGGCCCAAGAATGTGGCTAACTGTGAACTATACTATGTAACACTCACCAATCCATCTACCCATGCGAGTGATGATTCTTTCCCAATCAGTTGAATAGCGCATGACAATCTTACGGCACTCAGCATTATACTTGTCAATGCCCATTTTCTCCACATCATCAGGGCCTTTAATACCCAATACTTTATCTATCTCGAACTCCACAGGCAACCCATGGCAGTCCCATCCAAAGCGACGCTCTACATGATACCCCTGGTGAAACAAAAATAGACCTTAGTTATACTCGCATTATACTTCTATATTAGCATAGATTAGATTAGATTAGAACACTTTATTGTACACACCAGAAAACAAAATACATTAAAAGGCTTGTTTGTTGTTGTTGTTGTAGATGTTTGTCGACACAATAGTAACACATATATACGATGTCGCCATAAGGCACTGTATTTGAGAGGTTAATATAAAAAAGATCGCACGTGTATCTATTTTTTTCAGCAGTTTTTGTGCCAATACCCCAAAAGGGAGAGCGCTGGCACGGTTAGCCAGAAGTCGCGGGTTCAAGTCCTGGCATGGGCGGAATTTTTAACCTCTAAATGAAAATGAATAAAAATAGCCTTTATCTTAAATATATGCCAATAATCTTAAATAACAAAATATATTTAGCATGGATTAAAATATATTATTTGAATTAATTGTATGAATCAATTGAAATATATTTTAGTTTGAATTTAATTAAATTTATTTTATTATAAATTGTCATTGCAATTACAAACAATATAATTTATTAATTGCCTGCCCATTTCTAAGCAAAGGCCTCCCCCAGATATTCCCATTCTACTATTTGTGATGTTATTCTTGGCCATGTAGATCCTGCTTCTTTTTCTATATCATCAGACCATGTCCTGTTAGGTCGTCCTTTGCTTTGTTTTCCATCTTTTGTATACCATTCGGTTGTGCGTTTTGTCCATCTGTCATCTTTGATCCTCATTATGTGTCCTCCCCAGCGCCATTTTTGTTTTTGGATAAATTCTGCACAGTATTAGTTTTGTTTCATTTCTGATAGTTTCATTTCTAATTTTGTCACTTCTTTTAATATTTATCATGCTTCTTTCGAAGCCTCTAAATAGGTTTTTGAAATTATCCTCAGCACGGGTTAGTGCAACAAGAAGAATATAATCATAAAAGCTACCGCAGAAATATGGCATAAGGCACGTAAGATAATTGTATTTTCGCTCGGACAATAATGAAATATAATAACTTTAACATTCCAGATTCCATTAATTAAATGTATCCGCTGCTAGACTGAACAAAAATGCACTAAGTACACATCGGTACATGGACCCTGATGCTTGTGTCGCCTACAATATCATGGTTACATTCTATTTCTTTTGCTGCTTTTCGCCTTCGCCCCTATTCTAAAAGCATTAAAAATTGCATTACCGAACGATGCAAGGGGACTGATTACATCAACCTATTGGTTACTTAAGAAATAAGCGCGATTGGACCCATTAAATGTATAACGAAGGGACTGATTTATTCTCATAACAGCAACCAAGGTGCACGTCACCGGACTACCCTGGCTACTATTTAGAGTTATTATGAGAATGTCGCTCATGGCGATAAGGTTGCTGATGGTTCACTGAGGCAATGTATTTGTTCTGCCACACAATTTTTTTTTATAAGTAACGCCCTCCAATATCTATTTATAAGCAGCCTTAATTTGTATTATCTTTTTGGAAATTAATTATTAAGTATAATTAATTCTTTATTGCACAAAGAACGTGTACAAAAGGTGGACTTAATGCTAATGGCAATAATTTACTTACTTACTTTGTAAAATTATTTAGACTTATTTGTGACTTATATTTAGGCAGTTTTTTTACACAGTTGTATGATAATTATGTACAAATACTTTAAACAACCCACCTAACCTACAGATGTAGGTGAGATGTTTCCCTAATTCTCGGAAAAATTATAATGAGTAATGAGGGTCGAAAAAGCGTTTAATTCAAGGAAAATCTAGTGCCTGAATATATCAACGTAAATACTTGACGTACGCCTAAATACGCTTTCGTACAAAAACGTTATTGGTGCAATGAAAAATTTAATGATAACAACGTCACCTAAGGGACACTTCCATAGTACTTCATTGTCTCGGTAGCCATTACAGTAATGGTACTTGATGTCTCGAAAACTGACAACTCTATTTGCCGTAACAACGGAACACAGAGTTCAGACAATTCAGTTAAAATTGTTTGCTATAATTTCTAGACTATATTATTAATAACGGCAACAGGTAGATGTTTGAAATATTCACAGAATATTTAGTTTTATATTCGCTTCAAAAATTAATAATTAAAATAGAATAAAACAAATATTTAAGGGGGGCTCCAATACAAGAAACGTGATTTTTTGCCGTTTTTTCTCGATCTTTGTGTCTAATGTTGTATAGATAATGGTACGGAACCCATCGTGCGCGAGTCCGACTCGCACTAGGCCGGTTTTTTTTTTATTTAGTCTTATGTACTGTCTATCAAACTTATAAACTTCTACCAACTATAAACCATAAACATTAAAATGCAGATTTGAGTATGGTTTCAGCCCTATTTAGAGATGACATTTTTTCTAAGATAAATCTCAACATCTACTGTGTCAACCAACTACTATGTTAATACAGAAGGATAAAGCAAGTATGATTAATGATTAAACAAACTTTCTTTATTCGAATATATCAGCATCCCACCCACCCTCAAGTGTGTACTTTTGAATTACCTTACTTAAAATTCAATTATACCCAATATCATTACCAATGTCCTGACAGAAGTTCTGAACTAAATGATGGCCGCTCGAGTGACAGGTTTTTAGGTAGTTGGGTGTTTTTTTGTTTTTTATATTTACCTCTCAAATAAAGTGTGTTGTGGCGACAACATATGCGTTACTACTGTGTCAACAAAAATCCATGCTAATATATTCAGATAAACCTATTGTATAATTAGGATAGAACTTCATAGACCACCTATATATCCCATTAGTAAGGGCAGTTGTTAGGGTAATTAGCGTCATGTACCATATGGCAGACCACCAGCTGGTAGGACTAAATAGCCTGAGTAGCCAGCAATCAGTGGTTGTGTGCGGCATAGGACTGTGAGAAGTTGTGAGCGTATAGGCACCTACATAGATGACTATATCCAGCTGTGGTTGTCAATACCTACAAATTAAACCTATTTTAGAAAAGGCACATTAAATAAATATTAACGAACCTGTTGGTGTGCGTATCTTGTAACGACGTCTTTGATGGTTCCCGCAAGTATATGCCCGTAATGAGGCAGGCCGGTGGCGAACGGCGGACCATCGTAAAACGAATACCTGTGAGCGAAATATGTAGCGAATAATCATAAAAAGGCACTAAAGAATACACACATATTAATACGCTGTAAATTGTGATAGTTTTATCAGAGATATCGTAATATGATAGCTCTAACCTATACTCACCTGGGTTTACCTTTCGACTGCTTCAGAGACGTTTGGAAAGCGTCGATTTCATTCCAGAAATTGAGGATATTTTCCTCTTCTTTGGGAAAATCAATATTCTCTGGCACTCTGCTTACTTTTTGTGACATGATGTAATATTTTGCACAAAAATTCACAAAATCACCTCCACGCCATCACAGATCATAAAAAGGTTTGATTGATTGATACCTACCTAAATAAATTGTCAAAAAGGACTTTTTTTTTTTGTTATTTTATGGCCTGGTTACACGACCTTTGAGCCATATCTTTATTTAATAGTTTTTCGTATTTAACTTTCACTGATTTCACTATATTATACTGTTTATGGTGTTTTTAACATATTTATACAGTGACTTGAAGGCACTTTTGTCTTTTAGTTGGGCGGTAGGATTCACTAGTTTTTATCATTTCACTTGCAAGCACTAGTCTGTCAATCAGGAAACTGACATTCAAATACCATGTGATCAACGGTACCTTTATTGGTTTCACAGAATTTACAAACATTGGAATGTATTATTCCAAGCCTGGCTAGGTGTGATGGCGCTCTATTATGATTATGACCGAATCTCAGTCGGTTAATAGTGGTGATATAGTCACGGCTGGCTTATTTTACTACTTTTAGCGTGTAATAGATTTGAAGGCCCCTCTACACAATGGCTCATGATGGGCGAATACAGCCACGCACGATTGTGTAGAGAGCATAATCGTCTGTGAGTGGCCGTAATCGTGAGTAATCGGTGAGTTGTCGGTACATCAAAGGAATGCGTGCCGATGATCGTGCTCATGTCCACACAATCGTCCACCAATCAGTCGCACGGAGACATGAAAACGAAAACGCAGGCAAGAGCTACGCAAAATACATAAATAAGATTACTGCACCTTGTTCTGTTACGGTGAATAGTTAACATCCACCACCTTCTCTTCCTCCATCTACTTTTCACGACCTCTTTTTAATGCACATTCCGATAGTTATTATATGTATTCAACAAATAGATAGCAGCAGCCGCTATCACTTCGACGTTCATCTTCAACAGATGACAGTTAGTACCTAAATGTAACGTCACGATTGTGTGGAGAGCGTGCATGAGCGTGATCTATGATCGTGGCGGTGATGGCCACTTTTTAATGACCCATGGGCCATTGTGTAGAGAGGCTTTTAGCTACTAAAAAAAACGGCTACTTGATAAGCTTTGAAAAATGGCGAATATGGCGATGGTTGTTGTTGACAACCAGGTCCTGACATAGTGATTATTTTCTCTGTGGGTCCTGAGTTGTTGGCAGCACAGCCCGTGACTGCGTTGCGTTCATTCATTCCACCGCAAACTCACCGCGGTCCACCACTGCCTTGTAGCACCCTTGTAGTGCAGTGCGCACTAGGCATGGCTAGGCTTAAAGGTCCACAAATATGCTTTTTCTTTGTCAATAAAATCTGTTTGGAAAAAATAAACAATGAATAGTCCGGGTTTCACTTGTAGTACTGATCAGGAGTATGTAATCACTACGGTACTGATTGTAATGAGAATCAACAATAGGTGTTGCCTGTGTTGATAGTAGTCTGTCCTCTACGGTCTGTGCTGTGGGTAAGTTAGGTGACCCACAGTGGGTCTGTGGCAAATCGGTGATAAAGTCAGCTGATGATTTTCAAACAAACTGCTGTCAAATTAAAATTAAAATCTGTGAAAATAGCGTTTGCCACTGAGATTTTCTATTCTAAATAGCTTATCTAGCTACATTGAAAGCAGTCGGGCGACAACGGTAATAAAAAAATCCACAAAAAACCATTATGGGATGTCAGTGGTTAAAAACATCTCCGAGGTAAGCTCTTAGTGACTGTCATTCTCCTGAAATTACCCTCATCAATATAATGTGTTTACCTATTTACAGCTTAGCAAAGGGGATAAAGATAATTAATCAATTAGAAGAAACTAAGTTCGGACCATTTCTTATCCGAATAGTTGGAAAACTAAAAACCCTGGATTCTGAAATCTTTACTGAAGACGAGAAACGCAAACTTGAAGTTATCTTTAAGGCAAGTGAAGATGACCTGGTTTTGGCAATTAAAACTATAGTGTATCTCTTCAGACGAATGTTAAAATATATTTTTAAGCCTATTGAACTTAAGAATGATCTGAGAGAAATAGGATTAAGTGATAACAAATCTGACTTCTTTGTTAAAGTCTGGTCGACTGACACAAGGGCAATCTTAGATGATATTGGTTCTGGAGTTATCGATAACCAGGAAGAAGTATTGAATTTTTCATGGAAATTGAAGGCAGAATTAAGTTCAGACATCAATAAAAAGTGCAAAATTCCCAAGGCTTATATTGCAATGGGTGATAAAAACAATGTGACAGAAATAGAATTTACACATTCTGAATTAAATGCTATGTTTCTTCAATTTGAGTCAATTCAACATGAACTAGATAATCTCATGTAAAATGTGTTACAATAATTTATTAAATTTTGTTCTACTGTAAGTCTTTCCTTCTATTTATTGCTGATGATAATTATAACAAACAACTATTTTTAAGAACGTAGGGGAGCTACTTTGTAAGTCCTCCACTGTTTGTGGTCGCGTTAGATGCTGTGGCTGTGCCGTTGGGGCCATTAAACAAAAAATGTAAGGTATGTATTTGCATCGACCATGCCGTAGACTGCAGACTATAGAGATGGAACTGAAGATAGATAGCTAAAAACAGTGGTCATAGAATCATGAACTTTTTACCCAATGGACGCGACACAGTTGACGTTTTCGCCTATTCCCCGCGTGCCACTTGCTGTGGTTAAATGACCACGGTTCTGAATTTTCATTGCCAGTGTGACATCAGACTTACGAGGAGAAAATAAGACGAAGTGCTCCGTAAAAATTACAGCAACAACACAGCTAGTGTTTGTTTTGTACTTCTATAAGCAGTATTTCTTTAGTAAACTAATAAAAAGTGCAAAATAAACAACATATAATACGCCGAAATTAAAGTTTTAGCTCAGATTAATGAACATAGACAGATGAAGTCTAACTTAGCAAGAACCTACGACTCTAATGTGGTCCTATTCCCGCACACGAATCTTCTATATGAGAAAAAGAGAGTTATGTTGTCTGATTGTCAGCAGTGTTGCAAACTCCAAACTGCAAGAAAAAAGGAGATTGTAAACGAAAAAACCAGGAGACAGTAATAAAAATCAGGAGAGAAATTAAGTACCTTTTTTCCTGAAATAAGCAAACAAATGTTTTTTTCAGCATCGGCCGTTTTGTTTATTTATATACCAAAAACCGCGTAAAAGCAAAAGCACCACACCTTCCAAAAACAAGGCCAAACCAAAACTTGATTGTTCCAATACACAAACAACACCTAGCACTTTATGTTATTAAAGACAATGTTTCAAATTACCACTACTATTTATTAATTTCAATTCGTACTCGCAACTCAACTCCAATCCAACTCGACAGATTAGACAGCAGACACTATATCGTCGCCCTAATTCTAATAGGTAGTATCTCAATTTTGACGACTTTTGAGGGGGCTAAAATTACGGTTTTTTTCTTACAAGTTGTTAGAAAACAATAAAAGGTAAGTTCTGAACATGATATTAAAAATTAAATAGATGTCATAATTTGTTATGCAAAAAACATTAATTCTTACAGATAGTGTAATATATTAGGGGTTAAAGTATGAAATTGCCGTTTTATTGCAATAGATAGATAGATAGAATATTCTTTATTGTATTTACACCAGGAATTACATATGAGAATTGAACAATTATTGCAATAGGTTCTTTGAATTGACATAGAATCTTCATGGTTTGAGGTTTTCGAATGAAAATTTTTTCAAATGGTTTCTATGATGTTCTTTTTTTTTAAAAATGTGAAACATTTGAATATCGACTTTCAACAAAATTGTTTTTGTAATTCAATTTAGACAAGAAAGATGGATACTGCGAAAATTCGAGTGATTTTTGAATACGAGTTCCGACGCGGAACTAACGCGGCAGAAACAGCCCGCAATATCAATGCTGCGTTTGGAGAGGGGTCTACTAATGAACGCACCGTGCGATTTTGGTTTAAACGCTTTCGTGATGGAAATTTCGACTTAAAGAACGAGCCACGAGGAAGACCGCCCACACAGGTGAATAACGATGAATTAAGAGAGATAGTGGAAGCAGACCCTAGTAAAACTACCCAGGAATTAGCGGCATGGTTTAAAGTTACCTTACCCACAATATTGACTCACTTGCGTCAAATCAATAAAATAAAAAAATACGAAAAATGGGTGCCTCATAATCACTCGAATTTTCGCAGTATCCATCTTTCTTGTCTAAATTGAATAACAAAAACAATTGAAAGTCGATATTCAAATGTTTCACATTTTTTAAAAGAGAACATCATAGAAACCATTTGAAAAAAGTTTCATTCGAAAACCTCAAACCATGAAGATTCTATGTCAATTCAAAGAACCTATTGCAATAAAACGGCAATTTCATACTTTAACCCCTATTATGAGATGAGCTTTATTAGCATAGCTATTTCACTGAGTTACATGTACATATTTAAGTTTTAAAGTATTCTCTTCTTAATAATTCATCATCATCATTCAGTCACAAGAAGTCCACTGCTGGACATAGGCCTCCTCTATGGATTTCCAAAAAGACCGGTTAGAAGCGGCTTGCATCCAGCGTCTTCCTGCCACTTGGATGAGGTCATCTGTCCATCTGGTGGCTGGTCGTCCTACGCTGCGCTTGCCAATATGTGGTCTCCATTCGAGAACTTTTCGGCCCCATCGGCCATCAGTTCTGCGTGCTATGTGCCCCGCCCACTGCCACTTCAACTTACTAATCCGCTGGGCTATGTCGACGACTTTCGTACGTCTACGGATCTCATCATTTCTGATTCGATCTCGTAGAGAAATTCCAAGCGTAGCCCTTTCCATAGCTCGCTGCGTGACCTTGAGCTTTCTTATGAGACCCATGGTGAGAGATCAGTGCCATAAATCATCACTGGTAACACACACTGATTGTATAGATTTGTCTTGAGCGATTAAGGTATATTGGACGAAAAGACTTTTCTAAGTTTCCCGAATATTGCCCAGCCAAGTTGGATTCGACGATTGACCTCTTTCACGAAGTTGGACCGGCCTAGTTGGACTTTGTCCTAAGTAGATGTACTCGTCTTCGAGAGTTGAGTTCCCCAATGTTATTGGGGTGGGCACAACACGGGCGTTCGACAATGACCTTCGTTTTGTCCATGTTCATTTTAAGGCCCACACGTTGGGAAACTCGTCTGAGGTCTTCGAGCATTGTGTCGAGGTCTTCCATCGTTTCTGCCATGACTACTATATCGAAGGTGCGTGATGTACTTGCCATTGATATTGATGCTGCGTCCCTGCCATCCCAGAAGCTTGAAGGCATCTTCCAGTGCATTCGTGAACAGTTTCGGAGAGATAACGTCTCCTTGTCTCACGCCTCTTCTCAATGGAATTGCCTCCGAATTCTGCTCCTGTACTCGGACCGACATAGTGGCGCTGTTGTACAAGCACTTCAGCACCTCGATATACCGATAGTCAATACGGCAACGCTGGAGAGACTCGAGCACTGCCCATGTGTCGATCGAATCGAAGGCTTTCTCATAGTCCACAAACGCTAAGCAGAATGGCAAATTATACTCCTCAGTCTTCTGTATAATTTGCCTCAGCGTGTGGATGTGGTCTATGGTACTAAACCCTTTCGGAAACCGGCTTGTTCGGGAGGCTGCAAGACATCAAACCTGCGTTCGAGACGATTCGAAAACAGCTTATAAACATGTCTCAGAAGCGAGATGGGTCGGTAGTTCTTCAATAGAGAGTTATCCCCTTTCTTGAAGAACAGCGTCACCACGCTTCTGTTCCATACTTCTGGCGTTTTTCCTTCGAGCACGACGGAATTGAAGAGCTTCTGAAGGACTTTAAGTCCTGGTGTTCCACCCGCTTTCAGGAGCTCTGATGTGATTCCGTCCTCTCCTGGTGCCTTGTTATTCTTGAGCTGTTTCAGGGCTAACCTAATCTCATACAGGCTGATGTCCGGGATGTCTTCGGTATAGATGTTGTAATCTTCTAAAATTTGTATACTGGATTTTTTCTTTATGATAGGTTTCTTCTTAGTGTCAGTCACTGTTACGCCACTCTCTCAATGCTTTTAAAATTTCCTGATCATCTTAGGAATCCGATTGAAAAATGTCCATTTTGATTACAATTAGACCTGCACATAGATATGTGAAAAGATTAAAAAGCAAAAAAAAGTAAAATTATACAAAGTTTAATATGAAAAAAATTATATTAAAATATAATATAAAATATAGGACAAAATTTCGCGAAACTGAAAAACAATATTTGTTCTTAAATTATTGTCAATAAGAATTAACTCAATACTACCTAAGTCTCAAAAAAATTATTCGAAAAAGTAGTATCTCAACAGTAATTTTTAAACACATTTTTTTACTCCATAAAGACTATGTTGTGCCTAAATAATATCAGAAAACATAGCTCAGAATATAAACTACAAATTACTATCTGTTACTTACCTTAAATGCTAATGAATCCAAATATAAAACACTTTTATGACGCAGTGATCTGCAAAACGTCAATTAAGTATGGCGAATGATGAGTTACTGCATATTCGCACTAATAATTCCGTGATTTGAGATTACGTCAAGTGTTTTATCTCTCTTTTTTTCATACAAAGCTTAAATAGTAACGAAAGAGAACGATGTAATTTTGTCAACTCTATCCAAAACACCCAAAAAGTCAGTTTCGTCCAAAAATGAGATACTACCTATTAGAAATAGGGCGACGATATCCCACAGCACAGATACGAAATTTAACGTAGGTACCTATTATGAATAATCGTAGGTACTCACCTCACTTGACAAGAAAACGTTCCGTTCGATGCGATGTGAAAACCAGGAGACAAGGCCTAAAATCATGTAATCTCCTGATAAATCAGGAGAGTTTGCAACACTGTCTGTCAGTACGCCAATTTCCAGCTTGTCAGTTTTGTTATTTTTTTTTACTGTGTTCTCAATGGGGATGGCTACACGAAACTAATTACAGATGGCGCCACTGAGATTTGCCCCTACAATGTTTCGTTTTATAAGTGTTGCTTATTTTCGGTTTTTTTTCATGGAAATTCACCATAAAAGCGTCATGAATTACTGCTTTTCACTAAAAAAGAGAAAGCTATACTTAGTTTATACCAAAACTGAAAAAGCAAAGTTTTGTATACCGAGAAAGAAATACAAAGTGTAATACAAAGGTAACCTCAAAAATATTTTTTGAACATTTGTTGCAGGGATAATCGCATAAATTTAATACCTAATGATACCTACCTCTTTACTGGTTGATTTGGTTAGTCAGAAAGATCGAAAATCGTTTTAAAATTACTTTTCAATGCAGTTGCTCGTAAAGTTTTCTTTTTTGTGTAACAAAATTAAGTATGCGGAAACCGACTCTTTATTTCACGCATGAAATAAAACAGTACTGAAATCCTTTATTTCACGCGTGAAATTTTTTAAGTTTTTGACTGTGGTGCATGGTGCAAGACATAAAATTAAAAAAATTACAAAGATGCAAGGAGGTTTTGCTGTCCAAAAAAAACAATTATTTGCGCACAAGTATGCGCGCTCTAGCAATAATTGAATGATGATAAACACCATAACACATAAGATTCTTGAGTATCTCATTTAAAAATACGTGTTTCGCATTATTGGCTATATGTATACTTTACCTTTGCCTGAAGAAAAAAAAAATGTATGAAACGCGCGCTCTGCAAGGAAAGCACGCCATTTTGTTGTAAATAGGCTTTGGTGAAATAAAATTACTTTATTATACTTATTTTTTTGTTGTATTTCCTCGCAAAATGCATTGAAAAATGTTGTAAGATACTTGAGCGTATTAATAGTTATTTACACAGCTAGGGCCGTAAAATATAGAAAGGCCGATATCGCAGAAGTTTAAGACCCGAGCCGCAGGCGAGGGTCATAAATATGCGATAGAGGGCTTTCTATTTTACGGTCCGTGTTGTGTACACAATTTTATGTAGTCACTTGGCCTCAAAGTGGTAACTATTATCCTAAAATTATACTAATTCTATATGAACTCTCTTAATTTTATTCCAACTTGAAGACGAAGCAGCTTTATGAGCATAAAATGATGCTGCGGGACTACTATACTTGAATGTTCCTATCACCAACAACTAAATTGTCCCGTAAGAAGTATTGATATCTATTCAGATCTGCCTAGTTAAATGATATGGGCTGGCTCTGGGTAATTAAATGCTGCTTCGTACTTAGTTTGAGATACGGGCCCAAATAAATGCGTGTTACAATGATTATGATTTTATTAAATAAACCTGATGTTTACCCAAGAACATTGTTTTACTTCACTTACAATTGCAGCAATAATAGTTGGCTTTACATTTGCTAAATAGGTTGAATCATTGATATCCAGGCTTGCATTTCTCGCTTTTAGTTACTTTTAGGTTTAATAGTCTAGATAAGTACCTAAACACTGCCTCCTTTTTAACGAGTGTGAAAGATGCGGACTTGAAAACAAACATGAATGATAAAACATAACGTTTAACTATGATTCTGAGTGTTTTTCATCAGTATTATTTGTATTTACCTGCATAGAAATATTTTATTGGTATTTTCTTTACTAGAATCATAACCTACAAACTTCTTGTTAATCGATTTACTTCCTCCAAATGGTCTAGGATCCTCAGTTTTTCTATTGTAAACTAAGCAGTAAATGCGCAGGCACTTTTTTAAAAAAAAAGATTACACGTATCTCTGGCGTTTGTATAATTACAGATATTGTGCTTTTCCCGTGCAAATAGTCAAGAAAACGGGACATCATCCATTTTGAATTTTTTGACAGTTGCCACCCCCATTCTTTCTTACGGGGTTGTGCGGATACCAAATACAAAATTTAATCGATATCGATAGGAATTGTATGGAATCACGCGTTACTTTGCGGAAATCCATATACCTAAGCATTAAAATGTGAAAATTACTTTGCTAAATTCCGCCAAAATCCCACAAGCACCATGCGGTTCAAACACACCACCACCGACAACAATACTTATGTGAAAAAATGACATTTCTTACGCTGTTGAAGTAGTTTCACGCAAACTCGACAGTCCAACGCCTGAAGACGTAGCGAGGGTGAAGAGAATGTTACGTTATGTCAAGGGTACACTGGCGTACGAAATCACTTTTATAAGACTTCAACTGCACTTAACGGTCTGAGGTGCTACAGTGTCACAGATTATGGAGGTGACGGTCCTACTGGACGCTCCACAAGCGGCATGATACCTATGCCTTAACGCGAATGGCGCAATAGCATTGCAGAGTAAGCGAGTGTTCTGTTGCTATATCCTCAACGGAAGCAGAAATTATTGCTGCTAGCGAGGTCGCAAGAGAAATTATATGGCTCACTCGAATCGTTAATTTCATGAGATTCCCATAAGATTGGCTCATGATCCACCTTACGAGACACACCAGCGGACAAAGCACATCATAAGGCATTTCTTTGTAAGACAGTGTGACCTAGAAAAGGACTTAACAGTCAATAAGGTCGCCGCTAAGGATCAGCTGGCTGACTTCCCAGTTAAGCCCCTATTTAAACCTCGGCTACAAGACCTATTGAAATTTGCAGGTGTTTCATAAACTAACAGTCGTTTCAGAGGAGACGGGATGTTCGAGACGGGAAGCTCAAGAACATCCCTAGCAACTGTTCTTGTGTTCTGAGGTTAGAGGAGTCAGGAGTCGCGAAATTACACTTTGGGTTGTATGGGGGTGGCAACTGTCAAAAAATTCATAATGGAGGATGTCCCGTATTCTTGACAATTTGTATGGGAAAAACTACAATATTTGTATATAACTATATAAACCCCAGATATATGTCTGAGCAGCCCCTATATTACGCACACTAAATCCGCAGCATTAGTAGTATGGAATTTGACAGTTAGACGATTGGAATCGCTCAGGATTTGGTGCGCGTAATAAGGCCCCTGATAACACTGATATGATCACAGATTACTGCGAAGTTTATTGTTTCCTTTCATTCATTCAATTTCAGGTATAGACAGTGATTGTGTGACGTCACTATCGACCATAAACAATCTACCGTCATTGCATACGGCAGGACTGCCCGATTATAAATTTTCAGGCAAAATCAACATATTTGACTCAAAGCGCCGTGGCCCTTTTGCTCGCCGTCATCGTCCTTTTTGAGACTTCGGGCAGAAAAAGGTGAATAAATTGTTTGTGATAAATAATGTCGTGTGTATTTTAAATAATGTGAATTTTTCCGTGGTCAACAATATTTTTTGTCTATTTGAATCAATGAGGGCTGGTTTATGTATTTATACAGTTCAAATGATAGCAAAAATATTAAAACGGTCAATTCACTACATTTCAATTTTTATATTGTACCTAGTATGAAAACTGTTCCTTTTGCTTCCAAACCAAAATCCAATATCTAATAAGTGTTCTAAATTAGGAATACGAGCTGGCAACACTGTACGTCAGAGGTTTTGGCAGCCCGTGGGTGAACTATTTTCTTCATTGTTGACCTTTCCCAAATCTTAGGTGTAATTATTTCATCATTAGAAGTGATCTGGCGGTACCCCTTTTATCAACAATTCATATTCCAACCAAGTCCCGGCCATGGACTCAGAGGACGACACCAAAGATGATGTGGACTCTGGGAATGAGTCCAGTGGGGACGATGTCGATTTTGCCATGGACGTTGAGACTCACAGTACCAGGGAACGACAAACCGAGCTTGAGGAGTACCCGTACGAAGTGTTATCCACGGAAGAAATCGTTCAGCACATGGTAGATTGCATCAAAGACGTGAACACAGTAGTCGAGGTCAGTGTGTTAGTGGTAAACAATGGAACTACCAACGAGGTTACTCATACGTTGTTACACTTCGCCTTTGTTATGTCCTTAGCATTTTTCCCGAGGCCTGCACTTTCGAATTAAAGTTTCGCTTCAAAGACCCTTGCAACAATGATGTTATAGTGGCACCATTTTTTGTACACAAAGCAATGAGTGAATTATCAACATTTTGGTTTCAATTCATGGTAACATCATTAAAACTTTCGTTTTTGAGCCATATGTGAGCAAATGTGATCAAATGTGATCAAACTAATTCACATTGACAACAACAACATCATTTGGGTTAATTGCAACCTGACCTCAATAATTATAATTCCATTGCTTACATCCTCTTATCCCAATTGCAAATTTTATTATGTAAGTATTGTGGTGACTCAGAAGCACCATGTTCTAAAAAAACATTAATATTCCTTTATGCTGAACCAATTCATTGTAAATGGTAATTTTGTGAAACTAGGTCATCTATAATTCAAACTCAAAGTGTTGCCGACCAAGGACAACCATGTCTATTTCATAACAAAGTTATATCTACTTGTATAACCTTCTTTTTAAGGCTTCTTGTAATATGTAGAATTAGTTAACTTATTGGGTCATGTAATTGACATGATAGACATGTATTTTTTATTTATAATATTTTTTTATTTTAAAGTAAGTCTTAGCAAATCGTCGCCCTAATTCTAATAGGTAGTATCTCAATTTTGACGACTTTTGAGGAGGCTAAAATTACGGTTTTTTTCTTACAAGTTGTTAGAAAACACTAAAAGGTAAGTTCTGAACATGATATTAAAAATTAAATAGATGTCATAATTTGTTATGCAAAAAACATTAATTCTTACAGATAGTGTAATATATGAGATGAGCTTTATTAGCATAGCTATTTCACTGAGTTACTATTAATTCGCACTGAAAATTAAACACATGTTATCACTAAAATCTTTATTAAATTTTAAAAAACAGCACTACATATTTAAGTTTTAAAGTATTCTCTTCTTAATAATTCATCATCATCATTCAGTCACAAGAAGTCCACTGCTGGACATAGGCCTCCTCTATGGATTTCCAAAAAGACCGGTTAGAAGCGGCTTGCATCCAGCGTCTTTCTGCCACTTGGATGAGGTCATCTGTCCATCTTGTGGCTGGTCGTCCTACGCTGCGCTTGCCGATATGTGGTCTCCATTCGAGACCTTTCCGGTCCCATCGGCGATCAGTTCTGCGTGCTATGTGCCCCGCCCACTGCCACTTCAACTTACTAATCCACTGGGCTATGTCGACGACTTAAGTACGTTTACGGATCTCATCATTTCTGATTCGATATCGTAGAGAAATTCCGAGCATAGCAATTTCCATAGCTCGTTGCGTGACCTTGAGCTTTCTTATGAGACCCATGGTGAGAGATCAGTGCCATAAGTCATCACTGGTAACACACACTGGTTGTATAGATTTGTCTTGAGCGATTAAGGTATATTGGACGAAAAGACTTTTCTCAGTTTCCCGAATATTGCCCAGCCAAGTTGGATTCTATGATTGACCTCTTTCCCGAAGTTGGACCGGCCTAGTTGGACTTTGTCCTAAGTAGATGTATTCGTCTGCAACTTCGAGAGTTGAGTTCCCCAATGTTATTGGGTTGGGCACAACATGGGCGTTCGACAATGACCTTCGTTTTGTCCATGTTCATTTTAGGGCCCACACGTTGGGAAACTCGACTGAGGTCTTCGAGCATTGTGCCGAGGTCTTCCATCGTTTCTGCCATGACTACTATATCGTCGGCAAATCGAAGGTGCGTGATGTACTCGCCATTGATATTGATGCCGCGTCCCTGCCATTCCAGAAGCTTGAAGGCATCTTCCAGTGCGTTCGTGAACAGTTTCGGAGAGATAACGTCTCCCTGTCTCACGCCTCTTCTCAATGGAATTGCCTCCGAATTCTGCTCCTGTACTCGGACCGACATGGTGGCGCTGTTGTACAAGCACTTCAGCACCTCGATATACCGATAGTCAATACGGCAACGCTGGAGAGACTCGAGCACTGCCCATGTCTCGATCGAATCGAAAGCTTTCTCATAGTCCACAAATGCTAAGCAGAATGGCAAATTATACTCCTCAATCTTCTGTATAATTTGCCGCAGCGTGTGGATGTGGTCTATGGTACTAAAGCCCTTTCGGAAACCGGCTTGTTCGGGAGGCTGGACGTCATCAAACCTGCGTTCGAGACGATTCGAAAACAGCTTATAAACATGGCTCAGAAGCGAGATGGGTCGGTAGTTCTTCAATAGAGAGTTATCCCCTTTCTTGAAGAACAGCGTCAACACGCTTCTGTTCCATGTTTCCAGCGTTTTTCCTTTGAGCACGACGGAATTGAAGAGCTTCTGAAGGACTTTAAGTACTGGTGTTCCATCCGCTTTCAGGAACTCTGATGTGATTCCGTCCTCTCCTGGTGCCTTGTTATTCTTAAGCTGTTTCAGGGCCATCCTAATCTCATACAGGCTGATGTCCGGGATGTCTTCGGTATAGATTACAACATCTTCTAAAATTTGTATACTGGATTTTTTCTTTATGATAGGTTTCTTCTTAGTGTCAGTCACTGTTACGCCACTCTCTCAATGCTTTTAAAACTTCCTGATCATCTTCGGAATCCGATTGAAAAATGTCCATTTTGATGACAATTAGACCTGCACATAGATATCTGAAAAGATTAAAAAGCAAAAAAAAAGTAAAATTATACAAAGTTATATATGAAAAAAATAATATTAAAATATAATTTTAATTAAGACAAAATTTCGCGAAACGGAAAAAAAAACTAGAAACAAAATTTGTTCTTAAATTAGTGTCAATAAGAATTAACTCAATACTAAGTCTCAAAAAATTTATTCGAAAAAGTAGTATCTCAACAGTAATTTTTAAGCACATTTTTTTACTCCATAAAGACAATGTTGTGCCTAAATAATATCAGAAAACATAGCTTAGAATATAAATTATAAATTACTATGTGTTACTTACCTTAAATGCTAATGAATCCAAATATAAAACACTTTTATGACGCAGCGATCTGCAAAACGTCAATTAAGTATGGCGAATGATGAGTTACTGCATATTCGCACTAATAATTCCGTGATTCGAGATGCGACGTATTACGTCAAGTCTTTTATCTCTCTTTTTTTCATACAAAGCTTAAATAGTAACGAAAGAGAACGATGTAGTATTGTCAACTCTATCCAAAACACCCAAAAACTCAGTTTCGTTCAAAAATGAGATACTACCTATTAGAATTAGGGCGACGAAATGGTCCTCTAAACTAAATGTCCCATTGGCTTTTTTAAAGAGTCTTCCGACTTTCCTTTTGCACATTTAGGGTTCAGACACATTACAGTTTAATTTAAGTAATATGTGTTTGCAAAATTTAAAATGGATTCCATCCATCATATTCTACTGCTACCAAGCCACTGTAAGCTCCTACTAAAATAAGAAATGCTTGCTAAATCTAAACACCACCAAAATAAAAAATATTTATCTGAAAAAAAAAAGTCGGATATAAGTATTATAGTATTAAAATCAGTAGGTATTATAGTATTAAAATTCCAGTAAGTAATTCAGGAATTAATAGGCTATTTGAAAGGCTTCTGAAAACCATGTCAGAAAGTTTTAATTTTAGATTCTTTCATGTCTTTTAAAATAAGCCGCCAAAATGATTTCTTGGGTAATATGGAGTCGCACAGGAATCAGTGACGTCACTGGTCAGTAAGCAAACAAACGTCAACTCCACAGAACAATACTACTAAGGAGAATGTCGACTCCATAGAAAAAAGTTGGGTACCAAAATTTACTGTAATTCCATCTAGTGTGTGGGAACTTTGAAAAACGCAGCATGAAAGGCGCGAAAAACCAAATAGGTGTACTACTATTATTGTTCTACGATTATAGTAATAGGTTTATTAACCTATAATAGGTTCATTGAAAAATTTAAAATTTTTGGGGTTTCTAAACTTGACAGATGCTATACTTACTGACCTGCGACGTCATCATAGATTTGGCCGATTCAGGCCGTTTTCGATAAAATGGCTTATTAAGTTTTATCCTTGTTTTTTGGATAAATGCCTTAAATCAATTTTAAAACTTAATACTAATTAATACTAATCAATTTTAATTAATACTTTTTTTCACACTGTCAAATAGTCTACCTATTTAAAAGAATTTTCAACTTTAATTAACTTTGTCAATTCACCAAATTTGTCATAGTCTGTATAATTTTCTCATATTTTTTCATTCATTAATGTAATTTCTGTGTACAATAAAGAATATTCTATCTATTTTCTATTGATACGCAAAGAAGAATAAAATCGTTGAGGTATATTATATTGTAAAATAACTGTGGAGGCCTATATTATAAGCCTAGTCAGAGTGTGGTTGATAGCAAAACGGATTTTCTCTGTGGCAAAACGCTAGAGATGTTGCTCGGTTGATATATTTACTGCAAATGTCACACATCAAAACAGACAAACAATGGTAACCTAGCAATATTTAAATCGGTGTCAGTCATGTATCGGGATAGGATTATAACCGGCCAATACATGTGCATATACCACCTCCAATATATTAAACTCTTCGAACATGATTATCATCAGCCTACTTATAAGGGCTCCATGCAGAAGCACTCCATGCAGAGCTGAAAAGGAGGATAATATGTTTAGCTTGTTGTATGTATGTATGTCTGTAATGTTCCCTCATAACTTCTTAACCAATGGTAAGATTTCGATAAATAAGATCTCAATCAATTCATCATGTCTGTGCGAGTGTCATTAGGCTATATGAAATCAAGGTATATATAACAAAAAAAATAAAAAAAACACTAATAAGTGAAAAATAAATAACTGTAAGTAAAAAATGACCAGCAACCTGACTGCTGAGCATTAACTACACCACTAAGCGGGCGGAACCCAAATTCGACCATATAAGTAATGTAGGTTGGTTACGCCTGCTTAGTAGTTAATGCTCAACAGTTGGGTCATGGGTGATTTTTATTTCAGTTTTTGCAAAAAGTGTCCAGATCAATCTGTCCATCAAGTTATTAGTGATTTTTGGGACCCACAACAGAACCTAGGATCACGGACCTGGGACTATATAGCATTTATGTCAAAAATGGCTGTGTTTGGCATTAATGCTATTTAGTCCTGGGTTTTTTGCCATAAATTGCTCAAAATCACAATTAACATGATTGAGCGATTGGTTTGACACTTTCTGTAGATTTATAAAAATAGGTATGATTTCATTTATGATTTTTTGGATTCAGTTTATACTAGATTTTGCTCTGATTCGCAGAGCTTAATCATGGTGAGTAGAGACGGTGCCCGCATTGGCAGCATAACACTAAAATGTTTCATTCAAAATCACCCTGCTGACGCGACTAATTTCTTTGTGCAATTACATCAGGTTTTGTTAGGGAATTCATAGTTTCATTACCTATTTGTTGTTTTTGTTGTACGTTTCGAAGTTCAGACATTTAAATTTTTTAGAATACAGTTATTGTTTAGTGTATCAATCAAGGAAAAACTAAAATATTTTGCGATTTCGGTCCAGTTTTCTAGATTCACAAAATGCATAAATAACTTTGTAACCCCATATAAATATATAGGATTACAAAGTTACATTTGCACTGAATGAATCAGTGTACCGGTATTGTATAATATAATGAAATAATAGGTGTAGATAAGTATCTAGATATAATTATTTTCAAAGGTAACTTGTAACATGGTCTCTGCCTACCCCTCTGGGATACAGGCGTGAGTTTATGTATGTATGTATGTCAAGGAAAAAGGTAATACAATCTACAAAAAGAAATGAGATGCCTTGTGTCCCACTGCTGGGTAAAGGCCTCCCCTTCTGCTTTCCGTCTCTACCTGTCCCCAGCCACCTCGCACCATCCCGGCAAGAATGCATTTAGGTTTTCCGCCATCTTCGCCTAGGTCTGACGCGATGTCGGCGTCCATTTTGCGGAACCCAGTCGGTCGCATTTTTGGCCCACCTATCTGAGCTCATACGGCAGACATGGTCAGCCCAGTCCCAATTTAACTTGGCGGTCGCAACCCCACCATCATACTATATTGTATGAATGTTTTCTCTAATGAATAAAGACCCGTCTGCCCCGCCAGATCCCAGCTACCACGACCCGCATCCTGCTGAACCACTTTAAGTGGGACAAGGAGAAGCTGATGGAGCGGTACTACGACGGCGACCAGGAGCAGCTGTTCAACGAGGCGCGCGTCATCAACCCCTTCCGGAAACCGACCGTGCCGCGGCAAAAGGTGAGCGAAACATAATGATAGTTATGTTCTTTTTGTTGCCCTAATCCGTGCTGACGACAATTTTAAAAACATATTCAGAGGCTGATGCCTCCACTCGCACTTAGAATAGGTTTTTTTCCGTGTGGCGCCGGATTTCTGTGTGGCGCCGGATTTCCATGTGGCGCCGGATTTTGGTGTAGCGACGGATTAAGAATAGCGTCACTCCATTTCCTTCCGTGGATGTCGTAGAAGGCGACTAAGGAAACACATTACCGGGAGATGGGCAGCAGCATCTTCCTGAGATTCCAACCGCATACTGCGATCGCCAACCCGCCTGCCAAGCGTGGCGATTATGGCAAAACCCTTCATGGTTAGGAAAGCCGTGAGGGAGGCCTATGTCCTGCAGTGGGTGTCAAATGGCTGATAATGAAATAGGTTTTTATAATGATATTTTTTAACAAGAAGTTTACAAGTTATGAGGACGGCCGACGGAAAGCAGTGGCGCGCCTTGGGGGAGGCCTATATCCAGCAGTAGACCAGTACAGGTTAATTTTTTGATTGATTGACTTTTACAAGTTAACATAACATAAAATAAACTCACGCCTGTATCCCAGAGGGGTAGGCAGAGACCAGGGACTGCCACTTGCTACGATCCTGACAGATCACTTTCGCTTCCTCAACATTCATTAGTCGTTGCATGCACGCACGCCGGTTTCGGGTACTTTTTATCTTGCCCTTTGCTAATACATCCCCTATTTGGTCGAAGTATGTCCGTCTGGGTCGTCCCTTACCGGCCCTTCCACCCACATTCGCTCGATATATTTGTTTTGTCAATCTTTCTTCCTTCATCCTCTCCACATGCCTAAACCAACGCAACATTCCTGTCTCAATAAATTCTAGTTACTACATCCTCTTTCAGTCCACAACGTTCTCTAATCACACTATTGCGTATCCTGTGATTCAAAGTAACATCAGACATACTTCTCAAGGACCTGATTTCTACTGCATTAATCCTACTTTCTTGCTTCTTTTGCCACACGCAAGTCTCGCTAGCATACATAAGTGTTGGGACCAGCACTCCATTATGGATAGCCAATCTAGCTCTTTTGGAGATGTTTTGGCCACTCACAAAGGAGTGCAATGCACCGTTTACACAATTTCCTGCTTTTATTCTTCTTTCTATATCACCTTCACACTTTCCATACCTGGTAAAGAGGCTCCCCAAATAGACAAATTCTTTCACTTGTTCCACCCTTTCACCTCTAATCCTTATCTTGTACTCAGTCATTTCATCATCATTACAAGTTAATCAGGCAGAAGCTTAAAATGAGTGAATTATGTAAGTTAATTGTAACATTTGTAAGTAACATTTTTGTAGGGGCCATTAATCCCTCTGAGGCATTACAATTTGCCGCGCGAAGCAGTTCGCTCTATCTATGTGGACGTGTCGCGCCCGAGGCGCGTGTTCGCCTCTAACGAGGTACATACGTCCACACAGCTTGGGGATCCAGTGAGCGAACTAGCGCCACGAGCGAACTAGCGCCACTAATGAAAAAAAAAAATCATATCTTCTTTTACAGATCGTATTTGCAAAAAGTGTCAGTACAATCTCTCAATCATGTTAACAGTGATTTTTCGGACCCACGACAAAGAACCTAGGATCACGAACCTGGAACTCGATAGCATTTGTGCCAAAAACGGCCGTTTCTGGCGTTAATGCTATCTAGTCCTAGGTTTTTTTGCCGTAGGTTACGGCCATGGGTCCTAAAAATCACTATTAACATGATTGAGAGATTATACTGACACTTTTTGCAAATTTGATGTGTAAAAAAAGATATGATTTTCTTCTTCGGTGGCGCTAGCGTTACTCCCTGGAGCCCTTTGAAATCAGGGATCGATTGAAACTTCAAAGTTGTTTCTTGTTCTACGGGCAAGATACTGAGATCGTCTTCACTGATTTATTCATTTGAGAATAAATCATTGCCGTAACTAAGGAGGTAAGTCGTACAGTCGCAATTTTAATAATATGTAACCAATGGCTACTGGGTACAGGTACATACAATTTATTGCCAGTCCTGGAAATGTAGGCATAAACAGTTTTATATTTTACTTTTGGGATTACCCAACTCTATTTACAATCTGTGCAGTGCTATCTACGAATAAAAATTAAATAACACTACACTATAGGCTTTACATATAGTTGTGGAATAATGTTATGTACCTACATAAGTGTAAGTATACATTCGGAGTAAAAATTCCAAACCTCCATACAAAAAATCGGCCAAGTGCGTGTAGGGCCACGCGCAGTATAGGATTCCGAAGGTGGGGTTTTTTTACCTGCTTTACAGAGCTAACTTCGAAGTTATTTTCATTGGAATTTGTATTAAGTTTTCCTTCTCTAAGTTGGTCGCCTATTACCCGTTAACTTCTAAAGCCTACTTAGCCGTGATAGTTTTCCTTTTAAGTTCATTATATGTGCTACTGAACTGATTTTTTTCACGTTTCTATAATCAACCGTTAAGCCGGGAGTTCTACTCTAGCAAAAAATTGCAATTTAAAGCTATTTAATTTTAACATTTCGCAAAGGAATCCCTAAATCTAAAAATAGTTTTCTTACACCCACTATTTTGTTTAAACAACCAATCCAACGATACCTCACACTATGATGTAGGCGAGTATAAAAGATTGTGTCCCTAATTCAGGCGCCGAATTTCAGTTCTCAAGTGCTAATCGTCTCTGAGCTAAGCCGCGGACAGACAGACGGACGGAAGGACATGGCGAAACTATAAGGGTTCCTTAATGACTACGGAACCATAAAAATTAAAAGCATTCTTATTTATTAATACTTTTATTGCACTTACTTATTTCAAACTTAAACTCATATGTAACGTGATGCCACATTTATTTGTAGAGTGGTACAACTAAAATCACAGTCAACAGAATTAACATGGAATACAAGTTTGTCATCATAAAAGGTGTTGCGCACATTGTGGCATGTTTTATTTAAATTGTAAATCAAAGGCAAATTATGTAATTGGCTGCTTAATAAACATTGGTAGTTGTTGCTGTAATCCGCTGTTTATTAATCGATGTTTTGTTGTTCCAGCTACCAAGACGGATATCAACTTCAGGAACAGAGGAGTGCGAAATATGTTTTTCAGTATACGCTACATCTGTAAGTAACTTTATCATAGTTACGATATAAGGGGACTAGTCGCTTTTGCACTTATTTGTAATCTAAATAACGACTTTGCGACGAATACTGTGTGAAAAAAATAACACTATATTCTCTACTAACATTACAATTTTTTTTGTTAGTTTTATGCAGCAATGGAACCAGAAATCAACGTGTTTTTCGCTTTTGCTTAGAGATAGTTTGTGGGTCGGGGTGTGGCATACCAAGTTATAGCACTGTTAATTAATTAAAGTAACTAAACAACTATTTGCCTCTCGCTTACACAATACTGCTGTCTTGTTTGAGTGAGAGGCAAATATTTTTCAATCTCTTTTTTTAAACAATCGTGTTATACAGGCTTTAAGTAAATCCCCATATACATCCGCAAATGGAGTATTATTCACATTAATTCATTTAAATGCCGCTAGCGGTTACTTTATTATGGAATAGCTTATTTTTTTTCGCTATTTCGTAGTTTACACCATCGTAAAAGTTGTTCATATTGACGAGTAGAATCCAAAATTGTCGGATGTATATGGAGATTTTGTTTCACCCTGTATACTTTTTATCCGAATCTCACGCGGACGAAGTCGCAAGCACAGCTAGTAAGACAGAGAAAAAGTATTTCGGTCTTATTTATAAAAACACGATTCCTTAAAACACTCGATAAACGCCGATTAAAATAGTCTGTGGTGAAGATTTTGCAAGGAAAATATGTAACCACAGATTAAATAAACTGCCTATGAATCGTGTTTTTTATAAAAAAAATGCCGTAAATATTTGTCTAGTGGCTAGTGGAGACTTTTTAGTTTTTTTATTATCTTTGATGTTTCTATGCAACCAAATATGTTTTAATAATATTATGAATTTGCGTTGTTTCAGCTTATGACAGGTTTAGAATGCGGACACAGGTTTTGCACAACATGTTGGTGCGAATATTTAACGACCAAAATCATGGAGGAGGGTCTCGTAAGTCTTTGTTTTTCTTTAGCATATCATTAAAACTGTGTGACACTCACTAGTATGCTAATTGTTCCATGTCATAGTGTTACATTATTTACACAACAATAATTCAGAACGGTTTAACCGTTCGAACTTCTGAATGAATTTCAAACGTTTGAATTTAATAAATGTCTACATTTGCATACCGGTTAGTTGATGCGAGACCCAGCTTCGATTCCCAGTACGGACATGTACCTACGACTTTGTTTTCTAAGTTATGTACATTTGTGAAGTTATAGTAGCAATATCACTCGCTAACGGTGAAGGAAAACATCACGAGGAAACCTGAGTGTCTGAGCTATTCACATACCTCAGCGCTTGAAATCGCCAAGCCGCGGTGGGCACGCGTGGCGCCTGTGCCCTACAGTGGGACGTATATAGGCTGCTTATGATAGGAGCAGAAGTCGCCGCTTATGTTAGTTAGTTGATGCGTTGTTTAGTTAAAAATAAAACATTGTTTTCGGATGAACCCATTCCGATCCAAATTTTTTATTGAAACCTAATTTAATCGGGATGGTTCCTAGCTAGGCTGAATCATCAGCTCTGATGACATTTCTATGGGGTTCTCAGTCGCTATTTTAGCTATAAGTATGTAGTTGAACTGAAATATAGTCTCATTATTTTATCATTTTATATATCCGAAGGCATCCGAGTCTCATGATGATCAGCGCAAGAACCTATTGATCTCAGACACTTATGCACTTAATTGGCTCTTAATCCAATTCTGCAAAAAGGCTGGAAATCTTGCGAAAAGCAATAAATAAATTAAATGTGTGCCTAATGAATATTGATGAAGCGATAGAGGTTGGTCAGGATCGTGGCAAGTGGCAAACCCTGGTCTCTGTCTACCCCTCCGGGATACAGTGGACGAATACGTATATTGAATCAGCCCACTCGTCCACTGCTGTTCACCCTACTTCTTTCTTTCTTTCAAGAGTGAGTTTTAGGGTTATTTAGTCGGACAAGGAACCCTCATAGTTTCGCCATGTCCGTCTGTCTGTCTGTCTGTCTGTCCGTCCGCGGCCTAGCGCAAAGACCGGTGGTACTAGAAAGCTGTAATTTGGTGTGTGTATACATATTTATCACGCCGACAAAGTTAAACAATAAAATGTTGGAAATTATTTTTGTTTACTGTACCTCCCCTAATATGAAAAGTGGGGATGATTTTTTGTTGTCTACCCCATCATATGGGGTATCGTTGGATTGGTCGTTGAAAAATATTGTAGGAATGCCATTTTTCGATTTAAGGTTCCGTTTGCGAAATATTGAGCTTTAAAGCGCAAATTTTTGTTCGAGTAGGGTCTCTCCCCCTCTCCTGGATAAACGTGAAAAAATTCAGGGTAGTAGGACATATAATGAACTTAAAAGGAAAAGTATCACGGCTAAGTAGGCTTTACTAGCTAACGAGTAATAGGCAACCAAAGTATAAAAGTAAAATTTCGTACAAATTTCCATTGAAAATGACTTCGATGAAGTTTTTAGTTCTGTAAAGCAGAAAAAAACCCTTTTTCTATGGAACCCTACATTGCGCGTGGCCCGACACGCACTTGGCCGGTTTTTGTATTTATATAGCTTTTGTCTAAATGTAAACAAACATTTGATAGAAATCGTTAAAAACGGAAAGCAACAATTGAGAGGTCGTTTATTCCTTTTATTAATTTAAAAAAGTATCGATGCCCATTATCAATTTCTTGGCTTAGATAGTATTTAATATAATTTTTACACTCAGATAAAAGCTAAAATTGATGAAATGATTATACCGTATTTTAAACTAAGTTGGGTTAGTTACACCATTTATAACTCAAGAACAGTTAAACCGATTTTTATGATTATTGATGTATAGGAATTGTCTCCAAACAGGCTAACTGTGAAGGAAAACATCGTGAGGAAACCCTACTGTCTGAGGTATTTACATACGTTAGCGCTTGCTACGGCCTAACTATGAGGATAAGTGCGGAAATCTCAGGTCTAACTATAACTAAGGCCCTATGTTCCTGATGAGGGACAGCAGGATGTAAGTAAAAGCGTCTGCACAGCACACGGCCCTAAAATCAGACAATATCGGGTGAGTGATGGTGGGGATGAAATCGGCTACTACTCTACACACCAGGGTTGCCATCCGTACGAGGTTTCTCGTACAAATACGAAATTTAGAGGTGCCGGTACGAGGTACGAGCTCACATCCATCCTCGTACGATATTGTACGAGATTCATTGATACAAATTTTAATTTAATGCCCGGATGCAGATCATATTTTGGAACGCACCTTAATCGGAAACGAGATACACTGCTGCTTTAACTGAGAGTAATAAGCAGCATTGTACTTCGTTCGCTGCCACGTTGTGATTCCCCCGATGATAAACTTCGCAAATTTAAAGATTTAAGTTGGTAGCAATGAGTATGTGTGTATGCACAATTATTACTCATTCAAAGCAAGCTACGTAATTGCTTTGTCGTTGGTTGGTTTGGTTTATTTACGATCAAAAGTTGTGAACAAAATGGAAACAAATGAGTGACAGTAGTGACGATAAATAGTGGTTAAAGTGGGTGGATGGACAGCGAAAAATTAAGGTGATACTTACCAAAAACTTTCATCGTGTACAGACTTTGGCTGATGGCTTTGGCTGAAAGATCCAATGTTCCATGATGATGCATAAACTTTGAGGTGTAAAGGTAGGTATGTACGAGGTTGTGTTGCCAAAGTACGAGATTTTCGACTATGTCTGTACGAGGGCAAGTCGTCGGCGTCTGGCAACCCTGCTACACACGTCCCTGTCAGTTAGTGCGTAGCCCACCGTGCAGCAAAGCGCTCGACAATCCAAGATGCCGCCTACACTTTCAAAGCAACAAAAAATAATCTCCACAAAATCACCAAAACGCGTCCTGAACTCCTGTTGCTACTACGCTCGCAGCACTGCGGTGAAATCGGACCCGAGTTCGCTACACACGCACTGACAACGCTCCCTAGACGATAATCGGCCCTAAATCGTGAGCTCGCCCGAACCAATATCTGAATTAGGGTAATGATAATAATAGTGATTACGATTTGCCTACACGATCTAGGGTGCTCCCCACCACTTCCCCGGTACTGCCTCTGATTTTAGGGCCGTGTGTAGACGCTTTAAGTAAGTAAAGTATATAATGCGTGCACAGGGGCAGACGATAGCGTGCGCGGCGCTTGCGTGCGACATCCTCGTGGACTTATATGGTTATCCCTAAAATTTACTTTATTCAGATACTCAAACTTACATGTGGCAATGTTGTGTGTGCATGCTTTAGACCTTAGTACTTAGTACTCATGTCATAATTTTACTTTTATATCGTGTAATGGTTGTGATCTGTTTTGTAGACCAAATAAAATGAAATAAAATAAAATAAATATATAGGCTGCTTATGTATGTATGTAAGTAAAGTATGTAATGCGTGCGCAGGGGCAGACGATAGCGTGCGCGGCGCATGCGTGCGACAACCTCGTGGACGTATATAGGCTGCTTATGTGTGTATATTAGTAAGGTATATAATGCGTGCGCAGGGACTGACGATAGCGTGCGCGGCGCATGCGTGCGACATCTTCGTGGACGTATATAGGCTTTTTATGTATGTATATAAGTAAAGTATGTAATGCGTGCGCAGGGGCAGACGATAGCGTGCGCGGCGCATGCGTGCGACATCCTCGTGGACGACGCGACAGTGATGCGGCTGCTTCGCGATCCGCGGGTCAAGCTCAAGTACCAGCACATCATCACCAACAGCTTCGTTGAGGTATGTTGATCCCCGCATGCCAGGCCAGGGATCGTCCATTAGGTGAACACGTGAGGCTCGAAAGGGGGAAAAATTCATGAAAGGGGCCGCCCCCTTGTGCGTAGTGAAATATTACGTTTATTATTTTTTCGTTGCTCGGGCGATTTGCAAACCAATTTTAAAATGACACCTTTTTCTGTTTTATTTCTGTTTGAAGCAACCTGTAATCTTACGGTCCTATTTATAAAAACTCGATTCCTTAATACAAAATAACTTTTGCCGAAAGTACCGAAACGTCGGAAAATTGTAAAACGGAAATGTAAACGAGTAAATATTCGTTCAATGTCTAGTTCTCGTTTTAACCTCAGAAAATACTATCCTTGAAACACTTTAAAAACGCCGATTAGAATAGTCTGTGGTGGAGATTTTACAAGGAAAACATGTAGCCGCAGATTAAATAAACAGAGTTTTAGATTGTCTATTGATTGAGTCAATGTCTGTCTAACTACGATTATACCTGTATTTGAGGATAAAATATTCTAAAAATAATCATTAACATATTTTGTACAAAAAATACACTTTATTATTGAGGGTTAGTCTAAAACTTCACGATGTATCACCAGGGGGGAGGAAGGTTTAACAAGTTGCTAAAACGTCACGTGGACGACACCACAGGCCTAGTGTGGGGAAAACTGTCATTCTCCTGTATTGAAGTATGTCCAGTGTAATTAAGACGTATGGTTTTTAAAATCGAAAAACCACATAATATGAAAATGGAAAATTAAGCAAAAGCCGCCGACCAAAAGTTGTTTTTAGTGAAAATCAAAATCAAATTTTTTTATTCAAAGTAGCACAGAAACTGCGACTTAATGAACGTTACAAGTTAAACCAGGTGTCCATTTCAAAATCTAGATCATTTTGGAGAAAAAATGGACAAAAAAACTCCAAACTTAGTCTTTTCAAGTCTCTAATTTACAGGATTTATATAAATGTTCTAAACATTTGATGTGACAAACTCTTTATTGATGACTTTCAGGAATTGCGCATTTTAAAACTAATCCGATGTAGCCTCCACCGTAATGGTAATGTCACGCACTGTAACACTCCCCGCAGTGCAACCGCCTGCTGCGCTGGTGTCCGTCGCCGGACTGCAGCAACGCGATCAAGGTGGTGTACGTGGAGGCGGCGCCCGTCACCTGCCGCTGTGGACACACCTTCTGCTTCGCGTGCGGCGAGAACTGGCACGACCCCGTGCGCTGCTGTCTGCTGCGAAAGTGGATTAAGGTACGACTGACTGGGTGTCGATGAATGATGAATGTCGATGAAGCGAAAGAGATCTGTCAGGATCGTGGCAAGTGACAGACCCTGATCTCTGCCTACCCCTCCGGGATACAGGCGTCAGTTTGTGTTATGTTTTGTTATGATGACTGGGTGTCTTCTTGATTCGTCTCGGCGACTCGGCGATTCCTATTGACGGGTCCTCGGGTTGGAGCTGCTTGGCTCCTGGGTCAATCCTGGGTTTTTGAAGCTGCTGTCGTCGACGAGATCAAGCGCTGTGGGGTGGAACGCCGTCGGGAGAAGCCCAGCAGGCGATGCTCACGACGACTTTTCTGTGTAACGTTCTGCTCCTCTTTACGCCGCCGACCATGTCGGGCACTAGTGGGGTCCCGTCAGGCGGCGGCGCCTCGGTAGTAAATCTGGGGAAATGTGGGGTCAGTCGTGGGTGGTAGAGGCGGTCCCAGTGTCAAGCAGGTCCCGCGGTAGTTCTCTCCCGTCAGGCGGTCGCGCTAGGTAGGGCGACAGCTCCCGCAATTGTAGGAAGCCGGAGTTTTCCGCACGGCCGAACATGTCCTTTATCAGGCGAACGATGAAGTCGTTCCGGCTACATGTGCAGATCCCTTACGATTGTCGCATTTCACACGAAGCGCGGCACGTTCACGATGGTCCGGAAGGCTTACAACTGCTATGCTTTACTGCCGGATGCACTCTCTCACTAGCGCGTACCATGCTAGAGCTGCATAGGTGTGGCGGGTCCCCACGTGCGCCGCGTAGACGCCGAGCTTCGCGCACAAGGTACGCCCGAGTCATTGCGGCATTTTAAACTGCGCTGCCACTGACAGAACTACTGGCTAGCAACACGACGTGACAATCTCACTCGTCTTTTGCTGCGGACAAATCTTCTGATATGCGTGCAGAGAGAACTGGCACGACCACCTGTGGCGCTATCTGCTGCGCAAGTGGATCAGGGGTACGTACGCCCGGGACACAGCGGCATTTCGAACTGCGCTACCACTGACAGCACTATTGACTAGCAACGCAACATAACATCTCACTCCAGTCTATAACTGCGGGCACACCTTCTACTGCGGTGCACGTGTGGCGAGCACTGGCACGACTCCGTGTTGTCTGCTGCGCCGGTTTTCCCGAGTGCGGTATCTCAAACTGCGGTGGCTGCACAGCCATTGTAACGATTTCACTTCAGTCTGTCGCTGTGGACACACATTCTGCTTTGACTGTGGCCAGAACTAGCACAACCCTGAAGGTACTGCCGAATTACCGACAACTCTAATGGCTAATGAGTAGCCCAGTCTGCGTACATACCGTTAACGTGATACGCCCCACTCTAAACGCAGGTCCAATATCGGCGATTTTGCTTTTAAAGCACAGCGTGCTCCGACTGTTTATGTTACGAAGTTTATTTTGTGCATTTTTATAGAGCCGTTATCCACTGCTTCTCCGATCCTCCGGGGTTTGCCGGAAGAGATCTCGTACAGAGATAAACTCGTCTTTGGCCTTATTATTTCTTATGTAATATCCTTTCATAAGTTTTATGTGCAATAAACTCTATTAAATTAAAAACCGGCCAAGTGCGAGTCGGATTCGTGCAAGATGGGTTTCGTGCCATTATCTATACAAAATTTTAATATTTCAAGCGTCTAACTGTTGCCGTTATTAATATCGAGCAAAAAACGGCAAAAAATCACGTTCGCTGTATTCTTTTTTTAGTATTTGCTGTTATAGCCGCATCAGCAATACATCATCTGTGAAAATTTAAACTGTGTAACTATCACGTTTCATGAGATACAGCCTGGTGACAGACGGATGGACGGACGGACGAACAGCGGAGTCTTAGTAATAGGGTCCCTAACCTTTGGGTACGGAACCCTAAAAAGAGAGAGCACTGTCAACATGATCAGTTTCTTTCATCATTATACGACGTATTCTTGCTCCACAGAAATGCGATGACGACTCTGAGACGTCCAATTGGATCGCAGCCAACACGAAGGAATGTCCCAAGTGCAACGTGACCATCGAAAAGGACGGCGGCTGCAACCACATGGTCTGCAAGAATCAGAACTGCAAGGCCGACTTCTGCTGGGTATGCCTCGGGCCCTGGGAGCCGCACGGTTCCAGTTGGTACAACTGTAACAGGTACTGTCTCTGACGCAATCAGTCTTACATCTTTCGCTAGGCACTAATCTATTTGAGTAGATGTATAAAAATATGGGCAAACGTGCTCTGCAAGGCCGAGGCTGCTTTGCGCTGCGGGAATCTTAGTATAGAAGCAGGAGAAGTGATTGTATTGTGTGCAATTTATTCATCATCATCAGCCATTTGACGCCCACTGCAGGACACAGGCCTCCTTCGTAGTTTTCATAACCATGAGGGGTTTTGCCATAATCGCCACGCTTGGCAGGCGGGTTGGCAATCGCAATATGCTCAGGAAGACGCTGCTGCCCATCTTCTGGTACTTGATTTCCTTAGGCGCCTTCTACGACATCCACGGAAGGAAATGGAGTGACGTTATTCTTAATCCGGCGCCACACGGAACGTGAAATTTATTATTATGTTATTATTATTTAGCTTTCTAAGCGAAAAAGGTTTGTCAGTATCGTGGCCAGTGGCAAACCCTGTCCTTTGCCTACCATTTCGGGATACAGGCGTGATTTTATGTGTGTATTTGAAATCAAAGTCTACAATACTACCTAGTATTAAGCTCGCCTTTGTACAAAATTGTTTTTTTTAGTGCAATAAATAATTTTTCAATTCAAATTAATACCACCAGCCTCGCTAACAGTAAAGGAAAATATCGCTAGGAAAGCTAAGTGTCCGAGGAATTCACCCAGCATGGCGCTAGAAATCGCCAATCCACGGAGGGCACGCGTGGTAAATAAGCCCGTACGCACTCTCCGTTAGGAGGCCTGTGCCCTGCAGTGGGCTGTGTATGCATATGTGCGATTGCTTTAATGAGTCTCATATGACCACACACATGAATTTACCTAGATAACGCAAGCACCGCGACTCGTGTGAAAACCAGGCGTGCCGATTTTTATTACTCACTTTGCCGGAATGTGGAATATGCCTTCGCTTCTTTGGATGGAAGAACCATTGTATTGTATTATTTTTACAGTTTATCACTTCGCAATTTCGCTGACAATGACAGCCGAGCGCGGACTGAAAGTAGCGGCCACATAGGTCACAGGCACTTATGTTCGGGCACGCGAAGTAGATGAGCTAGCGTTGTCTGGCTAGATTAATATCTGGATACGACCATTGCACAGATACGACGAAGAAGAGGCGAAGGCGGCGCGCGACGCCCAGGAACGCTCCCGGGCCGCTTTGCAGCGCTACCTGTTCTACTGCAACCGCTATATGAACCACATGCAGTCTCTCCGCTTCGAGTCAAAGCTCTACGCCTCCGTCAAGGAGAAGATGGAGGAGATGCAGCAACACAACATGAGCTGGATAGAGGTGAGACACACCCTTACTGAGCCGTAAATCGTACGATTTACGCAAAGACAGTACAATATTTTACGTGTACAGTGTACAGGGTGCTGATGGGGCTGCCCCGCTTGTGTAGTGCATCTGGCATGTTTGCAGAGGCCCGGGTAGACTGCTTCAACGCTACCATGCGTAATCAGTGCGCATCGATGCTTATCAGGGCGCGGGCCAGCTCCAAAAGCATCCTGAGCATGATAGCAGGCTGCCTAGATTCGCCCTACATGCGTCTCTGTGCCAACCTGCATGTATCCTCTGATGTGTAATTTATAATAAAAATATATTGTGTCTTTAGCTATAAGTACTAACACATACATATATAGTTTTAAGCCTACTAACTAAAATGAGTGTGATATATGTATAATAAATATAAATATATAAAATATACATACATATATGTATGTATGTATGTAAATATTATAGCTTGCACGCACGCCGGTAGAATAACCCCAAATATGCAAGTGTTCCAACACCGGACCTTATTGGAACACTTGCATATATATATATATATATATATATATATATATATATATATAAGGTCCGGTGAAACTTCTACCGGCGTGCGTGCAAGCGACGACTAATGAATGTTGATGAAGTGAAAGAGGTTTGTCAGAATCGTGGCAAGTGGCAACTCTGGTAGGCCTACCCCACCGGGTAGGCAATAGGCAATACTCGTCAAAACAAACAACTTTTAGTGATCAACTCCGAAATATCGAGAACAATAACAGCCAAATAAACAATATCAGTCAGTTACCAAACTGTAGAAAGGTCAAGAGCTGGTCCCGCCCTCTCCGCTTTGGTTGGCCACGTTTGCGTTAACCGTCGCGTCGAAGCCAGTCAGTGGCGAATTTTGCCGACTAGTCTGGGCACATACGGCTTATGTAGCCCGCCCAATTCCACTTCGGCTTAGCGGTTGCAGCTCGAACATCGACAGTTTTGGTCCTGGAGCTATGAACTTATTTTTATTGCACGCGTTTTAAAGTGACAAAAATACCATTCCATTCCTCGTGGTAGAGGAATTTAATTACGACGATTTATTAGGAAAACAACTGGCGACTCAACCCCAAAAAGTTGCCGCGGAAACACCAGCAATTACTGACCCATCCCCTAACTTCGCAGGTGCAATTCCTGAAGAAGGCCGTAGATATCCTGTGCCAGTGCCGGCAAACGCTGATGTACACTTACGTCTTCGCCTACTACCTGCGGAAGAATAACCAGTCCGTCATCTTCGAGGACAACCAGCGGGATCTCGAATCGGCTACCGAGACGCTCTCGGAGTATCTTGAGCGAGACATCACTAGCGAGAACCTTGCCGATATCAAGCAGAAGGTTCAGGACAAGTACAGGTGAGGGACTTTAATATGTAGGACGCTGTACACAAGAGTCATCTTGCTTTAAACAGCGGCATCTAGAATCTGGTATCGAGACGCTCTCGGAGTATCACTAGAGATAACCTCGTCGATATCAAGTAGAAGGTTCAGGCACGTACAGACCGGAGATTTTAATCTGTATGACGCTACAGGACTCATCTTCCTATTACCAGTGGGTATAGAGTCTGCTACTGAGAGAGATGATTAACTCCTGAACTGCCCTCGCGGAATGGAACGTATAGGTGGCCCATACTAAGTTGGACACAGATCTGTGTCGCGCCAGACGGAAACAAATCGAGGTTTGTTCGTGTTTAGAAAAAAATAATTGAAAATAAGTGAAAAAAAGAGGTTGGGCCTTCGTACGTTTTTTCATAGCAACTTTTCACGAGGCTTGTTTTTGATTATTTTTTGCAATTTTAAGCACGCTTAAACCTCGATCTGTGCCCTCTATACGTATTGGTAAAGGTTCTCATAGCTGGTGGTGCCACCCCCGGTTCCGGTATCATTTTGGCCACTGTGATCCGTGATGTGGTGGCTCGGAACAAATCTATGATAATCCAGTATATTTAAAAAAAAACATCTGGCACGGCTAGCCAGAGGTCGCGGGTTCAAGTCCCGGCATGGGTGGAATTTTTAAATAGGTTTTTAAAATTGTCCTCAGCACGGGTTAGTTAACGCAACAAAAAGAATATAATCCAGTATATTGTTTATAAATTAACTACTCGTACGTTTGTATGGGTACTGTCGCCGAGGTGCCCCTTTAAGTTTGGCAACTGTGCAAACGGGGAAGTGATCCCGGCTCCTCTCGGTTGCAGATACTGCGACAACCGACGCAAGGTGTTACTGGAGCACGTCCACGAAGGCTACGAGAAGGACTGCTGGGATTACACAGAGTAACGCGTTCCCTCTCGCTCGCACCACTCACCCTCTCACTCGCACACATCGGCGCTACTGGCAGGAACTGCGCCCCTATTGAACGACGGAATGGGGCGTGTTAAAAGAACATCGAGTTACAGTCAGTCAGGGTAACTTTGTCAGTTCGAAGCTTCATTTTGCTAATTATCGCCGCGGTTTTGTAACTATCGTAATTAATTAGTTACGAAACCTGCACGAAAGAGGACTTTAATATAAAAATAACCATATAAATCCATAAGAAACCATAATGTAATTCTATTTTCTGGTTGTGCTTATTGCAGTGCAGTATTCGTATTTTCTTTTTGTTTTTCTATCGAAGCTTAAAAATATGAACAATGAAGATATAAATCTTTCCAGACATTACAATATATATACTATAAAGTTATCCAACTAAATCAAAGTTACCCAGGTTGTCTGTTCGCTAGATGGCGTTGTCGATATTTTTTAAATTTTCCGGTCCTACACTGCAAGGACAAGCTGCGCAAGCAGGCCGAACAAAACAAAGCAGGTTTGGTCAAGTCACGTTAAAAAAATCCACTACGTCATTTTTTTAACAGTCTCATTAACTATGGTGGTTTATGGCCAACTAAGTTTGCGCTCGCGTGTGCTCCGGCTCAAGCGAACAAGTTGCGTATGCTTAGTTAGCTATAAACCACTAAGGTCGTTATCGTGTAGGGGCTCTGGTGGGCTCAAACGTTCTACAATACTTGTAGAGGACTTTAGTGTGTTCAGTCTTTGAGGTAGCGGATACTTAAAATTCGCGTGAAAGTAGGGTAACGCCAGCCAGATGGAAAACTTAGACCGTATATAGGGTGGTAATTAGAGATGGGACAATAAGGAACTATTACTTTATATATTGTTAAATTTGTTCAGGTCAATAAACATTTTCATTTTTTATCCGAATTTTCGTGGATACTGGAAAACCGTTCTTAGGAAATCACATCTAAGTTGGAGAGCAATTATAAACAGCAGTCACAGATTTTGGAAAAATAGTCAGTCGCGAAGAAAGATGCCATTTAATTTTGCATTGTTTTATGGTGTCATTTGATGCTGCAGATGATAATGATCAAAAGTAGATACTAAACCAACTGATGTTGAAGTACTCGTCACTTCAGTCTACTCGTGACCACGGTAACTGCAACGTTACCGAAAGGTCGGAAATAAAAATACATAATTAAGTTTTCCTACTAAACCATCGCGGTTAGACCCGTTAACTGTATACCTATGAGGTAGAACACTAGAAAAGTTATCTGACCTTTCTGGACAAAACTATATTTGTATATTCAAGTTCTTTCAGCAGCTATAAAATAGTCCCCCTCTGCCCTTTCTCAAATTACCACCCTATATATTGTAATTGATTTATCCAAGAGCAACTCCTACATATATTGTGTAGGTAAAAATGACATTTAAGACGCTGAAATATGGATCACATCTTTAAACCTAGGTAGCTTTAAACACTTGATCCAATATCTCTGGCCGTTCATCACAAAGTGGTGGCAATTTACAGAGTTTGGAAAATAATGGTGGCAACAAGACATTGGGAAAAACAAACTAGTTTTGTTCTCAATTAGTCAGGTTCAAAGTAGGTTTTCCTATCAGTTAGGTCCACATTCACACACACTTCACGCCGCCACGCTGCGCCCTCTAGGTTCACACACATATATATATATTCACATATATCTTGTTTCTATAATAGCTCTATAAGACACCTTCGTCAGATATCCAGTCGTGGTCATAGTCTTGTATAGTAAAATTATTAGTATTTTAAATATTAAATTGTAAACGATACAAACTAAAATAAACCTTAAGTACTTGCGAAGTTAGAGACTATAATACAAGGGCAAAAAGCCCATTCACTTGACGGCCCGGATATCACACGGGGTCGGGCTTTTTTGTACTAATATGGCAGCCTCTAACAATTTAAGGTTTAATTTAGTTTGTATCGTTGCGCCTGCGCGTTAACGGCCCGTTGCAATGAGGATAGACCTTAACAATGTAAAAAGCCTGTTGTAGATTCGTAACCTATGACCACGACTGTACGTCTCTATATACCTCCTCAAACGACTGCTCTTTACTTCTCCATGTTTTGTGTGGTGAGTGTGAACTATTGCCAACTTTTTATCCCAAACCAGAATTTATATGTGAACGAAATTCATAGAATAATAATAATAATAATATTTGTGTCTATCGGAGACGTTTTGTTTTTCGTTTCACAGGGCATAATAATATGTGCAGGTTCACAGCCCAGGTACAAGCGAGTTTGTGAACTCAGCTTAGTATAACCATGGTATATTGGTATAGAATTATTGTATATCGTGTAATATAACTTTCTCATTGTCTACCTTAAAAGTGAGTTTATTTACATTGTATTTTTGGTTCGCATAATCATCATTTAAGTTTATGATAATAGTAATTCCGTATTTAAGTTGATTATTCATGGTGGTAGTAAGTGTTCGCTCATCTTGTCTCATTGTATTTTCATGTTTCGTGGAGTAAGTATGCCTGCACATATGCTGCACCCTGGTCCTTATTGTTTCTATAATAAAAAAAATTATAAATAAGTTTCACGTTTTCAAAGATTCATCGATCTCCCGTAAGAACTTTATAGGAATTACATAAATAGATATGAGTCCATATAGTTTTTTTATTGTAATATTTTAGAATAATTTCGGTATACACTGATACTTATATGTTAAATGTCAGCGTTCTGTAAATCGCTTAGTGTAGAAAAAGTTTTTTTTAACTCTCTTAAAATTTCTAATAAGTATCACAAAGACTTGGTTCGAAGTCTTGTATAAATGATGTGAATCGAGTGTGTATCCATCTTATGACTGACTCAATCTGGAACGATTAAGATATTTTTTCATGAAAAATATAATTTATGTAATTAAAATCACAATGACAATTCTCCAAATTTATTAGGTAATAAAACACTTTTTGTTATAGTGTGCTTTAAAAAATATATTTAAAAAAAGGTTTTAAGTATAACGTGAATTGGGATTAACATTTTATAATGATGAACTGTGATCGAATTTTAGATCGGCGCCTAAAGGCTTATACTAATCTTTTTGGAAAATCGGCGTGTTTTTTTTTACATATGAGCCAGCCGTCTGGTTGTCCGATGGAAAAAAAGGGGTTGGGGGTATAAGTTCATGTAGCCCCTGTGCACACTCCCAGCCGACACAAAGATTACTTTAAATTCGTGAACTAATTTTGTGTCAAAGAATTTGGAGTTTACGATCTCATTTTGGACGTTTTAAAACCATTGACGCTTCATCATCCGGCCATCTGCAGTAAGCCTATATTTTATTTTTCCCATAAAAAAATCCTATTTACTCGTACCTTCCATAGATTCCATTGTTTGGCAGCGTGCCAGGTCTTCCAATTCCGGCTCATGATGATGATGAAAAAGGAAATTATGATCTTATTGGAAATCATCATCATCATCAGCCATTTGACGCCCACTGCAGGATATAGGCCTCCTTCGTGGTTTTCATAACCATGAGGGGTTTTGCCATAATCGCCATGCTTGGCAGGCGGGTTGGCGATCGCAGTATGCGGTTGGAATCTCAGGAAGACGCTGCTGCCCGTCTCCTGGTAATTGATTATTGGAAATGCAATGTGGAAACTACTTCTAGCTTCACATATTTCGTACTATTAAACTGTCTGACCAACTTTTTCTATTCCTAAAGCATAGCAGAAGTTCTTAGTGAAGAACACACCTGAAATACCTAAACATTGACTCTAAATAAAGTCAACCTAACTAACAAGTTTGTCTTAAATCATGGACTAACAATGTTCGGGATGTAATGTAGCGTAGCCTCCGCAGGCTGGGTAGCTACTTGGTTAGAAGTGGTAACGCTTAGATGACTTAAAATCATAGTAATGTGGGTTAAAATACTAAACCGGTTGGAAGTGCTTGGCTTTTGTGAAACCGACCGAATATTTTCAGAACTCTCTACAGTTAATTCTTCTAGTTATGAGAAATGGTTTCTCCATTATAAAAAAATAATATATTTGTTCACGCAAAGACTCTGCAGCTTTCTTTCACTTTCACGCAGTAAGCCGAGTCACTTCCGATTGTTTGGCTCTATTTGGACCCTCTATTTTTGAACGTCTAGCCGTTGGAAGTGCTTGCAAATGTAAAATAAATCTCGCGCCACATATCCTCGTATGTTCGGTATAGTAATTGTGCATAGGTTGGTCGCACTGCCACTTACACTCATTGTTCTATAAGGAGCTTGCTGTATGGGTGTTCACATAGTGAACTAGATGATTTAGATTGTCCACGAACCAAAACCTAATTAATAAAATTATATAAAAACCAGAAACTCTGTCGGGGAATTTATGATTGAACACACATACGCGTTTGTACATATAGATGCTGTAAAAATATTTACGTATATGTTTAAAGTATATTGATATACATTAATGACTTTGATGAGCATCTAGTATGTGTGAGGTATGTTAAGGACACAGTTGTTTTTAAGTATAAGACGGAAATAAAAATAGTAACATCGAGTTCTCATCTTTCTTCTTATTTGATACCAATCCAAATAATCCTGGCACCACGCAAACTATCACATGAGAGAAGCATTCACATACGAAATTGAGCCTGAGCTTCAGTCACACAAAGGTCACTTTTCTAACATATTTGCTATCTAGGGCGAGTCTACTGTTAAAAATATAAGGACATTTTCCTGTCGCAGGGACGCGCTGGCGCCGTCACCCACAAGACCTAGCAAAGCCTAGCTTAGTAGACAATGCTGGTGAGCAACCACTCTGTTCGTAGACTTGTAGAGTTGACTCAGCCTTTGTAGATGCTCGGCCTATTTCATTTAGAGTTTAATTCATAAAGCGGCAATCATTCAATTGAAACAAATTTTTGCGCAGGCTCTCAAACAAAGCAACTACTCGGATTGAATACTAGAAGAAAATCACACAAGTGGATAGAGACTAATGAATAATTTAGATGCTTTAGTTAAGACGGTATCGATAACCATCACGGAACTGTGTAATTTATAAAAATGTATAGAAAGAGTTTTATATTATAAATAAACAAAAACCAAAATAAAAATAGACAATGCTGTTTTATTGCGGCAGTGAGTATCGCCGCAGCTTGGGCGAGAAGTCGGTACTTTGCAGCGGAATAAAACGAATGTGTAAAGCAGTCAAGTTCTATATTTTATCGTTACTTAATTTATTTTGTACAAACTTCAACAATATATATAATAAATACTCAATTAAACTTCTATCATTCAGCAAACTGAACTCACTTTTTTGTCGTAGTTATAGGGTATTTGAAACGGAAATTCAAAACAATAATACAATGATATTCAATAACTTATTGTCTAAACTTAATTAAACACAACTTTTGTTTTGTGCAAATATACCTAATTGTAAAATGTTTGGTTTGACCAACACAAAATGTAACGAACATTCGTCTCGTACGTAAGTAGGACACGATCGAACACAAGAGAGAGGTGTACTGAGTATGGGGCGCGCGAGCGGGGGCGCAGGGGCGCATACGCGTGCCGCGGGGAATCGGGCGCGCGGACGCGCTCCCTTCGCGCCGGCGCTCGCGCGCGCCTTTGCGAAACGAACCGACACAAGTACTGTTAAACACTTTCCGCAGTGGAGCGGACCTTCCGTCGAGCACACTTTAACGTTATTGCTTCAAGCTTATTACGTATCGCGGCGATAATCGCAGATATCATTATAGTTACAATAGGTAGGTAAATGTGTGGCGACGTGCTGGTGGGATCTACCCGGCGATAAGCTCACAATATTTACACAAGAGTAGAAAATTGACCACATCCGAAGATAAATTACAAAAATTCAATGTTTTTTTTTATTATTGTGCTATAAAAGTCTAACTAAAGTTCATAGCACGATGTGAATACATCCTTACGTCTCGAGTTCCGCCCGAACTGGCAACGCGCGAACATTCTAATGACAATACGACTGCGCTAGTTCCGTTTTCTAGAGAGCTGGTTTTATAATCACATAAATTTAAACAAAACTCTTTTATAATATCTACCTTACTCGGTAAGGGACGTTCGATCTCTTAGGTAATATCAATAATCTTATTGCTAACTATCATTCAGGTAGCCAAAACGGTAGGTCGTTTGAACTTTATTAAAATTATTGGTTTTGTTTGTAATCCAAAGGTCGGAGATTAATGCGGTTTTTTGAAGCAGTACCAGGCCGCTCGATGACGGGTTTCATACGATATCTCTAAGTTGCAGCGGGAGGCGACTGGCGCTACGTCGTCGTGCGGACGTGCTGCGGGCACCGTGCGGACGCCGGCGGGGAAGTGCCCGCGGCCGCCGGATTGCGGTGAGTGTCCCGACACTGCCCGCTGCTAGCTAATGTAAACCAGGGGAAGTGATTACATTAACTACCCGGAGAGTGCGCGTTACATAAAATGGCTCGACTCCTATTACGCGTACTGAATTAGGACGGAAGTGTATTCTGGTACCGATTTCACAGCTGAATTAAGCTTACATAGATAACGTTGCAAAAATTTCTCTAAACTTTCTTAAACCTCGAGGAAACAGTGAGGTCTCGCCGGCCTCGTAAATAGAGAATACAACATAACGTTATTTTGGTATAGTAAGAAGCTTATAAACTGGAACTATTAAAAACTATCATGGACAAAATTGATATGAATCGGCGTAGCCATTGCTTTTTCTTAAGCGTTAATTAGATACAATTATGCTAACGTCCGACGCGGGCATCGGGCGTGTCGATGATGTCACAACTTGGAACGAAAATGTGTAAGGGGCCACGCTGCGCGGCGCGACCGCTGCCTTGACGGCCGGTCGTCGCCGGACTCTGCTTTACTCCACATTGTATTACACCATTTTGGGGAAGGAAAATGATATCGCACAATTAGACTCGCTCGTTATTTGAATGTCCTCGCCTTATTCGACTCTGCTTATTGTTAGAATTTACAGACAGACAGTGATATTTATCAAATACAAAAATAAGCTTTTAGAATTTCTCCAACTTTATCCGATACCTTACATTACATTATTAGTGATTAAACGTAAACGAAGCATGCTGATCGTCTCTTAAATTAAGAGGCTTTCATTTCAGGGACAGGTTTAACGCGACAATTTTATACGAATCAGTACAATAATTATACACTCGCGCGAACATCGGTCGCAAAACAACAGTCTTGAAGCTTCGGCCACGCGAATACAAAAAACAATGTCTTCAAATATGCACAGATAAGGTTTCGTCAATCCACATTGAACGGAGTGGACGCGTAGTGGCAGTGATCAGTGATCACGGGGCGCTCGCGCGCCGCGCCCCCTCGCCGCCGGCCGACAGTAACTATGTACACGTGAAATATCTAGCGTAAAAAAGTAATTAAGTGCGCTTGGGTGGGCTCAAGAGCTCAGGTAGCGGTGCGGGCAGCGGCAGGGGCGAGTCGACCAGCGGCAGCAGCGCGAGCGCCAGCGCGGGTCAGACGGGCGCGGGCGGCGGTGCGGGCTCGGGCGGCCGCGGCGCCGCGCCCGCCGCGTGCAGCACCACGCGGTGCCCGTTGGGCGTCACGGCGTCCAGCAGCACGGCCGTCGCGTGGCCCGCGCTCTCGCCGCCGCCGCCGCCGCCGCGCCGGTGCCGCCGCCACGCGTGCTGGATCAGCCGCGCGCAGTACTCCTCGCGCTGCCGCCACAGCGTGCTCGACACCGGCTCGTAGCCCGCCTCGTCCGGCCGCCCCACCTCCAGGTCGCCCGTCTCCTCTATCGGGTTGCCCTTGCGCGCGAAGAAGTCCTTGGTGAGCGCGTCGAGGATGTCCACGCAGAACATCATGTCGCCGCGGCAGATCGGGATGTCCATCGAGATGATCTTGTACTTGTTGGGCTTATGGATCTGTAGCGGCGGCTCGAGGACGTCGAGGAAGTCGGAGAGCTGGTCGTAGCGGATGTACTGCGTGCCGTCGGGGTCGAAGCGCTGCCAGATCTCGTAGTACATGTCGTAGTCGTCGTCGGTGAGGCCCTCCTGCACGTCCTCGGTGGCCTGCGAGTAGTTCTCGAGGATGACGGCGATGTACATGTTGATGACGATGAGGAAGGAGATGACGAGGTACGAGAGCAGGAAGGTGATGCCGATGGTGGCGGAGCCGCAGTTGCCGGGGTAGCCGCGCTCGTTGTCGGGCAGGTCGCACTCCTCCTCGTTGATGATGCCGTCCAGCACGCCGTCCCACCCCGCTGACGTCGACATCTGCCCGAGAAACACGTACGTCACTTACTGCGCAACGATTATCAAACTTATAATTAGTGAAAGGAAAAACTGGCACGGATTAGTTTTTAAACTGAGAATGGTATGGAATATAATGGATTACAGTGTGTATAGTATCAAATATAGGATTTTCACCTGTCCTTTTATCCCACTCATCTGCCAAGGAAAGGAGATATAGAGATCTTGCAGAAAGTAAAGGTCGCGTACCTGGAACAGCAGTATCATGCTCTGCACGAAAGTCTTGAAGTTGTACACGTCGTCCAGCCCTCCCTTGTTCTTCACGTGCATGAAGAAACTCATCCCGAATATGGCGAAGATGAACATAATCAGGAACAGCAGCAGACAAATGTTGAACAACGCTGGAAGGGACATAGCCAGAGCGAAGAGGAGCGTTCGGATGCCTTTGGCGCCTTTTACAAGTCGCAGCACTCGACCGACCTTCGCTACTCGTACCACCCTGAGCAAGGTTGGCGATACGAAGTACTTCTCTATGATGTCGCTCAGCACCAAACCTGGGGAGGAAACGGAAATGTTAGACTGGCATGAATATGGAATAAGGTGTCTAAAAAAAGTATGTTCGTTCACCACAGCTAGTCACTTCAGCTATTAAGTTGTAGATAAGACTACTCCTATAATTCAATTCAATTCAATTCAAATATTTTTATTCATTATAAAAACAAAATGTTTACTTATTGAACGCTATTTTTTGAACTTAGAACCTAGGGCCAAGATCCTAGTCCCCAATTTAATTTATGCCAAAAACGGCCGTTTTCGCCAAAAACGAAATTGTAGCCTAGATTCTTGAACCTAATTTCTAAGCTGTAGGTTCTAAAAATTGCTGTCCAACACAGACATTTTTGTCGTTCACTTTTTTGCAAAAACGGATTGTGAAAGAAGATATGATTTTTTTGTTCATTGGCGGCGCTAGTTAGCCCTTGTTAGCCTCTTAAGACTGTTCTTACGTGGAGCATGCTGTCTCGCTCCCAAGTTTTTGATCATTGTATTAGAACGAGTAAACTTTGCTGTCTCGCTCGCACGATTTAAAATTTTGTAACACTGTGATAACATGAGTAATCTTTTCATAAATGTGTTCTGAGGGTTTGATGCTTAATTAAATTACGGACATTTTAAGTATATTTTTGTTTTCCGATGTAGTTTTTAATAAAGAACAGTTGTTTCCAAAATTATTAATTTTGGACTCAAATTTTCTAAATGAAAAACTTAGTACAGAATAAGAAAAATATGCCTTGAACATCCGCAATTTAATTATCCATCAAAACTTCAGAACACATTTATGAAAAGATTACTCGTGTTATTACAGTGTTAAAAAATGTTAAATTATGTAAGCGAGAGCATTCTCCACGTAAGAGCAGCCTTAACACATTTTTGAACCGCGTCGGAGGTAATTCTAATATATCTTGAGTAATCTTGTTGTAGAACCTTACACCGTGCTCCATAAAGGATGTAATAACTTTCGCAAGTCTAAATCGTGGAAATGACAATTTAATACCTTCGAAAAATTTAACAAACCACTATTTATAAATATTAAAGAAATAAAAAAGATTATTATTATTAAAGATTATTATTATATATTTATTTCTAGTATTAACATTATGTTTGCTACCAATATTTTTGAAGGCTTTGATATTTTTTCTAACGAACATAATATTTTCATAAGTGTATTGACTGACAACTAAGATGTTAGTTTCTTTAAAGAAATCTCTTAGCTAATCTCTACTACCGTAAACGTAATCTACAAGAAATTCTCCGCGACGGTCATCTTAATGCTTTATACTTTCATGCTGCAAGATGCTCTAAGCATTGTGAGCTATCTCGCCATGTATGTTTAACTGCTTATGAAGCGATGAAATTCAAGCTTAGTTCATATTACACAAAATGCTAAATACTGTAGAAAAGTTGCACTCACTGAGTATAGAAAACATGACGACGACGAAGTCAAACCAGTTCCAAGGATCGACGAAGTAGTGGTATCTGAGCGCAAAGATTTTGGACATGCACTCGGAGCTGAATATGACAATGAATATCATATTGAGGTAATCCAGGACAACGCTGAAGCTGTCCGACTGCTGGTAGTGGTCCAGTGTCATCGTCAACATGTTCAGGCCGATGAACAACATGATTATCATGTCGAATTTCTTGTCGGTCACTATCTCGAATACTATCGCCTGCGGTCGCCACTGGAATTAATGGAAAAAGCGTTAAAAACATGAAAGTAAGCATAGGTATGTTTTTTAGGATTTCGCCAATACTTTTTCAGGAAAAGATGTCATGTTAGAGTTCATACTTCCGTAACTTTCTTAGCACTTTAATAGTCAGTTAGCTTTTTAACAAATTATTGATCGAAGTGACCAACAACCATGATGTCAGATGCAACAATAGGATAGACAAAATGCGTACTTTTGGTCTGGGAATAGCCTTCAGCGGTTTCTTAGAGCCCATTTTCTTCATCGCATTGTAGTATTTCTTCTGATCTTCAGTCATGAACATCTCGAGACTGCCGCCTGCTTTCTTCTTTTGCTCGTTGAAGTTGTCAATGATCACACCGATGAACAGGTTCAGGGTAAAGAACGAGCCGAAGATGATGAAGAAGACGAAGTAGAGGTACATGTAGATGTTCGTCTCTCGGATTGGTTGGCGGCCGACCTGCAAAGGGTATATTTATTTAAATACAATAATATTCCACATCCACACGACATAATTAAGGATACCCAGCGCTTTGGTAACCGGACAAGGACATCAACATCGAGCAACACCCAAACCGAGGCCATTTGTACGAATTGAAGTATGGCGTCCCCTAGCGGGAATCGAACCGGACCCCTGTTGATGTTGGTGTATTTTATTATTTTAGAGAGTGCAACAAAATCCCCATATACATGCAAAAATGGGGGTTTACACTCGTCAATACTCGTCAACTTTTAGGCCGACTTGCACCACTAAGTCGCCAATTAAATCCAATTTTGTATAAAGAATTTTAGTTCAATGCTATTTAAGCCACGTTTAAGAAAGTGGTGCAAGTCTGCATTACAATGGAAAAAACATCAGATACGAAAAAAATACGTACAAAATACGTACATTTTCCTGATCGTACGTGGTGTATGATTTTGGTGACATTCTAGATCTACACTGTTAAACCTATTCAGTATGTTATTGATTGTTTGTTACCCGTTTTACACACCAATAAAGTAAAATAAAGTAAATATATCACACATCAGGCTGTTATGTTTTTCGCGATTTCAAAGTCTTCCCCATAGTTAAAGTGGTTCTTATCGACGAGTAGAACCTCCCATTATCGGCCGCATACGGGGATTTGGTTACACATTACACCCTGTATGCATAGCTGGGCACCGTTAATCAAATAGTTAACTTTGTTACTTAATCGCTAAACTTTTACTAAAAAAAGGTTAACTTATTTAAACGTTAAAGTGTTACATTTCGGAAGATTTAATGCAAGTTAACGTTAATCCGTTTACACGTGATAAAATTGCATTTTTATGTCGTTGCTTTAGGTTTCTCAAAGGCGGCCACGGAGTTTCGTCCCTAGTGGAACTGGAATATGGATATGGTTTTTCGTCCGTAGTGGAACTGGAGTATGGATATGTTTTTAATTTGCAAAGTACACTCGTTCTTTATAAATACACACACAAACACTGCACAGACGCAAACGGCTTTAATTTCAGACATCTTTGTCAGCTAAATAATCTTTAATGTTATAGCAGCCCTTTTGGCACAAAGTGTGCTTTACACACTTTTTGAACCGCGTGTGCAAACTTATTATATCTTCAGGGATGTTATTGTAGAAACGTATACAATGCATCGTAAATGATTTTGTTATTATTATTCCTAGTATTTACATTGTGTATAAAATATCAGTAACTTTAGAACTTTAGCCATATTAGGTATGGCTACCTACAGTTCTAAAGTTACTGATATTTTTCCTGACGAAGATAATATTCTCATACATGTACTGACTAGCAACTGTCAACTGCCTAGCTTATAAATGAATCTGAGCGCTCTCTGCTGCAAACCCGACCCCACAGTAGTATGCATTAGGACATAATACTATGCAAGTAACTAAAATAAACAAGCCTAGCAGTTGCGAAGTCAGTTAATTCCCGGATTATTTTGACTCCATACGCTGCCGAACCTTTGCATCAATTGTGATACCTAGAAATACAGTTTCTTCTACAAGGTCTAGTTTGTCATTCCCCAATATAGCGTTGCTGTCAACTAGTTTGACATTTGGTAGAGTAATCTTTATACATTCTGTCTTTTTTAATTTAACAATAACTTATTAGACGTGAACCAGTTTAGTAAGAGAGAGCATTATTTGTATCGTCAATGTTATTTTCTTGTCTCTTAATTTTAAAAATAAGTGACGTGTCGTCTGCAAATCATATTATCTCTGACATGTTTTGAACCATAAACGGCAAATAATTTACATATACGAAGAAAAGGAACGGCTCCAAAATAGATCCTGTGGCACTCCTATGTTAGTGCCACAGTGCCACTCCACCCTGACGATTTAGTTCTATTTATGTCACCTTTTTGAACCCTCTCTTCTAAATATGATCTCATAAGTTTTAGGCTCTGAAAAGTACACAAACTCCAAAAAGTACCTAGTTAAAACGAACAAAATACTCTAATGTAATGAAACTTAAGAAAAAAAACAAACAAAATACTCCTATGTAATGAAACGGTCAAAAGAATCATACGAAAATTAAATTTCTTCGCATTTTTCTCACTCACATGCGCCGGCAACACATACAAAGTATAGTCGACAGCAGTTTCAACCTTTATATTTTTGTGGCAAAATCATCCGTAACGTAACTGAGTAGAGTGTACGCGTGGAAAGATTGATTGGATGTGGGTAATGGATTAACGATTAACAGACTCAAGGAAATTTAACGGAAGTTAACTAGGTCGTTAACATTTTTCAAAGTTAACTTAAAAGTTAATCCTTAAGTTGAAATGTTAACTTCGTTATGTTAACGCCCAGCTATGCCTGTATGTGTATTCACTTAGTTACTCATTCAGTCTAGCTGATGATGACAGTTTTGTCGTCCCGAGTATGGCTGGAAGGAAGAAGTTACTAAGGGCCATGAGCGAGCTCCAACAAGGCGACTAGCAGGAGACTGCGAAAAACAGATGGCGACTGTTTGTCTTGGAGCCCCATCCTGCTTCGGAACGCTGAGCCAACAAAGTAAGTACCATTGTACAATTGTCTGTGTAGTATCTCTTGTATAGTTATTTAACATAATGCATATTATAGCAGGTATGTGTAATGTGATCATTAGTACTTACGCTTTACTCTTTATATCTTAAGCCAACTCTATTTTTTAAAATAATAGGTAATCGGTAAGTTTTTTTTCGAGTGAATCAACAATCAAATTCACAATTAACAAAAAAAAATTTTGTTGAAAAGAAAAAGCACCACTCAACACATCCTCTGCCTACCGCAGTTCAAATAGCATTGAAAAAATGACTACCACTCGTGGTTGTATGGAAAGTTACGTTTGTCATCCATCAATCAATCGTTTATGGTGATGTCATGAGAATGTTGTTGCTGGTAAATGTAATTTGCTAAGGTACATGACACCCTGCAAGGGTACTACAATACCTATTTTTTTTATTTATACTACAATATTTATCTCACTTAGAAAGAAGTTAACGTTAAAATTGTGAAATATTAAACCTAAGTAATAATTTTAAGTTATTATGAATGGTTATTATTAATATTAATCTTAAATAAAAAAATATCCTTAATTTCATAATCAGTCATAAATTACATTATTATATCATTAGTCATATTTTTAGGGTTCCGTAGTCGACAAGTAACGCTATTTTATAAGGCTATTTTATATCCCGGAAAAATTCATATCAAAATTACGACGCGAATGAAGTCGCGGGCGACAGCTAGTCTTCGATCAGTCTATCTGTCATTGTAATATTCTTGTAGTGAGTAGTAACGTTTTTTTGTTAGATATTTACTAAGGGCAGATATTTAGGGCAGGTTAGATATTTGAAGGCTTTTATTTTATCTAAGATATAAAATTTCATATTCGATAAACTCAAACGGCAACTGGTCCTTGAGTTAATGTTGGCCCGGACTCTTATACACTTTTTTTGTAGAGTAAAGAGTGGTTTTGGTTTTGCGTCCGTGCTATTCCCCCAGAGTCTTATCCCGTATCGAAGCCAGGCTTGTGCGTAAGCGTAGCGGTTTGTAAATCTGTTGGTTTTTTTCATTCGGATAGAGCGTAAACAAAGCTAGATAATTTACTAGTTACTTTTCATACCTACATCTTTCAGTTTAAGTTGCTGTCTATTGTTATGCCTAGAAGGCAATGTGAACTTAGAGTTTCTATTGTCGTTTTATTGTATTGGTAGTAACTTTTGTGCCAACTGCAGTAAAAAACTGTCGCTTACCTCTCTGGAGTCGATGGCGTCATTCATGATCTGGATCCAGCCCTTGAAGGTAGCGACTTGGAATAGGCACAGGTATGCTTTGCCCACGTGGTCAAAGTTCATAGGCGAGTTCTCCCACGTGTAGTTCTCCGCTACGCAAGCGTTGGAGTCTGGGATGATCTCGTGGCTCAGCGTCGTGTGATTCAGGTCCACGCACTGCCAAACGGTGAGAGATAAAAAGTCAACATTGTCTAACCAGCTCACAAATATAAGGCTTTGTTTTAACATAATATGACGCTTCTAATGGTATATAATAGTGTACAATTATTTATAAAAAACATATGTATTTTGCAAAAAGCCTTTACAAAATTTTGTTTCCGCTGTGCTGTAAAAAACTCTATTCATGGTTTGTGGCCCTCTTGCATTCAAGGAGCGATATGTAATATACTTTGCAAACAAAGTCTCTAGTACATACCGATATCGAACTAACTCCGTTAGAATGCGAGAGCAGCGTGCTACCGATGCATGCACTACCACCGATAGATTCATTGGTCATTGCTAATATCAAGCAAAGAACTGCAGGAAATTGTAATCACCACCGCAACCACCAACGATAATCTGTATTATTGGTGAAAGTGTCCAAATCCTTATTGTTCATATAGAAATATCGATCAAGGAGCACCGAGTGCGCCAGGCCAAGTTCTCGGCACGATTTACACGAAACCGTTCGAGCACTCTTCGACCCCCCTCTATCTTTGAAGCCAGTTATGTCACATGACTAAAAACTTGCGGAGTAGTTAAGGTTACCAAATTGAATGATTACACAAAATTTTACGCTTCCAGCTTCTATAGCTTAGAAGAAGTGGGGGTCCAAAAATTGCAATTTTTGGCACTCATTGGCTCACTCACTGCTGGATCATCAAAAGTCTAGGGTACTTCTAATTGAACTAGAGATTTGAAATTTATATAGATTTTATTGAGTAAGTAACTAAAAGTAAAGTGACCGTGTTATACGAGGTCGTAATTTGAGAGGACCTACCTAATCCGTTGTAGATAGAGAAGAAGTTTCCTACCTATTCTAATTAATAAAATTGTCTATTAAAGTTATATCTGTATTTACAGATTTAAATATAAATAACACATTTTACTTTCATAGCGAGCATATAAACTTATTAGTACTTCATAGGTGAAGACCAATAAAAAAAAATTACGAAAATATTTTATCATATATAGGGTGACCAGGTTATACAGGGTCATAATTTGAGACGGCGTTTTAAGTGCCTAATCCGTAATGTTTAAAACTTTATAAGGAAACACCTATTTACTAAGGTTACGCATTCCTGCATTCATAAATAAAACATGTACTGACAGCAGCTAAATAAAGGAACTAAACATTATTGGGACCTAGACATATGAAGACTCTAACAAAAATCTAAAATCCTAAAAATTATATCTTTAGGGTGAACGTGTTATACAAGGTCGTATGTTGAGAGCAGAAAAAAGCTTTCTTAGAAGGTGTGATAAACAGAAAGTTAAATTAAACAATTTTCTAACCATATTGGCCATTCTTGGTCATATTACTCGTTTCTATGCTATTATGCTCTTCACCAGACTAACATTCTCAACAAAAAGATATGAAATGTCACTAAAATACAAATTTCATATAATATCAAGTATTTTTTTGGGACGAGAAGATGGCCAGTTTTTTTACGTTTACGTTTTGGTCAGATATTATTTTGTAATTACTGATTCATAACGAATTTTAATAACATGTAGAGGATTTCAAAAATTGTAGTATTAAAACGATGACAACTAACCTTGAAATACTTTCCGGCAAACAGCTGCACGCCCATGATGGCGAAGATGAGCCAGAAGATGAGGCACACGAGCAACACGTTGAAGATGGACGGGATGGCTTGCACTAGCGCGTTCACCACCACCTGCCGAGTCAAACAAAGCTCAGCGAGGTGCCGCGCGGACAACAGGTCAGTGACACTAATTCAAGCGCGATACTTTACGTTGAAGACCTAGAGAATTGAATCTTAACTTTCTCTGTGTAGTTAAACTTTAACAAAATCACTAAGGTACTAAAATTCTGTTCTCTAAGTCGCAGGTGACTAGTTGTTAAGTTCTTTGTGATGCTAAAGAATCAAATGAATATTACAAATGTTTAAAAAAGGTTTATTTAAAACGAAGCATACACATAAATGCTATAGCTACAAAACGAGACATAATCGAATTTACAAAACTTACCTGTTAGTGAGACGGAAGATGCCAACATGCGATATTCCAAACAACTTTACGACGTACACAAGATTGACTAAAAGTGCAATAAAGAGAAACATTCCAGAAAACAAAGGATTAAAAACTCTAAAACTAGCTAAAAAGGAAGAAGTCCAAGAGATAAAAGGAGACCAAAACATGACAATGGATGTAACTGCCAATGAGCCTAACTGAACCGATCTACAAGAGGATGGACGAGCCATGTAAAAGCCATTCAGGGGTGCCACTGAGGACTCGAAAATGATTCTCTATTTTAAATTACGTAATCGATCATCTACTGCCAATGAATGTCATAAAACAAATGTTAGGTACGTTTGGAAAACAGTTTTGGGTAAAAGACGGTGATGTGCAGTATCGGAAGGTGTCGATGGATCTGTCGTGTCGTGACAGTGGTGTTAGTGTGTAAGTGAGGCGCGGCAGGGTGGTACGTACCCTCATGCCCTGCATGCGACTCATTGCCCTGAGAGGCCGGAGTGCTCGGAGCGTTCGCATGGTTTTGAACGCCTGAATGCCTCCTGCGCCACAAAGTGCCGCAACGAAGTTTATAAGCGAGACCTGATGGAATCAAGGGTTCATCTTATAGAAACGCTACTCACTGACATCGTTACATTAGTATAATTTCAATTACAATAAATTATCTTGTCACCTGAAAAGATTAGAACATAGGTCTTGGTAATGTAGAAGTGCCCGTTTATAATAATACCAATATTCGTGAATGTGTGGAAACACTTTGTGAAGACTAAACGACCTCCTAAGTACAAAGAGATCAGAACAAGTCCGTTGAATCGGCCGATCAAGAAGACCATGCGATTGACGATAGGAGACAGGTTGCACACATCAAGAATTTAGTAGGTAATAGATATGGCATACAAGGACATCAAAGAACACTGTTACATTAAATATGATGCAAATCTAGAATCAAATCATAAGCGCAATAATGCGAAAATTCTTTGATGTCCCTATTAAGAAAGCTTCATAGTTAGACAGATATACAAATTCACACCAAAAGTACAAATGTGGTTTCACATTGTGTCACAGTATAGTTTCACATTTAAGGTTACCTACATCAAGAGCATTCGAATTATAAATCGTGCCATCTTCATTGCGGTTTGCATCATAACGTGCCTACTCTGATATGATTAAAAGTTTACTTGAAAATGGCACTATCTTTACAGGAAGAGTTAGTGTTGTCTCATGCACATCATAGTCATGTGCCGGTTGTGTAGTTTGAGGCCACATTCGTATTCACAATATTGAAAGATCAGGCTGAAGGGAATACGGGAGTCATTGTACACTGAAGCAACAATATTCACTGACATACAGTACGACATAGAGCTCCCACGCAGCAAGTCAGTTTGTTTTCCGCTGCGACACCAAACAATGCAAAGCTACACGATGTATAACACAGCTCATTGACAGTCAAGACACGCTTGTACCATTAATTCCTGATGTTACATGAATAAACTATGAATACTTTCAAGTATCTGAAAGTAAGGCCAGTTCAGATTCTTGGAAGCATAGTTGTTTCACCATTCTCAAGAATCAGGAGATAACTCTTGGCGTGCAGTTTTGTCAATGAGCAGCGCGCTGGCACAGACACCGAGTAGCGTGACGCGTCAGTACGTGCGCTGATCGCGTACTCACGCGCATGCCCTCCCATCTGGAGACGGCGCGGAGGGGGCGCAGAGCGCGCAGCGTGCGCATCGAACGGAACGCCGGGATGTCGTCCGCGCCCGCCATCACCGCGCCGTGGTTTACGAGTGACAACTAACACGACGCCATCCGGCGCAATACAATAGGGTCATTTCATTTGAGCTCGGAACAAACATTAAGTTATGTTAGAAAGAAGGGTAGGTTGGGTTAGCATAAAACATGGTTAGGTAAGGGGAAATTCGGAGTCCAAAGAGAGAATCCTGTGAAAAAGTTTTTATTAAGACTGTATTTGAATATCTTACTGCGAAAAGGCAACAAATCTGAGGGGAGCAGCGGGTATGTCAATCGATTGCATGACTTTGAGGAATTCAGTCCTAATCCTTCTCAATGGTATCGTGTGCGAGAGTTTTATAAAAACATTATTTGGAGACTATAGCGCCGAGGAAATTTTGCAGTCATCGTGTGTCATCTATTAAATTACAAAGTTTATTTTGATAAAACCCTGTATATAATTTACACTACTTCCAAGGCAAAGTACTTATCTGAGAGCACAACGCTAGCACACTGTGGATCGATGATTGATTCACTTCATTTAGCATCTTGGAACAATGCAATCATAATGATGGATGCATTACTTACCATGACAATGACGAAATCAAGCCAGCACCAAGCGTTCGTGAAATACTTTTGAAAGCCAAGGGCCAACCATTTGATTAACATCTCGATGAAGAAAATGACCGTGAAGATCCGATCCATGTAATACAGGATATCCTGGAGGATTGGCCTGTGTGGAAGATGTACGTCTTCTAAAGCCTGGAATGAAATAAATGAGTTTTGAAACCTGAGATAGTATATGTAGATACGACAAAGAATAATGGGAAAAGTAATCATTCTTGTTTAGTAATCAAATAATCATTCGTGTTTAACACTTTATGTCCCTTTGTATTCCACTCAAACACGGACAGTGTTTTTAGACTGTCCCCCAAAACAGTAGCCGCGTGAATGTGATACTGCATGAAGACTTACTAAAGCTAAACTGCTGAGCAAGATCATGGTGATGACAGCGGTTTCAAAGTAGGTGTTCTCGATCAGCCGGAACGTCTTCAGTCGCAACATGAACCAGCCCTGCCAGAAGGGAGACTCGTCGTCTCCCGCCAGAAAAGGGAACTTGGCGTAACAGGTATCGGGGCAGCAGTCCGCGGGCGAGTCGTCGACCACATCCTCGTCTGCTGCCACCTTAATATCCTTCAGTCCCTCTAGTTTATCTTCTTCCTCTTCTATCATTTCTGAAACATATAGCATTTAACTACGATTTCTTCGAACTATTTCTTTTGATCTTGGATGAATTGGCCGTTGTCGGATAGATGAAAAAATGAGCATTTGCGACTTCTGAATGTGATAACAAGTGGCAATAGATAGATAGTGGACGTAGATAGGCTACATAAAAAAATAATAATAAATAAAATTATATATATATAATTTTAATGTACATTTAATTTGATGTGTACTGTAACGATTCTTCTTTATAGAAGCTGGCTGGCAGAGCCTTCTCGTCTTATTTTGAATATTTTGAAGGGAATCGTTACGTTTTGTTTGAGATGTCAGTCGATCCCTAGCTAGTCTAGGGAATCGATGAAAAAGAGTACAATAAAAATTAATAATATTGCCCTTAATCCGCGTTTCAAATAAGTAGAGCGCTACATTTTGGTGCAAGCGCCGGGTATTAAAAAATAGCGTCATCATCATCATCATCATCATCATCATCATCAACCCATTATGTCCCCACCGAGGGGCACGGGTCTCTTCCCTGAGGAAGGTATAGGCCATACTCCATCACGGGGGCCAAGTCCGGATTGGTGGAGGCTTGTAGACTAGTGGCTCGTCTACTGTCAGAAGTTGTCAAGCCGCCCTAAGGCCTCTGACTTGGCTTAACGACTGCCATCTATCGACCCATCCATGCACTGAACGCGCCTTGTGTTGCTTAACCTTCGTGATCGTTTAAGATCACTCAGGCAGCCGGGGCTACGAGCGAAAACTAGCGTATTACAGTACATATACATATTAATATTGTTACTAACATAGCATGAGTGCAGTATGTTACTAACACTACGTATATGGGCATTGCCTGAAATAAATTAATACAATATAATACAAAAAAAGTGTTTGCTTTCGGATTCGGAGAGTTTCTAAAAAAAGACGGCTATTGGTAATAGTTTGAGTTTATTTACCTTCTTCTAAACCTAATTCTTCTTTGCTAGCATCCTTCTTTTCTTCGCCATCTATCGTGTCGGCTGAGCCTTTGTGACTTTCATCTTTGAACGACCTAATTTTATGACTACCGTAGGACTTTTGACTTATTGTGTCATCGTCCTGAAATGTGAAACAATAATTTAGGGTATTTTCTATTCCTAAAAAATAATAAGAATATTTTATGCTTCAGCAATGATATTAATATTCACCTGTAATGGGTATACATGATGATTGAGTTCACATTCTAACCTATTGTCTCGATGATTATCCGTAATGGCATTAATGTTATTCATCAGTATCTTCCCTTTCTTATACTTATTGTCACCTGAAATAATACCATTAACTTATTATCCACATAGTTTGTCATCTTTCTACTGTTGATTCTCTTTAAATCAATAATTACCTGGAATCGTGAATTCCATTCCATCCCCAATCGCCACTTCTACTTGGTCTTTTAGTTTCCTGTCTTTGTAGAGCACAGCGTCCTCTAGATCGGTGCCTAGCTCGAGCTCGTTGTCCACTCGTTCTGAGGAGACACAACGGCCACAGAGAGCGGCCTTTAAGCCTATATGTCGCCATGTCCCGTTGCGGATTACCAGTCGCGAGTGAGGCGCCGCCGCAGCATCCAAGCATAGAAATCAGACCAGACGCACCAATTTAGTAACTGCCATATCATTGGAACACTCCTCTAAATGCAAATAAACAATTTGTAAAGCATTTTATAAAACAAGTTGAATTTAACAATTTAATTGCAAATAAAGTATTCATGCACTAATTTAATTTTATTCATAGGTATAATACGTTATTGACCAGTTACTTAAGAATAATACTTACACTATACAGAGAGTAACAAGCTATATATACATCCAATAATGGGGATTCTACTCGTCGTAGTTCAGAGTTGTTCGTACGAACAACTTTTACTATGAGAAAAATTTCGAAATCGCGAAAAAATATCAGCTGCTCTATACATTTTTTTTTTCAATTTCCAAGACTTTTCATAGTTAAAATTGTTCGTATTGACGAGTAGACTCTGTTTCGATGTATTTGGGGATTTCATTACACCCTATATTAAGACAATTACACAAACGTGCACAACATTTACAAACACTTCAGATGATCAAGTAACAGAACAGAATACACATTATAAATAAATAGGTCGTAATTCAAGCATGGAAATCATAGGTAAACATACAAAACTCAAACAAAATGTGCGATTAATAAACCATGAAGAGGTAATGAAACGCAGTTGTCACTCACATGAACAAGAGTGTGAATACGTCAACACATCAAACTAATACTCGACAACATAGAACAGGTCTTCAATTTCTAAACTTGGATAACAAGGGCACACAGAACACACAACACAATTTTAAACATTAATTAACATGCTTTCATCTTTACATAATTTTCGTCAATGTATGTATTGCATTATAATTTTGTATTATGCTTCTGATCAAATATTTACTTTTTTATTTGTAACATTTTATCAAATTTGTTGGTACATTTCACAGGGATAGTGTCAAATACATCAATTATACTTTGCAAGCAACGATATTACAATTATAATAGCATTGTTTGTAAGTCATCACATATTTCGTATCATCGAACTCACGATTTTATGCTGAGTAACCAATGTTATGGACTTTTTAACATCTACTCAGATGTATTAAGGATGTAAATATTATAGACGAAATATGTGACGTTAACCAATGCCCATCAACTATTGACATCTATTAGCACAGTCGACAGCGTATCAACCTTTACACGCGAGTGCCCTACTCGATTATGTTACGAGCGGGTGAAAAATGTAAAGTTCGATCGGCTGTTAACTGTACACCAAATAAACAACATGCCACAAATCTGACACATAGTTCTTACCGGGTGCGTGTATTGCTATCTGATTGGTCAATTTGTTTTTAAGTATTTTGAGGAAGTCTGCTATACTTTTCTTCACCCATGCGTTAAACCTCGATATCCTGTTAAATGCTTCTGCTATTTTGTTGGTGTCCTGGTCAGCAGTTGGTGTTGATAAACTCGATGAACCAAAATTTGACAGTAACAGAGCCAAGAAGAGGTTAAGTACCTGGAATATGCAATCAAAATCTTTCTGAAATCACTTCGATTAAAGATGACAAAATACTACTCTATAATATTTACAAATAACATAGAGCTACGGATATTGTAGCGCAAATTAATACTGACCACAAGATTGCCAATAACGACAGTTGCCAAGAAAAATGGAATACAAGAGACGTCGCCGACCAACATACAGTCCCACATACTCTCTATCCACTCCCCGCAGAGCACTCTGAACACAATCATGAAGCTATGCATGAAGTCAGTGAAGTTCCACCGTGGTAAGTCGCCGTCCGGGAAGCGGTCCACGTGATCTACACAGAAAAACGTGCAGGGTTATTTTGGGCTCTTCAAGCGAAAGGGAAATAAAAGCAATTCTGTATCCAAGGCAATCGCTAATGCTGGATGCTATTTGAAAGCATAGTGAGCTAGGTTTTAAATCACAAGTTATGTCAGATTAAGGATTGTAATTTTATATCTTCGAAATCACTTACCCGACATTACTTATGAATAAGATAATAATGTTGAGTAACACTGAATCTTGGAAAGCACCTATTATTCTCATCACAACTATTTAATACGAAATACAAGCATCAGCAGGCATGCATATTTTAACTACCTACTTACAGTTTAGAAAGAACCTACTGAACCAACATCTACATGCATACCTAAACATTTAAAATAATAAATGTCAAGTGTTGCGTAAAAAGGCAATGGTAGTAAGGATAGGGGCAGACTCAAGATTTTCAGAAAATAAATTCTATGTCCAGAAGAAGTATTCGATTAGGGAGCGAAGATAAAAGCTGATAAAGAAATAGGTTCCACAAGTGAGGCGCCAACAACGTTACGTCAATAAATTACAGAGAGGGCCTCGTGTCGCTCGGGTTAGACACAGCCAGTACGCTAACTCACCAGCTACGATACATTGAGAGCATGATAGTGGACGCACATCAACACAATGAAATACTATTGAACACCAGGGCGGCGGCCCGACTTGAAACGTTACTATTGAAGATGTGTCTTCGAATACGATCCATCTAATAGAACTTGAATTGAACTTTAGTGTAGTGAATGCATTTCAACTAGACGGGCCAGAACCAATATTGATTAGATTAATAGTTGCAATTCATTCACTACATTAGGAAAGAGATAAAACTGTAAAACAGGCACCGCCGCTTCACACAACCAATCAACACCAATGAACATGCAACACTCCCACCAATTTCACTTACCCACGTAATTTTTCCCGAATAGTTGCATACCCATCACGGCAAATATGAAAATAATGATGCACAATACGAAGGTCAGGTTGCCCAAGGCACCCATCGTCCTACCCATTATAGAGATGAGTAAATTAAGTGTCGGCCATGACTTTGCCAATTTGAATACTCGAAGCTGCAATTACAAATTGTGAAATAAGGCGTCACACAAGCTCTCCGGCGCTTCACCTATGCTACTGCGGTACATACTCGCGCACCACCATCACTCATGCTCTAGCTCTAGTCTTTACAACTACTCAGCGCTAACTCTAGTTTCAGATCTAGATGAGTGATCGTGGTTTTCATTATTAACTAATTAATAATAGCAAATGTGTGCTTGAGTAGTTGACTGTGCATCCTTATTTTTGTATGAGTGGGATATATGTTTTTTATCTTCCCTGTACGGTTTTAGGGCCTTGATCTTTTTACTGAACTTGTTTGGATAGAGCAATATTGCACTCTCTTTTATTGCCTAATTTATTTATCTCAGCGACATAGATCCCATCAGCTGACAATCTGCTGATATAAAAAATATAACCCTCGAAAGCGAAGCTGCAAGTCATTCTATATTACTGAATGCAAAGCGTAGTCATGATTTCAAGCTGCGTGGTATAGCTTTATAACGAGTGGCGGCTGTCGGTTGGACATAGCGCACAAGTCGGCGGGAGCCATTCCGTGTTATAAAGCCACAGCAAGAACTCATCCATGTTCCTCATGAGAATCGTACTTGATCAATAAAGCCCAGTGAATTATATAATCCAAGAGTGTAAAGCTGAATCGATTTAGAAGCTTAAATTCTTTATAAGAGATGCTTAATTGGTCTGTCAAATTAGAACCTGTGTAGTTCTTCCCAAATAACTGCATGCCCATCACGGCGAATATGAATATAATGATGCAAAGTACAAAGGTCAAGTTCCCTAAAGCGCCCACTGTCCTACCCATTATGGATATAATAAGGTTTAGCGCCGGCCACGACTTGGCCAGTTTAAATACACGGAGCTGAAAATATTTCACCACATTTATATCATGTCAATATTAAGATACACATTGTTGGTATGAATGTCATGATGTTGAGGTTTTGATGTGGTGTGAGTAAACCTAAAAACTACATAGTTAATTATTTTCGAGGTTTTCATCATCCCTCAGGTATTTAAACAATGGTTCTTGGATCCGGACTTGAACCAGATATTCAGTTGAACCTCGGGGCTGTTAATATGTTAACAGTTTAGTCTTATCATCATTATGTTTCACAGTTTGTAAGATATAGTAAGTTAGTTAGTTTAGTTAACAATAAGATATTAATCAGTTACGACAAAGTTTACAAATTTTAGGTTATTGATGCTTATTTTGTGAGAGTTACAATGAAACTTACCAAACGAAACGAACGCAATACAGACAAACCCTGAACACCTTCCAATCCCAACTCCAATAATGATAAGGCCACAATAATAAAGTCAAATATATTCCATCCCTCTTGAAAATAGTACTTTGGACTCATTGCTATTAGCTTTAACGTTGCTTCTATCGCGAAGGTCGCTGTGAAGAACTGAAACAATACAAATACATTAAAAAAGCTGGTTTCGAATTCATCAATTCTACAAATGTTGAACAAGAATACTTACGTAGTTACCACTCTTCAAAGCCTTATCCATATCCTTGTCCATGTCGTGGTGATCCAACGCCATGAACAGAGTGTTCACGACGATACAGAGCGTAATGAACAGTTCCACAAACGGATCAAATACGAGTAAGGCGACGTACTTCTGAAACTCCAACCACAACCAGCAACAGTCCCACACACAGAATATGTCTATCCCCTTCATGAAGCATTCTATTAGTTTCTCCTTGAATGTAGGCCCGTCTTCGTCGTCTTCCGCTGTTGGGAAGTAGTAAACTGACACTGTTGTCCCGTTTACCGGCAGAGTGCGTGTGTATGTGTAAGAGAGACAGAGAAACTTTGTTAGTATTCGCTCATTATTTTAGTCCTTTTTATTTCTTTTACCTGGTGTCGGGTTTTATGTCTAATAAAAGATCTCAAGAATTAAGGCAAGGGTTAAGAAATATGTGCCGGGAAATAGTGAAAATCTTTTGGGAGACAATTTTGTAAAACATCCGACACCACCGACATATAGTTTTTCGACAACAATATCCATATTTCTTGTCAATGTTGGTTGTCATTTATGTAAGAGCACCCTGAGAGTATAGTTTGCCAGTTTAATTCCAGATAAGGGTGTCAGGAAATGCACACGTGAGAAGGAGTACCTCAGAGTCACATCTAGGTACCTACAGAACTCAGTGCTAGAAAATCTTGTGCAAATAAAACGTAAACGCTTACTGTTTACTGTACTGTTTACTACCGACTACATATTCAAAAGATGATAATAATTATGTCATTACTCTCATTAGTCTATTAGCGTGGATGTAGAAACGTAGTTTCTTTAACCTGATGTCAAAAAATATGAATATTGTGAGTGGAAAAAGTATAATGCAAGCAATTTCACTTATCTCCAAAGCCATTATGTTATTGCTATCATTTACATAAACAATTGTCTAGACTCGTAATAATATAACATTTCTATTGGTATTATTGTGAAGACTATAGTTTTACATGCAAAGGAAATAACTATAATATCTGAAAACTAACAAAAAAACTAACATAAAGCTAAGCGAATGAAAGCTGAAAAATATTTCTTTGAATGTGTTCGTCAAAGTATTTTGGTCATGGTTCACTGTACGAGTGCAATGTGCAGTGAGGAAGTGAGACATACTATTTGGGCATCCTACTTATTTAAGAACTCAAACATTTACGTGTTGTAAAGACTGTGTTACTAGCTAAAGAGATTCCCATTCCCAGTCAGCTTTCCCCAATCAAGTGCAGGTGCTTTCAACTATCAAACACTACAACACAATAAATGACACCGACAATTCTGTCTGTTTTAACATTGCCAAATTATGCTTTCTCTTATGCATAATGAGCAAATACCTCATAATTTGTGTAGTTGTGTCCAAGTTTTATGAGTGTATATGTCGAGAAAAAGATTCAAGCAAGTAATGTCATATAGGAAGGTAATATAATATAATATTTGTTTAATAGATCAATTTTGTAGAAAAATATAGCGAATATTGGAAGTTGGAAGTGAGCATATTGAGCGAATCCAAAAAGCAAAAAAAAACATTTATAACACACGAGACAAACTTTAAAGAAAAGCAAAAAATTAACAAAAAATGAAAATAAATTTTAGTACATCCGGCAAGACACACATGATATTTTTCTCGTGTCTGTATATTGGTTTAAGGAAAAAATATCGGACAATGAGTTTTGAAGTTCATACCGTTCTGATCACTGGCTCTGCTTTGTCGACCGGCCTGTTCGATTATTTCATTCAGTACCATTACATCTGAAAACACATGGATAATTATTGAGTGTATGTGACTGCGTGCATATTCTTTATTGCAACGCTCTTGACTTTTAGAGCTTCGTACCTCTCATATCAACTACGTTAGGCTGCTGCGACGATTCTATGAAGGGATTATCATTTGACGGTTTCAATACTTTGCCCGCTTCATCTGTACATTCTGCCGTGCTATTTTCCTGAAAAAATATTACAATCCATTAAAAACAGCCTTCCAGCGGTAATAATGTAATAATGTTTATAAGAAAGAGAAATGTACATATTCTCTCAGCGGTCTTGAAGCCAGCGAGGAGTCTTGCCTCGGCAGAGGGTATGCATGAGGCTGTGACGTCACGCTATGATTTCGGGAAGCCGAACGGCCCCGAAGCTTGGCTTCCTTGGTCTGCGCCTTACCCAGCCCTCCAAGCAGGTCACCGTGCGAAGTGTATGATAATCGAGATTGGTGAGACGTATAGGACGAATGCCGGGAACCTGGAGTTGAAATTGAAGAATTATTTTATTTACGTAACTATTTTAATTGTAATAATGAATGAAGTAAACATTTAAAACAAGGAAGAAGGAATCCATGGCTCAGAAACACTAGGAAGTTGGCGAATATAGGTAGCATCGATGACCTGTTTCGCTTGATAAGAAATAAAGAAGAGTATGGAGATCTGTCGACCAATCTTCATTAGAGGCACGAGAAGAAGAAGAAACATTTAAAAGTAGTCATTTTAAAGGTTGATAAACTAACCTAAATTGGCGTAGTAGACTGGAATAATGATAGCACCATTCTCTTCGGACATAGGCGTTACAGCATTCGAGTCGTCAGCGTATGGCAGATGTTCTTGAGCATCCAAGTACGTCGAGAGAACCAAAGGCTTCCTGTCAGCACCGGGCGGGTAACGCGGCCTTCCGTTTGGTCTCAGAGCCATCTGGTGCGAGCCTCGGGATCCTCGACGCAGGTTGAATGGCGAGCCAGGGAGCGACAACGAAGCCTGTTCAAACAAACGTCTCGGAACATTGCTTTTCTTACAATATGGCCAATTTTGACACAGATAAATCGGTGTCCCGCTTGTTTCATTGTCACTCTTCATAGCACAAGTTTGTCTGTATAAAATAAATTTCACAATAGCCAACATTATCGTAGGTTTATAAATACATTGGGACACTTATTTAAATGTGTTTTCAATACTAACGGTAGCATTCTATTAATTTATCTTTCATTGGAATAACTATGTTTTCTGAACATTAATATGGCATCTGAACATCGTTATATTAATCTAATCTAAAACCGTTTCGCAGAGGCTTAGTTTGTATTGTTTGATTCCAAGATTCGTATTTGCCATTAGTCTTGTTTGGCTGCTTGGGGACAATCTTTTATCTAAACATTTTAGTTTCATGTGCTGATAAACAAAAGTTACAAATTAAATTGTACGCCATATATGAAATTGAGGAAGACGTAAAATAGGTGAAATCAATCAAACTGTGCTTCGAAGTCTTAAAATTAGTTGAGAATAGGTATACCATAGCAATGAATTTTGTTATAATGAAGCAAATGGTCTAATAGTAGAGGGTAAAAGTGCAAGATCTGGCAAAATAAAAGAGAAATATTCTTTGGAAAGTACAACAGTCGAGGAAGATAGGAAAGGAGCACAAACATCAACGAGGATCAAAGGACAAACCTGCGAGCCCTCCCGAAGTGGGCCATATGGCAACTGCCCGTATTTATTTATTCGTTCAGGGTGGGGGTGAACCTTCAATACATAAACAAACGTTTAAATTCACAATCTATACCCAATTTTTATAGTTAATTTGACAAGTTCTAAACACCAACCAACAAGGAGAAGAGGATAGGAGGCATTGCTGGTTAACATGTAGATATTAAAACTATTGTGTGAATGGGTTGTTCAGGCAAAATTATTACAATATGGTCAGCTGTCAAACGAACTGTAAGAATACGAAATTAATTAACTATGTAACGATCCATTGTGGAAAAAGGTATTGCAAAATTAGTACGTATCGTAAATATTCTTACAGCACAATATGTTAATAAGCTATAACTCTACAAAAAGAAAGTGTGTGATTATGATGATAGTTAGTCAGGTAACTCTTGTTTATTAACACATGAAGTAAATATGGGGTTAGAGATCTCATGCATATTTGCATACTTCTAGACCTATCTTAACTATTTTAGTAAATTTTAATGAACTAATTTCTATCTATGGTCATGTACTGTTCTTTTGATTTTCCGAAAACTGCTTAGCCTCCGCTTCTATAACAATTAGAGATTATCAGAATTATACTTAGTAAGGTTATTGTAATAAATTAATTGTCCAAACCTACCTCTTTACCGTAGATTGTCTCAGCCCGTCCCGGTTACGAATACTCACATTACAAAAGAAACAATCTACCATGACAATAGATAAGTATTCTCCAATAGTATTCCTCAAACACTGGACAAGATTAAATAAAACCGTAACTGTTCATTACGGTGGCTTCGTTTTTAGTATTTATTTTTAACAAGAGCATAGACCAAAAATTTTGGTCTATGACAAGAGCGATGAAAATGATGTTAATATGTACCTACTGTAACAATCTGTGACAACAATCGCTTTGTAATAATTGAGTCTCACATTATTTTGTTTGTAGAATACAACCAATTAATGGTAATGAAATTCTATTGGAGATTATATTTTGTAACAGCTCTACTTTCTAATGAAGGATGATACAGTGTAATACTAGTTTTCTTTAATTGATACTTTAATTATGTTGTCATGCTTTGATTATGCAACGTGTTGATTTGTAAAGCAACGCCCGACTCAGGGTACATGTACTCATCAATAAGAACAACATTTACTATAGGACCATTTCTAAAATCTTTAAAAAAAAATCAGCTGTTGCATACATATTGTTATTATTATTATTAAAATTCTTTGTTGTACCAGAAAAAATTGCACAATTGGCGGGCTTAATACTAAATAGTATTCTATTCTACCCAACCAGTAGTAGTAGTAGTAGTAGTATTTGTTCAGTAGGGTATCGAATTTTAGTATGGCGCAGCTGTTTTTTTTTTTCGCGATTTCGAGATTGACCGGATAGTAAAAGTTGTTCGTGTGGATGCGTAGAAAGTACTCCGAGTCGGGCGTTACTTTACAAATCAACACGTTTGTTTGTTTGTTACACTTTATTCCACAAAATACAATAGCACTTCAGAACAGGATGAACACGTTGTATAATTTCATTGAATAATTATCGATAAGTACCTACCCTATAACAGTTCTAAAGACAGTATAAAAAAAGTCATGCAAAGGGTTGATAAAAAAGAGGAGTCGACAAAATAGCTACATTAGCATTGATCATAATGAACAAGAAAGTATGTAACATGCCCCCGTATAATTAGGTGACGAATGATAAAGCATTAGAAGAATACAATGAAAGAAATTAAGGAATAATTTGCTGTAAATATACAGATACCTAATTGTATATTAAAATCCACAATTTTGATAAACCACGTGCTGATCATTGAAGATTTATATAGAAGAGATTGTATGGCCAAAGATGGTCATCTGTATATTTGCGACCATAAATACTAAAATCACAGTCGAAAGTCGTTTGTTTCAGAAGCCAGTTTAACATTTATATCATCATACAAAATCTTTGAACCTGAGCTTAATAGTTTCTAAATAAGTTTGGTGGTAAATATAACAGAATATAAAATTTGTTAACGATGTCTTTGCATCGGATGCACTTAGGGACTTTGATAACCTAAAATTGTGACTAAGTTATTGTAAAAATATAGGTGAAATTAAGCAGTGATTAAGCTCAAATCCAAAAGCAAATTTGCTCATCTGCCAATGACATAATATTGAAAAACGTAGATTTAATGAAAATTTGTACTGATGAACTGTGCAACTCTTGTGCACTGGACGTTGAAGACTTTCGTTTTCGTTTGTCACAAGGCTCTGGGGGTCCAGAGACGAGCGTCAGCAACACAAAATTATTTAAAGTGTTTGAAACTCAGCCTCTACCACAGGTTTGCAGTTTTCTACAGAACTTTATTGGCTTGTCGTACTGAAACATCTAACGTTAGAAACATCACAGTAATCAACCGTCACTAACACGTGCCAACCTGTGGTAGAGTCACTGATGCGTTCGCAAATGCAACCGTAATAGCGTGGTTCACAGTGTTCGCAGTGGCATTTTTTCTACCGTGATTGACGTCATCATAAGGTTCCTTTCTCTCTATTGTGAAAAAAGTAAAGGAAATTTCGTCATCCAGTTTCGAAAGATTGCCAGTATGACGTAACTTCCTTACCTTTACACAGAAAAAGATAAAGAAACAACCCACTGCCTGGTTACCACAGCACAGCGAATTCTAGTTTGGGGCCAGGACAAGTGATTGTGTTGTGTGGAAGTAATAATAATTATTACGTCGGGATGACGTCAGTCGCTTCGGAAAGCGTGCCAGTGCGAACCGCGTGCGTGTCATTGGCAGCGAGCGGGCGTGAGGGTGGCGCGGCGCACTCACCATGCTGACCTTCCTTTGTCTCCGCGCCGCTTCGTGCGAGTCGGTTGGCTTGTGCGGCTGAGTGCTCACCGAGTCCTGGAAGGGGTCACTGCGGAGCGACATGCGCTCGCGCGTATTGTCGTCCTGGTTGCCGCGCTCCTGGTTGACAAACAGCTCGTAGCTGTGGCAGGAGAAGCTGGGGCTCTTGGCGGGGTGCGCCTCGGCGTAGGCCGCGGCCTCGGCCGCCGCCGCCACGTCGCGGGCGTGCTGCTCGCGCGCCTCCTGCCGGTCGGCGCGCGCCGCCGCCTTCTGTTCGGCTTCCTGTGTACAAAGAAATGAGTCAGCCGTAGCAGTGCCTGACGCTTTTTCTGGCACATTTTACATCCTTTAACACTTTCGGTCATACATGCTCTAAAGCTGGTCTACATTGGTCTGCGTTGGTGAATGTCAACCTTAACGGAGTTTCAATCAGTTACTTGAAGCTGCTACTCCAGTCAAGAAAATGGTATTCTAACTTCTGTCCACCATTGCAAAATATCGCATGGTTTCTACCTGTTTTATCGTAATTAGAAAAATCCCCTCTCTTTAAATTTAATTTTAAATCACGTACAGAAACAGGATGGCGCCACATCCATCCCACACATTTTGTTTCCGCAACCTTTTTTTTCTACTGTTGGTGTCCGCCGTCAGCTCTGCATTTAATTCTCTTCTCTTTGTAAAGCCTGGACGCTGCAACCTCCAATAACCTCTGGTCGCTACCTTAGATTTCTATTTTGCCGTCAATTTTGTCAATAAACAAATCTCACCCTCAACGCTTCTTCCTCAGCCTGCTCCTCCTCTTCTGCCTTCTTCTGGAGCTCGTCGTAGGACATGGCGACGATGGCGAGGATCAAGTTGACAAGGTAGAACGAACCCAGGAATATGATCACCACAAAGAACAGCACGTGCCAAGAGCCCGCCGACCGCAACACCTGGAAAGAGAGACGTTGGGTAAGTTACTTAGGCCTTCACTTCAAATTATTTTTAGCTGCAGCATGTAGCGGCAACAGGAGTTAAGAGCACATAGGAATCTACATTTGATAAACTGACCACTAAGACGCTTTATAGTGTCTGGGATACAGTTCTTGAAAAAGATTAATGGATTGGTTATTATTTGCAAATTTTATAAAATTACATTACAGTATGTCTATTGCGTAACTAATTGCATGCTCTAATACTAATACAGATAATTGTCCTTACAGAAAAAAAGGGGAACATAGCCCGGAAATCAAGATTTATAAACCTGTCAATCGTTACATTATACCACTGATAACTAATTGAGCTCCCATTGGGCTCTATCTGAACAGTAATCGAAACTGAACCTCTTGTCAGTAACGCTGAATTGCGAATACTCGGGCCTGCAGTTTAGAAAATAAGTTTATACTACACCTGCTTGGAAAGTACCTTGATACTTTATCAAATTTACGGTAGAAAGTACGTCATTGCATATCGAACAAATATGCGGGGAGAAAACGCATCTGAGCGGGAGAGAAAAGTGTATGAAAATCCATTTCTTACGTGGTTTTTCTTTTTTAATTTTGGGTAAGACTATGCGCCGGTAACCTAAATATCAAAAGCCAAAAAGTTTTTACAGTGAGTTTTTATCTCCAAGTTCGCAAAATGACACTGGCCACTAGCTGTGTGTTGGATGGTGTCGGGCTGGCAGTGCGACCCTGCGGCGGCAGGATAAACAATTTGAAAAAAGAACATGTGAAAATTGCAGACGCCATTGGCGCCATTTCCAATTTGTGTGTTGTTTGAGGATTCAGTTTTCGTAGAAAGTAAAATAAAACTATCAAGCAGGTGTAGTATAAAGCACTATGTATCACTCGATAGAAACTGCGATTCCCGATCTCGGGTGTTTTAAAGCCCTCGCCTACGGCTCGGGCTTCAAACGACACCCTCGACGGTAATCGGTCACTTTTTCATCTCGGTGAACAATGTACTATTCCCCGTCTATCATGTTTTCACTTCTTCACGCACCTTCTTTCTTTAAAAGAATAAAATTTACATATGTATATATACTTCCTATCCTCGACTATGCTGATGCCAGCTATCTTGACCTTACCGAAGAGCAACTAAATAAGCCTGAGCGCCTCCAAAATTTCTCTATCCGGTTCATATTTGGCTTGCGAAAATATGACCATATCTCCGAATATCGCGTCAAACTCAAATGCTCACATTCTTTCAATCCTCTATTCGGTGCTGTTCAATCCAGCCACACCTCTGTATCTCAAAAATCGCTTTGAGTTTTTGAGTGATACGCACGGCCGGACTTTGCGATCTGCTCATAATCGATTGCTGAAGACACCGAGTCATTCGACAAGGTTCTTCAGCAATTCCTTTACTATCACAGCTGTCCGCCTGTGGAATGATCTGCCTTTGGCCGTAAGATTTTCACCGACCCTAAAAATATTTAAAAGCAGGGTTCAAAAATATTACTTTGCCTTAGTTTAAGTTTGTTTTTTTTTTAAATGTATTTTTTTTTTCTTTCTGGTGAAATCTATTCCTAGTAGTATGTACCTAGGTATATTTTTCGTTCATCTCCTCCCTTCATATGATATTTTTTATTTATGTATGTTTATTCTATATTTATCTCATATTTATGTACCGTTTATGTATGTGTATTAAATATATAAATATCTTTCTTAGTATTGTTTAGTTGCACCGACTACCCGTCATTTAGCTTCTCATTTTTTTTCCATCAATGGTTGTCTGGAAGAAATTACTTTTAGTAATAAGGCTGCCAATTGTACTGTACTATATTATTGTTAAATTCTCATATGTAATTCCTGGCGTACATACAATAAAGAATATTCTACCTATCTATCTATCTATCATACCCTCTCGCCTGTATCCCGAAGGGGTAGGCAGAGACAAGGCTTTCACTTCATCTATATTGAAGGGCTCCATAGAGTAACACCAGCGCCACCAAGGGAAAAAAATCATACCTTTTTTACAGATCATATTTGCAAGTGTCTGTACAATATCTCGATTAGGTCGTTAACAGTGATTTTTGGGACCCATGGCCGTGAACCTAAGGCAAGAAACCTAGGACTCGATAGCATTAACGCCAAAAACGGCTGTTCATGGCATAAATTATATCTAGTCCCAGGGTCGTGATCCTAGGTTCACTGTCGTGTAATTTTAAAATCACTGTTAACATGATTGAGAGATTGTACACACTTTTTGCAAATACGAGCTGTAAAAGAAGTTATTTTTTTTATTGGTGGCGCCTTTGGTTCCTTGTTATTTATTTGGCAGTCATATTAGAATAATTTTTGGAGCATTAGTTATTGTTGACACACCTTTTGTTAACGTTACTGACAACAATGCAGAGATAGAGACTAAATACTTAACTTAAAAAGGGAAACTATCGCGAATACACCAATATTATACCCTCCCTACCCTGTTAGTTTCGTTGTAGTTAACTCCATATACAAAATTATATTCTTTTTGTTGCACTAACCCGAGCAGACGACAATTTTGAAAACCTATTTAGAGGCTAAAAATTCCACCCATGCCGGGACTTGAACCCGCGACCTCTGGCTGACCGTGCCAGCGCTCTTCCAACTGAGCTAATGGGCAAGTGCTGGCATCGATGAAATTTCGAGCCTCTTTACAAACTTCTCTGTATTACGTATTACGTACAGGCAGCGACATCTGACCGAAGCGATTTACATCACTTGCAGCCCCGAGTGACCCACTTTGCAGTTAGGTTTTTACATCGGAACGATAACGCTGTACCTACATGATTATATTCTTTTTGTTGCACTAACCCGTGCTGAGGACAATTTTAAAAACCTATTTATGGGCAAAAAATTCCACCCATGCTGGGACTTGAACACAAAGTCCGTTTTCTTACCAGTTGGTAGAGATTCTCCCAATAATCCTGCGTCATGAGCCTGAAGGCTGATAGGAAAGCCCAGCCGAAGGTGTCAAAGCTCGTGTAGCCATAGTTGGGGTTGGGCCCGAAGCCTTGTAGACACACGTAGCCGGGCTCACATTGACTGAAAACAAGAACGGGTGTCTTTGTTATTTACCTGCGTAGCAACACCTGCAGATAAAGCTCTTTCGGGACCTAGCCAAATTATGCCCTACCAAATGGGCATTGTCTTATGAAAAAAAAGTTGTCTGTTTTTTTTTTATTTGGTCTGCTTTAATTATTTTTTATAGCGAATAATTATTATTTTTTATAGAGGCTGCGATTCTCCGAATCTTTATTTACACAATATCGAGATGTCTTACGATACCTTCTTTTGTTCATGTGTGAAACGAACGTTAAAAGGTCGTATCATCATCATCAACCCATTATGTCCCCACCGAGGGGCACGGGTCTCTTCCCTGAGGAAGGTATAGGCCATACTCCACCACGGGGGCCGAGTCCGGATTGGTGGAGGCTTGTAGACTAGTGGCTCGTCTACTGTCAGAAGTTGTCAAGCCGCCCTAAGGCCTCTGACTTGGCTTAACGACTGCCATCTATCGACGGCAGCCGGCACCAACAGCTTAACGTGCCTTGCGAAGCACGGAACTACTCGGAAAAATGCCACTAGTGTTAGGCATAGACGGCGACCCATCCATGCACTGAACGCGCCCTGTGTTGCTTAACCTTCGTGATCGTTTTAAGATCACTCAGGCAGCCGGGGCTACGAGCGATTCAGGGTCGAAGAAGGTCGTATGAAAATCATAAACTTATTTACTAAAATACAAAAATCTGGGAACATTTTAAATTTATTATTGTAGCATTACGTTTATACCTTAAAAATGCCGTAACAAAGTAATATTGTCAATGTTCAGCACAATTCACATTATACCAATTAATTTTGAAGGCGGACTTCAATAAAAAAATTATATCCAATCTATTTAAGAATTTGTATGTCCTAACAGAGTGATAGCAACGACAGATAAACCTTGTATGATTTTCGCCCGCTGTTGTTTGAAATCAGTTTGTTTTGGTTTTATCTTACTTTTAAGTCTATATGAAAATAATACAAAACCGTAACGACAGCCATCAGCTAAAAGTCATTTTAGCCATGACTAAGAGTCCCGACATTACAAACGTTCAGAAGGGTTTTCAATGTCAGAAAGTGAAACCCAAATATTAGTGGCACACTCTTTCTCTGACTCTCTATTTACCCTCGTCTCTCTCTCTCTCTCTCTCTCTCTCTCTCTCTCTCTCACTTTCTCTATGTATCTTTTAGACCAAAGCTTTTATGTTAAGACGGCCTGGCCTGGCTTTAAATATTGCAAGTGGTTTGACTCACCCTGCTCCAGATGAGTTGCCACACAACGGGTAGTCACCGTTTTCTTCGTACCAGTTTGCTGGAACATTTCAAACCACATTCAGTAACATTCATCTTGTTAGAACAATGCAATAATATGGGGGTAGTCCACGCGGACCTAAGCGAGACTATTTGTGTCTCGATATTTTAATTATTTACTGACTTTGTATCTCCATTTATACATTTATACCGGGCGGCATTTTAGTCACCTGACAAACTTTGAGGGATCTTTCTACTCGACAGTAATAACAACTTTAAAAGCAAATCAGAGCAAAAAATAAATCAGCTGTTTCATACATTTGGTGCAGTACTGCTTCTATCTTATGTAAGGAACAGCTCATTTATTTTTTGCTCTCATTTGTTTGGCCCCATAGTAAAAGTTGTTTATGTTTATGAGTAAAAAGCCCCTTTAAAGTTTGGCAGTTAACTAAAATGCCACCTGGTATAGTTTATTGTAATAGATGGTGTGCTTCTTATTTGCAAAGGCTAACATCAATTTGAAAGGGCAGCATTATGTAGCTTCAGTGGTTTTTATCTACATTTTTGAAAATCTACATCGTTTGTCAATCGTTTTTCAATGGTTCTTTTATTAGTAGGGAGTATAAGTATGGTATAAGAGTATGGAGTTTTTTTGTCACAATAAACTTTTATTTTCCTTATATGTCCGGATAGCTAACATATAGTGTGACCTAAGAATACCCGACTATTCTGTAACATCCATCTCTAAAGTATCAAAATATTATTATGTAGGTATGTATTTGATAGAAAATCAAAATTTAGGTCACCCATCCGACCCAGTGGAGGCTTACGGAACAGAGGCAGTGGATAGGTGGTTGTGTTGTTTGGTGATGTTAAGTGGTTATGCTATATTTTGAACTTTTATAAGCTCGCTCTACAATCTCCATCGCTGCGAAACTCACTTTCGTTCTTACAGAACCTGTCCCAGTTTTCATCGGTGAGGTTTCCCCAGGAGCCATCCTCTGGGAAATGCTTGACGCATTTCTGCGTCAGCACTCCCATGTAGATCTGCAGGCCCATCAGCGCGAACACGGCGAGCGAAAACATCGTCAGTATTATCACGTCCCGCAGGTTCTTCACCGATTCTATCACAGCGCCCACGATGGTCTTCAAACCTGGTGACGGTTGGTGACATTATATACGTTAAATATTTGGTGCTGTCATTTAATAAGTTTATGAGTCAAGCAAATATTGCTCGCGGAACAAACAAACTTAAACAAGTGGTGTTCTACGTGAAGTCTCAAAATTATGTCTGTCGTCTCGTGAAGCATAGAAAAACATATTTTCTTTATAATAATAAATAGCTTATATTGCACAATATTTTTAAGAGGATGATGTTCAGAATATATAGCCTCGTACATGTGCGTGTCGCTCGTACAGTTTAACGATCTAATCTAAACGTGTTTCCTCTGTTTTACAGCCTCATTTTTGTTGGAAAATATTTTCTTTTGTTTCTCAAATAAAATTGGATAAACAACGATGATTCTATATAAGAAAAATTAAGACCTGTTTTACTTGCTAATAATTCGAGTCTATTGGTCCACTATATTGGTTACATCTAATTACTAATATGTAAATGTAAGAAATGTTTACCCGGTATGATGGCCACAGTCTTGAGCGCTCGGAGGACCCTGAAGGTTCTGAGCGCGGCCAAGTTCCCGAGATCTATGCCCATCGTCACATAACTGGAAACAGCCGACACACATACCAATATCTAGGTTATTTGACACCCAACTAAGGTACTGCTAAGATATTTTATTTGGTACTGCTAGAGCTAAGTAACGGAATAGTTTGGCTGTTTTCTCAGATTATGTCTTTGTCATGAAAATATCTGAAGGCTCACGGCCCAAATCCTTCTGTCTTTGAAAGTTTTCTTGATATAAACTAGTTCTCAAGTATATCTATGACAAAACTATGAAACGGGACACAAAATATAATATAAATATCTACGATTTTTAATCGAGTTACTCTACAATGAATACTTATAGAAAATATTCTACTACTCACGCTAATGCTATAACTACGAAGTCAAGCCAATTCCATGCATCTCTAAGGTATGTGAATGGCTGTAGTATGAAACCCCTGGCCATTACTTTCACCGCCGATTCAAACGTGTAGATGCCGGTAAAGATAACTCTGGAAAAAGCCACGTCCACTGATAACCGCTACTCTTAAACCTTTTATATAGAAAGGTTTATCCAATAGGGGTGAGACTGTATATTAAACTTGATCAACAAATGCATAGTACAATAAATATTCAAACATCATTACAAGACAATCTTCTCTAATCTAGTTATAGTCACAAAAGGTACTCTATATTGTAAATATATACAAGGGATTACAATCAAGGAACATTAACACTTGTTCTTGCAGATTAATATAAAAGTTATGTCCGCGTATTTCGCTCTCTCAAAATTATTATATAGTTATAACTTCGAATCATGGTCATATCTCACATATTCCAAATTATATTATTATTCGACTTTATCATTATTGATCTATCAAATACTATGATAGAATAGTAGGTACTCTATAATTGCTATTCAAAAATATTACTTTGAATCGATTTTGTAAAATATTTAGACACTCTAAAAACGATATAAATTGAAACTAACGTGCACTCTACAACTGTTCTAGATTCCTATAGAATGTCATCGTTGTAATTCTTAGAAACCATATTTTTGCTTGATATTAAGAAAAGAAAATAGAATTATATGTTACATTATGACGAATAGTGAAGAAATGTCAAAGGTCCAAGAATTTGATGATACTTACTCGGTACTTTCGACCGTTGGTGATGAAGGCATTATCATAAGAATGCAGTTGACTAGAATTGTTGTTATAATAAAAAACGAGAACAAAGGATGCACTAGTATGTATATCGCCACTCTTCTTATTGGATTGAACGGGTCCAATATCCACATCGCGTCGGTCGCCGAAAATCTGAAGATATCTCTACCCCTGCTTACGACTACGAAGGTCTGCAACAAACGAAATGAAATTGTGTCACGGTGATTCCGCTCTCCGTGCTATTTGCGTCGGCACGAAACTAAGTTTAGGTAGAAGTAGTTTCACATATCATCCAAGTTACTTGCGGAACATTTTGAGAACATTTCAGACCTAGAATAGCAGATAAATTGGAACTCGTGTTCAAGCATTTAGCTCGAGCTTTTCTCGTACTAAAATTTTCGTTATAAACCAAAGTAGTCAGTAACGCTTATAGCAAAACCCCTCATGGTTATGAAAACCATACCAAATAACTCAGTTGAAGTGACAGTGGGCGGGGCACATAGCTCGGAGAACTGATGGCCGTTGGGGCGAAAACGTTCTGACCCCGGACGACGCAGTGTGGGTAGGCCCAGATGGTCTGACGACCTGGTTACGGTGGCGGGGAGCGCTGGATGAGGGCGGCACAAGACCAGGAAGCTTGGAAAACCATGAGGGAGGCCTATGTCCTGCAGTGGGTGTCAAATGGCTGATGATGATGATGAGTCAGTAACGAACTAAAAAGTACAAAAGTGACTTCAACGGTATTGTATTCAAAGATCTAATCTAATCATTTTCGTCCAATGCTAGACATAGGCCAAAGCACGCCACTTCTATCGGCTTCAGGGATCCTCATTCAGCGGCTACCAACGATCTGCACCTGATCTTGGGTCCAGTGTTGTAAGCTGCGTTTGCCTATTTCAACTCGAGAACCTTGGTAAACCCCACCTGTTATCTGTTCTTCGTCAGATGTGCCCACTTGAACTTGTTAATTTTATAGGCTATATCAAACACCTTAGGTTTTTGTCAAATTGTCTCATATTTGATGTGATCCGTCAGACACTCCGAGCATAATCCGTTGTATCGTCAGTGTCCACTCTTCAGCTCCGTAGACAAAGATACTAAGATGTAATAGTTCCGCAGTACCGTCACCTAATCAACTGTAGCTAAATTACATTGCTTAACAATAAATAGTATATAGTGGATTGATGACGTAGTAAAGCGAGTTGAAGAGTTTCACTATCTTTTACCTGGCTCTATGATCAGAGCTCGATGGTACCAAACTATTTTATTTACATCTGAATTACGTACGGAGGGCATTGCGACACGCATGGGTAAATTGAATTACGTCTTGAACTAACTAATATAATAGGTACTATTTAAACTTTAATTAATTCAAATTTACATTTAGACTTGGGTAACATTATTTTTATATTTATTTATTATCTATTTATTTATTGATACTTTTATTGCACTTATATAAAAAAATCGTACAATGCGGCCGTCTTAATGCCTTAAGAATTTTCTACCAGTCACTCAAAATATATTGTGTTTCTTCTGTCAATATATTCCTTGACTCAATAGTAGGCCTTTTCTATTAATATTAATTTTTTTTTCGTGGAAATCTGCTGGTTAGTATAAGTTTTTATGTAGTTTGGTAGCGCTGGTCAGGTACTTCAAGCGCTGAGGTATGCGAACATCTCAGACGCTAGACAAAATCCAGGACTACTCACTGTTTGATTGTGATAGTATGGGTCGATGTCCTCGAGCGGCGTGGAAGCCAGTTCCGGGGGGAAGGAGCCCTGCATGCGCACGGGCACGGGCAGGCCCTGCTCCAGGGTCGCGTCCGGCTGCGGGCCCTCGTCCTCGTCCTCATCGTCGTAACGCACCTGTACAACAGAACACGTCAGGATAGGAGCGGAGCTGTGGCAAATAGGCGCAATCAGCTTTGCGTTCACCAGGCGAGCCAAATCGAATTGTAAAAGCCCTGTCTCCTCAAAGCTGTGGCGCACTTCAGCTCCGGCTCAATAGATACTATTGAGCTACATAGAAATACGTAATTTCGTAGTAAATGTAGCGCAGCCTTCATGGGGTGTTTACATAAGTCGATTTTCACTGAGGAGCTTTGAAGTAGCTGTTTGAGTAACCCATGAATGAAGCCCACTGTTGCGGTATATGTTAAGGGATTTCCCTCGCTCGCTTACATCGCGATGCACTTAAAGTTTAAAGCTGTTTTTCGTCTTGTTAGGGTTCCGTACCCAAAGGGTAAGGACCCTGTACTAAGACTCCACTGTCCATCTGTCTGTATGTCTGTCACCAGGCTGTATCTCATGAACCGTGATTGCTAGACAGTTGAAAATTTCACAGATGATGTATTTCTGTCACCTCTATAAAAACAGAATAAAATTAATATTAAAGGGGGCTCCCACACAACAAACGTGATTTTTTGCGGTTTTTTGCTCGATATTAATAACGGCAACAGGTAGACGCTTGAAATATTCAAATGTTGGATAGATAAAGGTAAGGAACCCTTCGTGCGTGAGTCCGACTCGCAATTGGCCGGTTTTTTGACAATATTGTCGCATTGTAGAATAGACTGAGCGACTACGGTAGCAAGAAACAGAACGGCAAAAATGAATGATGTAAACACACCATAAGTTGACCATGACATATTGTGTTATTTCTGTTTATCTTTTGAGTTACTCGATGCTCATTTAGTTTCACAGTTTTTTTAGAAAATGTTAGGCAACTGTTGAGATTCATATCTCGAGACAACTTGTAAGAGCGGAATTGTTACTGAAACTTAAGGTATTTAGTATTTTGGCTTTTTGCGTGAGGCATTCGAAGCTAATTTGTTTTAAAGTGTCGTGCTGTTTTGCGGGACTAGAAGCGTAAAGTGTGGATTTTGTTTTTACTAGCACAAGCCTAGATAATTACCAAATCCAGACAGCCAAATAAACTTTATATTCGACTCATTCGTAATTAAGAAAACGTTCTTTGAACATTGCTAATCAAATATGCACTAAGTATAATTGTTGGGCTAAATGATGTTACATTACTGCGGCTGCAATCCATGATCGTGAAGTGATTGAACGAGCATGAGCATCCGGTGCAATGTTTGACAAGTGAGATGTAGTGCGGGTGAGTCCGTGGCTAGATGCTCGAAAAATCCCCTGCTGCGTCAAATCTATCCTTTGCTAAACTATTTTACGGGCTCTAGCTCTAGATACAAACCACACATTACATTGGGTCCATTAACTAAGGGCTCGAATCTAATGCGTCTATTATTTGGGCTAACAAACATTGGACGTCTGGCACAATTATAATTAAGGAAATTGTGGATATTATATACGTAGGTACTTAAGGACATTATGTACTGTAATTTTTTTCGAGATGAGAGGTTTCCTTGCTGGATTCTAACTCTATTAGGCTTCCGTCCCAAACTTTGACAGCGTTGAAATGCAAACAAACATGAGAAGCCGTCATTTCATTAACTACATCAAGGTTAGCTGTTACGGATAGCTAGAGATCTTTGCAACAGCTAAACTTCTTAACACAATTCTCAACCAATATCTTGCCAAAAAGCGATGTGTTGGAGAAAAAAATGCTTTGAATGCGTCCAATATGATCAGATTCAATGTAATGCAAGTTATCGCAGCTGGAATGAGTCACTTTTCGGCCAATAATCTGAAGGATGAAATGTCATACACAAAATAATTTTGTCACATACTAGTTTCTAGCGATAACTTGCGATTTAATAAAAGTATTTTGTTCTAATATAAAAACGAGCCGTGAAAAGGTAAAGGTAAAGGGGCAAGCAAGAAATCTTACTTCTTTTTTCTTTTTCGGCCGCCCCAAATCGTTCTGGAATAGTTTAAGAAAACATTCCAGGTTAGTGACGTCAGACATCGGAGTCACCTATTGTTCCTGGTTTTGTGAGTGTGTGTATGATAACTATGATTCATTCCCAGTGTAATTTATCATTGTACATGTTCTATGTGTAGTGGTTAATTCACAAATGTAAAGTTTTACTAAGCATTACACCAAACGTGTCTTCCAAAGTCACTCCAGTGTTCAGTGGGATGTTATTTTTGTGTAGATATGCCAAAGCAATAACATACCTCGCCTTCCGCTCGCTTTTTCTCGAGTTCCTTTTGTTTGGCATGTTCCTCAGCTATGCGGGCTTTGATAGCGGCCAATGACTCTCGTGTAAATGGTCGGAACAAGCTAGGTTCTTCCTCGCTGATCGAGTCCAAGTCCTCGGACATTGTCTATCGAACTCCCTCCGAGTAAACTGCCTACTGCGAAAAACAAACATTATTAGAACAAATAATTAATCTTAAAATGGACAGCTTAGTGGGAATCCATGGTTCTGTATTGATCAAGTATCTGAAAGTTGCTCTCACGTTGTTAGTTTTGGTTACAAATATTTATGAAAGTTGGTCCAAAAGTAGACTCTTCAAACTGAGCTACCGCTTGCAAATTTTTTATTGACCTACCTATTAAGTTATTCAAATTCAAGCTGGCTAGCTAGTTCATACTAAATCGACACATGGTCACTGCATGGAGCATTTACCTATCTCATCGTGTTTCAGTCGAATATGAAGTGGGAGGGACCCGAACCTTTAATATGTGAATTTAGAGATGTTTTACAGGGGGTGCTGTCCCCCGAAAAGCGACGGCTTATCACACCGAATCCCTAAGCATGTATGCAGTAACCCTAGATCCTGGGTTATATATACGGGAGATATTTTGGGGTGGGTGCAGACTGACTCTGCCCAATCTAGGCCAATGGGTGTATAATGGTTACCTGCTAACAGTGAAGGGGCGGCGGGCGGTGCGGGGCGGGCGCGCGGGCGCACGCTGTCAGGCGCGCCGAGCGAACTCCCGCCGACCACCTACCGGCGGAGCGCCCTTCTGTCAATAAACTTTGCCCTTATATCCATTGTAAAATAATTCGTATGTGCGTGACAAAACATAACAGCACAGCCTTTTGCGATAAGATTTACGAAAAGTCCAAAGTCAACAGCTTGATCGGTTTGTCGTGTCTTTAACAGACCAGACGCTATAGTGATCCCTTCACCCTTTAGGATCCATTGATAAATCTATCAATGGATGGCGGATTAATTGATGGATCGAAGTTCCTTAGGTCACAGGCGTGATAATACCCGGCACAGCAAAAGTTTTTTTCATTATTTGTTAATTTGACTAAACAAAATTTTGAAGAGTTTTAAACGTTAAGCCAATGAGACTCGAAGTAAGTCCATGCGCAGTCAAAGTCATTTGGTCTCATGTTCAGGGCAAAATACATAGATAGATTAATGAGCATATTTGTTTTTCAAAATGACGAAGAGAAATCAGCCAGTTCTGCACAAAGTTGTATAAGTATAAAAAAAATCTCAGCTTTCTCTATAAGAGAAGCTAGTACCTTGCAGTATACATAACCTTGCAGTAAGTCAAATACAATGTGTATCACATAGAGCCTCTAGTATATAAGCTACAGTGTGTGGGTGTATGTATTGTGCCCACCTGTCGTCCGCAAGAGCAGTGTGATCGCGGCCACAAGAGAGATGAAAATTGTCACGTGATCGCTGATAGGGACAGCCAGCAAATGGGCGAGATTTTTCATGTCCGACCTGGAACCATTTATAAACTTTAGCATATGTCTTATACGGCCAGTTTCTAAATTGAGAATTTCGCTAACTAAAATGGTTAACTGTAGTGCTGTATCTTCAAAGAGCGAGACAGAACGTTACTTAAGTATTTACTTAGTGAAATTCTCAATTCAGAAACTGGCCCATAGTCAGCAGAGTTTTTGTATGTTTCTTTGTACGTAAATTTTTTCCCTCAATAGGTATTTGACGGATACCCTCACTTTTCCCTACACTTATTTTGATGTTATTCCTCGATTACCACAATCAAACTCATGTTAGGGTTTCATTAATTTCACATGTTTTGTGGTTTCAATAATAATAACTTGTTGTTTTTTTTATCCGTACAAACTGTCAAACTATAATTCCATGCTGGGTGTGTAACATTTGAGTAACTCTTTATGCTCAGCCGGAAGGGGCAAAATGTTAAAGCTACTTTTATTTCAAATCAACCAATGGCATGATGGTTTGACATTTGCCCGTTGGTAGTCCTGTTTGAAATACGAATGTGAGTTGGTAGGCCTGTTAGGTTGACAGATTGAAGATAGTGGGGTGGGTTGGAAGTAACCAATGAGAGCACGAGGTTTTTCCCGCCAAGCGATCGTGCGCATGGCGGGTGTTTTTTGACCAGCTGGGCATTCTTTTCCTGGAATTCAGCGGAGTGACTTCGTTCGGTTGTGATTTTTGTACCTGAGTGGAATACTTATCGAATAAAAGGTAACTAAATATGTACTATGTACTCTTCGTATTATTTCACGTTCTTGAGTCTGAATATTACTATATTTCAGAAGTGGGATCGTAACTCAATTTACGTTGTAAGTTAACGCCCAGTAATTTCGTACTTATTTAAATAATTTATTGTAATCTTTGTTACCATGTGTTTTACTGTCTTCTTATCAATTTTAAATATTCTAAGTATATCGACTATTATCCTCACTAAAAGTGAAAGGGACATTAAGGTACCATTGGTTAATTATTTTACTATCTTTATCCCTGTAACGGTTTTTATTTAAAAAAAAAAAGGCATATTTTTCCTAACGTTTATTTTATAAAGTTTGGGCTATTTCGAACGAGTGCTTTTCTTGCTTTATTGCTTCGTTTGTAACGTTCATTTTCTTTTTCTTCTTTGTTCACGAGTTTCACTATATGGAAAACCAAGATGAAACACACCCTGAAGGGTCCGGCCGTCGTAGCCGAGATTCTGACCGCCGCAGCCGCGGGCTAGATTACCGTAGTCGGGATCGGGACCGTTTCTGCGGGGACCCCGGCCATCCAGGCCGGGATGACCACCGCAGTCGCGGCCTTGATCGCCGCCGGAGTCTATACCGCCGCAGCGGAGGCCCCGACCGTCGCAGTCGGAGCCGGGAGCCGGACCGCGGAAGCCGCGATTTGGATCGTCGCAACGGGGACCCCAACCGCTCCAGTGCGAGATCCAATCGCCGTGCCAGGAGCCGAGAACCGGATCGTCGAGATAGCGAAAGGAGCCGCCTTAGCCGGGACCGTAATCGTCGCCAAGATGGAGGGGTCAACCGCAGGAGCGAGGAACCTGACCAGGACGGCCGTGATTCTGATTGCCCTGGTGGGGGACCTAACCGCTGTAGCCGCGATCCTTGTCGCCACAGCGGAGGGTCAACCCACTGTGGCCAGGATGTGGGCCATCGTAGCGTCGGGTCCGACCGACGGAGCCAGCGGCCTGAGAACTGCAGCCCGGAGCCTGCGCGACGGCGCCTCGTGACACCCAGCAGCCGGGCAGTTTCGCGAAGCCGGAGCCGACTGCGCAGCTCCAGCTATGCAGAGCATCGTGACAACGCGGGACAGTCAAAAAGGTCACGTAGTCCTTCTTTTTCTAAGAAAGATTTTATGGAAATTATACATTGTCTCAAAGGTGGTCTTTCATCGCAGGCGAATATTCAGAGCGTGCAAAATCATCAAAAAATTGATAACAAAAATATTTTGCCAAATTTTGACCCCGCTGCTAAAGGTCAACGTATTGATGTCTGGCTAAGAAAAGTTAATGAGTGCGCTTCTGTTTACGGCTGGGACGAAAGAACCACTACACATTTTGCCATGCAAAAACTTCAAGGCCTGGCCAAAACTTGGTTTGAGAGTTTAAATTCAATACTTTTCTCTTGGCAAGAGTGGCAAGAGAAACTGGTGGCCGCTTTCCCTTATGAACAAAACTATGGCCAGGCCTTGGAGGAAATGCTAAAGAGAAAAACCAAACTAAATGAACCCATAGAAGTTTATTACTATGAAAAATTGGCACTTCTCAATCAATGTGACATTGCGGGGAAACGCGCTGTAGACTGTGTGATTCATGGTATAGTCGATAAGACTTTGAGATCTGGTGCCTTGGCGTTGCGCTGTACACAACCAGAGAGCCTATTGCAGTTTTTAGTCAGCAATAAAGATTCTTACCAAACTGTTGGTGATAGAATTCCCTTCAAAAAACAAAATTACGACAACTCAAATGCAACACAGGCAAACCAGAGGTCCAATAATAAATTAGGTCAGACCACGCTAGGGTGTTACAACTGCAAAGAGAAGGGACACAGCTTTTTGTATTGCACTAAGCCACTTTTGAAGTGTACACAGTGCAACAGAGTAGGTCATATTTCAGATAATTGTCCTAGTAAGCGGGAAACAAAGTCTATTAATAAAAATACTGTTCAAAGTGTGTCAAAAACAATGCGGATTGGCGTTGACAAGGAAGAGATCAATACTGCTTCAAAATTCTCGAAAGAGGCTTTTATAAATGGTGTCCCTCTACTAGCATTCATAGATTTCGGGAGTGAAGTGACTTTGATTAAAGAATCTGCTGCTCTCGACTTAGGTTTGTCGCATGATAGGGTCCCGTCGTTTATGAAGGGTTTTGGGAATGGCGTTGTTGAATCTCTAGGAGAAGTTCTGCTCGATATATGTATCGATGGAGTACAGGCTCGGGTTCCATCTAAGGTTGTTAGTGACGAGTTATTAGATAACCCACTGTTAATAGGACAGTCTTATACAGAACAGCCGCATGTAGTGGTCTACAAAAATGTAGCAAAATTGCAGTTTATGGATAATGGCAACCGAATCCCCTGTTCTGGTCTAGATCTTGGTACTTTACGTTCTTTAAAAATTCGGGCAGCAGGTACCGTTGAGCTCTATGGCGCTGCTTCCGTAAGAGCTAACACCGACTCTGTGGTCGGTGGGAGTGCGCTGCTGAAAAGTAGTATTGCGGGCAAATTAACCAGACAATTTTTTGTATGTGGCGGTCTCTATCCCATGAAAGCTGGTCGAATTGACGTTTTAGTGATCCCTTGCTCAGACTTTTGCCAGATTTCACGGGATTCTATTATAAGTCGCGCGGAAAGTGTCGATTGTGTAAAGAGAGTTATGATGAATCCGCCTGAGTCTACTGTTGCATTGGGAAGTGAACTCGATGAAAGCCAAGTACGTTTAGGTACCACAGTCTCGAGCAATGACGAGCAAAAACTTATAAAATTGCTCAAGCAATATAAACATTGTTTTGCGTCAACTCTCAAGGAGTTGGGGTGTACAAACGTAACTGAAATGAATATTGAGTTGAATTCCCAACGTCCTGTAGTATATCGTCCATACAGACTCTCACACCACGAGCGTGCCAAGGTGCGTGAAATGGTGGATGACATGTTGGACGCAGGAATAGTAAGACATTCGGTTTCTGAATATTCGAGTCCAATTTTATTAGTTCGTAAAAAGGACGACTCTCTAAGAATGTGCATAGATTATCGCATGTTAAACTCCGTAACCGTAAAAGAAAGATACCCTATGCCACTAATTGAAGACGAGATAGCACGTCTCGCAGGTCAAGCCTGTTTTATTACACTCGACCTCGCATCAGGCTACTACCAGGTGCCAATTGCTGAGCAGTGCAAGAATCTCACGTCATTCGTCACACCGGACGGCCAGTACGAATTCAATCGTATGCCGTTCGGGTTGGCGAATGCACCCGCGGTATTCCAGCGGATGATGAACTCTGTTCTTGGGTCTGCTCGTTACAGCAAAGCAACTGCATACATTGATGATGTTCTCATCTACGGGAAAGATCCTACCGAATGTTTAGAACGTCTCGAGGAGATATTGCAGTTGATAGAAAAGGCAAATCTCACACTAAACTTGTCCAAATGCAACTTCTTGCAGGACAAAATAGAGTATCTTGGGTATGAGATCAGTGCTGCAGGCGTCCGACCTGCTGAGAAAAAAATCTCCAGTGTTTTAAAATTTCCACGTCCTCAGAATGTCCACAATGTTCGTCAGTTTCTGGGACTAGCGGGCTATTTTCGTAAGTTCGTAAAGAACTTTGCTCAAATTGCTTTCCCAATAAGTAAACTTCTGAAGAAGGATGCCCTATGGGAATGGACTGAAATTCAGGAAAACGCGTTCGAGTGTTTAAAGGAAAAACTGACCAAGAGGCCTATTCTTGCAATATACAACCCAGCAGCTGAAACTGAGATGCACACTGATGCGAGCAAAGTAGGGGTTGGAGGTATTCTTCTTCAGCGTACAACAAAAAGTGATCATTTTCTTCCTGTTGCATACTACAGCAGGCAAACTTCACCTGAGGAAAAGAATTTCCATTCTTATGAATTGGAAACTTTAGCCGTAGTCTGCTCTCTTCGAAAATTTAGGGTCTATTTGCTAGGGAAGGAGTTTAAGATTGTAACGGACTGTAGCGCACTCCGTTCTACGTTTTCGAAGCGAGATCTCATTCCAAGAATTGCGCGTTGGTGGTTGCTGCTGCAAGAGTTTGACTGTTCCATCGAGTACAGGGCAGGTGCAAAGATGGGACATGTTGACGCTTTGTCAAGAAATCCTCAACCAGAAACTGAAGATACTGCCGTGGATCAATTCCCGACAGTTATGACAATAACTGAGGAAGAATGGTCACATACTCTCCAGCTGGGCGATTCGGAGTTGTGTAGGATTCGAGGAATCTTAAGCAGCGGTCTTGATGAAAAGGGTCTTCGTTATATTAGGGAGAATTTTGTTTTGAAAGACAATAAATTATTTCGTTGTCTAGGTGGTGATAAGAGCAAAATTCGATGGGTAGTACCGAAGGGGGCAAGGTGGCAATTGTGTCGCCTCAATCATGACGAAATCGGGCATTTCGGAGTTGAGAAGACTCTAGAAAGATTAAAAAAAAGTTACTGGTTCCCTAAGATGTCGAGGTTTGTGAAGAAATATGTCGGCGCTTGCATCGAATGCGCTTATGCGAAAAATAATACAAATTCTCGCGAGGGCCTACTTTACCCAATTGAAAAAGAAGAAATGCCTTTTCACACATTGCACGTCGACCACCTCGGCCCTTTCGTTAAGTCGAAAAGAGGGTTCACTTACCTGTTGGTGGTAGTGGATGGTTTCACAAAGTTTTGTTTTCTAAAACCTGTTCGAAACACCAAGACCCAAAATGTAATCACTGCCTTAGAAGACATTTTCAGTACCTTTAGGACACCCGACCGCCTCGTGAGTGATCGTGGCAGCTGTTTCACGTCTCATGCGTTCAAACGTTTCTGTCTTGATAAGGGTGTCAGACACATTCTTAACGCAGTAGCTAGCCCAAGGTCTAATGGCCAAGTAGAAAGGTACAACCGTACAATACTTGATTCCTTGAGAGCGCTGAATATAAAGCACGGCGAAAAAGATTGGGACAGCCATTTAGGAAAAGTTCAATGGGGACTCAACAACACCGTTCAGAAAACGACAGGCAGATCACCTTCTGAGGTATTGTTTGGTACCTGCATGAACAGTGAAATTAATCCCATCTTTAACGAAGTTGCTGTTGAAACCAGAGACATTTCGAGTAATCTCTCTACTATACGCAATGAGGTAAAAGATAGGATCGACCATGAACAGGTAAAACAAAAACAAAGATACGATAAGGGTAGAAAACCGGCACGCGTGTATAAAGAGGGTGAGCTTGTTAAGATCACAAAAACTTGCTTTAATAACGATGGCCAGAGCAAAAAACTTATGCCGATTTATATAGGACCTTATCGCGTGACTAGAATCTTAGGCAGAGACCGATACATGGTGGCACCCATTCCTGGTCTGGATAGTACAAAAGCTAAGCGCCCAACAGTTGTAGCCTCAGACCGAATGATGCCGTGGATCCATGTAGCAGCATTAGAAGTCAATGAAGATGATTCTGATGCCAGTATGGATGGAATCACTGAAGGTGGCTCTGATGCAAACATCACTAATGAAATCGATGATAACTGAATCTTTAATATTCTTGAATGTTCAGAATATTTTCGTGTATGACTTCTCTATGTGCAGTCATGTTTCTACAGAACATTATCTGCTGTTGTTTCAGATCAAGCGCGAGAATCGATTGGTTCGTGTCTTGATGAGATGACGCCAGATCGACTGGTGCTACGCTGCCGTCACAAGTAATCGATCGTCTTGTAGGCGGCAGGTGGCTATGGTGACTCCCAATAATCGATCGTTTGGTTGTCACCTCGAAGTTTAAATCCCGATATATCGATCGCTCGGGCTTTTACGTTTCGAATAATAGTAGCTAGAGGTTCTAATAATCGATCGTTTGGGGCCCTAGTTAAAGATTGGTTTTCCTTTTTATCGCATTTTAATAAATGTATTATTAAGAATAGATATGTAGTATGCAATCAATAATTATACCTACTCTATTGCCAAGTTTAACTAAGTAATTATTGTTAATGAAATATTTTATTCTGAGTAAGAATTTAGTTAAATTGTAATAAATTGTTGATTAATCTTATAGTTAATCTAGGAATTAGCACTTAATCAAGCAGACAAATGTTTATTTTCAGTTAGGCAATTGATTTAACATCAATTTGTTCAGTCTACCAATTTTGTATACAAATAGCTAAAACGTAAAATCACTTTGATAAATGATGTACTTATGTAAAATAAAATTTTATTTTTGGTAAGGTTTGCGCATCTGGTCAAAGGCTCTCATTGTTAGGGTTACCACCTGGTGACGTGTGCGAGGACGCGCACGCTATCAGGATGGTCGATTGTTAGGGTTTCATTAATTTCACATGTTTTGTGGTTTCAATAATAATAACTTGTTGTTTTTTTTATCCGTACAAACTGTCAAACTATAATTCCATGCTGGGTGTGTAACATTTGAGTAACTCTTTATGCTCAGCCGGAAGGGGCAAAATGTTAAAGCTACTTTTATTTCAAATCAACCAATGGCATGATGGTTTGACATTTGCCCGTTGGTAGTCCTGTTTGAAATACGAATGTGAGTTGGTAGGCCTGTTAGGTTGACAGATTGAAGATAGTGGGGTGGGTTGGAAGTAACCAATGAGAGCACGAGGTTTTTCCCGCCAAGCGATCGTGCGCATGGCGGGTGTTTTTTGACCAGCTGGGCATTCTTTTCCTGGAATTCAGCGGAGTGACTTCGTTCGGTTGTGATTTTTGTACCTGAGTGGAATACTTATCGAATAAAAGGTAACTAAATATGTACTATGTACTCTTCGTATTATTTCACGTTCTTGAGTCTGAATATTACTATACTCATATCTCCACCATTTAATCAATCACAGACAATACAAGTCGGTCTAAGTCATGATTTGATTTGTCTTCATTACTCTCTCAAGACTCGACTCCTGTCATGGCTGAGAGTAATGACGTTATCAAATTAAGCAGTGCTACCGCCAAGTCGAGCAAAAAAGCGGTACGGCCGTACCATCCTTTTCTCGAAGCTGTTCAGGCCATTTTCGACCCCCTATAATTTTGTTGTGTAAACAGGCATTGTAAAAATACGGTATATTTAAAATTTAATTAAATTTGAACCAGTAATTCAAGAATTATGTATAACTAGTCAAAGTTTCTTTATTTTGTCACTCACTCACTGACTGACCGATTATCAAAACTAAGCCACTTCTAGCAGACATAGAAGCAGAAAATTAGAATACAATTAGTGTTTAGTGTATAAATCAGGGAAAAACTAAAATATTTTGCAATTTCGGTCCAGTTTTCTAGATACACCAACTGCAGAAAATATAATAAAATATAAAAGATATAATAGGGGTTAAAGTATGAAATTGCCGTTTTATTGCAATATGTTCTTTGAATTGACATAGAATCTTCATGGTTTGAGGTTTTCGAATGAAACTTTTTTCAAATGGTTTCTATGATGTTCTTTTTTTAAAAAATGTGAAACATTTGAATATCGACTTTCAATTGTTTTTGTTATTCAATTTAGGTAAGAAAGATGGATACTGCGAAAATTCGAGTGATTTTTGAATACGAGTTCCGACGCGGAACTAACGCGGCAGAAACAGCCCGCAATATCAATGCTGCGTTTGGAGAGGGGTCTACTAATGAACGCACCGTGCGATTTTGGTTTAAACGCTTTCGTGATGGAAATTTCGACTTAAAGAACGAGCCACGAGGAAGACCGCCCACACAGGTGAATAACGATGAATTAAGAGAGATAGTGGAAGCCGACCCTAGTCAAACTACCCAGGAATTAGCGGCATCCTTACCCACTGTTCGCGCCCCTACTACGAGGCTACAACGCCGTACGGGCGAGCGAGGGGCGCCCCACCACCGCCGGCCGCAAGCAGCGGCTCTTTCTATTCGCCTCGGGATCGCGCATCGCACACACGCGTCCCACACATATAATTTCACCATACAAACTTGTAAAACGTATTAAATAGTTATAATAGAACAGTTACTTCATCTTCTTTATTAACCTTATGTACGCCCGTACATAATTTGGCGCCCCCGGGTGGGCGCGAATCATCTCCAAGCCGAAAAAGTGAAGCAATTTACGCCGCGCCACGCCCTGCCACGTCTCCGCGCCGCCGACACTTTGGTCTTCAGTCAAGCAGCTTCATCCCTTACTGCGCTGGAGCGCAGTCACCATTGCCCTGATCACGATTCCGACGGGAATCATTGAAGAATTTGCGACGAGATTCGCTGGCAGCATCAAGGTGCAAAGGTCATCGCCGGCCGGACAAAGGACACTGCGCCGCACACTTCGGACATCATAACAAGGAGAGTGCCGTGAGCTAACCCACCAATTTCCTTCTTATATCCCCCTCAGTTTGATCATATAGAGGCGATAGCGCTTCATTTTACCGTGTGTGACCCTTTCATCATATCTGATCATCTTATCTTTCTTTTTATTGATTGCATCATCATTTCCATCTAAAATCCTTCTGAGATACATCATTTTAATATATATAATTGCTACCTTGCTTCTTAAGCTATTTGCGCCGTAACGTGTGCTTAATGGCCGCTCATCTTTGAAAGGTAGCTACATCCTAATCAATCTGTGTTCTCTTACAGCATCTTAATATTTAATGACCATTTAATTGCATCTTACATCGTTTTTGGCCTGATAATTAATTTATTTTTTGCAAATACGTCAAAACGTGTTCATTTCAAGCACGTCATACATTCTTCTGCTGCCTGCCAAGTTCTACGCCGTCCTCTAGCATATTCTTCTCATTTCTTAAATATAAAACATAATACGAGATACATTTTTCTCGCTTTTGCATTAAATTTTATTTGCACAAGGCCCAGCCTCGCACCCCAATTCTTGCTTACGTTCGCACTGTCAGCCTTTTTCTCATACATATTTCAGTGACAATTGCCCGGAGTCGAACCGGTACCTACCAAGCCCGCCGCGCGGTGCAGCCGTTTCGGCGCAGTGCTCCAGCTCCCGGCGGCCGGCCCGTAGCAACTACCCGCATTCCTCAGCGATAAGGAGCGTAAGCCGTTTGCAATTTAGTATTTACATTATACTTTTAACTTCATTTATCATTACGGTAATTTATTCAACTTGCTTGTTTACGTTTATATGTTGTGCTAATCAGTTAGTTCATTGATTTTATATACGTAATCTAGCCTTCTCAGTTTGCATTTTAATCATGTCGACAACAAAGTCGGAATCGGGGCTTAAACTTCCCACCTTGTCATTTCCCGCTGCATCGGTAGCGGAAAATGAATCATGTTCCGATCTCAAGGTCAAGCGGAGTTCTATTAAAGGACAGATAACAAGGTTTAGTAATTATTTAAAGGGATTCCACGGTGCGGACTCGTTGACATCGATTCAAATCAATGAATTAACTTTAAAGTTGAATAAATTCCTTGAACTCAGCAGTAAATTTGAGATCATGCAAACTCGCATAGAGGTCTTGAATGAAGGAAACCTCGTGAATGAGCTCGCCGAAAGGGACATTATAGAGGAAAGTCTTCATTTGGCGATTGCCACAGCCCAGTCTATTTTAGAAGCATGTAGATCTAAAGAGGCCTCTCATGACGCCGCCCAGGCTTCATCTGCCCACTCTTGTTCTGGTAGTCAACGATGCCATGATGACATAGGCTTTAAATTGCCTTTAATTCAAATTCATAAATTTGACGGAACCTTCTTTAAATGGCTTGAATTTCGTGATACCTACGAGTCGCTTATTCATAGAAATACTAGAATCCAACCGATACACAAGTTTCATTATCTCTGTTCATATCTTGAGGGTGAAGCCGCGCGCGTCATTTCAAATTTAGAAGTTTCGGCGCACAACTATTCTGAAGCGTGGGACCTTCTATGCGAGCGATATAATAATAATCGTCAACTTATAACTAATCATCTTAACTCCCTATTTAGCATTGAACCATTGCAACGCGAATCAGACAAGGCACTGAGGTACCTCAGTGATCACGTGACTAAAAACTTGCGGGCGTTGAAGACGCTCGGCCAGCCCACCGACCAGTGGGACACGATCATCATACATATGGTCACATCAAAGTTAGACCAAGCTACTCGTACAAAATGGGAAGAACATCGTAATAATTTAACCGAACTACCTACATTAGATGAATTTAAAAAATTCTTACAATCTCGTGCAGATGTTTTGGAGGCATTATTTAGAGCTAAAAGGGACAAACCTAATATATGTTCCAAGCCTCAATTTAAATTTGAAACGCCTCAAACCAAATCCTTTGTAATTTCAGCGAATGAAAAGACTCAGCGGCCGTGCGTCGTGTGCCAAGGAAAGCATCGTATATTCGATTGCAAGGTTTTCAACAGCCTGTCAACTGAAGAGAAATGGGCTCAGGCTACGAAGCTCAAGCTCTGCTTCAACTGCTTGCGCCCGGACCACGATAGTACGCGCTGCCGACTGGGAGGATGTCGCGTATGTAAGAGGCGTCACAACACAGTCTTGCACAAACACAACACTAACACACCCACACCTCCTGCTTCTTTTGGCCCCTCTGGCAGTAATAATGGGGGGGAAGGGGAGGCTTCTTCTTCAATCGTCATGTCGGCAGTATCTACTTCTGAAGTTCTATTGTCTACAGCCTTAATTGACATTGTTAATGCACATAATAATAAAGTAGAAACTGTCAGGGCTCTTTTAGACAGTGGCAGTCAGTCTTCTATCATGACTACCGACTTAAGGCAACGTCTTCATCTGAATTCTCGGCATTCCAGTGCCACACGCATCCTGGGCATAGGTGATACGCCTCTTAACATCATTCCAGAACGCTGCTCTGCTCTCGTGAAGTCTAGGCAGAGTACATTCGTTCGCGACCATGAATTTCTCGTACTTCCTCGTATAACTGAATCACTTCCTAAGAATTACATCTCTGTGAATCATCATACCACCATCTATTAAATTAGCAGATCCTACGTTCAATCAGCCATCCCAAATTGATATTCTCTTGGGAGCTGACATATTCTGGGACCTCATTGGGTCAGAGCAGCGCCCTCTAGGAAATAGGTTGCCCATTTTGCATAGCTCCGAACTTGGCTGGCTAATAGCTGGACCCATCTCTGTCGGGGACAAACCTGTTAATGTAACATCGTGTAACTTTGTGACTAGCCAGAACGACTTAGAATCGCAGCTTGTTAAATTTTGGGAATATGAAGACTTTCCCACGCATCATACAACCAAACCAGTCATAACTGAAAGTGAATCACACTTCGTTCAAAACACTACTCGCTTAGAGAACGGCCAATTTTGTGTTAGATTGCCTCTTATTGACTCCCCAGACTGCCTGGGCGACTCATACTATTTAGCAAAAAAGCGTTTTCTAGCGTTAGAAAAACGCCTGAATCGAAAACCCGACTTAAAACAAAGGTATTCTGACTTCTTGCAAGAATATCGCGATCTTGGTCACTTATCTGATGCTACAGTTGAGCACCCTCTTATCTCATTCTTCCCGCCCCACCACTCAGTGGAAAAAGAGACCAGTGAATCCACACGGACTAGAGTTGTGTTCGACGGGTCTTCCCGTACGAAATCTGGCTTCTCCATCAATGACCTCCAAATGGTAGGACCGAATGTGCAGGATTCACTGTTCAACATCTTATTAAGATTTCGTTGTCATAGGTACGTCCTGTCTGGTGACATAGAAAAACAATACAGACAGGTCGTTATGAATGAGTTGGATCGCGATTTACAATTAATACTGTGGCGTGAAAATGAATCGCTTCCTATTCGAACGCTCAGACTCAACACCGTAACATACGGTTATTCTAGTGCCAGTTTTTTGGCAGCAAGATGCTTGTGGCAGCTCGGTGAGGAGTCAGCTGACTCATTGACTAAGACTATTATTCAAACTGACTTCTATTGTGATGACCTTCTTACCGGGGCTGACACGGAAACTGACCTTCTTAACATCAAACTGGCCGTGTCAAAGTCACTTTCATTAGGATGCTTCAAGTTAAGGAAATATCGGTCTAACTCACAACTTCTAATTGATTCCGAAGCAGGCAACGTCAAAAATGAAAGTTTAGCGCTGAGTCAGTCTCAACACACGCTAGGATTGCTTTGGAATCCTGCTCAAGACACGCTACATTTTAATATTCATGACGACAGCAATACATCTGATATCGTTACTAAGCGTTCCATTTTATCCACAACTTTCAAGGTCTTTGACCCTTTAGGCCTCTTAACGTTGTGTACGGTCAAACCTAAAATACTATTGCAAAAACTTTGGTCTCTCAAGCTGGGTTGGGATGAGGCAGTTCCTGCCCAAATCCATCGAACCTGGGCATCCTTCATTGATAACATAAAATACCTAAAGCTTCTTACTGTGCCTAGAAACATATTTAATGACGACTTAGTTTCAATAATTGAGCTTCATGCTTTCTGCGATGCGTCACAGGCCGCGTATGGCGCATGTATATACATTAAATACACTTCAATGTCAGGCAAACAAGCCGTAAGCCTTCTGTGCGCGAAGTCTCGGGTCGCACCTACGAAAGCAACGACGATACCTCGCTTGGAGCTTTCATCAGCGCTTCTTGCTAGTCGGCTTGCTTCGACTGTTAATAACGCATTTCGCAAGCCTATAGCACGCTGCATATACTGGACCGACTCCAGCGTGGCACTGGCCTGGATAAACGCTTGTCCATCTAAATTAAAAACGTACGTCGCGAACCGTGTCGCGGCCATTCAAGAGCTTACCGAAAGCTCATCGTGGCGTCATGTTCCCACAGCTCTCAATCCCGCTGACCTTGCTTCTCGCGGAATTGACCCTCAGCATGCTCAGTCTCAGCAGCTATGGTGGCATGGACCTCCATTTCTTTTAGAGCCTGAAGAAAGGTGGCCGGCTCTAAACACTAATTCTATGACACGTGACTTACCTGAATGTAAACCAATCACATCCTTAATGACAAACATAGATAACAGATTAGATACTGCCAACATTGTCATAGACTTTCAAAGGTACTCACAACTCAACAAACTTAAGCGCATAGTTGCATATGTATCGCGCTTCATTAACATCGAATGCAAAAAACAGGACCTAAAGGGTCCCTTAACTGTAAGTGAGCTTGAAAATGCCTTAAAGGTTTTAGTAAAGTTGTCACAACAACAATTTTTTTCTGCGGAGTTAGATTTATTAAAAGGAAATAAACAACTAAACCCTAAATCACACATCACTTCATTAGCACCCTTTGTTGACTCTCAGGGGATCCTGAGAGTGGGGGGCAGGCTAGGTAAGTCTAAGTACGACTTTTCAGTAAAACACCCTATGCTACTCTCCTCCAAACACACACTTACAAAACTAATTTTTACTCACGAACACATACGCCTCTTGCATGCGGGACCTCAGCTCATGCTGGCATCCGTGCGCGAGCAGTTCTGGCCTATTGGGGGTAGGGACTTGGCACGACGCACGGCCCGACAGTGTGTTATCTGCACTCGCTATTATGGCAAAACAATGTCTAACATCATGGGTAATTTGCCATCACAGCGCATCACGCCTGACTTCCCATTTTCTACTATAGCTGTGGATTTTGCAGGACCGTTTTTGATCACTGATCGACGTGGGCGTGGTTGCAGGATAACAAAATGCTACCTTTGTCTTTTTATATGTCTTAGATTTAAGTGTGTTCATCTAGAGGCAGTGAGTGAACTTTCTAAAGACGCCTTCATATTGTCCCTGCGTCGGTTCATTTCACGCAGGGGTAAGCCGAGAGAGATCTTTTGTGACAATGGCAAAAACTTTGTCGCCGGTGCCAAAGAAGTTAATGATTTTTTTAAGCAATATTCGGGACCAATATTAGACTTTGCATCTGATCATGATATTATATTTAAATTTTCACCGGCTTACGCTCCTAATTTTAACGGCTACGCAGAGGCAGGCATTAAATCGGCTAAATTTCATATCAAGCGCATATTGGGCAACACACACCTCACATTTGAGGAGCTATCGTCTTTGTTTGCTCAAATTGAGGCCATCCTCAACAGCCGACCTCTCTGTCCCCTCTCCTCCTCTCCTAAAGATTACGCAGCGCTCACACCGGGGCACTTTCTCCTTGGTAGGCCACTGATGTCGCTCCCAGCCCCGGACCTGACGGATGTCAACACCAACAAGCTGAATCGCTTCCATATTCTCGAGCAAATGAGACAGCATTTCTGGAGGCGCTGGCAGTCCGAGTACGTCATGGAGCTGCAGCAACGAACAAAATGGAAAACGCGCGCCAGAGACCTACAGCAAGGAGATCTCGTCATCATAAAGGAAGAGAATCAACCTCCATTGTCATGGCGCCTGGGGAGAGTACGAAAACTTCATCCTGGCTCAGACGGAATACCACGGGTCGCCGACATAGATACCGTGAGAGGAGTCATCAGACGAGCACTGAACCGCATGTGCCTTCTTCATGATTCTTGAAAGCAGGGCTTTCAAGGGCCCCCAGCATGTTCGCGCCCCTACTACGAGGCTACAACGCCGTACGGGCGAGCGAGGGGCGCCCCACCACCGCCGGCCGCAAGCAGCGGCTCTTTCTATTCGCCTCGGGATCGCGCATCGCACACACGCGTCCCACACATATAATTTCACCATACAAACTTGTAAAACGTATTAAATAGTTATAATAGAACAGTTACTTCATCTTCTTTATTAACCTTATGTACGCCCGTACACCCACAATACTCAATATTGTCAATCACTTGCGTCAAATCAATAAAATAAAAAAATACGAAAAATGGGTGCCTCATAATCACTCGAATTTTCGCAGTATCCATCTTTCTTGTCTAAATTGAATAACAAAAACAATTGAAAGTCGGTATTCAAATGTTTCACATTTTTTAAAAAAAGAACATCATAGAAACCATTTCAAAAAAGTTTCATTCGAAAACCTCAAACCATGAAGATTCTATGTCAATTCAAAGAACCTATTGCAATAAAACGGCAATTTCATACTTTAACCCCTAATATACCATTACAAAGTTACATTTTCAGTGAATGAATCGGTGTACCTGTTTAAGCATAATATAATGGAATAATAGGTGTAGATAGGTACCTAGATATAATCATGTTCAAAGGTAACTTGTAAAATGGTCAAGGTAAAAAAGTAGGAGTATCTACAAAAAGAAATGAGATGCTATTAAAAACAGAACTTGTAAAAAAAACAAGTCTCGCAACTCAGTTCTTCTACCGTAAAAAGTTGTGAGATCCATGTAATACCAAGTCAGTTAATTTATTCCGTCCCTGCTTAAAGGTCCTTCTGTCTTACATAACATAACATAAACTCACGCCTGTATCCCTGAGGGGTAGGCAGAGACCAGGGACTGCCACTTGCTACGATCCTGACAGATCACTTTCGCTTCCTCAACATTTATTAGTCGTTGCATGTACGCACGCCGGTTTCGGGTACTTTTTATCTTGCCCTTTGTTAATACTTCTGTCTTAAGAATTGGCAATCGCACTAAACAATCTAATTAAATATAATATGTATTGCTTGTGAGATACATTGTATTTCCATGCGATGGCCAATTCAATCTATTTATTTAAAACATGCGTTCCTGTGGGATAATATTTATTTTAAGTTTAAAATAGATGGCGTTGTGCAAGAATCGTGTAAATAAATAAATAAATAAATAAATAAATAAATAAATAAATAAATAAATAAATAAATGTTTATTAAAATCAAAGCATCACAGATAAGAACAATTGCAACTCCCACACTAGGCACGGTATAAACGGTACGAAGTTTGCCGGGACAGCTAGTATGTTATAAATACAGTGGACAGTTACGTAATAGGAGGGCTGGAAAGTTTCTTACCCTATATTGTGTGATGTCGGTGATGTGTGTGTTTCGTCTAGAGGACGCGCGGCGGCCAACTTCCGGCCGCGTCGCGAGTCCGCGCGCGCTCCACGGCCCAGATGTGGCGCGACCACATCTGCCTCTGTCACTCTAGCTTACGTCTCTGTAACAAAAAAAGGAGGAAATTAAAAAACCGGCCAAGTGCGTGTCAATTTAGGGTTCCGTAGAAAGAGGGTTTTTATCTGCTAGACAGGACTAAAAACTTTATCGAAGTAATTTTCAATCGATTTTGTACGAAATTTTATTTCTGTTAGTTGGTTGCCTATTACTCATTAACTAGTCAAGCCTACTTAGCCGTGATACTTTTCCTTTTAAGTTCATTATATGCGCTACTACCCTGATTTTTTCACGTTTCTGCAATCAACCGTTTAGCCAGGAGAGCGGCCAGGAGAATTTGCGCCTCAAAAATTTGTCTTCCTATACCCACAATATTTTCAACGACCGTTAAATCGTGAGAGGCAATGTTGGAAGAATCGAACGATGCCCCACAAAAAAAACCATGTTAGGTACAGTAAAAAACTTTTTTTTCCAACATTTCATTCTTTAACTTTGTCGGCGTGATAAATAGGTATGTATACACATACCAAATACAGCTTTCTAGTATCACCGGTCTTTACGCTAGGCCGCGGACGGACGGACAGACAGACAGACAGACGGACATGGCGAATCCATAAGGGTTCCTTGTCGGACTACGGAACCCTAAAAATGATCTGTTAGAACCCCATGTTCTATCACTTTAAAAATAATGTTTAAATTGTGTTGTTTTTGGGGTAGGTACAGAGGAGGTTACATACTGGTCGGCTCTTATGAAAAGTAAAATTATTATGGTCACCCACAGATTGTATTCTTTTTTTTGCACTAACCCGTGCTGAGGACAATAAAAATATGTTTTTAAGATTATACATATATTATTATGGATAATTTTTTTATCACTTCTTAGTAGTCTGAGCTCTTTTATTTAATCTCCACATTTCGGATGGTTTTAAAATGTACTGTTATATAAAACGTGCTATCGAAATAAAAACCTGAAACCCATTTCGGCAGTATCGATAAAATTAAACCACGTGCAATTTAATAAAACTTTAAATTTCTTAATTTAAACCATATTAAAACTTAGTGCGGTCTATTCGTTTGAAAAGATGAAAAAAATAATTGGGATTTTAAAACTTTTTTTCAGCTTAGGAGTAGTTCAGTCATCGATACTGAAGAAACTGAGGTCATGTATCACGCTATTTCTATCATCATCATCATCAGCCATTTGACGCTCACTGCAGGACATCCCAAATAGCATTTTACTCCATTTAAGAGTACACATTTAGTTCCCAGGTGTACTTGAAGCATTATTACATTTCACTCGTGATGTATAAGCTGCATTATTGCGATTAATAACACCTATACCTGTCTAAGGGACTTATAGGAGTGTAGAGTTATACTTTTATACGATTGTTGGTGTTATAATACTCTAACAACTATCCTTTAGCCAGCCGTCTGACTAAGAGCATTATAGGAGGGTAGAGATACGGCAACCGCTGTTTAACGGCCTACTTGTACGATGATATAGAGCTAGCATTTTAATAGAACACACGTGGTCATTTATAAAGCCAAAGGCTGTTATGTTTACTTGTTTTAGACTGTTATACAGCTAGTAGTTGTTGTAGGACTTGTTTGTGATCATTAAAATAACCTTTTTTTACTATCTGTACAGAAGTGTTTAAATGGTTCGCATGTGCACTGTAGGCTGTTAAAAGGACTATATGTGTTGTCCATTAACATCAATAGCAGTTTATTTGTACACAAGTACTACTCTTATTTGCTGTCAGCGCCGTACGCGCCAAGTCTGCTAGTGTAACCGTATTTTACAGAATTTTAACAGATAAATATCAGAAATAACAGTTATTTATCACATAAGTAACAAGACTAACAGTTATTTATCTGATAAATTCTGCAAAATATGGTTACACTATTACACTTGCCGACTCGGCGCTTACGGTGTTGACAGGTGTATATTCACCTTTAAAAGATTGTAAACAGTGTTTGTTCCTATGGCTGAGTGACAACTATTATTTTCTGTCCTTGTCTGTCGCAGGGCATAATGTTGTCCCTCTTTATCTAGTTTGTTTACATTCTTTTAAATACCTCCTTGAACAGAGTAGTGTTTTTTGTAAGTGTAAATACTCTGACACCAAACTGTGTGTCTCACACGAAAACAAAAAGTGATTTTTGTTAGTTTGTTACAAAATTTGTACTTTAGGTATTCATACTTGACTTAGTACCTGGGCTAGGCGATTTAACGGACAATAATTATTATTGCTGATCTCTAAAATTTCAGTATATTGAAAGAATTAAACGATGATACACAATTGACCTGAACTACATCTTAAAGCTGTACATAAGTTCACATTAGAATCAATTTATAGACATTGGCTCTGTAGTGGTACAAATGTGGGACTTCATATAGATAACAGCATTCTAACAGAACACATGTGAACCTATATATACGCTCACCGCATTAAAGTGGAGTTATAACAGTTCACATAGCTGTATTTCATTTCCACCATTTTGTTCTACGTAACCTAAAATATTTACCAAATAAAATCTCCAAATTTATCATGCAGATTTATCACAAAATACGCAGATAGAGCGATTGAGTTTTGGTTTCATGTTATAATTAATGACTGTACCTAGTATAATATTATAATGCCAATATAATATCAAAAACTGAAAATTGTAGATTTCCTCTCAGCCAGTTTTAAATATTTTAAAATGAATATCGCTTTTTTACAGAGGCGCGTGAATATTTTAGCTGTAAATATGTATACATTTCACGATTAAGTTGCATTCCCATAGGCTTTAACATTATTAAGTATTTAAAACATGTTATCAAAAATGTTTATCCAATTGATCCGCTTTCTGATGGCACACACAAAACCAATAAAACTAATGAGGAATAATTTAGGACACACGTGAATTTTAGGTAGCACTGGAGTAACTTTTGTCGGATTTTATAACTCTGAAGGCTGTGTATTTAGCCACTTGTTACTCTTTATTACACTCATGTATGTTGTATGGTTCACACTGCGTCCCATATAGTGCCGTAAGTCAGCCTTAAGTCCGATGTTACTACTTAAACTGCTATTATAATGCTATTATACTGCTAATGTACAGCCATAGTGAACTTAAAGCTGTCTAATTTGTGCCCAAACTGGTTCTATAAGAGCATTATAGCAAGCTATACAGTTCTTATACAGCTGACTTACACAGCTTATGGAGTACATGTGAACAACTAGACATCTTATATAGAACCCCGAATGCCACTTGGGATAGACCTCCCTCATGGTTTTCCAAGCTTCCCGGTCTTGTGTCGCCCTCATCTAGCGCTCCCGTCAGTCAGACTATCTGGGCCTGCCCACACTGCGTCGTCCGGGGTCAGAACGTTTTCGCCCCAACGGGCAGCAGTTCTCCGAGCTATGTGCCCCGCCCACTGTCACACCAACTGAGTTATTTTTCGAGCTGTATCTGAAACTCGGGTTCTTCTATTTCTTTAACACGTTGTATAGTTTCATGAAAGGTTTTCTAACGCCTACGCTTAGGCACATCAGGTATATCAACGGCAAAATGTGGCTTTCACAACCTGAACTTATAATCATAGAGATAATATTGCTTAAGTATTCAAATCCTAACTTAACCTGTGATTATGACGTTGAAACTCCTTCGGCAAATCTCCGATATGAGGTTGCCTGGAAGAAATTGCTATTAGCAATAAGGCCGCCAATTGTATCTTTTCTTTTGTCATTGCTGTTTCTGTAACATTTTTTCCGGTATACAATCTATATATATAAAAATGAATTGCTGTTCGTTAGTCTCACTAAAACTCGAGAACGGCTGAACGGATTTATCTTATCTTAGTCTTGAAATGTTCGTGGAGGTCTAGGGAAGGTTTAAAAGGCGAGAAAAAATCGAATAATTTCCGGGAAAACCCTAAAAACAGCCCTTTTCTATTTCCCATACAAACGTTTTCTGTGGCGTTACGAAGTTCGCCGGGACAGCTAGTAAAGAATATTCTTATCTTATCTTGAAAAGAACAATTCAAAAACATTGTTATGGTGGTTTGATCGGGTTATTTAGAATTCTACAGATTAAACAAAGCCTCGGTAGGTAACTATTAAGTCCAGGCTACGCACAATGTTACAAGTTTTTGGTTCGAATTTATTTCACGGTAAATTATGTTCATAACAACACGCAAGCTCGATCGTAAAATCTAACCTAGGTGTGTTACGCAAGAGTGTTCATTACAGATTATTTTATTTGCTTTTGTTTGAGCTAAATAAAAGTGGTTGCACCAAACTGGGGTAAGGTCATGGTGCTCAATTAAAAAAAAAAGGTTTGTTCGAATATGCCGCTAAACAGGTGCCAGATTAGTAAATTATCTGAGCCAGAAAGAGTGCAAACGTTTTCATCTAAAGCCAAGAGTACATTCATTATTAAAAATGTCATATACAATATGCGAGCGAGAAGGATGGTACCTACAAATAAAAATTGCCTTATCTTCTTTTTCCGGTGCCATCTCGATAGACGCCGATGCGTTCGGCTATTATTTTGGATGCTTTGTACCGTGATGTTGCGGCTCGGAGGACTTATATAGTGTGGTGTTACAGTGCCGCTTTCGCCAGCGCGGTTGGTAAGCGTTGCGGGCCACGAGCTTCGAGTGTCTTGGTCTTGGTGTGGTTTTACAGTGCCGCTTTCGCCAGCGCGGTTGGTAAGCGTCGCGGGCCACGAGCATAATAAACCACCTTTAAGAGATTTTTGAACTATGATGTTGGTGTTAGGTACATTAAATAAACTAAAACTGTCTTAATTATTCCTAAAAACAGTCACAAAAAATCCTCAATCTTAGGAATTTAGGACTCCGCGCGTGATCTTTGTTTGTTTTTGCCGTCTCTACAATAAAAACTTCCACACAACACAGACACACTTGCCCTGGTTCCAAACAACTCTGTGCTATGGTAACAAGGCAAGGATATCATAAACGTGGAAATACATCCAGACTGAGGCCATTTTGAACCAATCAAGTACGGCGGCCTTTAGCGAACCCACGACCTTTGTTTTTGTAGCCAAGCGTGTTACCGCTAGACCAAAGAGGCAGCCAAATGTCGTCTACCCGGCGAGTGCGGGTTTACCTTTTCTCCTCTTTGTCCATTAGTCTTCATGTAATGTGTCCTGCCCACTACCAGTTTAGGTTTTGTCAAATCTTACTACAATTTTTTGTTAAAGTGCGGATGGATCGACTCAATTACGCCAGAACGGCTGAAAGGATCTGGATGAAATGACAGCTAGTACGCCTGAAATTTTGTTCTTTCCCTTATCTTTTTATTTAGGTACATACCTACTGAATATATCGGAAAAGTATGATAAATCCTCGGTCTACTAGCCAATGAAACATTTCATTGCCTGCGTCCCTCTTTTCATGCTTTTGTTCTCACTAAGCGCACTATACTATAGGGATCTATATGCATTCATTGTTGCTTTGCTAATGAAGCTGTCGTTAACGCGGGTCAGCATTAATAGCCCCGGGATAACAAATCGGACGCTAAATGGCAGTGCGATGTCGTCACAACAACACTGGACATCTAAAACTTTGTGGGAAAATCAACTACGTTTTAGATATGCCAGTACTGGATAGAGTTTATTTTCACCATGCATGTTTTCTGTCCCAGCAGATGGACCACTATTATTATAATGTTACCCGTAACGTACACACGTGTAAAATTCGATATGATATCAATTGTACAGAAAGAGCACAAGTATATACAATATTTTTATAAGAATGTATTTTTGTAACGTTCTCCAAGAAATGTCGGATATTCACGGACCTTGATCGCGATAGAAACGTCTCTCAGTATGGCTTTAGGGTAACAAACTACGAAGGTATTTTTCGCGCGCGTTCCCCCGCACTTGGCACCATAGCCACCGAGTCATTCCCTGACATTTACTTTCGTCCCTATTATATTTTGTCGATACGAGTATAATATAGAAAGTGAATGAATCACACAGACTACAAAACAAGCGAAGAGACCGCAGCGGCGGAGAGGGGGGAGGGCGGTATTCGACGGCTATTGGTTCCGCCCCCGCCTCCCGCTACACCTCCCCACCCGGCTTGACTGCAAAACTGGGGGAGGCCGATTCTCTAAGATCTCTACTGAAAACCCACCACCAGTAACTACTAATTCTTGATTTGCTTGAAAACTTCAACTTACAGAATCGGCCCCTCCATATTTATATATGTAAAAGAGGATGCAACATCGAGTGGCTCCTGTTATTCCAAGCGTTTGAATGTCGTGCGAGGTCAGTTCTGTGTCATCGATTGAATCATTCCTGTGGGTTCACATGGCAATGTCTCTACCTCAGTCGAGAAACGCCTGCGTAAACATTTCGTGGAAAATTGGTAGGTTTGCCTTCACTAGCGCACTAGCAAAAAGTCAAACGGCCGTTTTTGGCGTTAATTCTATCTAGTCTTAGGTTTTTGGCCCAAAGTTCACGGTCGTGGGTCCTAATAATTATTACTTACATGATGGTAAGAATAGAAAGACATTTTTTGCAAAAAACCAAAAATTATCTGTAATTTAATATATGTTTTTTCCATAGGTGGCGCTAGTGAACCTCATTAACTGAATGTGCAAACCAGGCGAGAGAATCGCTCAGTAAATAATAATAAGTTTTCATTACTCATAGTCGGAAAGTAGCTCGGCCCTTATTATGAAGCAGCAATATGTTCGGAGGGGTCGTCAACGTCGCGCTTGAGCCCGAAAATTCACTCGAATCTAGCGACAAATACGGTCCTTTTTTTAATAGTTACCATAGTTGAATAGTTTAGTTGAAAAGTAAGAGCTATTCAAAAAAAGAACCGTAGGGTATTTGTCGCTAGATTTAAGTGAATTGTCGGGCGGGCCCAAGTGGCCCTGAAGTTGCCTGAGAAGCGGGTTGAAAGTATAGTCCACACAAACTTTTTGGCGGTAACGTGAACATAGTCACAGATCGTTTGCACATCACTTACTATCTTTAAAGTCTATGCGTGAGTAATTGACGTAGTGTGATGCGTAGTAAATTACTATTAGTCAATTACTACTAAAGTAGTCTATTACTCACACATACACTGTAAAGACAGTAAGTGATGTGCAAACGATATGTGACTATGTTCACGTTATCGCCAAAAAAATCTGTGCGGACTATAATACTTTTCAGCCCTATGTAGAATCGCTTTTAACTGACAGCTGTCAAATTATTTTAAAAAAAATCTCATTCTCTTTTCACTGTTGAATCATGTTCCAACTTTTCAAATTTCAGCTAGCCAGAGACAAGAAAAAAAGGCGGGAAAGCGGCAATTCGATCTTCATTTGTTTTTTCGATTTGTAGAGTTTTGTTTGTAGAGATGCATTACCATTTTAGCTAATTCATGTTTTTATGTATACTTTCCTTATATTCGTAATGAAAAGCACAGTGTTATTTAGCCCAAATAAGTTACTTTACTTTACTACTAGGGTAACAATGTACTATTATACAACACCCACTCAGAAAGTGTCTCATCCATTCCCGCCCTACTAGCGTTCTTTTGTTTTTTAGCAGCGAACATAAAAAATACAAACGTCAAATCTCTAAAAGGTCTTAAATAATCAGAAAAAAGGGGTGGGTTTTTTTTTGTGCTCTATTTTCAATGAACATAGGCTGGCAACCTTTTTCTGCACTACGAAAAAAAACAAACGCGGCAATTTGTTTTGTTTTGCTATATTTTGTTTGGTACTAAATTGATAATTTAACTGTACGCTTTTTTATTCTAAATAATTTTATTTACCTTACCTGGTATAAATCATTATGTACTTATCACACGGGAGAAAGTTCTATATTTCTGTTCAAGATTATGTTTAGGTACACACATCAAAAAAAGTTTGCGATCACTTTGAAAAACTGAAATCTTTTTTGTTACTGTAGATTATATTATGATTTTTTCTTCTTTTTACATTCTTTATTTAAAAATAAAGAATTAGAACACAAAACAATGACACCGTTCAGTTGTTTTTTTTATATTAAAAGGCTTTCAGTCCTATCTTACGCTCATTCAGAAATCTGATTTAGTCAATTATAACCGCTGATTTAGTCAATTATAACCGATTCAAGATATTTTTTGCGGAAAGTTGTGATTGAAAAAATGCCAAGAGGATTATCAGAGGTTTTACGAGCAAGAATAGTAACTTTGAGGGAAGAAGGATACACCACGAGAGTACTAGCACGCAGACTTGCTATATCCCAATCCTGTGTCGTGGCTACGTTGCAGAGGTACCACGGAATGGGGAATTTAGCTGACCGACCCCGCAGCGGTCGCCCAACTGTTTTGACAGCTGCCCAAAAGCGCTATATTAGATTGCTGGCAGCCCGTGATCCAACAATCAACGACACTAAAATAAAAGCAGAAGTCAGGGCCGCCTCTGGGCTTGAAGTTAGCGCGCAGACCGTTCGCAATTGCTTGCACCACGCTGGATTACGAGCACGGAGGTCTTGGCGAGCTTCGCTCAATTCCCGGCAACGTCAACAACGAAGATTGCAGTGGGCTAGACTTCGGCAAAATGAAGAAGGTGAGGAATAAAACATTTGGCAAAACTGTCTCTTCGTTGACGAATCCCGAATCAGCACTCATCCAGTTAACCGACCTGTCCGTGTCTTGAGAAGACCAGGCGACCGTGAAAGACAAAGAACTGCCACTGGAACAGTTCAGCAAGGCGGAAAATCGGTGTCCTTTTGGGGTGGCATTATAATTGGAGCTAGAACGCCTTTGATCCCGTATCGGGGCTATATGACAGCAGACATGTACAAAGCAGTTGTTATTGATGATATCGTCAGACCATTCCGAGTAAACCATGGGCAGCAATTTGTACTGGTCGATGATAATGCGCCCGCACATGGAGCTCAACTAGTCAATGCTGCTCTTCAAGAATACACGTTTAGACTGGCCTGCTAGCTCGCCCGACTTAAACCCAATAGAGCACGCGTGGGATGCTCTTAAACGAGCTGTATGGAACCGTGAGCCACGTCCCCAGACAGTTCCAGAGCTCAGGGAAGCCGCTATTGAAGAATGGGATAGGTTACCCCAGGAAATGCTGGATAACTTGATCCTCAGCATGCCCAGGAGGATCTCCGCATGTGTTCGAGCCAGGGGAGGAGTTATTTTATATTGAATTTAACCTTTTAATAATAAATTGTTGTTTAAGTTTAATTAAACAGTATTTTTCTTTCTATGAAATTTCTATCACAATTACATTATGATTAATGGCTCAATTTTTTTAAAATAAATAATAAAAAATAGTTTTATATTTTAATTTCAAACAGGGTATTCCTATTTAAAGAAAGCATACAACATAGATTTTTTCTTAATAAAGTTAAATTTAAAGAATTATAGGAGCTTATGCTATTGATCACAAACTTTTTTTGATGTGTGTATGCCCGACGCGCAGTGGAAGATCTTTTTCTCCCGTCGGTGTACAATGTATATACTATTGTATGTCGTAAACAAGTAATAAATTACTTTACGGGAATCAATGGGAGCTTAATTTAATTTATTCCTCGCACGGCTCTCTTGGAATCGGCGAATGTTTTTCCCGTAACCATCTGGCACATTTGCTCCAAATTAGGTCGCAAGAAATCTCTCAGATTTAGTTCGTAAAATATTGCACTCTGTTCATAAAACACAATTAGCAAGAGCTTGAAATTGTTCTTCATTATGGGTAGCCTAGTTGCCGAAGTTTGTTAATAAATAACAATAAAACTATAAAGGCGAAATTGAGTAAATAATGCTAATTCCGTCATTAAAATACACTTTACATTTGCCGAGGTTGAGCTTCAAATAAATCGGGTTCCAACCAAGTAAATTTTTAAAGTACTTACCTATAGATAGATGGAAGAATGTTTTTTTAATCGTAATCAAGGGCTGTTTACCCCGTACTTTTTACAACGAGGCTGCCATAAAACATTCATATTCATGAATAATTTTAGTCTGAATGTAGTTCAAGACATTTCACTATTTGTCGGAAACAAAATTATGTAGGTAGGTACTATTCTGTTGACCAGTAACGTATGACCTTCGGTCACTTTGGTGTCGTGCTATGAAAATTCATTCGTTTCAAGTTAATTGTGCTAAATATCACGTGACCCGCCGCCCTGGCTCTACACACGGAACGAAATAACTAAGTACATGGCGACCAAATACGTTTAACACAAAGAATTAAATATGGCAGGAAAATGTAGGGAAAACCTTGAGTCTGTTTTAAAATAATAATCAACCCTTGGTTGGTACGTAGGTAGGTACTGTTAGTAACAGTAACAATAATACCTTCCGCATAACACAATAACTTGTCCTGGTCAAAACTAGTACAAGTCCCGTTGTTAATGTATTTAAATATATAGTTATTAATTGTACGCTTGAGCCGTGCACAATACAGATTACCATAGTAGTGTTAAGGCGATTTATCGAGGGATTTCGATTATACTTTAATGTGTTTTGGAGATAAGAGGAGTAAGAGTAACATACTTATACTTTTCTCACGACGATTACACAAACCGAGAAGACGATGGCAGGATGATCTCGACAACTTCCTGCCGGAGTGGTCAGAGGTAGCAAATTTCCGAAAATTTGGGTCTAAAAGGGGAAGGATTTTGCCCTGCAGTGGGACATCCATATCATGGAAACTACATAAAAACAAAAATTATACCAACCAGATGAAGTCAAACTTATTCCCATATTCCATGACAACAAGGATCAGAGTTAAAAGACCTATCGATTGGATTAATTCTACCCGGTAAGCTGCCTTATTGATACTAACGAATAGGGTTACAGTTATGATGTGCAAGAATACATAAAGACACTGCTATTGATAAATAAAGAGTACTATTTACCTGGCCTTATAGAATCATTCTTGTGATGTGTTACGAAGTCAATAAACAATTTAGCTCTAGGTAAACTAAGTAAGCGCCTTTTTATTTTATAAGTAAAAAGGCCGTCCGCTGCGTTGAGCGGGTACACGGCGCAGCCTGCTGTTTCATGTCATAAAACAGCGCTGCGTGAGACGGGTCTCCCGCGGTATGAGATGATATGAAACAAACAGCACGGCGCGGGCCGTGTACCCGCTCAACGCAGCGGACGGCCTTAGGCGCGTCGTCCGCTGCGTCGCTCGCGCTGATGCGATGCACTTTCATCGTGCGATGAAACCTCTCGCGCGATAAAAAATATTGTCCTGTTTTAGAGCAATGCGATGACATTCGAAATGGCTTTTTACAGAGAAGCACAGCTTTTTTTGTCGGGCAATATTTCTTTTATCGTAAATAGCATTAAAAAAAGGAAACGCGGACCACATAATATCTAATACCTTTAAGCGAGCAATTCTTGTATCTCTAGTTATGTAAACTAGACAATTTGTCGCATCGCATAATCTTTTAAAAGGACATTCAATTGATATCAGTATGTTTGAACGTACAGTCGCACGATCTTTTTCGTCGGACGCACGCATCACCGCGCTATACCATCGAGCGCGAGACGGTAATAGGATAGCAGGCTTCATTTGTATAATTTACGTGAAATAAAGTCACGTGATTTTGTATAGAGGTTCGTGTAGACATAACTCCAGCATCTAATCAACTGTTAATTTCTTGCAAAATCCCCAGCTAGCCGGTCCACTCAGTGAATTAGACTCGCAACATTTCTCTGCACTTTATCTCGAAACAATAAGCGTCAGTCCCACACCGTGGCTCCCACGCGTACTGTGTGCATAATCGCCTGAAGCTACTTCCTAGAACCAGTGCCATTTCCCGACAGGTCGAGCGACGGGTCTAGCAATAAGTCCGGACTGGCAGGTCGGCAGTGCCGCAGTGGCGGTTCCGGGAAACCCGCCGAGTCCAATGCGGCCGACGCTAGGCTTTGTTGCAGCGACCTCGTGGACTGCGAGGTCAGTGGGCGACCGTGCTTTGTTTTTGTCAAAACAGTAACATCATCGACAAAGACAGGAATGGTTCGATTAATGTTTAATCTTATCTTAGATCCCGTCTTCGCTTACCATCAGATGAGACAGGAGTCATGTGCTAACCTGTATTCATTTAAAAGAAAAAATTAAGCTTAAGCATGACGCACGATGCCGTGCAACTAACGAGTAAAATAGGCCTTTTACCTAATGATATTTGAGGAAATACAAGTTTCATATTTAAACAACTCTAATTGAACAATCTGATAGAAGGCCTGTACACTAACTACCTACTTAACTTCTTGATTGAACCGAAAAATAAATGTAAGCCGCTGAAATCCCCAGACGAGAGCAGCTTCCGCCTCAAACAATGCAGTATTAGCATAATCTTCCCTTTAATAAAATTTTCTGAGCTAATTAGAAACAACAGTGGGTACCAACGGGCCGGGAAGCGACTGCGCGACCGCGTGGCGCCGCCGCCGCCGGCCAGCAGTGACACAAGACCGGATGATAGCTATGCCCTATTTACGAGTACTTCGTCAAAAACTATAGTCACAAAGTTCTCATTGTGTGAGGTTTCTTATATTACTATGAGGTAGCCTAAGTAAGGAAACTGTGGATAACTGAAGAGGTGGTAGCTGGAGAGAAGTTTTTTATAAATATTTATTTCTTTGTGTACAATAAAGTATGATACGAGGTATAGTAGTCTAGTGACAGAAGGCCGAATGATAGTCATGCACTTCTTAGTAGAAAAAAAGATAGTAGCTAACTGGGTGGAATACGTTATACGAGGTATAGTTGGGGGGAAAGTTCTCACGGTGCGAGGCAATTTATGATTGCTCTTGCCTTACTTCGCGGAAAGAAATTGTTACCAAACTGGGAAGGAAAGTTCCCATGCTGCGAGGTAGCCAAGATAGCTTGATAACTGAAGAGTTCTAGAAGTCGGCATCGGCTAAGATAAAATAAGAGGAAAGCATCAGCCGAAGAATGTCGTTTTAACTATTAAACTTAGTTTTTATCAGTAGGTGTATGCTGTACTTCATCTGGAATATGAGTGCTGTATTTTTGCTTCGCAGAAAAATACGAAAATAGGTGGTTCGGCAAGTTTCCTGCATTCGCATTCTGAACCGTGAGGAGCAACTTTCTGTATTTTGAGTCATCGCTTTGCTGAATAAAATCAAACTACTTCGTCGAAAAATAAAAGTGGCGAGACTCAGACAGTCACCGTCTGAGACATTGCCTTGGTTGTCTGAAGTTATAGGTAGGTACCCTAGCAGAAATGTACTTAACTGAATCCAAACTTCACGAAGCAACAAGAATGGTTCTATCTTCTATAGAGAAGGTACTGAGCATTGTAATTCTAGACGTATTGTAAGAATAGCAGTGGAAAATAATAACTATATTCATCAAATGCCAAGAGTTAATTAAGGTAATAATTACCGTGGAACTGTTTTATTCACGGAATAACGTTGAAACCTAAAAAACTACAAAAATCTAAACGGAAACCTCCTTCATATTTTTTAAATCTAACGCATGTATCCTAGAGGGGTAAACAGAGACTAGGTTAGTTAGGTTAGTTAACAAGTAGAAATACATCGATCATAGGTATGATGACAAATTTTGAAAAATTGTCCTATAATGTCCCAAAACGTACATTATTTACAATCTGTCATATTTTTAAATACATTTCATACTAAAAACTGAAATCTAAAAAATACATTTCAGTTTTTAGATTTAAAATTCCCGCCGAAATGCGCCCAATGTCATGGCGCCGCTAGTGACGGCACAGTGCAAAAGTGTAAAATTAATCTGAGGTATAAAACGTCAACACAGCAATTTCTTATAGGTACGTTGTTACCTATGTCACAGATTATAAAGTAATATGTTCGGTTCTATTAGGGGTTAAAGTATGAAATTGCCGTTTTATTGCAATAGGTTCTTTGAATTGACATAGAATCTTCATGTTTTTTTTTTTTCACGCTTGGCAATGCACTAGACTGTGCTTATGCCATTATCAAGTTAAAAGGTAGGAAACAGGGTTGTCAAAATAAAATATACAATAGGAACGGAATTTGGAAGGAGTTAAAAACAGTTTGAATTTGAACAGGTACAAACAAATATAAATATACTTAAATATCAACAGGAAATCATAGTAAATTTAAATTTTAATATCATATTTATTAAAAAAATTAGCAATATACTTATAAATATTTACATTAAAATTAAATAAAAGGCAGGAAATGGAAGAAGGTAGAGGAACTTTGATGGAAACGAGGTCCGAAATAAAGGAAGAGGAGTCATAGTTAGGACAGGAAAAAAGAATATAATTGACATCGCAAATCTCCGCGCCGCAGGTGCAGGCAGGGCTTTGCAAGATGCCAAGTCTGGCAAGGTGCGCTGGTGTGCATGTATGACCCAATCGTAACCGAATTAAAATAGAAGTGGAAGTCTTGCCAAACTTGGCCTCCGCAAACCATGGTTTCGCTAATACATAAGGCTGAATATTTCGATAGAATTTGCCTTTAGAGGCATCCTCCTCCCAGATCCCATTCCAGGAATCCCGTAGATAGGATCTAGGAAGAGAAGCCAGATCATGGGAATAATTCTTGTAGGGAAACAGATCAACACATTCGACCGCATCATTAGCCAGTTGATCAGCTTTCTCGTTACCTGCTATACCACAATGAGATGGGATCCAAGCGAAAAGCACGGACAAATTTCTCACTGCGCAATTAACAAGCAAACTGCGAATGTCAAAAATAATTGGTTGATCTACTGAGTAAAAGGGAAATTTAGATAAAGCCTGGAGGGAGCTCAGTGAGTCTGAGAAAATTAAGGTTTTCTTAAGTCCTAATAAAAGAATGTATTCAACTGCTTTGAAAAGTCCTAAACATTCTCCTGTAAAGACGGAAGATTCAGGAGGAAGCTTAATTTTTTGTACAATTTTGTATTGAGAGTGGTAGACACCTACCCCTACACAACTGTCTGGATGTTTTGATGCATCTGTGAAAATGGTGTGACACCCCTGGAATTCATCGCTCAAGAGGTTATTCAATTCATTCTGACAGCTAACGTTTTGTTTAGTAAGACCTAGGTGAATTATGTTGGGCGAAAGAATTAAAGAACTATATGAAGAGTGAAATATAGGCAAGAATTTGTATTGATGAGAAAGGAGCACTAATGGAATCAAATTTTAAGAAACTTTTAACAACACATGGAGCTCTTTTGTGAGACCAATATTTAGATGTAGAGATTAAATGAGACAGACTACGAAGTTAACTGTGTAAAGGATGACTTAAAAGTTGTAGGCATCGACTTATGAATCTGTCAGATTAAATATTGGCGTCTTAAGGAAAGAGGAGGCTCAGCACATTCTACCTGTAAACAGCTTATTGGTGAAGATTTCATGGCCCCAGAAATAATTCTGAGAGCCTTGGATTGTACACCATCCAGTTTCTTAAAACCAGCAGCACTACCAGGCTCTAACAAGAAGGTACCATAATCCAAAACACTCCGTATTAGTGCATTATATATCAGTCTTAGAGAAAAAGGATGTGCACCCCACCAGACTCCTGCAAGGCATCTAATTATATTTAACAGACGCTCACACTTAGCTGCTATGTAATCGCAATGTGGGAGTCCTGAATCTTCATGGTTTGAGGTTTTCGAATGAAACTTTTTTCAAATGGTTTCTATGATGTTCTTTTTTTAAAAAATGTGAAACATTTGAATATCGACTTTCAATTGTTTTTGTTATTCAATTTAGACAAGAAAGATGGATACTGCGAAAATTCGAGTGATTATGAGGCACCCATTTTTCGTATTTTTTTATTTTATTGATTTGACGCAAGTGAGTCAATATTGTGGGTAAGGTAACGTTAAACCATGCCGCTAATTCCTGGGTAGTTTGACTAGGGTCGGCTTCCACTATCTCTCTTAATTCATCGTTATTCACCTGTGTGGGCGGTCTTCCTCGTGGCTCGTTCTTTAAGTCGAAATTTCCATCACGAAAGCGTTTAAACCAAAATCGCACGGTGCGTTCATTAGTAGACCCCTCTCCAAACGCAGCATTGATATTGCGGGCTGTTTCTGCCGCGTTAGTTCCGCGTCGGAACTCGTATTCAAAAATCACTCGAATTTTCGCAGTATCCATCTTTCTTGTCTAAATTGAATAACAAAAACAATTGAAAGTCGGTATTCAAATGTTTCACATTTTTTAAAAAAAGAACATCATAGAAACCATTTGAAAAAAGTTTAATTCGAAAACCTCAAACCGTGAAGATTCTATGTCAATTCAAAGAACCTATTGCAATAAAACGGCAATTTCATACTTTAACCCCTATTATTATATGTTTACTCGCGTGTTCCTCAAAGTGACGTCATTATTCAACTTAATATGGCGGACATAGGATCTTTGTAGATTTTAATTATCGTAATAATTATCAATCCCGCTCTTAATAAAAAATAAATGCTTGTTTCGTACTCTACAATTCAATTCTAGTTAAATAAATACATAATTTTAGTGATTTTCAATTCCTGTCATCATGCCTATTCGATGTAGGTACGCATTGTACATCGAATTATCGTAATGTATTGTTGTTTTATGAAACGCAGCCCAGACTAACTCTCTGGCCGCGGTAAGCGCCAGCCCTGAAGAAGGCGCGTGAAGTCTCGGTAATACCGGTAATTACATTTTTCACAGTTTACTTTAATTTTTTAGTAAATTTTTTGTAGCATTGAATAACTTTAAATGATCCCGACAGTTAAACAGTATTTTATTCATTATTCTTCAAAAATTAACACTGTTTTAGTGTCGCGAATAGTTTTAAGTTATATTAAAATCAATCAAATCATTTTTTTTTATTCAAAGTAACACAGAAACTGCGACTTAATGAACATTACAAGTTAAACTAGGTGTCCTTTTCAAAATCTAGATCTAGACAAAAACCTCCAAACTTAGTCTTTTGAAGTCCTTAATTAACAGACTTTATATAAATATTCTGAAACCTGGGACTCATGCATTGAACTGGCTTTAATTCCAGACATCATTGTCATCTAAATAATCTTTAATGTTAAAGTTGCTTTTTTGACACAAAGTGTGCTTTACACATTTCTTGAACCGCGTTTCTGGCAAGCTTATTATCATCAGCAGCCTATATACGTCCCACTGTAGGGCACAGGCCTTCTCTCAGAGAGAGTATGGGCTTAATCACCACGCGTGCCCACTGCTGATTGGCGATTTCAAGCGCTGAGGTATATGAATAGCTCAGACACTCAGGTTTCCTCACGATGTTTTCCTTCACCGTTAGCGAATGGTATTGCTACTATAACTTCACAAATGTGTATAACTTAGAAAACAAAGTCATAGGTACATGCCCGCACTGGGAATCGAACCTGGGTCTCACGCTTCCGAGTCCAATGTTCTACCCACTAGGCTACCACCGCTGTTTGGTTTTGAATTTAATAATAAGTTATTAGAAGTAAACCAATATAGTACCTTAGAGAGAGCATTATTTGTGTCCTCAAGGTCATTTTCTTGTCTCTTAATTTAAAAAATAGTTACGTGTCATCTGCAAACAATACTATCTCTGACATGTTTTGAACCATGAACGGCAAATCATTTACAATCCTCAACCACAATATTAGAAGAAAAGTACAAGGTTCGGATTTCCCGCTACTATCGTTTCACCTTTAAGAGCGAAGGCGCCTCGCGGGCCCAGTTTCTTTAAATACGGTGCAAATATGTATGTAATCACTAATTATCCGATTACACGGCTCTCAAACTTCCCCTGAAGAATGCATAAATGTGACCTCCATTAAATGAAGCTCGCACAGGCCAAGGTTTATGCAGCCGATGCGTGACACCGAGGTATATCCGAATCTCGAGAGGAAAGCAACAGGAAAAGGAAGCTAATATTATTTTCTTTTATAGAGTCGCAAAATTAATCCGAGACTTGTTAGAAAAACTATATGCATACAGAGACCAATCAATATAACCTGTAGTCTACTTTAATCATTTACCATAAAGATATTCTTAAGATATATTTTTTTATTTACTTTTTTTTATTATTTTTTTATTTTACTTTGTTATGTTTAATAAACATGAAGGATTTATGTTTTACAGGCTGGTAACATGAATAAGTATTTAATGTTTTTAGCTATGACAAGAATTGTTTTCACTTTATACCCCGCTACGTACCACTCTGTCTCTATTTAATTTCATTCTTATTAAAGATTTCCTTCATTTTACACTTTCATTTAATTTACTTCATCATCATCAACCCATTATGTCCCCACCGAGGGGCACGGGTCTCTTCCCTGAGGAAGGTATAGGCCATACTCCACCACGGGGGCCAAGTCCGGATTGGTGGAGGCTTGTAGACTAGTGGCTCGTCTACTGTCAGAAGTTGTCAAGCCGCCCTAAGGCCTCTGACTTGGCTTAACGACTGCCATCTATCGACGGCAGCCGGCACCAACAGCTTAACGTGCCTTGCGAAGCACGGAACCGCTCGGAAAATGCCACTAGCCTTAGGCATAGACGGCGATCCATCGATGCACTGAACGCGCCCTGTGTTGCTTAACCTTCGTGATCGTTTAAGATCACTCGGGCAGCCGGGGCTACGAGCGATTCTTAATTTACTTATACAGACTTCATTAAAGATAAAGAAGCAAAGAAGAGACGTCTCGAAATATTTATTTTGGCTATTATTAGTATGTAACGTGTACCTACAACATTTATTTTCTGAATGAAACACGCATACATTTATTGAAGCAAAGCGAAAGGGATACCTTAATTAATAACTATTGTGTACGTCAGATAAGAATGGAGAATATTCCAATTACAGCCCCATTCAGGCAGTCTGGTGAAAGAAGGGCGACAAATTTCACAGACAGCGCGCCTGAGGCTGAATGTCGCTGTCAAGACAGCTCTGTGAAAGCCTACCAATATAAGAGGAGCTAGTCGCTTTTTCATTTGCTCTTATTTTGCATTTTTTTAATGAAAGCTCTTGTGTGAAAAGTATGTAGTTTTGCCTGAGGGATGTTATTATTAAAATTTAAATTATTGTATTAAGTGTTTAGTTTCCATCAACGTACTGGTTGCGTGTGTTATATCAAATAATGCACTTAGAAAACTACCAATTGTAAAGAACTGTATGTCAATACATACATCTGACATTAAATAGCTTTCTAGGCACTAGAAAACGGTATATCTTACAAAAAGCCTTTTGTATTCCGAAAGGAATTCTTCGTTCAATTGAGCGCTTCTCAGCTGTAAATCGGATTAGGCCGGTCGCGCTCAGATAAAACACGCTGGAGCAGGCGCAGTCCTTCGGCTTGGAAAAAGCACTATCAAACTGATATTTTCTCACTCAGTCAGTTAGAAGATATTTTATTTAACTTTCGATAATCGCACTAATGTTTCCCTTAGTGAAAATTAAAAAAGAAAACTTAATTTTAAAACAAATTTTACAAAAGGCCCACTAATTCTATAACATGACAGTTCGTGTATTGGAATGATTATTACAGGAGTAAATTATGGTTATAAAAAATCATTAATTACCTATGTAACAACCACGTTTACCACCACCGCTCACTAGATGGCGCTTGCTAGTTGTGCATTGCGGTATGGTTATATCCGGACGCCGAATATATATAACTACGCCTGCATCAAGTAGTTTTTTCAAAGCGAACGTGCTGCTTCCACCCCTGCGACGGCACCGGGCCTTTTCTGAACTAATTGTATTGTTAAACGTGAATAACCCTTCAGCATCGCTCCGGCGGTCTGAGGCGGCCGCTATAGGATTTTCCCTTGTAGAAATTTTCCGTTTTCAAAATACACGTCAGCGTAGTCAGATTTTCTTTAATTTTCCATTCTACCTTCGTCACACCTACAGTTTTATTTGCAGTTTTTAGGGTTCCGTACCCGAATTTTGCCAAATACCTGATTACTAAGACTTCACAGGCTGTATTTCTGTTGCCGCTATAACAACAAATACTGAAAACAGAATAAAATAGATATTTAAGGGGGCTCCCGTACAACAAACGTAATGTTTTTGCCGTTTTTTGTCCGATATTAATAACGGCAACAGGTACACACTTGAAATATTCAAATGATGTTTAGATAATGGTACGGAACCCTTCGTGCGCAAGTCCGACTCGCACTTGGCTTGTTTTTAAAGTTGTCATCGTCATTTTTTCAATAACCTTGGTATAGTTAGTAGCGGATGTTTCGTAGCAAAGTGCTACGATTTCGTCGCATGATTCTTAAAAAATGCTACGGACCCGTAGCATCGTCGATTTCGTAGCAATGTGCTACGATTTTGTAGTACGCCTATATACATAACGCAACGCTTTTGAAGCGAGTACGAACTTTGATACGAATCAAAGTGTCAATATTGTGTAGTATCTATTAAAATGATTTAAATCGTAAGAACCTTGATAGGTTTAATAAACAAATTTCACTCGAAACAACATTTCAGGCCAAAGCGGATTAGAGCCCGCATCTCTTACCTTGCTAGCGTTTTGTAGGGCTCATCACCGTACAGAAATGCTAGTTCTTAACCAGTCAGTGAAAGCTTGCCATATCTCTTTGAGATTTTTTTTTTTAATCTTTGTTATTTATTCGTATTATTTATTCTAATCGTATTATTTATTCGTTGAGTTTTTAAATTGTGATTGTTTATCTTGCTTATTTGCTTTCACTATTTAGATTGCTTTCACTATTTTTGCTCTAAACCCAGAAAAGATGGCAGAAGCAATATTTTATGCTCCTTATCGACTACCTTTCATCCTGTCATAATTTTTGTTTGTTTTTTTCCAACGCCTCGAGTTTACAGGAGATCCTAGGATACTTCAGTTGCAAATCTTTTATAATTAATCATGGTTTTTAAGGGTAAAGTAAGACAGGCTTCATTCGTAGTGCAAACTTCGGCTGACAGATGGTACCCACGCCAGCCAAGGCGTTGGAGGACGGAGGGGCAAATCGCTTAATTTCCTAGTTGTTCAATATAGTGTTAATAATTACAGAGACATATCATATTTTAAAAGTTACATATTAAGGTAGACACTAACGTAAGTCCCTGACTCCTAAACTAGGGCAATCTGAATCTTAGGAGTCAGTTCCTTCCTTTTTAGATTTAGCACTTTTTATTTTACGTTGTTTTACTTTATCTCTCTGCTAAAGAAAATCTAATGAAGAATTTAAAAAAGAGTGGTTTTTTGACATTATTGGTACTTAGTTTAGGTACTAAGCAATCGCATTCCAATGCAATGACCAGTGATTCCAATAATTCCTTCGCGAGAGATGTCTACTTAATTTGCGCGGGTTATACCATTGGAATGGCATTGCTTGGTAGACTATGAAATAACGTCAAATAACAGCCATTGTCGTGCTAATATCGCTCTATTGAACAGCGATGCATTTATTATAGTCCGGCTCGGGTGGCATAGAAAGACGCGTAGATACTCGTTCGTTTGTATGGCACAGGGTGCTCTGAAACCTCTAGGTAGGTTGCTCAGTTCGGCACGCGCAGGCCGAGGTGAACAAACCCGCTGCCGCAGTGATCGATACCGGCCGCGGTGTCCGCCGGCGCGGGCCACGAGACACACGACGCGGATCCGCCCGTCACTGACGCTACCTGAAGCTAATCGCTAGCAGCAATGGCAATAGCTCCGAATTCGCTTATCGAGTACATGCCCGCGACGTATTTTGTCCTTCTTGGGGCACATCGCACGACGACAGCCTAGAAAGTAATATAATGATGACAAAGTGGAGGGAAAGAGAGCTCGAGACAGACTACCCGCTAAATGGAGTGATCAGATCACTAAGAGAACATCACTTCACCAGGTGGTTCACAGAGCGAACGCCAGGTCCAGATGGAGAGCACTCTACACTCATCTCCGTCAAAGCAGCCACGATTCCCTAAAGAGGGACTGACTGATTGAATTGGATTGGATTGCCTATGACAGGGATGGCGAACATTTATTAGAGTACGTGCCATGTTTTGTAGAAATAAAAAATAAATAGAACCATGATGTGCTAAATGTAAATGTTAATAAAAACTACACCACAGCTTCGCGACTTTTGTAAAAAAATATGTAAAGGTTTTATTGATGTATGTAAAATAAAAAAGTCAGCGCAATGTGACTGGAATTATGGAACAGGTAATTCCTTATTTCGATTTTTTTTTAATTCACAATACATAGTTAATTCAATTAATCAGCTGCCGTTCAATCTCTTCAATTTCCGAATAACCAAATTTTGACAAATTAGTATAATTGACGTAGCGTGCCCGAATTATTACCGAATTAGTACCGAACTGGAATGATGCGGTTTTGCTTTTGTAAAGAAATTTAATGGTCTTCGTCTATTGTTTGGCGCCGGCAAAAAAAAGTTACTTACATAATGTAAGTAATCATAATAAAATAATCTATTTTAGTCTCAAGAATTTCTGAAGAATTCAGAATTTCAAGAATTTCTTGTGAGTAAAATATATTATTTTTCGCTTCTCATTTTCTTTTTTCCATTTGAGGTATGCCAAAAAGTATTAATATTATTGTGATAACAATGTACTACTGTCTACTTATTTTTTTACATTTTTGCAAATAATTTATCGGTTACGCATTAGGGAACACTCGGTTTTGTTGAATGAATAAATGTGGTCCTTGCAGATTACTGTTTATAGCCTCTTGTGGCCGCGACTTAATCCATGTATAAAGCGGGAAAGAGCATATTGGCATCGATGAAGCAATGAGGGACCTCGTTACTTTTAACTCCGGCACCTAAATGACTGCCGAGTTCCGTCCTAATCCCACTGAATAGTGCGCTGGGTACGGAGTTTATTGACTCCCAGTTTGTTATTCAGTGTGCGATGGAGAATACAGTCTGAACACTAAATATTGACTGCAGAAGTGAAAGTTTGTGCTAAACCCGCAAACTTTAATATGCAAAGACAGATAGCTCTGTTCGCAAGTGCACGGAGTAAGTCTCAGAAGGGAGCATTTTGCGAGCTTTCTACTGAGTATAATTTCTGGTGGTAGCTGCATTAGCTAAATGAAAGTGTCGCTGCATAAAACATTAGGAGAAGTAAACTGCTCCCTTGCATAAGTAAAAAACAATCATCTCGAGAACAAGATCTCCCCAGAACAAATCACGATAACACAAATAAAGAAAATAATAAGAGCATTTTAAGTAGCAAGAGCATTCTTGTCAGCATTTCGCAATTGGAAGCCCTAAAAAGTAATTCTCAAGGGAAACGAAATTACTTTACCGACAAGCCCCGCAAAAGTTAAAAAGAAATTATAAACAGCTTTATAAAGCAAAAAAATCAGTATCAAACATAAAAGATAACTAAATTAATATCCTCCTTTTAAAGATCTTTTTTATTGATTTTCGTAACTTCATACGTGGGGCATACTGTGTACGGGCATCGTACACTTTTCTAGGTCGCCGTGTCGCTGAATGTGCACCGCGCACATTCTAACTCACGGGTTTTGTTGCATTGCGAAACACAGTTGGCTTTTGCCTCTCATTAACAACATACGTCTTCCAACATGTAACTGTGCACAGTATCTAATAAACACCATGAAGACTTGAAACATCAACATCTACTTTCTTCATCCACCACCGCCCTACAATCTACAACATCTGCTGTGCGACAGAGTTGAGTGGCACACGCTCTCCTCTGCTCGTACATACTGAAAGATTCTGGATCTGGTAATTTACAATAAAAGAATGAAAAAAACCGGCCAAGTGCGAGTTGGACTCGTGCACGAAGGGTTCCGTACCATCTATACAAAATTAGACGTGAAGGTCGAGAAAAAACCGCAAAAAATCATGTTTGTTTTATGGGAGCCCCCATTAAATATCTATTTTATTTTAATTTAATTATTTAGTTTTGAAGCGAATATAGAACTAAATATTCTGTGAATATTTCAAGCGTCTACCTGTTGCCGTTATTAATATCGAGCAAAAAACGGAAAAAATTACGTTTGTTGTACGGGAGCCCCCTTAAATATTTATTCTACATACAGCCTGGTGACAAACAGACAGACAGACAGACAGACAGATAGACAGACAGACAGACAGACAGACAGACAGACAGATAGACAGACAGACAGACAGACAGACAGACAGACGGACAGACAGATAGACAGACGGATAGTGAAGTCCCGTTTGGCACCCTTCCGGTACGGAACACTAAAAATAATTACAGAATTCTAAAATGGAACTCATTTGGAACATTTTACTTTTTAATTTGAGAGACTGTCATTTGTCGTTTCATTGTAGCGTCTTTTCGAAAATTGTGTGTCGCTATCAAAATAAATTTAACTCGTGTACATTTTCGTTCAATGATTGTTTATGATTTTCGCAGTGATAAGTCACTGCGAAAATCAACAAGAGTTTCCAGAGACTTCAATTGACATTTGTGCATGAAACACCATGTCGCAGCTCTATGTATTCGTGGGTTGGAGAATTTAGTCGTGGACATGATCATCTCCATGAAGAGGTACGTGAAAATCGGCTGCCGACTGCGGTTACAGAATCTAATATTAACACCGAACGACAACTTATTAAAACTGAAAAAAAAATTACTTGTCAGAAAATTCGTGCTTTGTTTTACACGTGCAGCTGAAGGTTCGGAAGCTTTGCACTCGATGGATACTATCTGCTTTGAATCAGAAAGAAAAAGCCAGTTGGCAGAGTGGGTCTTACCTTTTGAAGATTTTCCGACAAAAGTTAAGAAAAGGCGAAGCATTGGTAGAAAAAGGGTTGCTTCTTTTTTCGGCAAATCCGGATATTACAAGACAGTATTACTTAAAGATCAAAGGACAGTGACTGCAGATTGGTACGTAAACCCTTGTTTTCTCAGAGTCTTACACCCGTATTTATAAAGAAGTAATTACTTGTTGCTAAGTAATTTCTCAATTAAGTCATTACTTAGGGTTAGAATTCTCAATAATAAATTCTTATTTAATAGTTGAGTAATATACGTTACTTACTTCAGCAAATGCTCAAGTAATATTCGATGCTTGGTGGTTGTTCCTATGTGGCAACACTTTTTGACTGCGTTTCGTTTCATGAAAAGGTACACGTAAGGTCTAGATTACTTTTGCAAAAACTTGCAATATTATTTTTGATATTACTATATTTTCTATTTATAATAGCAATAACATGGTATTAAATAGTTTACAGTGGCAAAAGTTCATTATTTTAATTTAATTTTGTCGTTATAAAAGAATGAATGCTTGGAACAACGAAACGTTTGACATTATATTACTCGACTAAATTCAAATGTTTGCTTTTACACTTGGATTACATTACTGCACGTGTTTTTTTTACTTAGACAGATTATGCATTCATTTCCGTCAAATAATACAATTGCATCCACAGAACACAACTATGCATCGTAAACAAAACTCCGAAATCTAAATCCATTTTGTTGGCTAATTTATTGTTGCTTTGATTGAAAGAAGAAGAAAGAAAGAAAGAGGATATTTATAATAACATTCCGTGAATCACGTAATTTTCAAACATGGATCAAGAAGTAGACAGGAAAAAACCGTTCTCGAGTTTGGAGAAGGATTTATTTTTAAATATTATACAAAAATACGATACGATCCTAACCTGCAAGCAAACAAACGCTACAAGTGCTTTAAAAAAGAAGCAGTCATGGGATAAAATAGCGAAAGAATTTAACGAATCCTCTATTGTTACTCAAAAGGTAAATATAGTGTGTTTTCAATCTATCTATCTAACCAGCCCATAAATAAAGCCCACTGCTGGGCATAGGCCTCTTCTCTTTCACGCCAACCCATGCGGTCCCCGACCAGTCTCGTCCACTGCCTTCCAGCCGCCTTTACAATGTCGTCGTCCCATCGGGCTGGCGGTCTGACGGCCTACCGACCGTTGACAGTGTGTTTTCAAACCTTTTATTATTTACAGATATGTGCACTTGCATGTGTGTGCCTTTATCTGAGTATAAGGCACTTACTTAACTGATTTTCATACGTAAAATTGTTTCAGGCGTCTACAAAACAGTTAATAAAACTGTGGTACAACATGAAAGCAAAAGCAAGAGAGTCAAAAACAAAAGAAAACATTCGCCACTTAACAGGAGGTGGACCACCTGTTATGGATATGGATCCCATTGATTCCAAAGTCATGGACATAGATAAAAACATCCTTACTAACATTGCTGTGGATATTGATAGTGATATTGATGGTAAGAAATTATACATTGTGCCCGTCATGTATATGTTTTTTTCAATTGGTTTCTACGTCCTTCAGTCCTCATAAATGCCTATAATACACTCATATTATAAAGACAATAGTATGCGTCTGTGTGGGTATGTTTTTTATCATCTCCCTCGAAAAGTGCTGTGGAACGCAAGCGAAAGCTAGTTACATAGGCATTTATCATATTAATATCTGCCTTTTTTCTGTGTTACAGGGAGCATAGTCGTATTAGGCGACAACAATAATGAAGCTTGGTGTAAAACAACTGAAGCATCAATGCAAGTTACTCAAGAGAAAAAAAAAATGGAGATAAAAACTCCTGTAAAAAAAAATTACGAAAATTTGAGAACTAATAACATTGATTTATTAAAGTGCAAAATATTGGAAGAAGAATTAGAATTTAAAAAAAGATTGCACGAGGAAGAACTCAAGATTAAAATCTTAGAGAGGGAACACAAAGAAAATTTGTTTAAAATTGAGATGAAAATTAAATTTAAAGAATTGGAGAAATATGCCAAAGACTGAAGAAATTGTGTTATGCACAAAACCCTGCTTTTTCTTTAAAAATAAATAAAATTTAATGTAAGTGAATATACATATTGGTTTTATTTTATATTAATTTAAAATGTATAATAACGTGAAATTACATTTGCTCGAAGAACTAAACCATCACTGGTGCCTGTTGTGCTTGCCATTGTTGTGCAAGACGGCTGAACATTATTATCATTTTCGTCCACGGTATCGTCATTTTCGAAAATGTCATTTGCTTCTATTGCTATGTTGTGGAGAACAGCACAAGCAATTATAATATTGGCTGTAGTGGAAAGTTTAGTTGCTAAACCAATTTGTAAGCACGGAAACCGTCTTTTCCATACTCCAAATAAACGTTCTACTGAATTTCTTGATTTTATTTGCGCCTTATTATATCTCTCTTCTTGTGCAGTTCTTGGATTTGAAACTGGAGTCAATAAATGTCTGAAACATAATGAATACTCTATTATAGAAAAGTCAGCGCTATTGTCGCGAGATATTAAAAACATATTACTATTAACATACCTTGTGCAAGGATATCCTCCATCTGCAAGTAATATCCCATCAATTTCGTTGTTGCATAACCTTATATTCAGTCGTGAGTTTCTAAAGATTCGGCTATCATGTGTACTGCCAGCCCAACGTACTACTATATCATATATCATCAAATTAGGGCCACCAACTACTTGCACGTTCATTGAGAAATAACCTTTTCTATTCCGGTACTGCTCTGTATGCAGAATACCTCTAGGCTTGGTGATTTTTATGTGGGTGCAATCAATTGCTCCTACAATATTTTTCAGTCCAGGTGCTCTGCCGACGCAGCCGAGCTTTTCGAAATCGTCCTTTGTATTCCTCAAATTTGCAGGAAATTTTATAAAATCTGGCATTAGTAATGCCAATGCTCGGCTAACTCTCTTCACTATATTACACACTGTGGATTGAGAAATATGCAGGATATCTCCACATACAATCTGAAAGCTCCCAGTGGCATAAAAACGTAAAGCAGTAAGCAACTGACACATTGGAGTTATAGGAAGCCCTCTTTGTGTCTCGGATTGTAAAGTGTCGATAATTCTCGGTAAAATCACAACTAGCACAATACTTTTGGAGAAACGAAATCTCTTTTTAAAACAATCTTCGGAATAGTCAAGAAATGGATCCACATCGCGAAAGTAAACTTTTGGATTTCGAGGTTCAGCAACTTCTATGTCCTCTAATATATTATCATCTATATTATCTACAACATCAAAAACAGCTTCGATGCTATTTAAAAACTCCATTTTAATCCAAAATAACCTCAAAACTGTACTTTGTGTTTACTTAAGTAAAGAAAATGGTGACTATTACTTGGCTGAGAATTCTAACTTTTGACAGTTCTAACTTCGAGCAATTGCTTAACTATAGAATAAAAATTGTTACTTAAGTTATTACTTTTACTCAAGTAATTACTTTTACTTGTTTATAAATACGAGTGTTAGAAAAACTTCGCGAAAAGCGTCCACGAAGCTATTTTCTCCTTCACCACGATAACGCATCCTCACATTCCGCTAAGGTAACGGAAGCTTTTTGAAGGCTTCAAATGTGGAACTGATGACGCATCCGCTTTACGGCCCAGACCTCGCACCTTTCCAAAAAATAAAGGCAAACTTAGATGCACACGTTTTACGAGCCCTGAATCGGCGGTGAATGCAATCCATAAAGCCATTGAAGAGGTCCCTAAGGAAGACTGGTCCAACTGCTTTGTACTATGGTTACAGCGAATGCAAAAATGCATTAATTGCGAGGAAATATAATTTGAAAAAAAAAATGTAAATATGTATAGGTAAATTTATCTAACCGGCGCGTCTCGGCCTTTGATCTTTTTGAAGCGAGACGAAGTAGATAGGTAGAGTCGATGTTTTTATATGAAAAGCAAAGCTTTTCTTATACAATTTAACAATTCAATTAGTCATATAACTTACATTATACAAATCTTACGCAACAACGACATCACAAAAGCTTGACTTGCTTATCCTCAACTTCAACTCAAGCTTGCTTCTTTTTGCTGAATCCGTTTATAAGATTCTTGCACAACGCCTTCTATTTTTTTAAACACAACGTTCGCTCGCACAACGCCATCAATTTTAAACTTAAAACTAGTATTATCCCACGGGAAAGCATTACCGGGACATCAAGTTTGCTATGTCTCAATTCAGGTCTTTGTCTATCTGTACGCCAAGTTTTATGTAAATCCGCTCAGCCGTCATTGCGTGATTGAGTAACAAATATACAAACATCTTCACAAACTTTCAGATTTATAATATTAGTAGTATTTAGCTAGATGAACAATATTCACCTACTTCACGTGCCCGCAAGTTTTGCAGTAGGTACACAACACGCGAGCGTCGCTCAATCAGTCTGCTTTCGATCTCGATCGCAGTTCGTAAGACGGAAATACGAAAATCACATTTGTGCTATAATAAGCTGCAAAATGTGCTTATGTGGGTATATAATTTCTTAACCCTAGACGGGGTGCTGGAGCACTCCATAAGATTTTATTTTGATTATATTTTTGTTGGTGTGTATTCTACTGATTTTCCCTCACGCGTAGTATATGGTCACGGTGACAGATCTGTCACTGAGGCCCTAGAGTGAGGCGGTGACACTGGTGACAGCCGGGCAGTGTGGACGCATGCACGAGTGTCGTGGGGTGTTGTAAGACCCCAGTTAAGGAACAACGTAAGTAAAGTGATTTATTCAAACTATTAATGTGATATTTTGCTAATTATCGTGAATGTAGCAGCTATCATTTGTATATTTGATTACTAAGGTTATGACATAACCTTAAATTAATCTGATGTTTAGAAACTTTTGGGTCTATTTGGACTACCCCGTTGGACTAGCCGTTAAGGCGCTCACTACCAAGACAGAGGCCGTGGGTTCGATTCCCACTGGGGGCCACCGTACATTTGTACAAATGGCCTCATTCTGGGTGTATTTCTATGTTTGTGATGCTGTTTGTGTCCTATGTAGTTTGGGACAGGTCAAGTGATTGTGTTGTGTGGAAGAAATTTATTATTTATTTATTTCACCAAAATATTACATTTATTGTTTTATTGTCTGCAGATGGGTGTAAATAGTGGGCTGACTGATGATAAAATACGTTTGTGTGTAAGCCTGGAATCAAGCGATAAGGAAGAGGGTGCTTCACCAGGGTCAGTTACAAAACAAGCTGAGGATGAACCGGATGGTTTGATAAAAGATTTTCGTGTAGATGTTGGTAGCAAAACAGAACCTGACACTTAGGTAGATGACCAAAGTTGGTGAGCATCTGGAGCACCGCCTACAAAGCCCTACTTTGAGAAGGGATATAAGATAATTACCAGGAGACGGGCAGCAGCGTCTGCCTGAGATTCCAACCGCATACTGCGATCGTCAACCCGCCTGCCCAGCGTGGCGATTATGGCAAAACCCTTCATGGTTCGAAAACCATGAGGGAGGTCTATGTCCTGCAGTGGGCTTCAAATGGCTGATGATGATGATGATGATAAGACAAAGTATGGCAGCGATCCTAAAAAAATCCTCCTGAACCTGAACCTCGCTCACAGGGACGTTGTGGTTTCTGCCCAAGAAATAGGGATCGCAAAAGTAAAACTAGGTGCGTCAAGTGTAAAATTTCTATATGCTTGTAGCATTAATTAAAAGTGTGCCAAATGTGAATGGAAGGGCCGGTAAGGGACGACCCAGACGGACATATTTCGACCAAATAGGGGATGTATTAGCAAAGGGCAAGATAAAAAGTACCCGAAACCGGCGTCCGTGCATGCAACGACTAATGAATGTTGAGGAAGCGAAAGTGATCTGTCAGGATCGTAGCAAGTGGCAGTCCCTGGTCTCTGCCTACCCCTCTGGGATACAGGCGTGACTTTATGTTATGTTATGTTATGTGCCAAAAGTGCTCAAATTTATATTTTCATTGTACTAAGGCTGATTTGTGATTTAATTACTGTGGTTAATAAAAATAAAGGAATGTTGATTTAAATTTGTTTTACTGGGGAACCCCTATGCAGGAATCAAAGTTATGCCTCTATGGTGTGGGGCTCTAGGGTTAAGAACGTAATTTTTGGTAAAACTGACCATAACGCAGTTTTACTGAACTATTAAATCCTCGTATGATTGGTCATCCATTGCGGTTTCGTCTACGTATGCTTTCTTGATGCGCGATGGAAATTTAATCGATCGCAACTTGGTTCGCGTTTCTATTTTGTGTTACAGCTATGGTCACATTATGTTCTTCACTGAATGTAGGGAATAGTGTTGTTGTTTCGTCCGAGTTATCTTGCCGTGTCTCTCGGTCTGTGCGCTCTACCTGTCTAAAATTCCGGCCAGACAGAGCGCGGCTTGAAAAATGTGATTTTATAGACAGGCTGCGAATATTTCTAGAAGTCGTCCAGCCTGCGGAGGCACCGAGGAGGCGGGGCGGCAGAAACCGTGTCAAGGGCACGCGAAAGGTCGCAGGATAACGCAGTCCCGGCGCGTCGCACACAGATATGGCCGGCTATCACGTAACAAACACATTGTTTTACTCTTAGTGGGATGCGCTGGCTGCTTGGGCATGGAAACTGAGGGTATTGGTTGTCTTTAGGGAGTTACAGGTTTACGGTTATAACTCTAACAATTGACTTACTTACTTGTTATTGGTGTAATTGGTGGTAGCCCAGTGGGTAGAACAATGGACTCGGAAGCGGGCGACCCAGGTTCGATTCCCAGTACGGGGATGTACCTATGACTTTGATTATTTTCAAAGTTACGTACATCTGCGAATGCTACGTGAAGGAAAACATCATGAGGAGACCCGCGGCTTGGTTGGCTCCGCACGTGTTGACTTGACTTTCCTGTGGACTAGGGCGACTAAGCTGTCAGAATGGTATAGGCGCTGGGTGCAATGTCCCAGGCACTGCATGCAGCCGAGTCCCATCTAGTATGAGTGATGATGCCAATAGACGCTGCATAAATCATCTCATTACGTAGAGCAAAGGCCAACGTTTTAAGTTTAATTACGACTGAATTATTAAGCTGCTCCAAGAAAAGCCAAGAAAACAAGTGTCAAATGTTACTTTCCATAAAGCATTATCCTCATACAGGGCTATATTGAGCTAACTATACACAAAACAGCTTCTTTGCACTAGCGAGTAATCTATTTAATTCCTTAAGTGATAGATTAGACATTGATCTATTTAATTCAAACATAACCACAGTAAGGCAAGAAATCGTCAAAAATTGCTCCGGTTCCCTCTTTAACGCGTGAACAAGGAGTATTCTCCTTGGAGATACCTTGTTATTTGTTATTGCCTTGTAAGATTATATGCACTGTTGTAAGAGTTAAAACAGTAGACACAAAGTACATTGCTTTCTTTTTAATACTCCCGCAGAACTTTCTAATCTAACAGCATACAGCAGTGTCTTTTACAAATATTCCGAATAGGAACTCTATTTAATATTCAACGGGTGAAGATGCGACTCAGGGGCTGCTGAGTGCCTTCGTTATGGAGCCGCGGTCATTACAAGTTGTGGGATGCTTTATCTCTGTCAAAAATAATTCGACTAGGCTGTTTGGAAGCCGCAGAGTTACTTCCGGCGTAATACTGTAATTTTAGCATAAAACGTGTCAAGGACGCTGAGATTTTTAACACAATGTTGCGGCTGATTTGAACAGAGAGATCGTGGTTTAAGCAAGAAAGGATTTGTAAACTATGGCAAGTGGGAGTCAGATAAATACAGTTTTTTGTCATTCGCCGGCCTGGCTAAATAGCATAACTTTATAGCACTAAATCATTTATAGGGCCAGCTTTACCTATTTTTATGAATACAACGTGTTATTGAATTGAACGCAAAACCTGGAAACGGTTTCTTCAGAATTAGTAATAAGTTGGTAAGCACTTCCTGTTAAGAAAAGTTGAAAATTCACGATTTTCAATTAAATTTTTTCTACAATCAAAACTTTGACGCTGGCTATTTACACACATAAACTAACGCCTGTATCCTTGTGGCATGAGCAGTGACTATGGTTTACCTCTGAGTTTGCTGGCAATTTATTTGATAAAACATACAGAATTTTAAAATAGAAAAATATGTCCCAGGTATTTGGGACATATTTTGGTGGTATCTGAATGGTCACTATCTATGGCTATCTCCCTAGTAATTCAATATCAATCTATATAGGTGTAGACCTAAGCTGTTTTACCACTATTAATTTCAATCAGTACAAAATATGATAAGCTGCCATGAATCAACGGATTACAACGTTTGTTTTGCAACTAATTTCCGCCCTCATGTCGGATTGGACGCGAGTGTTGGACTGTCTGTCAGCAGCAGGTGTGGTCGTGATTAGCGTAATCGCATTTGCTTACCACCGGGTTCTCGTACACTAACAAGCTGTTAATCTACTGTTAGAAGCTGTCAGTGGTTTTTTTTTTTTGCCAGCTGTTAACAGTAGATTAACGATCTCGTACATCTACCTACTGCTAACAGTAGGTTAACAGTAGATGTACGAGAAACTGGGGGTTAATTTTTTTATAATTCCGTAACTATACAGGGTTGCCTCTAAAATTCGAAATTCCTGAAATACGTCGGTTAGATTGTCATTTACAAAGACTGGAATTTTTTTATTCAATGTTCCATTCAAACAAAACGTGTGTTTACAATTTTTCCGCTTTATAGTGACGCTGATATATGAAATAGTCGAAACAAACTAACTTATGTTAAATTGAATGGTCATTCTATACCAGGACAGTGGTTTTCTAAGAAGATTGTGTAAACCATGATATTTCGAAAAAAATTAAATATTTTCTAAAACACAAAAACTTATTGATATGGGCAATTTTCCTGTTGATCGCATTTTCAAAGCTTTCCGAAACTCTTGCTAATGAAAATCGACCGTATATCCACTATACAGCATGGTGCACCATCATCTAGCACTACTTTTGGAGATAAATAGACTTACGGTACACTATTCTACAGACACTGCACTGCAACTCATCATCATCTGCTAATCTTGTCTTCAAAACTTAGATTAGCTGGTGGATAATGCTAAGGAGCATTAAGCTCGCCTATACTTTCCATGCAATAAATAATTTTAATAATAATACGTAATGTAACTTCTGAAATGATCAACCCTTTCATTAGTACAGTTTTCAGGAAGACAATTCTAAAATCTATACAGGTAGCGCCACCTATTATGATCTTAAAGAACTATTCAACCTTAGGAGAGGGAAGATTTCATTTCTAGGAGTGACGCACCGCCTTGGGTGGATATGGGTGGATATTGGGTGGGGCTGAAAATTCTAGGAATACAGAAGAATTAATCTTATAACTTCACTAATAAACTCTAGAATCGCATATGTCGAGCCAACTGTGTCACACTTATGCACACATATGCAATAAAACCCATAAATGTCAACTAAAGATTCTAAGAAAGTACAGTTTAGCTGAACCACCACTGCCGTTTGCCATACGCCAATAAGCCAATGTAGTAAGGGCGAGATTAGTCGAGCCCAAACCTCTTAACACATTTACCATATAGGCCTGCGTACATTTATTCCAAGCTTAGGGTCTCACGGCTCTAGAAAGCAATAAATAACGTTGATTATGGGCTCTACAAGAGTCTCTAGCAATAAACTCTACGAAATTTGAGTTATATCATCACATGTTGACGGATCATTCGAGTGGAATAGGTTTTATCCTCTTTCACCCAGGCGTTTAATGAATAATGTTGTTTTGCATACTTACCAAAATAGCTATTGCTACTGTGTAATAGATAGTTTACAATTTTAGATGCAGATCTGGTTTAATTAACAAAACACAATAATGTCGAAATTATTAATATAATATTTCAATAACGATAAGCCGTTTCATTATGTAATTGACATTATCTACTGTCAGGATTGTTTATCATAACTATGAATCTAGAGTCTTCAGGTTTTCTATGCGTCGCCTTACAATCTATAGTAGGTACTGGAGGGACCACTAGGGAACACTCCGGTAAATGTCAAAAAAATTTAGTTATCTAGATGGGTTTTCAAGTTTTTGGCGTTTGGACCGAGGAGAGCTGGAAAATCCAGGGGATGGCCTCGAGAGTTCAGTTGCAGCACTCAAAGAGAGAGGAGTTCACCTGAATGTTCGTCTGTGCGCGCAAACCTCTGAATAGACCTGTTAGTCTTGACTTCGCGCGTCTACAGTGTTCTTTAGGGCAAGGCTTCAGTGAAGATTTTGTGAGTGTAATAATAAGCTAGCCAGCAGAGAATTCGCAAAGTAGAGAAGGGAAAAAGCATGGGTCCGTTTTCCGCGAACAAAGAGTTTTCCGTAGAGGGGCGTTTTTTTTAAACTAAATCAACGATTGCTTATTGTTCTCTTAGTATTTTATTTATTTTGTGCACTTGTATGTTCCACTAATCTTGATCTTATTCCAGCATTATATTTATGGATTTCCCACTAACTAGCGAGGGCAGAGGGAGCGCCGGTGTTTCCCACCACTGACGGAGTCTCGATGCTTATCTCACTGGGATGCTCATGATTACTGACCGAAGCTAAGTTGCATGTTTACTTTATGATCGATTACGTGTACGGATAAATAATCGCGAAATATTATTTGATACCTTTTTCTTTGTTTAGTTTTTCCTGCTTATTAATTCACAACACAATGTATGGGTTGTTTATTATATAACTAGACGATCACCACAATTTTCTTTGGCCAACTAATTTTCATAAAATCGTTTACATTTTATTAATGTGGGAAGGTGGCGCCTCGCATTTAATTTTATTTAAGGGAACCCCCTTCCTTTTACAGTAATCATCATTAAGCAGCTGCTAATCGTATACTGCTGGACTTAGGCCTCCCTGAAGGCACGCCACTGTTTTGTACTCGGTCATCCTCATCCAGACGCAACCAGCTACCAGAAATCTGCTTCAGATAATCGGGCCAGCAAGCTAGTGGGCTTCCAGAAATATTTTGCAACAAACGATTATTTCTACTTACTCAATGAAATCCCACTAACAAAAGCGATTACTTAATATTACGTCATACTATATAAGGTGTGTTATCGATCGTGCTATGCTTGGAGTTTCTTTGTTGATTAAGTTTTGTGATCCATCACATCAAAAATTAGACATTTTACCGAAGATCTAAGGTGATTGAGTTAGCAAGCTGAAGTAGCAGTGGGCAGGTCACATCTGCTGAAGAACTGATAAGCGAGGGAGTTATTGATTTGGATTAAGGTTCTTGAGTGGAAATGACGAACTGGCGAACGCGGCGCAGGTCACCCACTAGCTCGCTAGACCGACGATCTAAGTCAGATTGCTGGTAGCAAATGGATGAGAATGACCGAGGACACAAACAAGTGGCGTGCCTTGGAGGGGAGAGCTATGCAGAGCAGTGGACGAATATAGGGTGATGGATTGGATTGGACGTCGTCGTCGTTATTTTCGAACAATAAAGCGTAACAACCCCAAGTAATACTCGTAAGTACGTAATACGACCATTTGGCTCCACACAGCACAAAAAGGTCACACGGAAACGTTACACTTTAACGTTTCCGTCACATGCAAACCGCTACAAACGCCTAAGTGCATAAGGATTGTAAAATATTAACACCCACGCACCACGCACGCATACTCGCCCAAGGTCAAATCGGGAGGTGTATTCCCTGATCGTCTGTTTTTTTTAACATTTGAATTCTTTCTCCCTCCGTTTGCTCATTTCTTTTGCTTTGAATACGAACACTAACTGCGGTGCTTACATTTAATTAAAGAATGAAGTTACTTGAGTTAGGCGCGTAGTAAACTCGCTTGTTACTAAGCGATGGTGGCTAATGGTAGCGCCTCGGTAGACCCCTGGCCTCACATCTGAGAGGTCCTGCGTTCAATACCGGTACGAACCAATGACTTTTTTTAGTAGCAATACCAATTACTAACGAAAAGTTATGTGAAGGAAAACATCGTGAGGAAATGTTATAATAAGTTATTATGTTAAATAAATAAATAAATAAATACAATAAAATGGGGAAAAAAGTTTAAGACCGTCTGCGAAGCCCCTATTACTCTCGTATGCCTCTCTCCAAGAGGACGTGACCAAGGCTTTTTACCGCGACCTTCCAAACCGTTACTGGGATCCTTGTCACGATTACCGGTGTTAGGATTTCTTGCTATTGTAATACAAGTTCCAAGGACTCTTGTATTGTAAAAGTGGTCCTATTTCTCTATTATTCATCATCATCATTCAGCCACAAGAAGTCCACTGCTGGACATAGGCCTCCTTCATGGATTTCCAAAAAGACCGGTTGGAAGCGGCCTGCATCCAGCGCCTTCCTGCCACTTGGATGAGGTCATCTGTCCATCTTGTAGCTGGTCGTCCTACAAGAAGTCCACCAAATATTAACGTTTCAAAGACACTATGTTGGTGACCCGAACAGGTTAAGCGGCTGGGCGGATTTTCATGAAATTTGGCTCATAGATAGTTCTTCTCCTGGATTAAAACGTGTGGCAGTTTTTTATCTGAATCCCGCGCGAGGAGTAGCGGCAGCAATTTGTAAAATGAATCGGGAAAGTTTGATATTAGCGTAACATATTTTTACTACAATTTGCACTGTGCTAAAGTGAACGAAAAATATCCGGTTGTAGTTTAAGTGCTAATGTTTTCATTTTCGTTGGTTTTTGTTATATCAAAAGTTAGTATTAGCGCCAAAACTTTGGGAGACGGATCAATATACCTATTCAATTCACATCATCGTACCATTTGGTCAGTGTGCTACCTCTGAGATGTGCTGACTCTATGTATTATCTGGCGTATTATGTTAACATCTAATGGATCGTTATCTGTCGCTCTGACACGCTTCTTGTTTTGTTTTGAGTCGCGTGGCTTTGTTTGCAAGAGAAACGTTACGGACTTTGGTGCAGTAGGTAGCCATTACACAAGCCATAGTTGACTCTGCAAGTGGCTGGCTTTTATGATGATTTTTTTGAATTTCTCTAACTTCTCGAACCTGAACAGAGAATTTTATTTTAGTTTCCAAACATGTCTATGTGAAAACATAAAATTGACGTAAAAACTTTCTATAAGCCAAGCCAGTTTCCCTATCGGTACTGTAGATAACTTGCAGTGAAGAAAGCATCGAAAAACTCCACTATTCTAGATAGATAGAATATTCTTTATTGTATATAGGTACACCAGGAATTACATATGAGAATTTAACAATAATATAGTACAGTACAATTGGCGGCCTTATAGACTAATCTCTAATAAAAAACAACCGATCAAATTCTTTGTAAGTGGTCAACCAAGAATTTGATCGGTTGTTTGAAGTTGTTTGAAACATATGTTAGAACTAAAGATAACTGGAGAGATGTTGTTTCTTAGTAAGTAGTAGAATGGAGCCCTCTCGAACGACAAACCTGCTGAGCCGTGTGCGTATGGCGGACCTTGAACAACAATCGCGTGCTCCTCATTATTCACAGATTAAGAACCACATTTAAATTTTTCTCCATAAAAATCTAGATTTTGCCTGAAATGGACACCTAACGTTACAAACGTTCTTTAAGTCACATTTTCTACGATGAATAAAAGATTTTGAGGGGCAAGTTCCTTCAGTACGGTGGCGAACCTTTATCGTCGATAAGAAGAGAAAAAGAAGTAAGTTAGTATAGAAGAAGAAGAAAGACATTTATTACACGAGTACCAACAAGATACATCACAGAAACAAAATAAACAGATAAGTAAAATAGACAAACAAATAAATAAAACAGGACCATACATGTAGCCTGTGGTGTGTCGAAGTTGCCATAAAAGGCAGCTGACTCAGCGTTGTGCTGAGGAAGTGATCCTTCAAATCCACACCTTGGCCGACATGTACTAACTCGAAAATGTGTTTTTGTCAGTTACGTGCGGACTAGCAATCAAATTGGCTTATTAGTCAGAGGGATAGATTAACTGATGAATCAAAGCACGTCGCCTATGTACTGCAACTACGCAAATCCGAGCACAGAGCCCGCCGCGGCTGTATTGTGCAGATTCCAGCAGGATTCCGCCCTGACCACTGCCGCAGCGCAGCCGCACATTAGTTACGGTTTGCACTGTTACTGTTTACACTTACTGTTTACTCGATGCATACAGCGTGTTATATCGCGAAACATATCATCATCATTCATCATCATCATTCAGCCACAAGAAGTCCACTGCTGGACATAGGCCTCCTCCATGGATTTCCAAAAAGACCGGTTGGAAGCGGCCTGCATCCACCTCTTTCCTGCCACTTGGATGAGGTCATCTGTCCATCTTGTGGCTGGTCATCCTACGCTGCGCTTGCCGATATGTTGTCTCCATTCGAGAACTTTTCGGCCCCATCGGCCATCAGTTCTGCGTGTTATGTGCCCCGCCCACTGCCACTTCAACTTACTAATCCGCTGGGCTATGTCGACGACTTTCGTTCGTCTACGGATCTCATCATTTCTGATTCGATCTCGTAGAGAAATTCCGAGCATAGCTCTTTCCATAGCTCGTTGCGTGACCTTGAACCTTCTTATGAGGCCCAATAGTGAGAGACCACGTTTCAGTGCCATAAGTCATCACTGGTAACACACAGTTGTATAATTTTGTCTTGAGCGATTGAGGTATATTAGACGAAATTAGCGCGAAACATAAGACCAACATAATTGTTCCTAACATAGTTAGTTTTTTAGGCTAACATAGAACAAGCATTTAACATTGTTTCTCACATTTATGGATACTGTATTATATAAATTAAAGGAAATCTCAATTTGACTTTTGCATCGATCGCATTCATTGCATTTAAAAAAAGAATTTTATAGAATGAATATATTAAAAGAATCTCAATCTTAGCCTAAACTCTCCACTGTAAAGCTCAGTAATTTTCTTAGATTGAACGATAAAGAGTTCATCATCAGCCTTTTGGCGCCCACTGTAGGACATAGGCCTCCCTTTAACCATGAGGGGTTTTGCCATAATCGCCACGCTTGGCAGGCGGGTTGGCGATCACAGTATGTGGTTGAAATCTCAGGAAGATGCTGCTACGACATCCGCGGAAGGAAATAGAGTGACGCTATTCTTAATCCGGCGCCACACGGACTACAGTATATTTTGTAGTCGGTGCCCAGTTTCATGACCAGCACATATATTTTGGGCACCGACTCCAAATTATACTTCTACAATACCTACTTGTATACATACTTCTAATTATAATAATTATTTTAACTCTTTAGTGCTGTAGTGCTTCGAAGTCGGTTTTTATTTTTTATTTAATTTTTTTGTGTTCTCGTTTCTTTTATTTATTTATTTTATTTTATTTATTTTACAAAGTCCACAACACGAAGTTACAAAAGATAGGTAATTAATTCTTGTAATAGTAATTCATGTGAAATCTGATTTCCTAATTAAACGTGATCTGTGAAAATGCATTTATCGTCATAATAACGCCGGAGAAATGCATTTTGCTCATAATTGGTTGACACCTGTGGAATTAGAAGTGGGGGGTAGAAGCGCCTAGATCTGTGAAATGTGAGCCAGAGAACCAACTGGAACGAAACTGTATAAAATACTATACGAGACCCCACAAAACGCTATTTGAAGGAGAAACTTGCTACTCCCACGCGGTGGTATTACACAGGGAATACCTACGCTGTGTAACACGCAAAAGCAGACTGTATTACAACTGTAAGTGGTCGAAATTCACATGCGTGTAAAAACTAATCGTTGGAGCTGTGGCTTCTAGGTATATATAGTTGGATTGCTACACGCATGTATTCTGTGAATGCTACGCGCTTGCTACGCCAGTGCTTGGAAAATTCTTTGCACAACTTTACTTGTAAGTGAAATTGAGGAGGATCCATACAAATAAAGACTTTTAAGATCATTTAATTGTATCTTTGTGACCGCAAATAATTTTATATATATTCTTTATTGTAAAAGAATTTTTTTACAAAGGCGAACTTATCTCTAAGAGAGATCTCTTTGATAAATGTACGCATAATTGTTTATGTTGTACCGCGTTTTACGTGCGCAATAAAGTACAATGAAAATGATAAATTAAAAAAAAGGGCCAAGTGCGACTGGCGCACGAAGGGTTCCGTACCATTATCTATACAACATTACACAAAGATCGCATTTGAGAACAGCGCCATCTATAGAAACCAACAAGAAGCATTTAACATTGACATTTAACATCGGCGCTGTGAAGGTTACAGGTAAAGGAGCGCTGCGCTATCTTTAGACACCGTTTGTTGTATGGAAGCCTCCCTTAAATATTTATTTCATTCTGAACTGTTTCTATTTATTATTATAGCGGCAACAGAAATACATCATCTGTGAAAATTTCAACTGCCTAGATATCACAGTTCATGAGATACAGCCTGGTGACAGACAGACAGACGGACAGACAGACAGACAGACAGTGAAGTCTTAGTAATAGGGCCCCGTTTAGCACCCTTCTGGTACGGAACCCTAAAAACGAATATTTAAAGAGCGACATCACTTTGACTTCTTACTTAACTTATATACCTATATTGATAATAGTCAATTCCGTTCTCACATGCCTCGGCCGACTGCCATGGTCGTTTGGTATCCATTTCTTAAAGGCTTTTCCTGCTGTTTGATCATCTTGTAAATTTGTTCCCTATTTCTTGAATTCAGCATTGAATCTCTGTTTAATTTCTTTTAACAGTGTTTTCTCAAACTATGTCTGGGTTATTTCAGCTGTCCTAATTTGCGTGGTAAATAACGCGTAATTAGAAAAGACCCTGCTTATCAGCCTTTGTATTTTCCTTCCAGGACTCAGTAATAATTTGATTCACCAAAAAAATATATAGATAAGAACATTGTAAAATAAGATACGGGTACAACCCTCCAGTGAGAATCTATTAGGTTATTTATTCTTCAGAAATACACATTTTCACGAAACCACGTTCTCACTTGGCGAATTATGTATTTTAGTTAATCATCATCATCATCATTCAGCCACAAGAAGTCCACTGCTGGACATAGGCCTCCTCCATGGATTTCCAAAAAGACCGGTTGGAAGCGGCCTGCATCCAGCGTCTTCCTGCCACTTGAATGACGTCATCTGTCCATCTTGTGGCTGGTCGTCCCACGCTGCGCTTGCCGATATGTGGTCTCCATTCGAGAACTTTTCGGCCCCATCGGCCATCAGTTCTGCGTGCTATGTGCCCCGCCCACTGCCACTTCAACTTACTAATCCGCTGGGCTATGTCGACGACTTTCGAATTTTAGTTAATATTTAATTTTAATTTTCTTAAGAAACCTGACTCCCGTGGAGTGATTTTCTAACTTCGGTGCTCAAAAAGCCACCGTGTGACACGGAAGTCACAATCACAGAATTAAGAAAATATATGTTAATTCGTTTTTACTCAAAATGGAAAACATTTTTAAAGCCAATCACTCATTGCTACAATTTAGGCTCTGTTATACATATTTTACAAAAAATCACAAATCATTAGAATATTAATTGTCCCAAATACCCGATATTTGGGACGTGATATGCACAATTCAGAAACTACCCTGAACACAATCCGGAGAATCGTATACTGTACCCAAAAAAAACCATGAACTCTTAATGTAGCATGGTCTTGCTTTTTTCGGTTAAAGGCGAGTGACCGACGTCTAATACATAGGTCACTCAACCTTCTGGAATGCCTTTTATACTTTGAAGCTTATGTATGGTTCATAAGTGCCACTGCATTCAGGCGTAGGTTCGGGACACTCAGAAAACATGACTTTATGACTTTATACTACTATCTAATTTTATGTAGAATTTAATTTATAGATACTATTAACTGATCTGTAATACGGGAACATAATTCAATCGTAAAAGTATGGCTTACTTTTTAACCGATTTATCATTGCATGTTAGATTACGGAGAGGGACGTGTCACGGAATATCAGATTTGAGGCTTTCTAGATTGTTTTTCAGTATGTTTTAGAAGGCTTTCCTAAAAACTTACATGCTCTCCAGGTAGGTGAACATCCAAACTATGTGTGGTATTTTTTGCAGAATTTTATTTTGATGTTGAGGCAGTGATTCAAGCGGACCCGCTGAAAATCTCACCCATGAAGAAATGCTCTTTACTGTCATATAACAGATACTTTACTGTGACATAATATACTGACGTGCAAATAAGTTATGCATCTATGGTATGACGTAATCTCATAGTCTCTACAGTCGTCCATACCTAGCTGTAAATTATTGCAGACATCAATAATTGGAACTGTATCGATTATCATTTATAATACTGCGCTGCACAATTTTGTGTTGCTAACTCCCGCGGAAAAAGAGTTATTGAACACTCACGTATCTTTTCCAGAGCAAGCCCCTAACACCGAAATCTTGGTTTTTGTTTCCCTTTTTGGCTTTGTTTATTTTCTTCTCCAGAATATGTGATATATTTTTTTAAACTAAGGACCAACTAAGCTAACGTGAAGTTTTAATGAAAGATTAACTCTTTTGGGCAGCTCTTAAAACGCTATTGGCCCTTTCGAGCTTCGATAATGCAATCTCAGCACACGGCGCGCAATGAAACCCTAAAACGTCGCGTGCATACAAATAGGTCCTAATGCCCGGCCCGCGACAGTAAATCCGCACAATCATAGAGAAACAAAGGCGGATCGCGACAAAATACGCCAGAATCCAGTTTTATCCAGATACGCGTTGGCAATGGAGTTGAAATTAAAGGATGTTATTAATTATGCTTGCTAGATGCGATAAGATATTTAGACGTGATTTAGATCAGTATTCGATCTTCGCTTGTGCTTCATACAGTAGACATGTTGTATGTATCTACTAAGTTCTAGGTTAAAGGTGGTTCAAACGTCTAGTTTATCGATGCCAAACGTTATTATGAAATTTGGTAAATTAATGAAACTTTCGTTTTGACAGTTAGTTGCCAAACATTTAAAATTACCGCATCATAGCGATGTTACGTGTCAAATGGTCGATGTTTCATCTTTACTTATATGCTATCAGGAAAGTATCCTTAGTTACGGATCTACAACGTGAAATAACGCAAAACCTGAAAACTAACGGCCTTATTTACAAAAACATAATTCTTCTAAAGCACTCCTAAGAGGCAGTTTATTTAATCTGTGGTTACGACTTTTCCTTGTAAAATCTCCACCACAGACTATTTTAATAGGCGTTTTAAGGAATCGTGTTTTTTTATAAATAAGGCCGTACTTCTTTGGAATCGATTTTTCATCTTTGCGTATAGGATATTAGGAAAGTATCCTTAGTTACTGATCTACAATGTGTTATTCAAATAACGCAAAACCTGAAAACTATTTCTTTAGAAATTATTTTTCATCTTTGTTTATATGATACTCTTTGATTCAGCAAACGTTGTTTTACCATTTAATTAGTCTATATCCTCAAACCTACCAAACATACACAAAAAATTGCATAAAAATCGGTACAGAGTTCGATAACAAGCACTGTGACACGAGATTTTTATATATTAGATTAGGAAAGTATCCTTAGTTATGGATCTACAACGTGTTATTCAGATAACGCAAAACCTGAAAACTACTTCTTTAGAAGCGATAAAATTAAATCACCATCAATAAGCAAAACTGTGTAATTCTAAATATATATTTTTTTTACAAACTTGAAGAGTTCATCCTGTTGAGTAGAGTATACATTTTTGTGCACCAGGACAAATTCTATTGCAAGCATAGTTGTTCAATATTGTTGTTTTATTGACAATGTTTGTAATCTAATAGCCAATCGCATCCCAATGATATCCAAGAGTATCACCCGTGCAACTAAACCCGGTACTCCACAGGTGCAATAACATTACTTAGATACAATTAAACCATTTGTAATTCTTTTTTTTTTTTGTTGTGCAGTAAAGTTATTTCTGTCTTCTACCAGTGCGATTGCTTAGAAGACTACAAACAGTGTTAAAAAATTAGTTATTGCCATGCTATTTTAAATCAGTTGAACAACTGTGCATTTAGACATTTCCCAGGATATTGACTATAGTGCCTGTAACAATAATGTACCTAGCTCTGGTTGCATACTTTGTGACCGGTTACAAGGAATTTTATTACCGGTGAAGTGAACCTCGACGGGGCAGAGCATGTCGCCTAATGCGCTTAGAGTAAGCGGATACCGACGGCCGCGTTTTAGGCCCTACACTGCCTGTGTGTGATCAATCCATGAATAGTTGCCATTTCTAGGGTTCCGTACCCATAGGGTTCCAAACGGGACCCTATTACTAAGACTTCACTAACAAAACATTACTAAGGCTTGCCACACACTAGCACGGTCACAAAGGCACCCGCGGCCTGTATAAATGGTGGCCACATGTTTTATGCTTCGTGTGAGCCGCGGCGGTGACCCTCACCGCGAGCGTAATAGTGTGTGGTAGGCTTAAAGCGAAAACGCGTGCAGAAAGAAAAACGTAAAGCTGGTACAAATAGGAGCAAATGTTCTAAGACGTTTTAAGTTATAGGTTGAAGTTGTATGATGTAATAGGCCTTAACGCGCGAGTGTGAGTGGAACTTGCAATTAGCTTTTTTGTTTTTTGCTGAAATGTATATTGTGCTAAGCTAAGTAAGTTTTTCTTAAGCTTAAATTAAAATAAATAACTAGCGGGGTTATGTGCTTCCACTTCATTTTCCAGTGGCAATCCTACACGACATAAAAACGCAAAATACGGCGTTTCGTGAACAAAAGGTTTCCTTTGGCAGGTGCAATCTGTAGGTCCACAGGATTGATTTAAGAAGGGGAGCCACCTGGATTTCCCTTGCAGGTGCTGGGGGGAGGGGGGGGGCAGTTTGCCCCCGCCGCGCTTCGAATAAAAAATCATAACTGGTCCATTTATGGATACAATGACGTGTTTGGTATCGTTTTCGCATAAGAAGAGTACGGGGAATCTGTTTTTAGAGTTATTTTGAGACACTTTCATACAAAAAGTCTATAATTTTGATAAAAAAGTAAATTTGAAATTAAGATTATTTTTTTTCATTAATATTTAACTGCAAAAATAGATCGATTTTGTGATAAAAAAAAATAGTGATATATAGCTCATACTATCTAGTTTTCAAAAATATATACATTGCATATACTTATTTAACAAAATGTACCCTAAAAAATTCCGTGTCAATCGAGGGACGTGCTGAATTTTACTCTAAATGCGCTCAAACTCGTGCGTCGGCCGGAGAGGGCGGGGGCGAGCTGTCCTCCGCCGCCCGCGCAGCTTGCCCTGCCTAACGGTCGAGGTCACAGATCATGTCAGTACCGGTTAACGACTTGTCGCGTAAGCCCACGTTTGTTTGCTCCGCGTCGCAAAACTAGTGCTTTCGTTGAAAATGGAAAAAAAGCGGACTAAAAAACTAGTGGTTGTTGAGCCAGCTCCATTATCAACCAAGAAGTTTAGTGTCGATTGGTCTAAGTGTTGTATTTGTCAAGACAAAAGCAAAGACAATCTCCTATGTCCGGGCCGTAATAAAGACAGTTCGAAAACTCTGAGTGGCTATAGTTCATTGGCAGATAATTTGTGTGCATTCAAGCAAATAGGTGAACTGGGTTCTATCAAGCATTTTGATGAGTTGGATGAAGGTTTGGGGATTGCTACTACTCTCAGTATTCATGAAGCAAAATGGCACAAGTCTTGTAGGCTTAAATATAATGACACGAAACTTAAGCGAGCACAGAAAAGGTTTGAAGCAAGGGCTCAAACTGCTGAAAGCAGTCGACTAACTAGGTCTTCCGTACCACCTGTGGAGGCTAGTGTAGAGAAAATTTGCTTTCTTTGCACTTTTCCGGAGAAGCGGAATAACAAACTTCATTTAGTCACTACTCTCCAGCTAAATGAAAGAGTAAAAGAATGGGCTAAGAACGTTATGGATGCGCGTCTTATTGGAATGCTACAGACAACTGATTTGGTAGCTTCAGAAGCAAGATATCATCATAAATGCCTCCAAAACCTAAGGAACAGGTGCAGAAAAAACAGTTCTTCCGCAAGTAGTGAAACTTCAGTATGCGAGGCCATAGCTTTCGCAGAACTTGTGGCTTATATGCAGGAGAAGATGGTAAGCGAAAATTATGATTTCGTGTTCCCAATGAGCACATTAACTAAAATGTACAAAAAACGACTAGCACAGCTGCTAAGTATACCTGAATGTGAACTTCCAGATGTTCGTTCAACTACTCTTCGTGAATGCATCCTAGACGAGTTCCCACAATTGCTAGTTCACCGTCCATCGAAAGGGTACCAGTTAGTGTGCAAATCTACGGATTTATCAGCAAATGCACATTCAGATAATTTAAGTCAAGACGCTATAGCATTCGCTAGATTTTCTACAGCTCTCAGGAAGGAAATGTTCAAATGGAAAACCAGTTTTAAAGGCACATTCGACCAAGACTGCCAAAAATCTTCAGTTCCTCCTCTTCTTTTAGCATCTGTAAATATGATTGTATATGGAACATGGTCACCTAAAGAGTGCAAGGCTACTGAGCCAGCTCTGGCCATAGCACAGCTCGTAATGTTTAATTACAAGAATCGTGCATCCAACGGGGATGTCGTTCGTCATAACAAAGAACAGGAACCCCCGCTGCCACTCTATACAGCTCTTGACACTTACGGTCGCACTCGAAGTAGAACAGTCATTGATGATTTGCACAGCCGCGGCTTATCTGTGTCGTCAAAACGGGTCAGCGAAGTGACATCGTCATTGTGCCACCTTAATATTAATCGTGCAGAAGAGGAAAAAATACTATGTCCGAGTAATCTTTTGCGAGGTGTGTTCACTATTGGCGCCTATGACAATGTAGACCACAATCCATCCAGCAACACGTCAGTAGGTTCTTTTCATGGAACAAGTATATCTGTTTTTCAAACACCGTCAATTGATCAGCCAGGCGCACACAGAAGTTTCCAATCTTCTTACAATGACTCCGGACCTCAAAGTTTAGATGTTCCTCATTTACCAGAGTCTTTTGCAACCGTACCAAACGTGTTCCTTGCTCAAACGAAGCCAAAAATTCCTGATAGAAACATACCAAGTTTATCACAAATGCTACCTACAGAATCTTTGCGATATGATACAGAATCCGAGTGGCTTAATCACGTCATCCATAGCAGTAGTCACGAAGATGGTGGTAATTGGTCTTGGGCTGCTTACCATGCAAGTAAGCAGCAAGCAAGTACAAAAGATTTATATTGCGCCGTCTGTTCGCTGCTGCCACTTTTCTTTGAACAGTCAACTTCTATATCCATGGTGAGGCACGGAATGAATATTATTAAAAATATAACACACCACCTCAACCCACTTCAAACACCAGTAATGTACGAAGATCAACCACTGTATACTATTGGAAAACTAATCCAGTGGAACTGGCCAGACTTATACGGAGAAGACAAATTTGTCATAATGTTTGCCCCCTTCCATATAGAGAAGGCATTTCTTGGAGTCATCGGACAGTACATGGAGGGATGCGGATGGATAAGCGTTGCTGTAAACGCAGGATTGGCTACACAGGGATCTGCAGAAGCTATTTTAAAGGTTTCTCATGTCAAAAAAAGTAGGACAGCCCACGAAATTACCGCCGCAGCTCTCTACATGCTTGTAGCTCAAGCTCATACTGCCAATTCTCCTGATGTTTCTTTTGAGAGTTGGGTTGATGAACAAACCACTAAAATACCTATGTTTAGGTTCTGGTTGACCTTACTCAATTTAGAAATCCTTCTTCTGTCGTTTGTGCGGTCACTGCGAGAAAGAAACTACAGTTTATTCCGAGAGTGCTTAAAGCAAATGCTGCCCTGGTTTTTCATATTTGACCACCACAACTACGCTCGTTGGCTATCTGTTCATGTAGCTGACTTGGAATCCTTACCAACTAGTGTTCCAGACGTCCACGCTGAATTCTGCAATGGAAACTTTGCACTTCGAAAAACTAAAAAGCCGTTCTCTGCTCTTGCTGTAGATCAAGCGCATGAGCAACATAATGCCATTGTCAAAGGCGATGGAGGTGCTATTGGTCTTACCCAAGATCCCACAGCCTTACGACGATGGATGCTAGCCGGACCAGAATTATGCCGCCTCCTGGAAGAGTTTACCAACGCTAATAAAACTTCCCAAGAGCTTCATCACGAACAATACCCTGCGTTCCAGAAAACATTTCTGCGACAGGTTCATGCAGTCAAAGCAAGTTTTCATGAGTTTGGCAATCCTTTTCAAGAACAAACAACTGATTTAATTGCAATAGATACAAGAACAATCGTAGACAACGATGCTGTTTGCACTTTAACCGCTCTGGAGCAAAATGGCAAGGATTTGTATAGGAAATTTGTTGAAGAAAGGCTGATTAAAAAGACGTCTTCAATATTTGAACCCATAAAAAAAGTAAAGACAAAAATTTTTGCTACTATCAAGAAGCACGGAAATTTAAAACAACTTGAATCCGTCAAGGCTCTCAAGTGTGATATAAGTGTATTCTCAAAACTATTAATTTCGAGTCAGAATAGGCATTTGGACCTAGATGTCTTCTTTTCTTACGAAAATCAGACTTGCCCACCATCTTTATCGTCTATGGGAAGTATGCGAGCGTGCCAGAAGTCTGATATCGTTACGGTTTTGCGAAAGAAAATTGAAAACAATACTCCCCCCGAATCATGCAACAGAAATATATTTGATGGAGCTGCCCTCGTTCACAGTCATCCTCCACGTAGCTCCAAAACATTTGGGCAGTACTGCCGTAAGGAGTTCCGCCAAAGCATCATGGAAACTACAGAGAACACGGAGGCGAGTAGAGTTGACATCGTTTGGGATCTCTACTCTAGTACGTCTCTCAAGAAACAGGTTCGTGACAACAGGGGCCAAGGAGTTCGTCGTCAAGTACATGAAGACCACAAGATACCAGGCAATTGGTCTGACTTCCTGAAGAATGCTCAGAATAAAGAGGAACTCTTCAAACTGATCGGGTGCTACGCGCTTCAAGAGATCATTGGAGTGCATATAGTGACCAACATCGGTCCAACAATAACATCATCAAAACCAACGGACACGCTGTTAGGAGGGCTTAGTGTGAATTCCGAGGAGGCTGATGGCCGCATTATTCTGCACGCAAAGGATATGGTTATCAATGGAGCGACAAGAATTGTAATACACACCGTTGATTCCGACGTCGTCATCATTGCCATATCTTACTTCTTCGCCCTTAAGCAGTTAGGTCTCCATGAGCTCTGGATTTCTTTCGGTACGGGAAAACATCACAACTACATACCTGCACATGACTTGGCACAGGATCTGGGAGAAGATAGAGCAGAAGCTTTGAGAGGATACCATGCCTTCACAGGCTGTGACACCGTTTCTGCTTTCTATTCAAAAGGCAAAACATTGACCTGGAAGGCGTGGCAGCAATGTCTCGAAACCACATCTGCTTTTAGAGCACTTTCAAATCCATTGAAAGAAGTGACAGATGAATTAATGAAAATGATAGAAAAGTACGTCATCATGTTATACTGTGGTGAAACCGAAATTCATTCGGTTAATGAAGCCCGCAAGATTTTATTTTCTAAAAATAAATCCTTGCAAAATATCCCCCCTACGAGGGATGCTCTAAAAATGCACACATTGAGGGCAGCCTATCAAGCAGGCTTCGTCTGGGGACAAGCTCTAGATCCCTCAGGTGTTATCCCCTCCCCAGCTGACTGGGGATGGACCCAAACTGAAGGAGAATGGCAGCCCTTATGGACAATCCAGCCCAGTATCTGGAAAGCGGCACGTGAGCTGGTGAAGTGTGGATGCAAGAACAGCTGCAGAGGCCGATGTTCTTGCAGACGAGAGGGAATGCCATGCACACTGCTGTGTAAGAGCTGCTATGGAAACTGCGATAATACCAGGTATATTTATGTTGTCAAGTACCTTTGTGTGCTAAACTTACTATTATTGACTTTGTATAAGTATAATAATTATATATATATTGTTGCAGTGCAATAGACCGCGAGGCCCTCATCGAAGAATTAGAGCTGTAACAGATACTCCGCTAACTTCAGGTATACCTACCTATTTATATTGTTGGATAACTTTATTTTTTGCATAATTTAGTATTACAGAGTTTGTACATTTTACATTCTAATATTATATTATCTTTTTTGTTACAGTTTCCTAGTCAGCGAGGCCCACCGGAGGAATTTGAAGACCTGTAAAAGTTCTTTAAAAAAATTCATAATGTTATAATAAATGTAAAATATATTTGATTAAGTATTATTATCATTATTTTATTCACTCACCTTTAATAAATTATACATTCACTAAATTTACTTACTAAATATGCCGTGTGAGTCGAGTGAAGTATTTTAATTTCGTCACTCGGTTGTCACGGCATTTTTTAGGGTACATTCTGTTAAATAAGTATATGCAATGTATATATTTTTGAAAACTAGATAGTATGAGCTATATATCACTATTTTTTTTTATCACAAAATCGATCTATTTTTGCAGTTAAATATTAATGAAAAAAAAAAATCTTAATTTCAAATTTACTTTTTTATCAAAATTATAGACTTTTTGTATGAAAGTGTCTCAAAATAACTCTAAAAACAGATTCCCCGTACTCTTCTTATGCGAAAACGATACCAAACACGTCATTGTATCCATAAATGGACCAGTTATGATTTTTTATTCGAAGCGCGGCGGGTGCAAACTCCCCCCCCCCCCAGCACCTGCAAGGGAAATCCAGGTGGCTCCCCTTCTTAAATCAATCCTGTGGACCTACAGATAACACCTGCCAAAGGAAACATTTTGTTCACGAAACGCCGTATAATTACACCTAGAGCGGCCACCATAGCAGCTGTTCCTTGTAAACTTTTGTAAGGATTATACGGAAACTAAACCATTTAATACCAGACTGTGGTGTTATAATTAAGTATATCAAAATACAATAAAATAACTTAAGGTGCTGGTAATAGCTACTACTGAGCCTTACGAAAACTTGTTTAAGTTATTAGCAAAATTTGGTTAGTATTGAAAACAACACATGGCATTCTGGAGAATATTTTTGAGACAATCGTTGTCCCCGAAAATCGTAATCTTCTATGTCATTCCTATCCTCGCCGACAGTGATGGCCGAGGCTTAAATTGCCTCTCGACTTATTACCTAGGTTTGTTTACCGAAAATAATCTAAAAAGAAAAAATAGAGAGTACAAACAAAGATATATATGGCAGAGCTTTATTATAAAAAACCGGCCAAGTGGGAGTCGGACTCGCATTATCTATACAACATTAGACACAAAGATAAAAAGACAGCATAAATTTCACGTTTGTTGTATGGGAGCCCCCCTTAAATGATTATTTTATTTTGTTTTTAGTATTTGTTGTTCTAGCGGCAACAGAAATACAAAATCTGTGAAAATTTCAACTCTCTAGCTATCACGGTTCTTGCGATACAGCCTGGTGACAGACAGACGGACGACCGGACGGACAGCGAAGTCTTAGTAATAGGGACCCGTTTTTACCTTTTGTGCACGGAACCCTAAAAAGGATTTTTTTATCACGTGTATAGTTCTTTTTTTCCTCAGTGATTATAGTTATTAGCCGTATGGATTGCGCTGAAGGGACTACTAAAAACTGATGCACACATTACCAGGGATGCAAGTGTAGCATTTTATTAACCTAGAACGAGACAAAATAATCATCATAAGCAGCCTACATACGTCCCACTGTAGGGCACAGGCCTTCTCTCAGAGAGAGACTATGGACTTAATCACCACACGTGCCCACCGCGGATTAGCGATTTCGAGCGCTGAGGTATGTAAATAGCTCAAACACTCAGGTTTCCTCACGATGTTTTCCTTCACCGTTAGCGAATGGTATTACTAATATAACTTCACAAATGTACATAACTTAGAAAATAAAGTCATAGGTACATGCCCGCACTGGGAATCGAACCTGGGTCTCCCGCTTCCGAGTCCAATGTTCTACCCACTAGGCTACCACCGCTCTTGAAAAATAATGGTGAGTGATAAAAATATTCATAACTGCTTCGGTCTTAATTGGACATAAAATGTGAATGGCTTCCGTATCTAGAGGTAATATTTTGGTGCTTTATCGTCCGAAAAAATTGTCGGTAGATAAGGCGAGAAATATTGTACAAGAAGCTCTACGTACAGAATAAAGCGATGCCCCACAAATCTATATATGTAAAAATTAATTTCTATTCGTTTATCTCGCTAAAACTCGGGAACGGGTGGACCGATTTGACTATTATTATTTTTCACCGAGTCTACTACAGGGTGAATTTGAATTCGTTCACCGTATTTTGGGGGCATGTTCTTTTCATTGTGAAAACAGTGTTATTAATGATTTATCAGTATTTAACATGCGATGGTAGCCCAGTGGGTAGAACAATGGACTCGGAAGCGGGAGACGCAGGTTCGATTCCCAGTGCGGGCGCGTTTATTTTCAAAGTTGCGTTGGTAGGTACATCTAGGATTTCGTAGCAGAAATCGTCATCATCATCATCAGCCATTTGACGCCCACTGCAGGACATAGGTCTCCCTCGTGGTTTTACAAATTATGAAGGGTTTTGCCATAATCGCCACGCTTGGCAGGCGGGTTGGCGATCGCAGTATGTGGTTGGAATCTCAGGAAGACGCTGCTGCCCGTCTCCTGGTAATGTATTTCCTTAGTCGCCTTCTACGACATCCACGGAAGGAAATGGAGTGACGCTATTCTTAATCCGGCGCCACACGGAAAGGAATTCCTTCCTTCATCATCATCTCAACATCGTGAGGAAACCGGCGGTTTGGTTGGCTCCGCACGTCGGCTAGGCCGACTGTCAGAATGGTATAGGTGCTGGGCAAGCCTAACCCCAACAGACGTGACGGTCACTTGTCAGTCGACCATCGGAGCCTGAGTATGCCTCGTGTTAAAGGCGAAACGCGTCGCAACGCATTTTTTCACACAAGTATTGGTGTTGGTAGTGATGTGTTTGTGTCTTGCTTCTGCTTGAAAAAGTGGGAGGGAGGGAGATGAATTAACTAACCGCATGGTGCTTGTGGGATTTTGGCGGAATTTAGCAAAATAATTTTCACATTTTAATGCAAAAAAAATTTTTTTCGACTCTTATTTTTTTTTTTAAACTAACACCATATGATGCTAAATCATGGTTAGAATGTCCCCTTAAAATACGGAGAACGAATTGAAAGTCACCCTGTGGTAAAAAATTAATAAGTTTAGGTCAGTCCCATTCATTTTGCTCAATCGTATAAATACAAATAAAAATACAAAATCGTTTGTTTGTGGAATGTAGGGGGATTTATAAGTTGGTAAATACATTTATGTACTCTACATTCTGCTAAACAAAGCATACAAATATTTTCATTACCTACAATCTAACATGCAATAAGTACTAGGTCAAATTCATGTCTATAGAGAAATCAGAAGTCACAATCAAAGTTTATCATACATTCTGTGATAGGTAGTTAAAGTGGCTCAAAAGTTATTTGCAGAATTCTTTGTCATTTAAATAGTCAATAATAGAATAATAACATTAAATTTGTCTATCAGAATCGATTTAAGTTTTAATTTTAATTTATTAATATCAAGGTTTTTTAATATTATTCGGAGTTTTATTATAAATCTTTGGAGCTAGTCCAATTACTAATTGTTAGAGCTATTTTTGAAGTAAAATTTTGAAGCCTAGGAGGATTTGAGGAGGAGATTAGTTTTTGTAAACAATATTGGATTCTTTTTTACAAATAAAGCAACTTCAAAAATATACATAACGGGAAGTGTTAACAACTTCAGTTCCTTAAAATATGGTTTACAGGTGTCTGTCGTCTTTAATTTACACATAGCTCTAATACATCTCTTTTGAGATTTAAATATAATTTCTCCATTTGAACAGTTCCCCCAGAATATGATATCATACCGAAGTGTGGAAGCTACATAGCCGTGATAGGCACATAACACTGCGTCGCAGTTCACAACTTATTAACGAGCTTTATAACGCGTATGAGAATTTATAGAGTGCTTTCGTTACAGAGTATAACAAAAACAGATTTAAAACCGTTCAAGACTCCTGCGCCGGAGGGCCAGGAACCCTCTGTACGCTATTATGGTATTATGAAGTGAGCATTGATGTTTATGCATTTACTATTTATATTTTGAGTTTCAAAGTTGACTGAAAACTTAGCAAAATTGTAAAAAGGTCATATAATTGTGAGAAAAAGACGTTTTTGCTATTTATTACTTGGTCTCATTACAAAAGTTGTGTGTTGATTAGTAGAATAACCGAAATAGTAGTAGATTAATGAATTTGACCAGCCCTTTGTGAAACACGGTGATGATGATGATGAAGCTGTTTAAAACGCACTGTCATTTTATGCATCGTTACTCGACTATTTGAAGCACGATACACAGTCATCCAAGTGGCAGGAAGGCGCTGGATGCAGGCCGCTTCCAACCGGTCTTTTTGGAAATCCATGGAGGAGGCCTATGTCCAGCAGTGGACTTCTTGTGGCTGAATGATGATGATGACACAGTTATTAATGGACGGACGAGAATGTTCTCAGAGATGGTATTTTTTAATGACTTGCGGTGCTCATACATAGTATATTCTCAGAGAATTTTCTCAGAGATAGTATTTTTAATGACTTGCGATGCTCATACATAGTATATTCTCAGAGAATGTCCTCAGAGATAGTATTTTTTAATGCTTTGCGATGCTCATATATAGTATATTCTCAGAGAATGTCCTCAGAGATAGTATTTTTAATGACTTGCGATGCTCATACATAGTATATTCTCAGAGAAAGTTCTCGCTTGACGAGAATGTGAAAAAAATGTGAATTAATTGAACGAAGACCTCATTTTTAGGGTTCCGTACCCAAAGGGTAAGGGACCCTTTTACTAAGACTCCACTGTCCGTCTGTCTGTCTGTTTGTCTGTCTGGCACCAGGCTGTATCTCATGAACCGTGATAGCTAGACAGTTGAAATTTTCACAACTGATGTATTTCTGTTGCCGCTTTAGCAACAAATACTAAAAACAGAATAAAATAAATATTTAAGGGCTCCCATACAACAAACATTGAGATTGGAAATATTACATACAGCTCCAGTGTAGGTTCCGATTTCACGAAAAAGGGCGATCCCCTTATATCTCAGAGAGTTGTAAAGATATGATATCAAAAAGGAGAAATTGGAGAAAGTAAAAAAAAAAAAATTTCCGAATTTTTGATTTTCAATCATTGACAAAATTGGTAGCAATCAACCGCATTCCAATGGTATAAAGCGCCCAAATTAAATGGACCCCTCCGATTCGATCTGCTTCGCGAGAAATGCCTATTTAATTTGGGCGGGTTATATCATTAGAACGATATTGTACTGCTATTGCTTTGTACACTACTAAATAGAGGCAAGTGTGTATTAGATCCTAGGACCTGGCCATACTCGGCCATACTAAATTCTCGGAGTACGTTCTCCCCGGCCCATCTCTACAAACTTACCTGATCGTCAGCTAAACAATGTAAATTAGCTAAATCACAGCGGTGGCCTAGATAATGGGCAGATCCCGCCTACTATAAGCAACTGGGTCGTCCGTCCTTTACTGCCTCACGGCCCTTTGTATAGCCCCATCTCTTTCTTGTAAAGGTCGAGAGAGGAAGACAGATCGATATCAGATATCGGTACGATTTCATAGTGTTGTTTGCGTGTGGAACACGAAACCCTCATCAGGAATATTGACAAGGTGAAGTTGAGCGATGATGAAACTGTTTTTTGTAGAAACGATTTCTCTAAGCTGGAAAGACCAATTTAAACTGCATTGGTTTTTAGGGTTCCATACCCAAAGGTTTCCGTACTAAGACTCCGCTGTCCGTTCGTCCGTCCGTCGGTCACCAGGCTGTATCTCATAAACCGTGTCATTTTTACAGATGATGTATTTTTGTTGCCGCTGTAACAACAAATACTAAAAACAGATTAATATAAATAAAAAAATAAAATTTAAGGGGGGCTGCCATACAACAAACGTGATTTTTTTGCCGTTTTGTGCTCGATTTAATAACGGCAACAGGTAGACGCTTGAAATATTCAAATGTTGTATATAGAGAATGGTACGGGAACCCTTCGTGCGCGAGTCCGACTCGCACTGGCCGGTTTTCATTTTTATAAGTAAGGCTGAAAGGGTTTACGTCACAATTTTGTACACAAGGAAAATATTAGACTGCCCTGTTGAATGTCTTTATTAAATTAATTCTTCTATCTACTTCCTGCCATAAATGAAATGTAAGTGTATGGATATAAGATTTTAACGGGCTTTATTTGTTATCCCTAAAAACAAAAAAAGGTTTACAATAAATGAACCGAAAGAAGTTTGTCAGAATCATGACAAGTGGCATACCTTTTCTCAGCCTACCCTTCCGGGATGCAGGCGTGAGATAATTTATCTTTATATGTAAGTATTCTCAATAAATTTCTAAAATACAATAAAATTCCAATAGTCTCTGACAGATTTATTATATTATTGAATTTTCACTTTACTTAGTACAAGTACTAATGGAAGTAAAAAACAAAATAGATATGTGAACAGTAGACTAAAACGGTGTTACGTATAAAAACACAGTTCCTCTAAAACACTCCTCAGGGGCAGTTTAAATTATTTGTGGTTACGTCTCTCTTTATACCACAAACTATTTAAACTGCCTCTGAAGAGTGTCTTAAGGAATGGAGTTTTGGAGTTTTTATAAATAAAACTGGAAAGCTCTTCAATTAAATCTCTGTGATAGCCTTTTTGTACCTACAGGGTCGAGTGTATCACCGCAGGAATAATTTATTCTTATTTTCCTTGGCAGAGGATAGTTTACTCAGAACACGTGTAAGCAAGGGTCAGCAAGTTGTAATAAAACCGAAATACAGTATTACATAATCGTTCTATGCATGGGCGTAGCCCGGTACGAGCGGGGGGGGCTACCCCCCCTCCTCCCTAGCAAGGCCCTTCAATCCTTGGAAATGCCTCTACTTAATAGCCAAATTAATCTTATATTTAAAAAAAAAAGTGGGTGCGTCGAATCCCTCCCACTAAACGTAAAAGGTAGACTAAACAATTCAACTCCAGAAACATATCGCTATAGCTGATTATAGCGGTACGCCATACTTTTTGTTTTAAAAAAAATCTCAACTAATTCTATTTGGTGTTGTAGGAATGGTGCATCTTAAAATAACCCTATATACTATGCTGGAAGCCTTTGCAAGTAAGGTAAAAAACCGCGCCTTCACTACCACCCGTTTGTTAGATGTATTCACAACTTGCAAAATATAGGTATAACTATTTAGTAAACATATTAGTATGTTCAAATAGTTATTTTTATTAATTTGCCACAAATGGAGGTGGATTCAATAGTAAATACTAAGAGCTCAACTTTTAAAAAATATATAAATTTTGAGCGTGTTTACCACGGATATTACTGATATGGAAATAAAATTAATACCTATATTTATTTTATTAATGGAGTACAATTTTTGGGGCATTTTATAATAAGTCTTATTATAATATCCTGAACATAATCCTGGCTACGCCCTATGCAATGGTTTCCTAGCTCGAGTCTAAGTGCATAGCATAAACTCTAACCCACCAAAACGTAACCTGATATATAAAAATCTGGTATCACAGTGTTTGTTATCGAACTCCTCCGAAACGGCTTTTTTGCGTATATTTGGTAGGTTTGAGAATAGGTCGTAGTCTAATTAATCTGGCAAAACAACGTGTTGTTTTGTCTCGGCGACAACTAGTATACGTATAAAAATTACCAACTTTTTATCTCAACAAAATATACGTAGGAACTTGCCAAGTACCTCAGTCTGTAAAAAAATATCTTTTTTACAGATAGTTTTTCCAAAAAGTGTCAGACCACTCTCTCGATTATGTTAATAGTAATTTTTAGTCCCCACGACCGAGAACCTAGGATCACGGTGCTCCGAGTATACATTTATCGGTTAGTTAGCGTGAGCTCGCCGAAGTTCCTATTTATCATGTATTTTTAAGACGAGGCGTTGGCTAGTTTTTTTATTGGGATTTCATGACTTGTGTTACGGATGTTTTCATTATTATTAAGATAAAACGCATTATAAAAGAAGATATGGTTTTGCTCCGGGTGGCACCTTAGTGAGATTATTAATTTTGATTTTGTTTCATTAACTTCGCAGGGCCTTCGTCCTCCGAGCGTACACATATCGGCTAGTTAGCGCGAGGTCGCGCGATCGATCCCGGTGGCGACTGGCGCCACGCCGGCCGCACCGCCCGCGTCGGACAGACACCGAGCCGGCTTTTGTATTATTGCTCACGGGCGTTACCTCAAGAGCCTTCAATATGCACTTACTGACAAGTCCCAGCAAAATGGAGCTGGGACTATTAAGTAAGGGCCTTGTTTCAGAAAACTGCACATTTTAGTTTATTATGCCAATTCGATGTAACGTGGCAGTCTTTCTACTTGTTAATATGTAAAGTAACAGACTTTGCAATATCGATTAATCCTACAAGTACATCGAATCGTCATAGTAAACCATGGATTTGGATCATGGATTAAAATTCTTTATTGCATTTAAACACATGCTTTTGCACATAGGCGAGCGATTACTTAGCATTATCTACCAAATAACCAAGTTTTGAAGAAAACATTAACAGGAAGAATATAAAATATACTAATTACTTATTTAGATTTAGATATATGTATAAAAAAATCATACAGAGGGGAAATATTATACAAATACAATATAATATAATAATAAATAAATACATAATAATAGGGGTTAAAGTATGAAATTGCCGTTTTATTGCAATAGGTTCTTTGAATTGACATAGAATCTTCATGGTTTGAGGTTTTCGAATGAAACTTTTTTCAAATGGTTTCTATGATGTTCTTTTTTTAAAAAATGTGAAACATTTGAATATCGACTTTCAGTAGTTTTTGTTATTTAATTTAGACAAGAAAGATGGATACTGCGAAAATTCGAGTGATTTTTGAATACGAGTTCGACGCGGAACTAACGCGGCAGAAACAGCCCGCAATATCAATGCTGCGTTTGGAGAGGGGTCTACTAATGAACGCACCGTGCGATTTTGGTTTAAACGCTTTCGTAATGGAAATTTCGACTTAAAGACGAGCCACGAGGAAGACCGCCCACATAGGTGAATAACGATGAATTAAGAGAGATAGTGGAAGCCGACCCTAGTCAAACTACCCAGGAATTAGCGGCATGGTTTAACGTTACCTTACCCACAATATTGACTCACTTGCGTCAAATCAATAAAATAAAAAAATACGAAAAATGGGTGCCTCATAATCACTCGAATTTTCGCAGTATCCATCTTTCTTGTCTAAATTGAATAACAAAAACAATTTAAAGTCGATATTCAAATGTTTCACATTTTTTAAAAAAAGAACATCATGGAAACCATTTGAAAAAAGTTTCATTCGAAAACCTCAAACCATGAAGATTCTATGTCAATTCAAAGAACCTATTGCAATAAAACGGCAATTTCATACTTTAACCCCTAATACAACATAGAACCTACAAATTCACAAATGATACTGTAATGTTTACATGTGAATACTACTCATAATAAATTAAGATAATTATTGGAGCCTTAGGTAGTGACCGTAAACTTGGCTTTGAATATTTCAAGCGATGGGGCCTGTCGGATGTGTAGAGGCAAGCTTTCCAAAGGCGAATTGCTGTCACAGTAAAAGAGCTTGAATAAACAGCCGTATTACGCTCGGGGGTATGGAGATTCAATGCTCGTGAAGGTCGCAGCAGGCGACCTTCACTAAGGAGGAACCCGAAACGTCCTCTGAGATAAGAGGGGGAGCAGGGGTATTAGGAATACCATACAGAGCGGCGAGAATTTGAGCATTCCTGCGGGAACGAATTTTGAGCCACTTTAGTTGATTACGATAGGTTGAGACATGGTCAAACTTACGCAGTCCGCATATAAAGCGGATGCAAAGATAGAGCAGTCTGTCGAGTTTGCTGAGCAGCTCCGGAGTAATTTCCGGATAGCAAAGATCACCATAATCGATAATAGGTAGAAGAAGAGAGTTGACAAGAGTAACTTTAGCAGAGTATGGGAGAACAGTCTGAAGCCGCTTAAGAGAGTGCATGGAGGCGAAAACGTGAAGCTCCCAAGACAGGTTGTTCTGTATATGAAGACCTCAGTTTTAAGAAATCTGTTTTAAGAAAAACAAATTTTCATTCTAGCTTATCCAAAGTCTGTGCGAACGTAGTTTGTAATTGCTCCACAAGTGAGGTGTGGTCTTGTAAGAAAGAATGTATCCCAATAGCCAAAGTAGTTACCCTTACTACCCCTCTCTCCATATGGCCAAACCAACGTTACACTCCTCTATCAATTCTATTCACTACAGTGTTTCAGTCCACAACGTTCTCTAATCAAACTATTGCGTACCCTATCAGTCAAGGTAATGTAACAAACGGCCATGCCAGATATTTTGACTAAAGAGTAGAGTTTGTGAAGTTAGGGCGCTTAGAGTAAGAAGCTTGGCTATACATGAGATCTGATAACTTTTTCACAGTGCGAGTTTATATGGTCTCGTCTTGGCATCGTTTTACATGAAAATGTTTTGGGATCTGAAGTTTTCCGCAAATGTTCCACAACAGTTCTATTCCGCTCAAGGACTAGTTGTTATTACGTTTGGTTCCGACGAATGAGACAATGTTGACTCAATTAAAAGAGGTTTCTTGGAGTATTTATGGCAGCATGACAACGACGGCATTTTGTTAACAAGTTATGTACGATTCCTGCCAAGTTTTGCGTTGTGTTTGACCCGGTCTCCGCAGCCACAGTATACAGGGTGAGAAAAAAACCGCATTTTCCCAAAAAGAATGGTTTCGGAAAGTTCAAAATCGAGAAAAAAATCTGCTGTTCCATACTTTCTACTAAGTAAAATGCCTACAAGAGAATGTACCTAAGGAATTGGTGACATTTTTTTGCACTTTCTAAGTAGTCAACACAACATATAGAAGTTGTCCGTTTTGAGGAGAACAACCTCCCTCTCCCCCCAACCCCTTTTGGAAGATATTTAATATACTCTGTATATCTTTCAGCCTGGAACTTCAGTAGAAAAGCACGTTGATGTAACTCACGTTCAATCATTTGAAGCAATCGAATTAACCTACGTAATTATAGAGGTTGGTACTTTAAAAACAAATCAATAGCCACAGCGATGCTTTGTGCTACAGCTGAAGAGCAATGATATCGAAACACAATGCTTTTACAAGTTAACTCGGAAGGTCTTTTCCTCTTAAGAGAAAAGTTTAGCTCGGAAAAGATGAAGTTGAAATGCAACTCTCTGCAAAGACGGTAATTATTCAGGCCGACTGTACGGGTACACAACAGTAACAAAAATAAATTGAGTTTAATGACAGCTACATCGATCGCTACGACGAAACGAATAGAAATGAACAATTTCCATTAGAGACAGTCGCTGTCCGGACGCTTATCATACTCAAGAAATACTTATTAATATTTCATGACAAGAAAATATCTGTGATTTTATCAGGATCTATTGGACAAATTTCTAGGTTCTAAATATAACTTTAATAAATCCTTTAATAAAAATCGGATCGACTGGAATGAACCGAACTTCATAACAGCAGGACCGCAAACTATCGTCATAACTAACGTCATCGTTAATAAATGCGACTCTAAAGTTCCGGAACAGATTACCGATAACTTGATCTGCCCAAGCGCTCGCTATGTAGATTTGATTTAATTTACAAACAGCCGGTTGGCCCGTGAAGCCACGTGAAATGGAAGCAAATTGTAAAATGCCGCAGACTGACCTGCCGGGTGCCGACACACGATCGATAGCGGCACGGCCCTTACTCCTTTTAGCTTTCACTAATGCCACCGGCTTCGACGTTTAAAACAAGACACCCTTAGCTTAAAGCACTGATAACAGGCACTTGAGGAATATTGGAATATTTCTGACAACCTTTTTCCAGCTGAAACACATTACAACTCTATAATTAGAAATCCCTCTATAAAACTAAATGACAAAGTTAACACTAGAATAACCACTCAACGGCGCGCGGTGGTAGCCTAGTTGGTAGAACATTGGGCTCGGAAGCGAGAGACCCAGGTTCGATTCCCAGTGCGAGCATGTACCTATGACTTTGTTTTCTAAGTTATGAAGGTACATTTGTGAAGTTATAGTAGCAATACCACTCGCTAACGGTGAAGGAAAACATCGTGAGAAAACCTGAGTGTCTGAGCTATTCACATACCTCAGCGCTTGAAATCGCCAATCCGCGGTGGGCACGCTTGGTGATTAAGCCCATACTCTCTCCCTGAGAGAAGGCCTGTGCCCTACAGTGGAACGTAAATAGGCTGCTTATGAACCACTCAACGGTCATATCCATGTCATTTATTTAAATTTATCGATAAGATTGTGGAAGACAAGTCTTATTTTAAATTTAATATTTTTATAAGCTTTTAGTTAATTCTATAGTAAATTCTATATTAACATTTTTTTCAGTGGCACGCCTCGTCTTTCTTCTTTTTTACTCGTACTCACACTAACAAGGATGGCTGGTATGTAAGTCTTAAGAATGGAGGGAGAAGGCCGCGAAAATACGTGAATAACACACCACGACACGTCTATTTTCGGCCTTCCGCCTACTTGGCTCCGCGGGGAACCATCTCTCGAAGCCATTGTTTCGCGCAGTAGCGGCTGCACTTAAGCGCATAGGCATCTAAATGACCTAGTTCTGAGCTCGCCGCAAAACACTGGCCGTCACGATAGGCAGGTAACCGCCATGCACTTAATTTGATTCGCCCTTTTGGCACAAAGAGCGGATTAGCTGGCGCACTGCGAGCCGGAACGCTAAACGCGAAGGTATGGCAGCGCATTGTTTCTAATTCCTACATAGACTTCGTATAGATTGTTACATAAACTTTGGACGCCCACGGGTTCATTGTGGGCACATACGGCCACGTAGTAGGCGCTTTGGGCCTAAGATAATTCGTATGCGCTTGAACCATTGTCTGTCTGTGGCTATTTGTGACTATTTTATAGTGCCAATTTACCGAACAGTGACAGCACATTTAATATTTTTCGTGGCGTCGTGTACCCAGTGCCACTTGCATCGTCCATTTAACAACTCTTTTGTCAAAATCTGTTTTAAAGAAATATCATACACGGGCACAAACATTATAACCCTCCTCTGCTTTCGCAGCCGGATAAAAAGAACGCTATTTCACGTTGGCAAACGTGAAACGTCAAAATGAAAGTCCTTGAAGACCGTACGAGTTTTGTTGCGTAACCAGTTTGGCGTTGCGTAAAGAAGGATCGATTCTGGCGCAGACGGTGGGTCCTAAGAATTGATCATAAGGATCGAGTCTAGCTACGTGGCGTAGCACGCGTAGCCATTTGTAACAAATCCCTACCGGTTTCGTAGAATGACGTAGCAGATTTCTCACAAGAGGTATACTATTTTTTTGGAATGTTCTAGGCGCTGTATAAAGACTTGTGCAGCGCCTGTGTTTGGTTCATTATACGCTACAAACGTACCAATATTTTATGGAAGTACATGGTATTCAAGTTTCTCAGGGTTTGTTATGCATTTTTCATACTCATAATTTTAGAAAACCTTCATTCTCGTTCCAATAAAACGCCTCGAGGATGCACACTGATAGCTCACGTGTTCGCGTTATCATCTTTTGGAGTGTATTTAGGCCGCCGGTGACTCAAAAACGGATTGCCTAAGGTTCACTGGGCAAATATCAGCTAAAAAATACTGTGAACTGCTCTTACTTTTTTCCTCACGTTGTATATTTTTACACCGAATGCTAGTCAAGGTAGATAATATTGTTATTTATCTTTATTGACTAGGGTTTATTTCTTCAGACACATTCTAAGAAGATAATACTTATTCTGGATGATGGTGGATGTCGTAGAAGGCGACTAAGGAAATCAATTACCAGGAGACGGGTAGCAGCGTCTTCCTGAGATTCCAACCGTATGCTGCAATCGCCAACCCGCCTGCCAGGCGAGGCGGTTATGGCAAAACCCCACATGGTCATGAAAACCACCGAGGCCTATGTCCTGCAGTGGGCGTCAAATGGCTGATGATGATGATGAATACTTATTCTGGAACATGTATTTCACATTATTATCTGTCATCGACCCAGTCACCTTTCAAGCTTTGACTTTCACTGGATCCCGACGCACGCCCAACTCACTTTCCATTCTCCTGCCTTCGTTATTGGCACGGGAACGATATGCGTTGTTTGCGCGAGCTTGTTTACGCATCGCGTAATTAAGCCTCGTGTAAGTTCACCTCAAATAAATAGCAAATTTCACGGTTAACGTACTCTAAACAGGGACTATCCCATCCGAAGAGGAGTTTGTAAGTAATTTTCCAGATAAGATGCCTGCGGTCTGAGATGAAACTTAGGGTGAGTCATAAAGCCACGAGCCTAGTTTCATAGATGTTGCCTACACGTGTGTGTTAGGCCGCGGGCAGACTGTGTGGGAGGTTACTGAAGACCCGCCTGCCTTTGACTAAGGCTAGTACACCCTTTTTTGCGTAAAGACAGTGCTGGCGATTCGGTGTGCAGTGATAGCGTAGAACGATTCTACTTCATCTGTGGAACGCTTCCCCGTATTCGGGAGGTCCTGAGTTCGATTTCGGCATGTACCAACGACTTGGTTTTTTAAGTTACTTAGATTTGTGAATTTGTAATAACAATACCACTCGCTAGCTGCACAGGAAAATACAAGAGAAAACCGTCTCAGGTTTTTATGTACATATCTCAGCGCCAATCCGCGGTAAGTACGCATATAAGAGCTCTGTCTGTCTCCCTGAGACAAGGCCGGTGTCTACGATTAAGAGTACTACCACGTATAAAGTTAGATTCCGCGCCATCACTGCAGTTTGTTGGGTTGAGATATTTTCGTCCTTATTATAATGACCATAAGGGTCCCACGAATGGAGATAAGAGGTGGCGCGGCCTTTTTGACAATTTCAATCCATCAACTTGAGCGATGTAGGTACTGAATTCGCTCCAATTAGCTGTCACATTTGGCAAGCCCCGCCCGTCTGATACAACAGATCATGGGATCAGTATTTAGCGCTAGTTAAGCTAACATAAAATTTATTCATAAAATTGTGGGTATAAAGTGTGCATAAGAATTAAATTTAACATTGGTAAGAGTAAAAACGTAGCTTAAACTAGGAATAAACCTGTATTTTGTAAGATGTGTATGTAAGAGCTTAAATTATTATAACGAAATAAGTTCAGTTCAGTAATTCAGGAAATAAATGGTATGAATTAATAGAATCAGTAAGGAACCAAAGTACCTTAGAATGAAACATATGTTACTTAAAACCACTTAACTTACAACATTCAGGAGGATCTCTGTCTCATCGTACGTCAGTAATTGCAAGAAATTTTGCAACGTAATTTTGCAAAGTCGTTCGTTTAATGGGAACATTACCTATACAGTTTTGAGATGAGCCGATTGTAGAGAAAAGGGCCGAGAAAGACAAAAAATCTTTGCGCAAACGAATGCTTCACCAATGACGAACTACGTCTCTTGTTAGAATATTTAGTGCTGAAGATAATAAGTGTGTGCTGTTTAAGTACTGTGCTCATTACGAATATTTGCGTAACGGTAAGGACCTTACAGGATTGGTATAGAAGATGGGTAGGGAATAGGTAAGGTCGAGAAGTGGCAACCTTTAGTACCCCTCTTTGAGCACGTTCAAGTGGGAATATTGTAGTTTTGGGCGATCCTCCCCATGAAGTAATGTAATAGGGGACTATAGTTCAATTTAGGTTCATTTTGGCGAACTGCTTCACAACACTTTCTCCTCACTTCGCAAGAGTTTGAATTTCTGTCACATTAATGCTCAGAGCATTCCTGCACATTACTCTGACCTCTTGTCTTCCTTCACCAGCAATCAAATTCACGCGTGTCTCATTTCCGAAACTTTTCTCAAACCCACACTACCCTCTACTTGTTACTCTTTACCCGGTTACGTGCTTATCCGTAACGATCGCACTGGGAAGGGTGGTGGGGGTGTTGCCATCTATCTGCGTTCAGATTTGAAATACAAAGTCCTGTCACAGTCTCCTTCTAATTACGCAGGTAATATGGAATATATTCTCTTAGAGCTCGACTTTAATAGTATAAAATTTCTGCTTTCCGTAGTTTACGCCCCCCCTAAAGTCGACTACTTCGACACGCTGGATCGATTGCTGGCCACATATCTTCCTGACTACGATCACGTCCTCTTGTTAGGTGATTTTAACACCTGTCTCCTCCGTGACGATACCCGTTCTCGTAAACTTAAACTACTAACTACATCTTTCAACATTTATATTCCGGATCTTGATCCTACCCACCACGTTAATGATTCCCACTCTCTTCTTGATCTTATTCTCACCACGAAACCTGATCGTATTTCTGCCCATGGCCAACTCTCTGCCCCAGGATTTTCCCACCACGATCTCATTTTCGTCTCTTATAAATTAAAAGTCCCAAAATTCAAGCCTAAGGTTCTCCTTCAGCGTAACTTTGCTAGGATGGATCTGGACGCGCTTAAGGAAGATGCTGAGAGCGTGGATTGGAGTCAGATTAGGGATCTTAGCACAGTGGACGACATGATAGAGAGGTTCAATTCACTGGTGACGGGTCTCTACGATAGACATGCCCCTATACGCCCAGTTCGGATGAAACGCCCTCCTGTGCCATGGTTGACGGATGACATCCGGAGGCTCATGGCGCAGAGGGACAAACTGAAGCGGAAACATAAGAAGGATCCGTCGGACCATAACTGGATCCAGTTCAAGCTGGCTAGGAATCGCTGCAATCAGATGATCAGGAACGCGAAACGCCGCCACATACATTCCTCACTTGAAAACTGTTCCCCGAATAATCTATGGAAATTCCTGCGTACCCTCGGGTTCGGTAAGTGCCGGCAAGAAGTCAACCCTTCTCTCGACTTAAGTGGCTTGAACCGCCACTTTTCTTCACCTCCGCACTGTATCGACCCGATACTCAAGGAATGTGCCATTAGGCAGATTGCATCTGCCCCTTCGGCCTCCACTTGTGGCTTCTCTTTTGCTCCCGTCTCTGGTTCCGAAGTAAAAAGGATCATCCTTTCCATCCCTAGTAAAGCAGTTGGTCATGACGGCATCGGCCGCGACCTTCTTCTCCCCATCATAGACTCTATCCTACCCTGCCTCGTTTTCATCCTTAATCATTCTTTGTCCTCCCACTCCTTTCCTAGTGAATGGAAAATGGCGTACATGGTGCCTATCCCCAAAATATCTCACCCCTGTGAATTTAAACATTATCGTCCTATCTCTATTCTACCTTTTCTGTCGAAAGTGCTGGAGCGGATTGTAAACCGACAATTCTCATATTACCTACGCACAAACCGTCTCCTCAATTCTTTCCAATCAGGTTTCCGCCCAGCACATAGCACCTGTACTGCTCTAATTAAAATTACCGATGACTTCCGCCATGCCAGAGATGATCGCTGTGTAACCCTTCTCACACTGCTGGATTTCAGCAACGCCTTTAACTGTGTAGACCACGAAATTCTCCTGGCTGTCCTCAGATCCTTAAATATTTCGGGGCCAGTGGCTCAGTGGTTCATATCCTATCTTTCAGGACGCCGGCAACGCATCCATCTGGGAACAACCTTTTCAGACTGGTGCGATGTCACTGCCGGCGTACCTCAGGGCGGCGTGCTCTCTCCACTTCTTTTCTCCGTATTTATAAATACTCTCGTCTCTGTTATCCACTTCAGTTCCCATCATCTGTATGCAGACGATCTCCAACTTTACACATCGTTCAAACTGGAGAACATCGATACCGCTGTCACCTCTATGTCTAATGACCTGGAGTCCATTCGGCAGTGGACCGTCAGGTACGGTCTTCTTTTGAACCCCTCTAAAACTCAGGTCATGTTTGTCGGTAGCAAGGCCCTCATCGCCAGACTAGATTTGACCTCTCTTCCCAAGGTGCTCTTTAATGGTATTGCACTTCCCTACTGCAGCAAGGTGAAAAATCTTGGTCTGCACATCCAGAGCGATCTTTCGTGGGATGTGCATGTGGCTGAGATAAGTAGGAAAGTATTTGCCTCAATGCACTCCCTTAAGCGTTTACAGAAGTTTCTTCCATTCTCAGCCAAGGTTACGCTTGTTAATTCATTGCTACTCCCCATTATCGATTATGCTGACGTATGCTATCCTGACCTTGGTGAGGAGCTATTAAGCAAACTCGATCGACTTCTCAACTTATGCATTCGATATATTTTCGGATTGCGTAAGTATGATCACGTCTCCCAATTTCGCTCCAAGCTCAAGTGGCTTAATATCCGTTTCCGCAGGAATGCTCATATCTTGTCCACTCTCTACAATGTGTTGAATAACACTTGCTCCCCTTCCTATCTCAGGGAACGCTTTGTTCATCTCCACAGTGACGCCCACTCTATGCGGTCGTCCCGGATTCTTCATCTCCGCACCCCAGAGCATAATGCGGCGGGATATTCTAATTCTTTTACCGTGACTGCGATTCGCTTGTGGAACAGCCTGCCTCTGGACATTCGTCAGGCTTCAACCCCGGAGATTTTCAAAAAGAAAGTTCTTTATCACTTCCTTGATCTGCAGAATAGGCAGTAAACGATCACCAGTTATTTTATTTTATTGCTTTTTGGTATGTAAGTAATCGTGTTTAGTAATTGTAATTATCTTCAATATGTATGTACGTATTTTTGTTGTTATTTATTTATTTATGTACTATCATTTATGTAGGTTTATAATAATTTCTATTATCCCCCTCCCCCCCCCCCCCCCACTAAGTCTAAGTTATTTCCCTAGGTTTACGTAAGTTTATTATTGTATTTAATCCTCTTCGTGCACTACCCGTCGCCAGTCTCTTCAAAACCAAAGGTTTGCTGGAAGAGAATGCTTCTTGCATTAAGCACGCCCTTGTACACTTACAATGTAATTAGTGCAATAAAGAATTAAAATAAAAAAAATAAATAAATAGATTTGCACTAAGTAAAGTAGACCTGTCTTAATAGACGTGCATCCGCTAAGCTTCGCAGTTTTTTGCTTGCGAACTCTATTTGTTACTGAGATGATATGTTGGTGGAAAGATTATTTATTACTACCTGTGTTGGATGTAGAGGGACATAGGCAATTACTAGTATGACTGACCGGAGCCCTGCAGTGTCTGCTTACGTTGCATAGATAAAAGGAAGCAACGACTAGACTGCCTTATTTTTGTTCTAATACTAGTCGTAGTCCAATTGTGTATTGAGGCCTAACTTGTCCGCAAGTCTCTGTCTACCCGCACAATTTTACTTACCCCGGTGTACGTCGCCGTTACGTAAAACTTTCGTTTGACGACTCTCACAGACCTACGAAAGTCCGATCGCATACCCTTCCCTAGATATTTTATCTTTGCTTTTTGGCTGGGCATCTGCTAGACTTTGTGTTTGCGAAAGTCAAATATTTGCGGCGGTTGGAGGCCTGCGAATCTCAAGGGTAGCCAGATATTGAGTTAAATATACTAGCATTGCTGATAATACGAGCAACTAGACGTGACAAACATTACGGTGGCGAGGCACGTATGCCGACTGTATCATGTGCGTTCATTCTACTCTACACGTATTGTTTGCACAAGCCAATGAAGTGGGCCGCGGACCTCGAAATCAATCAATTCGATGTTGTTTTGAGTAATGTTATTGTGCTTTTTAATTACCTCCGCAGCCAAAAGGTTACTGCCGAATACGCAAGTTTATATAACGTTGGCGTCGATTTTGGCAAACAAACTATTGTATCAAGGCCGGGAACAACTAAGCTTTATGGCCGCCCCGCTTCCCGCCCCCTGGCTCGTCTGCCGAGATCACGGCACGAGCAGTGGTGCACTCGCCCGGCCCCGGCTTGTGCCGACATAGACACTGAATAATTAAGGACCGAACTTAAAAAAAACCGGCCAACTGCGAGTCGGACTCGCGCACCGCGGGTTCCCAACCACCATAAGGCCATCATGCCACCATGGCTTAATAAGGCTTTATAAGTCAGTCAGCCATACATTCAAGAGTCTTAGGCTTAGCAATAGTGTCCCGTTTGCACACTCCGACTGCGGTCGATCGAAAACGTGATCGTACCTAATATGCCATTAATAGCTGTATTATAGTACGATTTTCTACATTGATGTACGTTTCTGTCACTTATTCTATGAATTTGTAACACGCAACATGCTTTGACTGATAAGTAGTACCTGCCAAATAGTTTAATAAAATAATCATCATTATTTTGAAGAGTTATTTCGGTGCAGTATCATCCACGTGTCCACGTCACAGGCAACCTGGTACGCCACGGCATACAACTTCTGTTTCATCATCATCACCATCAGCCCTTTGACGCCCACTGCAGGACATAGGCCTCCCTCATGGTTTACATAACCATGAGGGGTTATGTAAACCATGAGGGGTTTTGCCATAATCGCCACGCTTGGCAGGCGGGTTGGCGATCGCAGTATGCGGTTGGAATCTCAGGAAGACGCTGCTGCCCGTCTCCTGGTAATTTATTTCCTTAGCCGCTTTCTACGACATCCACGGAAGGAAATGGAGTGACGCTATTCTTAATCCGGCGCCACACGGATTCTGCGCAACGTCTGTTTAATTTGGTCAAAATAGCTTTTGTATTGCCTTCGACGATGTGGCTAATAGAAACGTCGTGACGTGGCCCGTTTTTCCTCGGCAGACATACGTCACACAAAATACTTACAAATACTAATTCTAAATACTTACAAACAAAAGACAATTAGGACAACCGGGATCTACAAATACTTAGATAAAGAGAAAAATGTGCCTGGAGGCTAAAGATTAATTAAACAATAGAAGAGGCACACAGTAATGGGCATTCCTCCGCATAACAAGACAAGGTGGACGTGACTATATAGGGTTACCGCTAAGGTGCGCAATTCCTATAACACGTGAAACAGAGTGTTTCAGGAATTGCGCACTTTAGCAGTAACCCTATATAGGTAGTCACTTTACAAGAACTAATGTGTCATTTACAACAACTTTGGTTGTACGACTTTTTTTGTTCAATTTTCCATTTAATCAAATATATGTGGTTTTACGGTTTTAATAGCGATGTTTGATAGATAAAGATAGATAAAATCATTTTTGCTAAGTAGAATGTACATTCTTCTGTGTAGAATCATAAAAAAACTGTGTAGAATCTGTGTAGAAACGTCCGGAGACTGCGACTTTGACGGAGAGCGCGTAAAGCGCGAATTTATTTAATACATACTTGCATGTAAACCTTGATATTCCAAAAATTTCAATTTGGCACATTGGTAGAGCGCGAAGTACGCGAAGGTGATATTTCGGATTCCCTGATATACCGGATATACCGGGAAAAAACCCATAGAACAAAAATAATTGTAAAACACAAACTCTAATTTACATATTTCCGGAATTGCTAATTCTAGACCCTGTATTTCCCAAACCTAGATACGAGCGCTTTGAACATACGATAAGAAATACATAATTACACAAATTGATCGCTTGTTTACAGCCCTGTGTTAGCATAGCGATGAAGTAGGTCGAAAAGAAATATAATTTCGAGGCAAAAGTTATAAAGAACGTAAAATTAGATGCGCGCGAGGAATGTAACGCAAAAGAAACAACACGGGGGTGCAGAGGGGAGCGGGGGAGGGGTGCGGTCCCAGCTCAAGGTTATCCCTAGGTTCTGAAACGAACGTGTCAAGCATTTCACAGTTTTATTGAAATCGGCTGTACAAATTCCCATAGAAAACGATATGGCGATGCTGAATACAACTCGTTCTTTGTTCGTGTCAAAGAGATTGAAATAAAAATAACAATGGCACCGCAGGCGAAGTAAGGATCTTAGTCTTTTGTCATCGCGTTATAATGGTGAATTAACGTTGTGCAAAACATAGACAAACGAAGTACACTGTACAATAACAGTGAAACGCAGTTTGGCAAGACGAGAAACGAGAAATAGAAATAATAGCGACGTCCAAGCTGCGTAATCTTGTTTTCAATCGAGACTAAAAGGGCGGACCTCAGACGAATGAAACAATATGGGGCAGACGAACTATGATTTATCTACAGTCCTCAAAGTTTTTTGAAGGTACCGATAAAATTTTAAATTAATAATCAAGATCTTCTTCTATCTTCATGCCAGTTTTAATTAAAATACGCTAAGTCGTTTAAGCGTGATGGCAGTCGTACTAAAAATCTAAACAAACTTTCACGTTTCTAATACGTGTGATCAAAAAACGTGGTTCCGAGCGAGCGATACCGACACGCCTACCTATAGAACTACGAGGAAGCGAAGAGCTACGAAAATTATACGCGTGTTCGTAGCACCATTCGCAGCCGCCTCTGCGTAGCGCTCGTAGCAGTCATCCAGAAATCCGAAGCCCGCGTAACTCACTCCATACTGTTCCACCTTAAATATTAAGTACCTTGACGACCGAGGTTTGCTCGGTATTTTTTTTTGGTCAATCGTGTTTTTTTGGAAATTATATTTAGATACGATGAAAAAAAGGAAAAAAATAATCGGAATAGAGACAGGCTCGGACCGGCTCGACTTCTGGTTTCGAGACCGCCAGATTTCCCACCTGAGATGGTGGCGTTTACCTCCGTATTCTTATGACATTTAAGTAGTTTTTCATTGCCTAAAAACACGGATAAAACGACGTTTCCTAAAAATAAAACCTAAATCTAGCTAGATCGATTTATCGTCCCCGAAACCTCCTGCATACTAAACTTCATGAAAATCGTTGGAGCCGTTTCCGAGATTCAGATGTATAAATATATACAAATATTGCTCGTTTAAAGGTATTATTAGTAAGACAATACATATTATCTGTTACTCAAGATCCTATCAAATTTATGGATTCAATAAAGTTTTGTGTATAATATCCATGCATTGCTATTTTTAGTGAGTAATTAAGTTTACCTACCAAACCATCGCGATTATACCCGTTTAACTATCCATACACTGATTAAAAAAATCTAAAAATGTTTTAGTATCATTGACAATATCATTTGATCCAGATATTGTGTAAAGAAGTTTAATACCCGGAGTATTTTGCAGCCGTCGGCGACGCAAATAAAGATCATATTTTTAGCGCTCCGTTACAATATTTTATCGTCACTCTATGGACTTTATGCATGTTGTACGCATGTGGTTGGTACCTTCTATTCGTTTTGGACAAATCTCTTAAATCTTTGGGTTGCTTTATAGACTTTCGAAAAGTGTGTTCAAAACTATTGGTTAGTTATATGAGAATTTATGGTTTGCACGTCATTATAACAACGTGTTTTTTAACTTAAACCCTTGCGTAGAGCATAAATGAAAGCTTGGAAAGAGACTCGTAATAATTGGAAAACTAATTAAAACCTATTGTCTACTAAACTATCACCGAAGTCGGAAATTATAAGCACAATACCTAAGTTAGTTCTCTACCATAACATTGTATGGTGATTTAGTCCAGTCAAAATAGAATTTTATAAATTACTAGCTGTACGAGCTATTCTCAGACCTACCAAATATACAAAAAAAATCATACAAATCGGTGAAGCCGTTTAGGAGGACTTCTATAACAAATACTGTGATACGAGGTTTTTATAAATTAGAAGATTAAAATATAAATTTCCACTTTTTGTTTCTATTCCAGTAATCACCCCGTTTTACGTACTAAATAGTCTCACGCCGACAAAATAGTAAAACAAAATGTTAAAAACAAAAATTTAGGGTACTTCCCCTACATCTAAATTAGGGATGATTTCTCGTCTATTCAATAGTGTGGGGTATGGTTGGACCTGGTCGTTTAATAATATGGTAGGTGTAGGAAAACCATTTTTCGGTTCAGGAATCCGTTCCACATCTTTGTTAGAGAGAATCATAACTCGAGAACGATGCTTCATAGGGAAAAAAGTATTGAAATTTTGTAGAAAATTTTACGTTCTTAAACTTTCTTTCATTTATTTTTTCGGTAGCTCTCACCGTTTCAGAGATATACACCAAAAACGAAAGTTCCTGACCTCGGATATAAAACGCACAAGCGGGATCGATGGGGACTTTTGACATAGCATTTTTAATTATGTATTTAAGACCTATACATAATTCCAGCTTGTTGGGAATAAATACAAACTAGAATGTCTATTTAGTCTGCACTAATTTATTTAATAACATTGCAGCAACGATGGTCACGAGCAGACTAGGGCCTTACATTAACTTAAAACTTTGATCAAAGGTGACATCCATCGTGGATTTTCCTCAATCAGTATTAGGATACGGATATAATCTAGAATCCTTCATATAGGCTAAGGTCCCTATAATGGCGAGCACCTTTAATTTTTACTTCCAATCAAGTTATTTCCAATTGCAATGTAACGTGTGAACCTCACGAATTGTGTTGACAGCCACAGTTCTACAAAAAACAACGTATTACAAGAACACCATTCCTACCTAATCTTTTAGTTTTTTATACTTTTTATGTACCCAACAAATGTCCTTTGCAGCACTAAAATAGATATATACTTTTTACCGCGATTGACCTTCCGACCCACGCCTGATCGTACTTACAGTCCCTACTTCTTACTGCTCAAGACTTAAAGCTTATAATCGGAGAGAAAGTGTATTTTATGGTACAGGCATAAAGTAAAGACACACAGAACGGACGCTCAATGTAAATTGAACACATAATAGTAAATAAGTTATGGACAATGAATTGAAATCTACATGATCACAGCAGAAAGTTAAGCGGCATACATACACACACACACATATAATAGGGGTTAAAGTATGAAATTGCCGTTTTATTGGAATAGGTTCTTTGAATTGACATAGAATCTTCATGGTTTGAGGTTTTCGAATGAAACTTTTTTCAAATGGTTTCTATGATGTTCTTTTTTTAAAAAATGTGAAACATTTGAATATCGACTTTCAATTGTTTTTGTTATTCAATTTAGACAAGAAAGATGGATACTGCGAAAATTCGAGTGATTTTTGAATACGAATTCCGACGCGGAACTAACGCGGCAGAAACAGCCCGCAATATCCCCTCCTTCCACTTTGATCCACAGTGGCGCTCCACATGTGGATCCTTTGAAACTAATTGTTCCTCTTAAATCCACATGTGGATCCTTTGAAACTAATTGTTCCTCTTAAATCCACATGTGGATCCTTTGAAACTAATTGTTCCTCTTAAATCCACATGTGCATCCTTTGAAACTAATTGTTCCTCTTAAATCCACATGTGGATCCTTTGAAACTAAATATTGATATTATCCAAAATATAAATATAAATATTGATTGATATTATCCTTTGAAACTAATAACTATAATAATAATAATAAAAACTAAATATTGGTTTTTTTTTAATATCGGCATTCACTACATGAATGATAAAACAACATTTTCATTTGAACTAAAATAAAAAAAACAAGTCGTAAACTTAAAATTAAAATGATAAAATTAAAATTTTAAATTCTTTCCCTATCAAATCATTTTACTTTTTCTAAAAAAAGAGCAACTGTGATTTCTCCAGTTAACAATTCGTTCTGACATTGTAAATAATAATTATCATTGTCTATGTTTTTAATTTTTATTTTGTTTACTATATTTGCTTTTTCGCGTATTACGTTATATTTCGCCTCCCCTTTTAATACGTGTATAAAATTGACGAAGTTACTATATTTTTTTCCCAATTTTTTGTTTAGCTTCCTATTAAAACCTTCTAAACAGTTATTGGTACGATGTCGTTCATTTGCTATTGTCCAAATATAGTAAACAAAAGAAAAATTAAAAACATAGACAATGATAATTATTATTTACAATGTCAGAACGAATTGTTAACTGGAGAAATCACAGTTGCTCTTTTTTTAGAAAAAGTAAAATGATTTGATAGGGGAAGAATTTAAAATTTTAATTTTATCATTTTAATTTTAAGTTTACGGCTTGTTTTTTTTATTTTAGTTCAAGTGAAAATTTTGTTTTATCATTCATGTAGTGAATGCCGATAATAAAAAAAAAACAATATTTAGTTTTTATTATTATTATTATAGTTATTAGTTTCAAAGGATAATATCAATCAATATTTATATTTATATTTTGGATAATATCAATATTTAGTTTCAAAGGATCCACATGTGGATTTAAGAGGAACAATTAGTTTCAAAGGATGCACATGTGGATTTAAGAGGAACAATTAGTTTCAAAGGATCCACATGTGGATTTAAGAGGAACAATTAGTTTCAAAGGATCCACATGTGGATTTAAGAGGAACAATTAGTTTCAAAGGATCCACATGTGGAGCGCCACTGTGGATCAAAGTGGAAGGAGGGGCAATATCAATGCTGCGTTTGGAGAGGGGTCTACTAATGAACGCACTTGGCACTTGGAACGATTTTGGTTTAAACGCTTTCGTGATGGAAATTTCGACTTAAAGAACGAGCCACGAGGAAGACCGCCCACACAGGTGAATAACGATGAATTAAGAGAGATAGTGGAAGCCGACCCTAGTCAAACTACCCAGGAATTAGCGGCATGGTTTAACGTTACCTTACCCACAATATTGACTCACTTGCGTCAAATCAATAAAATAAAAAAATAAGAAAAATGGGTGCCTCATAATCACTCGAATTTTCGCAGTATCCATCTTTCTTGTCTAAATTGAATAACAAAAACAATTGAAAGTCGATATTCAAATGTTTCACATTTTTTAAAAAAAGAACATCATAGAAACCATTTGAAAAAAGTTTCATTCGAAAACCTCAAACCATGAAGATTCTATGTCAATTCAAAGAACCTATTGCAATAAAACGGCAATTTCATACTTTAACCCCTAATATAAACTCACGCCTGTATCCCAGATGGGTAGACCGAGACCAGTGTTTGCCACTTTTATTTTTATCTATTATTTTACGCTTTGGGCATCAGTGCGTGTATATTTTCAACAAAGTAAGCACTTCGAAACTTCTTTGATTAAACCTTCTACAAGTTCCTGGGCTTCAGTTGTTCGGTGTCGTAAACGGGTCCCGCATGCATTTACATATGTTACTTTTCGCGATGGTGCCTTTCACTGATATTACTTTCGGTACCACTTTTTTCAATGGTCTCTTAAATATATCGTGGCTTGGCGTGAGATGGTCAATTTGCGAATGATATCTCTGTCAAAGCGCAAAACTCTGCGAAACCAACCAACCAATAGAATTGGTAACAATCCTATACGCGACAAATAACTTAAACAACAAATTTTGGGTCTCACTGGCGCATGGCGGTGGACGCGAGATGTGACTGAGAATTTTTCTGACTAGTTTATTAATTTAATCACATAAACAAATAATTGAAAAATTTTAGTCACTTACGTTCTCTCACTTGATATAACGAATAATTTATTGATGGTATATATCATTTGATAACTATTTATTACTATTTTTTAGGCCTTCCGATGACGGTACGCCAGTGGTTCTATTAAAAGGCGTACTGATTGATAAACGTTGTGTATTGTACTGTTAGAGTATACTGTCTACATATGTCCTTGAAATCCAAGCGAAAAGACCCTATGATAGCTTAATAATTTGTAATTACTTAATCAATATCTTACATAAGGTGCTCGCGTAATGATTGACTGATTTTCAAGTCTAAACATTAAATTAGTTTAAAATATGGTACACTCTATCACAAAGTATGGTACTGTAACGATTCTCCTTTATAGAAGCTGGCTGGCAGAGCCTTCTCGTCTTATTTTGAATATTTTGAAGGGAATCGTTACGTTTTGTTTTAGATGTCGGTCGATCCCCAGCTAGGCTAGGGCATCGATAAAAAAGACTAATAAATATATATATTGCCCGTAATCCGCGTATTAATAAAGTAGCGTGTTACATATTGGGGGGGAAATGTAACGATTCTCCTTTATAGAAGCTGGCTGGCAGAGCCTTCTCGTCTTATTTTGAATATTTTGAAGGGAATCGTTACGTTTTGTTTTAGATGTCGGTCGATCCCCAGCTAGGCTAGGGCATCGATAAAAAAGACTAATAAATATATATATTGCCCGTAATCCGCGTATTAATAAAGTAGCGTGTTACATACGTACACAACTTACAATAAAAAACATAGATAATAGTTTTCAGACTATTTAAAATAATAACTACTCAACCACTACATTTGAGGCCCATAATCTCTCTCTGAGAGAGAGCCTGTACCCTACAGTAGGACGTATATAGGCTGCATTATATACTGCATTTTAATCATAATTTTACGTAAAGTAGATAGGACTGAGAATAAAGGAATACTATGGGTACTTTTGAGTGTGAGTGAAGGTGCCACTGGACGCTGCATAAATCATCTAATTACGTAGATACAAAGGCCAAAGTTTGTTGAGCAGTAACACATAACATGCACACAAATATAGAGCAGCTCGCATAATGACGACAGCAAGGACAGTAACTTGAAATATTAGGCTCGATTACCCGGGAACATTTAAAATTTAGCTCCGTCTTTTACCCCTTAAACAACATTTACCTAGTGCAGGACTTCTTCGATACTAATGCTCAAGAAACTCATTCAAAAACCATTTATAACGTAACTTATAATTGCAATGTTACTTTACACGTACGTAAACTCAAGTCTGTATTCCGGAGGGTAAGGCAGAGACCAGGGAAACGTTTCATAAAACTATAACTCATCGTTTTTTTATGACAGTTTCATGTACATTGCGTAGCCGAGTGTTCCTACAATCTGTGGGTTAATCGACTTTGCAATGTACATCGAATTGTCATAGTGAACCATAAATGTCAGTTCTATCAGAGAAACGATCGTGGCAACTGGCCCAGGGTTGGCCACTTGCCACGATCACGCCAAACTTCTTTCGCTTCATCAACATTCATTAGTCATTACATGCACGCATCCCAGTTTCGGGCACTTTATATCTTGCTCTTCTCTAATATATCCCACAAATTGAAATTGACATCATAAATCGTTTAGCATAATATATAAATCGTCAAGTGAAAACAAGTGAGCCTGGCTCATTAGTTCGTTTGGCAGGAAGTTCACCTGAATGGCAGCTCCCATCGACGCATACCTAACTTCCAATTCAACGAGAAAGACGAGTTCTTAATAAAGGAAATTTCATTACCGAAGTCGATTAAGAACAATAGTGGATCAAGGATTTTAACTTCAAAGGAAGAAATGAGCGCCAATATTCTCGGCGGTCAAACAAACTTTCCACGGAGACCTTTCTTTGTACTATATTAGTAATTCCCGTTAATCCTGATCCTAATCTGCTGTACATATTCCAATACACAATAAAAACGAACTGGGGAAGAAATATTGCGTATACGTGCGTAATGTCAGGATCACATTTCGTAGCCCGTAGCGAGTCTAAGCGGGCGCGTAGCGAGAAGTGGCGCAATCGGCCTTGAAACTATCCTCGGACCATCTCTACATGTCTTCGTTAAGGTTATTCTGCAACCTGGGAAGAGGAGTCCCGACTCCTTGAACGGTACTAGAACGATGAACTATATTTTGCTACATACATTTCATAATAATGCTTTGTTACCAAGATCTTGGGGTACAAAAATGGAATCCGAAGGCTTATGTAACTAAAGTACGACTTTTGACACTGAATGGACGCATAATTACGTCGTTTCGCGTAACGGCCAGTCTAATGATTACCCTGTGCTATTAATTATACGGTTCTATGAGCCGGGCGACGTGTGCCTGCTCTTTGATGACATTATCGTGTTGCCTTGTAGGTAATGTCGTTACATGGTTATAGCTACATCAGAGGCTCTCAAACAAAATTACCAGGGTTACGATTAGGTAAACTGGTCGACTACTGCACTATGACAAATAACTAAAGATATTGTGTGAAATCGAAAGCAACTGAACAAAAGTGTTGTGATGAGCGGTAGTGAGTCGCAAGCGACAAGCGGCAAGCGGCTAGGGTCCGGGCCGGGGCAGGGGCCGGCGCCGCAGCGTAGTGCGACAGCAGCGGCGGTGGCGCGTCCTTGCCGCGGGTGCGGGTAATACGCGCGAGTCACGCGAGCAGGTCGATAGCGCCGCGGCCAGCCTCCGCGCTCAATTATTCAGCAGGCCGCGCGCGGGGGTGCTGCAGCCGCCAGCGCCAGCCGGCACCGGCACGGACAAAGAGCGCGCGCAATGCGGCGCCCGCCCGCGCGCCGCTGGCTGCCGCGCACTACGCGCAAGCCAAACAAAGCACACCGAGAGTAAAGAGCACTGGGCAAACCTTCGTCCGTCCAGGCAGCAAGTCGCGGTGCGGAAGCGCGGTGGTCGCGCGTTACGTAAAGGGCGCGACGCGGTGCGCGTGGGGCGCGCTCGCGGCGTGCGCTCGGGGCGTAGTCGCGCGCGGAGTGCCGTCCCCGCCGCGTTATGCAACCTCCCGCCCGCCGCCCGCCGCCGGCGCCCGAGCGCCCGCAGCCCTGGAAAATCGAAGGCGCGGCGCGGACTGCGCGCGCAGACCCCGCCCGCCCCGCGCTCAATGGCAGCGACCTCGCGCCGCACTACGCTGCCGCCCGCGCCTTCGCTCGCCGCCAGACAACCCGGTGCCAGCTATCGTGGCATTACATCGCATAAAATGACAACGTCCCTGTCTGCTCGCCTACAACCCGACTCGCCAGAATCGATGAATACTAAATCATTTTAATGCAAGTTTTATTGCTTTATCCTTGGAGATATGGAGATTGAATATTGTCAATCTTGAAGGAACCTATACGAACGTACTGTACGTACGAGTTACAGGCACGTTTGAAATCTTTCGTTAAAAAGACGTATGATTAAGTAGAAATAATCGGTTTAGATCTGGCCCAATTCCGCGGGGCGCGGCTGGAGCGCGGCTCTCGCCCATTCAATGAACTGTGTCAATGAATTTTGAGGACGGCTCGTGAGAAGCGTTTCCGCGACCATTGCTTTTAAACAAATTACCTACCTACGGTCTCCTCAGATACAGTTTAAATAGCCTGTGGTAAGGGGAAAAGTAACCACAACTGCCTCTAAGGAGTGATTTATAGGAACCGTGTTTTTTTAAATAAAAAAATAATATATAAGAAAAGAAATTTAGTTACTTATGGTATAGTATGGTATGCATTAGCAGCTCAGATTGGTTACTCCTACGGAGACCTCGCAGTGATAGTTAAGGGTGTAGGCCTATCATACATAACGTAAAAAGTAACAAATGTATGGCAGTATTTTGTTGTTTCAGTTTATTTTCAGTTTTCAGAAAATGTTTACAGCAAAAATAAAGGGTACCAAGATGTTAGGTACATCTACTCTTTTTTACAGTTCCATATTCAATAAGGAACCCTTATAGTTTCTCCATGTCCGTCAGTCGGTCTGTCTGTCCGCGCCTAGCTCGGAGACTATAGACATACTACAAGCCTGAGATTTCACATTGGCCGGAGGTCGCGGGTTCGGGTCCCGGCATGGGTGGAATTTTTAGCCTCTAGATGGGTTTTTGAAATTGTCCTCAGCACGGGTTAGTGCAACAAAAAGAATATAATAGATATACAAACCGGTAGAATAAAATCTAAAATTGTTTTGGGTAAGTACCTCACCTAAATTAGGAATTACATTTTTTTCTCGCCTATCGCCGAATTACCGGTCTTGATGCAGAGATCCGTCTGCAAAATATGCACCAACCTTATGTTTTCGTTCGTGATAACGAACGTGTTGGTTCACTATTATTTCAAAGCTAATACCTACGTATTTCTAATTATTTTCCACTTTTCAAATTGTAAATATTGTATTTTGCTTTACTGTCAACGATTCAACTGTTAGTCAGATATTTCTTTTATTTGAATATTGTTCTTTATTTTTCTAAATTATGTCAAATAATCGTCATACTAAGAAGGTCGAATAAGGAAACTTCTGGCCTATGGAGACTTCTAGCAGACTATTCGCATTCCAAATCGAAATTATGAATTTAATGCAAGAAAGAGAACGAAGATCTAGAATTTGAAATTGTGGATTTGGAACAGGATCCAGGAACTTCCAGAAGAATTCTGACGCAGATTCAGATCAAATTTTAATATTAGAATCGAACTATTTTTGGGGTATAAAAGCCGCCCAAAAAGACTTTCCGAGTCAGTCTCACTTGAGTCCTACTTGAGAGTCTTACTTGAGCCCTACTTGAGTCTCACTTGAGTCCTACTTGAGAGTCTTACTTGAGCCCTACTTGAGTCTCACTTGAGTCCTACTTTAAGAGTTACCTGAGTCCTACTTGAAGAGTTACCTGAGTCCTACTTGAAGAGTTACCTGAGTCCTACTTGAAGAGTCTTACCTGAGTCCTACTTGAAGAGTTACCTGAGTCCTACTTGAAGAGTCTTACCTGAGTCCTACTTGAAGAGTCTTACCTGAGTCTTACTTGTGAGAGTTACCTGAGTTCCTGTCTACCTCTCCACGGCCTGTCTCCGCAACTTACCTGTCCGTCTCCACGACCTGATTCTACGATTTGCCTGCCCGTCTCCACGGCCTGCCTTCACAACTTGCCTGTCCGTCTCCACGACCTGGCTCCACGATTTGTCTGCCCGTCTCCACGACCTGCCTGCACAACTTGCCTGTCCGTCTCCACGGCCTGACTCCACGGCCTGCCTCCACGATCTACTTACCCTTTTGGGACCTAAGGTTTCCTTTTGTACCTATTTTTGATGTTATTATTATTAAGTTTTTAGTTTAATTATAGGTTAGGGGGTTTTGATGATTACATTTTTACATCTCTAAATCTTTCCTTTTATTTCTTTAGCTTCCGTTACCAAGGGTTGTGCCTTCATACAACCCTCGGTAACGTGACATAACGTAATTTTTGTTAGAGTAGAGCCCCCCCCCCCTCCCTTCTCCCTAAACGGCCCTAAAAACGTGAAAAAATTTAGGGCAGTAGCACGTATAATGAAGTTAAATGGAAAACTATCACAAGTTAACGAGTAATACTCATCCAACTTATAAAAGGAAAAATCCCTAAAAAATCCTTTGAAAATTACTTCTATAAGAAACCCCTCTTTCTACGAAACCCTACACTGCACGTGGCCCGACACGCACTTGGTCGGTTCCTTTCAATGCTGATAAATAATTCTCGACAACTATTCATACCTGCCAGCCTCGAACTAGCAGCTCGAGAGGTCGGTATCCTGCTCGATCGATCGCCACACTGATATTGCCTGAAAGAACTCCTAATCCATGAAATAGCTCACACCTGCCCAGAGGCGTAAATGTATAAAGAAAATCCCTCCGAAAAAAAAAATGTAGTTTGGAACTTAACTCTCAAGTTGACCTTAATTTATGTTGTTTAAGATTACCATCTTACCAGCTGATCTGCAGCTTAGTTGGCTCTACACTTATCGACCCTGCACTTCCTGTGGATCCTTATCCTAAACAAACTAACAGCTGAGGCCGCAACACCTAAGTGGTCACTAAAACTATCTGCTGTAGGTGAGAGTTACCAGGGCCGAGTTTCATAAAACCACAATTCATAGTTTATTATGACAATTCAATGGAAATTGCGTAGCAAAGTTTTCCTACTTGCTAATCTGTGGGTTAATCGCCCCGGAAATGTACATCGAATTCACATAGTAAACTATGAATTGTAGTTCTATGACACAGGCCCTTGTAGACGCTGTAGAAGTAAAAGGCCTGCAGTGCGATGCGGAAGAGCAACTGAAGGATCCTTGCATCAAATTTACGAATACGGAATCAACTCGATACAGCGACACGCGACATCATAAGCAGCCTATATACGTCCCACTGTAGGGCACAGGCCTTCTCTCAGAGAGAGTATGGGCTAAATCACCACGCGCGCCCACCGCGGATTGGCGATTTCAAGCGCTGAGGTTTGTGAATAACTCAGACACTCAGGTTTCCTCACGATGTTTTCCTTCACCGTTAGCGAGTGATATTGCTACTTTAACTTCACAAATGCACATAACTTAGAAAACAAAGTCTTAGGTACATACCCGCGCTGGGACTCGAACCTGGGTCTCTCGCTTCCGAGTCCAATTCTACCCACTAGGCGACCACCGCTCAGTCGATACGCGACAGCCAGGGGCCTATTTCATAGAACTACCATCCATGGTTTTTCTTATGACAAGTCGATTATCCACTACTGCACTATGACATATAACTAGAACCGATTAAATTAGTCTCCCTACTTGCGAGTTAATCGGCTACGCAATGTACTTACATCGAATTGTCGTAGTAAACCATTAATTGTAGTTCTATGAAACCTATCTTCCTAGGTTCCTAGACGTTAATTCTCTAAAGATAAAAGTTCACACAAGAGCTCTGATTTTAGCAAATAAGATCTATCCAAATTAGGACGAGTCGGAGCCGCGTGTCGTCGCCGAGCTTGACGTAGGTAAGCCGCCGGAGATTAACTACTTACATGAAACGCCGGAAACTACACTACGTAAAACGCCGGCGACCAAACTACGTGAAACGTCGGAGACTACGCCACGTGAAACTTTTGTGACTAAGTGTAGTGTTTCTTTTACGTAATAACGTAAAACGACGGCGACCACACTACGTGAAACGTCGGAGACTACGCCGCGTGAAACTTTTGTAACTAAGTGTAGTGTTTCTTTTACGTAATAACGTAAAACGCCGGCGACCACACTACGTGAAACGTCGAAGACTACGCCGCGTGAAACTTTTGTGACTAAGTGTAGTGTTTCTTTTACGTAATAACGTAAAACGCCGGCGACTCCGAGCTTGCTGTGACGGAACAGATTGGGCAGGTCTAGACCGGGCACGACTTTTATCAACCGGTTTCAAATTAGGTACAGTGTTATAGATATACACTATATTGACCGTAAATTTTAACCTGATTGAAATGTGAAATCTACTCGTCTTATTGAACAACTTAGGTATGTTCAACAATTCTGCTTAATTCACAAAAAAAAATGGTAGGTATATATTTTTTTTTTCATACAAATTTTAAGTAATTCGGAAACTTTCACCTGAATACTTGGCTTTCTATGTCTAAATGCGTAAAATGCGTACAAATTGAGATGAGTAAAATCGCACCAGGATTGGGGTAGAAGGCCCAATGCAGACAGGAATGGAGACCGACAGGGAAGGGCTTTGACCAGCAATGGACGGTTTCACGTTGGATGATAACTTATAATAACACATCATCCGACTGGTAGTTTCATAGATTCAGTAATGCGGTTGCGCGGACGATGCGCAAACGTTGTATGACTACTAGTTAAACACGTCGTGCAATTATGGAGATAGTTAAATTATATGTAAGTAAAGTTAAATTAATATGCTACTACCCTGAAATTTTTCACGTTTCTACAATCAACCGTCTAGCCAGGAGAGGGGGGGTGGACGCCCTACTGGACGACCTACACTAACGTGCGCTTTAAAGCTTAATATTTCGCAAACGGAACCCTAAATAAAAAATTATCTTTGTACACCCACAATATTTTTAAAGGACCAACGATACACTAGGCGAGAAAAAAATTCTTCCATAATTTAGGTATACCTAGGCAGCCTAAAAAATATGGAGAGAGAGAGAGAGAGAGATAGTATGAGCTTAGTCACGACGCGTGCCCACAGTGGATTGTTGATTTCAACCGTTATGTGAACACCTACGTGTTATACTCGCCGAAATCTGGGTGGTTTGAAAGCCGCGGTTATAGACTTAAAAAACTATAGTAAAGACGTAAATTTAAAAAAAATATTTGATAAATCTTCTTTAAAAAAAATTGCAAACTATTAAGAGAATGGCCCGTCTATCAGAACCCGTGGCACACACGCACTACTAATGGTGCTCATACATTCGAGTTTGTGTCGAGATATTATTGGAGAACCTTTTAAAAAAAAGCCTACCTATTTGATAGCTATTGGTAAGGCACGTTCATTTTGCTATGGCTTTCAAACCAACGGGTCTAATCGGGTCAAATTCTACCCAATAAATAATCGCGCTTAGACCCGTTTAATATATAATTATGTGAACTAGTCAGACACTAGGTTTCCTCGCAATATTTTCCTTTACATTTAGCGAGTGGTATATTGGTATTACAATTATAAAAAGAAACTCTAGCCTCGCCTCAAACAAAACATGCTTGACATGTCCCAAATATGTCCCAAAAAATTTGAACAAAGAAAGCTAAAAAACACCTACTGGCTGCTTAAATAAACGACCGAGGTATTTGTACCTCTACGTATTAGATAATAAATAATACAATATGAACATTATGAACGTGCGGCCCTGAACTTCTTTTATGTTAACTACTTTGCATTGCTCAGTTACATTCTAATACGAAAATAGACAGAATCAATATATTTGTTAAATAAATATATTATTTTAATTACTTACTCTGCGTTACATCATTACACTATTGTTGATTATAAGCTTGTGAACTTCCACCCCAAGGATATAAAAAGAAATTAGACCACCACAATAATATTGCGCGGGGGTGACACTAGTCGTGGGCGGAAATCCCTGATAGCTCTTATTGTGCGCCGCATTAGGAATGATTATCAAACAAAACTTCATATTTTTAGATAACACCTTCTAAATCTTGCGCTAAATTACCAACGCCCGTCCCGAAACCCACGTAATCTCTGCATTATTATTATTACGAACATTTTTTTCCGAAGCAACCACGCCTAGGAAATCAACGGCCCAGGAGACTTTGAGGTTCAGTCTCTCTTTTTTGCTTTAAAAATGTCGTTGCAAAATGTATTCAAAACCTCGAGCTCTCAAACAAAGCGAAGTCTTGGTATGCCTGAAAGTTAGGTACACATCCATTGCATGCTAACATTTTTGATACCTATTTTATTAACCAAAAAAAATATTTATTTCCCAGCAATATTTTATCGATAAAATAGTTTATTTGATGTCCAGTATCACAGTACCTAGCAGAGTAGCTTTCGGGTCGGGTGTTAAGTTTTTTAACACTGTACAGGTACTTCGATACATCATTGCGCGCGTAGCCATGTTACAAGCAGTAGTGCCAAGTGATTATATTCTCTGTGAGTAGTGCGTGTTACTCGGTCACGGTAACACCAAACACGCGTTTCTCGATGACTTCCGCGATGATTTTACTCAATTTTACTTCTAGGTCACGTTTCAAAAAACTTTTACATTTCGATGTGCACTGCGTAGCCAAGTCTCCCTACATGTTAATCTGTGCGTTAATAATAAACCATGAATCGTAGTTCTATGAAATAAGGCCCAGATGATCGTTTTTCCAGTCTCAATATTATAGCGTAAGGAATGTTCTTTGTCTTAATTAATAGAAATTACTGAACACAGCGCCACGCGCAAAAATGTATTGAAGTATACATATATGTTCCATGTGCTAAATTAATTAAAGAATAAACCTGTTTTCATTTGGGTTCTTGCATTTCCCTTGTCGTTTATTTCATCTCAAATGTCACCAATCTTAGGATATTATTCAATTGTTCTTCCAATGGCTTCCTTTCTTTCCCATTATCTACAATCAAATCCCACTCTGTGTAGTCATCTAGGTCACACTCTGAAGTGACATCATCAACTCCTGATACAAACTTGAATCCTCTTTCATGTCTGGTATCTTCGTCTGATGTAATCCTAATAGTCTGTATTAGATTCCCATATTCTTCTTTAAACCACCTTATGTCGGTTTTTCTCCGTATATCACTGACTATCCAAATAGATTTATCTGGGGCTGAGAAAAGAGGAAAGTTTATTAGTATAGTTATAGAAACTTCTGTGGCTGTACAGGTGTTTTGTGGTACAGGTACTGTACCTATTATAAATTAAATGGGTTACATAATTAGTGTTTTAATTTAGTTATTACTTTTTGGAAGTTTAACAGCCTTTTACTGGATCCGATAACATGCTTGATTGATGGTATTGTATTAAAACCGGACAAGTGCGAGTCGGACTCGCGCACCGAGGGTTCCGTACAAATTTGTTGGTACTTACCTACATATTATAAATAGTTCGGGAAACGAGTCTCGCAATTTTTTCTGAGCTTTTTCCGAACTTCAGACAATTTTTTGTTATTTAATTACAAATGTACAGTTTTCAGATTTTGTCCCTGTACTTGTAGTATAAGATAATACTACTTGCCAAATTTCATAGTTCTAGGTCAATGGAAATTGCAATATAAATTTTTATCCCCTTGAGTGCCGAAATATACGTTTTTTACAGCATAAACAGCCGTATTTTTTTTTACATTAACTTAGAAGTTTGATTTTTTTACAGCTTCAAGGGACTGTAGACCTGGGTATATGCTTTTAATTTCAACTCGATACCTCCATGCGGTTTCGAGATAGAGGGTCTTAACAGACTGAGGGATGGACGGACAACAAAGTGATCCTATAAGTGTTCCATTTTTTCCTTTTGAGGTACAGAACCCTAAAGTTCATATAATATGTATGTCTGTCCACTTCATTACTCCACCACAACTCTGCAGGGCTGGAACTTAAAAGTGTGTGATGTTGATAGAATCTAATCATCATGTGGTGTTGATTGAAACTGGAACACTTTTTTTGTTCTGCAATTTTTTTTTCTAAATGACATCAAATTGTCTGAATCATCAATCTTGTAATATTGCTGTACCATTAGCAGCAAACATACCAGGATATTAAAGTGTTATTGAGATTCAAATATGTTTGAAATAACATAACAAAGCCACTATTTATCATACCATTCTGACAGGCTTGTTCACAAAAGCAACCATAATCTTTTAGTCTCATCTCATCACTCCATTCGATCATCTCCCTACGGTATTGCTCCTTGTATGCGCCTTCACTCAGCAACTCATTTAGATTCAGTTGCTTCTCTTTGGCCCAGTAGCTCTTTATCGGTTCTGAGATTTTTATCACAGCACATCTGTCTCGTAGGCTGTAAGAAAGTTTTTGTCAAGTTATAATTTACCTTTTAAATAATTAACTTATTTTTAGGGTCAGCACTTAATGTGACAAATGAGACCCTATTAATATGCCTAAAATGTCTGTTTGTTCATTCATTTGTTGCAATTTATCACACAAAATACAAAATTAAAAACAGGAATGACTGTCTGTCTGACCTGTAAAAGGCATTTTCTCTTAAACTGTAATACGTTGACAGTTGAAATATTCATAGAATATGTGTTATTATAGCAGATTGTACATCATATAAGAAAAAATAAAAAAAGGTGTGGCAAGCATATGTCAACTCTGCGAGTGCACTATAAAATCCAACATTCCTGCATCGCGCTAGCAAAATGTTTCACATGACATACCATTAATATAACGTCCGACGAACAGGCATACGATCTGCCTGGCGGGAAAGTTACCTTTATAGTGAAAAAGCACGATCACCCTATACTGGGATTCCCTATAAAGGGATTTTGAAAAAAAACTGGCCAACTTTGAATGGTCCCAAACTGTCTTAATCCCACCACGGGATGTTACATGCATTAGATTTGGTGTAATTAATAGACCAGATCAATCAGGGCCAGAAGCCCTGGAAAATACCCTATTTAGATTCGCCAATGAACCTCAGGCCCATGGGATATGTCTTAATCTTTAGAAACTAATGTAAGAAAATATTGTGACAATAAATTAGTACCGTGTTTTCAAATGTTCAGTGAGATAATCCTTCCCACTTTTCCTTTTACCACTAAATAATAGAATTACTTGAGGTGACATCAGTTCGCAGTAAATTAAATATTCAGGTTCAATTTCACTAATAGTAGGACGGAGGAAACTGTCTCACAAATACAAGTTTTATCCACGGAACTAAATATCCAGAATATTAGACATTTTCAGGAAATTCAAAAACTTTCTTTGTGGCCGCCACAGACAAATACCTATGCCGCTTTGCTTGGCAGTTGGCTGGCACGGGAGGCAATAACGCACGTCCCAATAACGCACACCCCGATAATGCACACCCCGATAATGTACAGCCAATAATCCGTGTACATGTACACGGATTATTGGCTGTACACTATCGGGGTGTGCGTTATCGGGCTGTACAAAATCGGTACGGGGCAATAATCCGTGTCCAACCATAGACAAGAAAATCACTTGATAGAGTGGTGCCTCGTTTATAATAGCTAATTTGCTTTAATTATTTTCAAAGCTGCGTTCAAAATAAATATAAAATAATTGTCGGACATGTTTCTATTTACGTATAAGATTAACTAGGTATTTTAAAGTTAAGTATTTTTGTCTCTGTGTACAATAAATAATATTCTATCTATCTATTTTTATACGTAAGCCTCTCGGTAAGTAATCGTAAGACAAACAATACCAGCCGGAGTATGGTTGGAGATAAGATCTCGAACCAACCTTCGTGAGACTGCTAAGACTCAAGGTGCTCCATCTTGAGCGAAAGCGTTCCGTAAAAGATTATCCATATTACAATCTGTGATTACAATGCGATGCCGATAACATGCTGGCGCAACGGTACAAACTAAAAAAAACTTCAAAGACATTTACTTGCATAAAAGCAGTCGTAAAAAATGCCCGATGTAATTAAACTTAATTTTTTTAGTGTACTTCCTCTGCACCTAAATTAGGTATGCAATTTCTCGCCTACACACACTTTTTTCGATTTAGGGATCCGTTTTCGAAAATTAAATATTTAGCTTTGAAGCTCAAATTTTGGTTCGAGTTGGGCGACCCATCTCCCGGATACAGGGTTAGAAACGTAAAAACATGTAAAATAGTAGCACATAATAATGAACTTAAAAGGAAAACTATCACGGCTAAGTAGGCTAAGTAAACTATCACGGCAAGTTAACAGGCGAAGAGGATGAAGTTTACAACTTCATCAAAGTCAAGTTCTATGAAGCATGTTGATAAGTATGAGGGTTCACGTCCACAGCCCAGTCCTTATTTTCAGTACTTCTTGCCGGAGACACAATAAAATACGTCCGTTAACGAATAAGCGTTTATTGGGAGAGATATATTAACCTACAACTAATACTGAGTGACGAGAAACACGGTCTACCGACATACATTACACATGTAAAACCAAAATTTCTACCGAACCCTACACTGCGCGTGGCCAGACATGGCCGGTTATTTTAAGACTCCTATAACTTTCTTTAAATGATAAAATGCACTTGTTTTGGCATTGGATAAGATCTAGATAGCAAATTTTTGGTTAAAGAACCTAGTAACGTTGCAGCTCTATTTGTGAAGATGTCAACTCATATAATTATAAGACGTTACACTCTACTGCATTGTGTCTAAAAAACAGAACGAAGGCATTTCAATAATCACCCTCCGCAATTCGCAATAACGCTTCGTAACAAACACAAAATGTTCTTATGTATTGTTGCGAACACCCTTTATAAATCTATAGAGTCTACTTATAGTTATATTTTTTTCTCGATCAGCTTTACTTCCTCGGCTTCCACAGTTTCCTCGGAGTTCAAGCATGCTTGCGTGACACCATCCTCATAGTAACATTTTTTCACAACGTTAAACCATTGACGGCTAGATTCATTGACATGAACTCATTTTTTCTAAAAAATACATAACAGACTGTTAATCTCTGACTTACCCCCGGTTTCTCGTACACTAACAAGCTGTTAATGTACTGTTAACAGCTGTCAGTGGTTTTTTTTGTATGCACTTTGGTCAATTGACAGCTGTTAACAGTAGATTAACAGCGTGTTAGTGTACGAGAAACTGGGGGCTTGGGATGCTAAAAGATTAAACTGACAGAGATTTGCGTTATCAGGTTGCTAACAGCAAACTGTCAACGCAAATCTCCAATCAAGGAAACCCAGTGGGCTAACTAGCGCCACCAATGCAAAAAAAAGTCTTATCTTTTACAGACCGTATTTGCAAAAAGTGTCTGCACAATCTTTTAATAATGTTAACAGTGATTTTTAGTAAACATGAAAACAAACCTGGGACTAGATAGCATTTATGCCAAAAACTACCGTTTTTGGCGTCAATGCTATTTAGTCCTTGGTTTTTTGCATTAAAAATCCTAAAAATCACTATTAACATGATTGAGAGATTATACAGACACTTTTTGAAAATACGATCTGTAAAAAAGATATGAAGTTTTTTCTCTTTGGCGCTAGTGTTACTGCCTGTAGCCCCTTAATATCAGATCATAGAAATAAATCTTTACAAAGAAACTAGACAATTTAAATACAATAGAATAGATGCTAACGGACTATCCGTAGTTATAAATTCACAGGATTTTTGTTTGTATCTATGTATCTTCAAGTATACTCAATTAAATTTTATAAAAAATTGTCTTTGAATTTCGGGAAAAGCTGGGAAAAAACTGCGAGACCCGATTCCTGAACTGTTTATAAGGTAGGTACTCACATATTATGTAAGTAGGTACCTACCTGCAAATTGGTAGGTACGGAACCCTCGGTGCGCGAATCCGTCTCGCACTTGGCAGGTTTTTATGAACAATAAATGTTTTTTATCTTTAGGTAGGTAACTACCTTTAAACGAACAATTCTTTTATAAATCTAAATCTCGGAAACGGCTCCAACTATTCATGAAACTTAGTATGCAGATGGTTTCGGGGGCGACAAATCGATCTAGCTAGGTTTTATTCCTAGAAAACGTCGTTTTATCCGTGTTTTACGGCAATGAATAACTGCTACAATATCATTAGAATACGAAGGTAAATTTCGCCACCATCTACAAGGTTGTGATAGCTCAGATGGGAAATTGGGCGGTTTCGAAACCCGAAGGCCCCGGTTTGAATCCAGAGCAGATGTCTCCAGTCTGATTATTTTTTTCCCTTTTTTTTCATCTTATCTAAACATTCTTTTCAAAAAACACGATTAACCCAAAAAAGTACCAAGCAAAGCTCGGCAAAGAGAATATAACCACTACGTAAGCTCGGTCATCCAGGTACTGTTTAATTATGTTGCATACTTGCTATTGTTTCTTAGATGTGAGATCTAAGTACACAAATTAATATAATTCCTCAGCTGCTTGAGTGATATGAAAGAGCTTGATAGACATCCTACACACTAACACACCAAGAAAAAACCTACTTAATGTTTTCCTCGATGAGCATCAACAAATTTATAAAACATGTTACTTGAATTCGCAAAGTTTTGAAACAGTTGAGTTTTTATTTTGACGTCATATGCTACCCAAGCTGTGTTAGCCGCGCGATTGCGTTTGCCGTGTGAATAGAACAATCTACTGTCATTTAAAATCGTTTTCAGTGTTGCCACCTTAGTCGTATCACCACTAGAATGGTGGTTTGGGCCCCCTGTCTGGTGGGAAGAAAATCAATAAATCGAATGACATCGATGTGAGCATTTTTTTCTAAACTGCTACCATGGGTTTTTCGAGTGTCCGCCGACTTTAGATATCATTAAAATGAATATTTAGTACGGCAACTACAATAAATTTTGATACGAAATGAAAGTATATTTTATAATCTTATGAGGAAATAGTTTAATTGCACTTAATTATTCATAAATTTAAAAAAATCAACATTTAGTTACATAAGGTACCCCTTTTTTGTAGTGTCCCACCCTAAAATTGAAACTTTTAATTGGAATTATAAGCATAATCTATTGACTTTTGTAACAATATTAGTATTTTTCTGGTATAAATAAATGTAAATTTTACTAAATTATCTCGTTTCAGTACATGTTTAATACAAAAAATAAGAAATAACGAGGTTTTATCAGTGTTCCTGATTTTGAAAAAACCGGAATTCCGATCACGTTACCGTGTAAAAAATATACCAAAGAAATAAAATTTTCTTCTAAATTGATGTTTTTTTATATTTTGCAACCCTAATTAAGACATAGCAATACAGCATTATGTCGGTCTGTCAGTCAGTCTGCAGTAAACCTTGCGACAAGTTCGGAGGTGATCGCGCGGATGAAATTTTCCGTAAGTAGTTACCCAATTTTTAACATTTAATAACTTATTAAGTGATGTGTTTTAGTGTATATTAATATAGTAGTAATATGCAATGTCTAAAGCCAAATGCTAAAAACAACAGTCATTGAATTGAATATTGGTTCTTATATGTATTTAAGTATTTTTAAAATGTGTCATGTTTCATTCGTTACTTCTGGTTCCGTTATCATTTTGATGGTAACGAGTAGAAGAAAGTAAAAAAGTAACGTATTGGAACGATAAAGAATCGTTCACGTTGAGAATAGAGATACATATTATAAATTTTACATTTAAGAAAAAAATGTTTTATTTGGCGACACGTTCCATTTCTACAGGGATAGGATAGCTTTGATATAATTAATGTTAAATTTTCTATTCTTTTATATTATTTCTTTTATATAATGATATTGTATTTATTTTAATGGATTTGTGACTGTGTGAATAAATGTCATTTAATCAAATTTGTTGTTTTTAGATAAAATGCCTCTAACAGCAGCGGAAAAACAAAAAAGATATCGCGAGCGTATCAAGAATGACCCTGAAAAAGACAGAATACAGAAAAGGAAGGACATAGATAGAATAAAAAAATGGAAAGAAAAAAGGTGAGAATTATATTTTCTGCATTTAAAACTCTAGGTATTTTATTTTTATTTTAGTAAAGTTTTTATGACTGCAATAAATTTAGCTTATAAGAAAAGTGATAATAATCCCTGATATGTTTTTGTGATTTTATTGTGTGGTAGTCATATTTTTTCAAAAAGTTATTTATAAGTTTTGATAAGCCTTAAAATACTATAATTAAGGCTTAAAACATTTTTCAAAATGTGCCTTGTTTTCTGTATTACTTGTTTATCTTGCATATCAAATGCCTTAAAATACTATAATTTTAAAGTTTATAACATTTTACAAAATGTGCTTTGTTTTCTATATTACTTGTTTACTTTTGAAAAGTCTTATAGTATTAATTAAGGTTAAAACATTTTACAAAATGTGCCTTGTTTTCTATATTACTTAATGTTATTTTTTTTTATTGTGAAGAGTTTAGACTTGTTTGTATTGAACTTATATGATTTAAGTTAGTTTAATGATTATAGGTATCATTAGCTTAAGAAATTAACAATACTGACTGCCGTGCCGCATTCTCAGTGATTACTTACTTAATTTTAAAGAATTTAGATTAGGTCAGCCGACAGTTGCCACTTTCACAACTAACAAATAGTACCAAGTTAATCATCATTAACTCTAGATAATCACTTTGAGTACAGCAGCTGGTATCTGATATTTTTTTTGTGATTTCACTGTTTGGTAGTCATCAATGATAAGTCTTAAAATACTTTAAATAAATAATTTCTCAATAAAATATGTTTCATTTATTATTTAGAATTATTGATCATTATTATTTAGGTAAAAGCGCCTTTCATTATTTTTTTAAATATTGGCTTTTTTTGTCATCGTAAATGCAGCTTTATGAATTCGTTACCATCTTTTTCGTTACTGTCCCCTGTTGATAAGAGGCATTTTTTGATAAAAACTTACACTAATGTAAGCTTTTCTTTAATTTTATCTTCAAAATATGAAATAGAATTACAGTAGCTTTCTATTTTATATTAAAATATTTTAAATGATCGCATGGTTCTTTCATAAAATGGAAAAATATCTAGTGTTCATCCGCAAAGGTAACGAAATGGATAAACAGGGGCCAGAAACAATATGAAATAAACTACACAAGCAGATAAAATAACAATAATATTGTAAAAAATCATTTAAACTACCAATTAATCTAAATTTTATTTAATTTTACCCGATTGTTTAGGCATAATATTGAAAATACTATGGTAACGGAATGGGAACAAAGATTATACCAAGCTTACTTAAAATGCTTGTAAAATCTTTTCTTTAAATATTATCCTTAAATAATTACTAATTTGTCAAAATTTAATAAATAAGGAATCATATAAAAGCTTCAAACTGTACATAAATCGATGTTTTTAAAATAGGTCCAAAAAAAGGTATGGTAGCAGTTTAGAAAAAAATGCTCATGTGTTTGACAGACAGAAAGTTGTCAGGCCATTGGTAGTTTTTTTCCACAGACGATATAACATGTGACGTCACCATAGCGGTCAAATGAAGGGCATTTAAATATTCTTATTTACTCAAAATAAGGCTCATCTTTTAAGATAAAAATCTGTTACATTAAAAATACTGCAGTTTGGATGCTAAGCTCGAAATGGTTTTCGATTCAGGCAGTTCACTTTTTTTTGTATAACGAATTTTCTTGAAAAACTACTAGGTATTGTTTTGCCATTTTAGGTCACAAATAATTAAATTTCATTCTAAACTACTTTGGTAATAAAATTAAAGTTTAGTGTAAGTATTGAGAATTTTATTAAACTTCATTACACACTTTTTTGTCGTCTTCAATGCAAATAACACTGACATGCTACACCACGGTGGCAAATAATTTTCAGTGACAGCTAAGTCATTGATGAATTTACAACTCGACCAAGCTCAGTTTGCACCTCGCTGGAATGCGATCCTTCCCGTGATGGTCGTCGCGTCGGTACGGTTAGCATCTTTGTCACCGATACGCGTCCTACGAGTTTTCGTCTCCTAAGGTAATCGACGCGAGGTGCAAACTTAGCTTGGTAGAGGTATATGAGCATACCATGAATAAAGGATGTATTCCTTGGAAAAAACCATCTTAGTGTTATCTTCAGTGGTAGAATAAATTTGTATCCACAAATATTGTTTATACTACTGTGCTAAAGATAAGCTTCACTGCTTGCTGTTCTTTGTCCTTGAATTCCGGGAAGCTTGGGCAACTGCTCCATCCTTTTATGGGCAGTCAGCCATAGCCAACCAATGTGGTCTCTTTTCTAAGAGTGATCTTTGGCTATCAACTCATTTCGTGTTTCATGGAAGAATAGGTGATAGCTTACTGGCCAGGCATGAAGCCGAATCTAGATTATCCACTACCAGCTTGCTTGCGGACATCCAGTACTTGCTTACATTTCATCTGAAATTTAGAAAGTTTGTAAGAGAGTTTAACCTTAACATGTGACCGTTCACAAGGTCAGACCATACACCTAAGGGGGTGGTGGTGGTGCGGTTGTTAGAACGCTTGCCTCTCATTCAGGCATAGGTTTGAAAGCTTCAATGGACCCCTCCTCATATAGAAAAATTGGCAAATAGGCTTAGTTCTGCAGCATACACAGTTAATAGAATCCAGGAACTAACTGATGTCGCAACTGCTAGGCTTGTTTATTTTAGTTACTTCCATAGTATTATGTCCTATGGTATACTACTGTGTAGTCGGGCAGCAGACATTGAGACCATCTTCGTCCTGCAGAAGAGAGCGATCAGATTCATATATAAGCTAGGCAGTAGAGATTCGTTAAGAGATTTCTTTAAAGAAACTAACATCCTAACAGTTGCTAGTCAGTAGATCTATGAAAATATTATGTACGTTAGGAAAAATGTCAGTAACTTTAAAACTGTAGGTAGCCAACACAATGTAAATACTAGAAATAGACTTAAACTTTCGTTCCCAAAAATTTAGACTGGCAAAGGTTAATACATCCTTTATGGGGCATTGTAAACGTTTCTACAATAAGATCTCTGAGGATATAATAAGCTTGCTAGAAACACGGTTAAAAAAATGTGTAAAGCACAATGTGCAAAAAAAGCTACTATAACATTAAAGATTATTTAGATGACAATGATGCCTGGAATTTAAGCCAGGTCAATGCATGATTTCGAGGTTTTAGAATATTTATATAAAATCTGTAAATTAAGGACTTGAAGACTAAGTTTGGAGTTTTTTTGTCCATTTTTTCTCTAAAATTATCTGAATTTTTAAATGGACACCTAGTTTAACTTATGATGTTCATTAAGGCGCAGTTTCTGTGCTACTTTGAATAAAAAATTTTGATTGTGAATCCTGGCACATCCGCATGTACAAATCATTGATGAATAAGTATTTAGTAGTAATATCTCTCCCTAACTGTGAAAAACATTGTGAGGAAACCAGTGCCTTAGATGTTCACATACTTCAGCGCTTGGAATCACCAATCCCCGGTGGGTACACATGGTGATTAAATCTCTTTCTCTTTGAGAGTAGGCCTGTGCTCTACAGTTGGACGTACTGCGCAGCGTCCAACTGTACAGTAATGCAGCCTGCATAATTATGAAAAGTAGTTAAAGGATTTACCTGATCTTAAATGATCTTCACCAATGCTTAGGTAGATTCCTGTGATTCCAACCGCATACTGCGATCGCCAAGCTGCCGGCCAAGCGTGACAATTATGGCAAAACCCTTCATGGTTAGAATGTCATGAGGGAGGCCTATGTCCTGCAGTGGGCGTCAAATGGCTGATGATGATGATGATAAATGCTTAGGTAGATACTGGTACCTATGTCGCATCTGGTAGCTCCTTCTTTCTTGTCCGCATACAACTATTTTAACAGAGAATATAATTGCTATTTTCCTCGCAAAATAAATATTTGCAAACGAACTTCAACACGGACTAGTGTTGCCAGCCAGGTCTTGCAAAAGGTACCTGAAGGAGACAGAAAAGTAAACTTTTGGTGTAAAAAGTCAATATCGGGATTTTTTTTATTTGAAATATTAATCAATAGTCTGTGATATTAATCACAGACGCAGCTATGCTACTGAACAAGAATAAAATTTCCTGGAGAAAATTTGTGTTTGCAGAGAAAATAATTAAAATAGGTTTCATACTTTCATAGCAGATACTTCCAACATCTTTTTGGATTTTTGCAATCACTTTTAGAGTGGTTTTTTAGTACAAGGATTCCCTCCATTACGTCAAAAAAATAATCGAAGGATTGTTATGATTCCCAAAGAAAAAGGGGGCGCAGCGACAAAACCTTTAGTTAGGTTATATTAGGTTGTCTTGTAAACCTACATAGCGGAGCACCATATAAATTACTTTTATATAGGTACTTCTGTCGAAATCAATTTGGTCAGTGGTAGGTTACTCACATTAAAACAGTAAAAATTATTGGAACTGAAAACCCTGTGCCTCTCAACACACAAAAATACAACAATATTAGAATTTTATCGATACACAACAAAACATCATTGCTCCGTTGCTCATTTTTGTAGAGAAAAATCTCTTTATTGTGTTCTGTAATGGAAAATGGAAGCACGAGATTGTGAAACTTTAGTACTATAATAACCTATGCGTAATTATTATGAATCGCTCGTAGCCCCGGCTGCCTGAGTGATCTTAAACGATCCCGAAGGTTAAGCAACACAGGGCGCGTTCAGTGCACGGATGGGTCGCCGTCTATGCCTAACGCTAGTGGCATTTTTCCGAGCGGTTCCGTGCTTCGCAAGGCACGTTAAGCTGTTGGTGCCGGCTGCCGTCGATAGATGGCAGTCGTTAAGCCAAGTCAGAGGCCTTAGGGCGGCTTGACAACCTCTGACAGTAGACGAGCCACTAGTCTACAAGCCTCCACCAATCCGGACTTGGCCCCCGTGGTGGAGTATGGCCTATACCTTCCTCAGGGAAGAGACCCGTGCCCCTCGGTGGGGACATAATGGGTTGTTGATGATGAATTATTTTTGGTGAGTGGGTGAAGTTCGTCAATTCCTGCGCAATGACTAATTTTAGGTGTGAAAGGGGAGCTGCGCAGGGGGCCACAGTTGAAAAACTCTTATCATGCATCACAGTCTTTGTCAAGAGGTTGGAGAGATAGATAGTTGAAAGCAACGAAATTGCACTGATAAAATTGAAGCGAGAGATATTTATTCAGCTCTACCCTCTACTGCCATGGAAGTCTTAGGACCTCTACCATCCCTTGTATTTAAATTATTTTTACTATATGATATAAGAAAGTACTGCGGTGGCAGCGGAGCAGTAGAATGCCGGGCTCACATTCGGGAGGTCATGGGTTCGAACCCCGGAGCATGTACCAATGACTTTGTTTTCTAAGTTACGTACATTTGTTAATTTGTAGTAGCAATACCACTCGCTAAACGTGAAGGAAAACATCGTGATGAAACCCTAGTGTCTGATGTGTTCACATATCTCAGCGCTTGAAATGACGGTGAGCACGCGCGGTAATTAAGCCCATACTCTCTCTCTGAGGGAAGGCCTGTGCTATATAGTGGGACGTATTTAGGCTACATTATTAGGTATGTACTGTATCAATTTGTAGGCTCCTCTATATAGCAATAAGTCTTTTTTGCACGATTTAAAAATAACAATACGACTATCACATTTTTTTCCACAATACTAACAAATTTTACAAACCAAACAATATCGTATACACATTATAAATTAATTAACGTACAAATAACATGAATACATATAATGTAAGATATAAGTAGGTAAGTAATAAATTTTACCTATTATTCTCGCTTATTTATTTATAATCGATCGATTAAATCTTTTCTGCTTTTCACATCACTACGCATCACACTACGTCAATTCCTCAAACATAAACTGTAAAGACAGTAACCCCCGGTTACTCGTACACTAACAAGCTGTTACTGCTGTTAATCTACTGTTAACAGCTGTCAGTGGTATTTTTTTTGTATGCACTTTGGTCAATTGACAGCTGTTAAAAGTAGATTAACAGTATGTTAGTGTACGAGAAACTGGGGGTATGTAGTGTGCAAACGGTCTGTGACTATTTTCACTTTACCGCCAAAAAGATGAAAGTGCGTACTATGTGGGTATAGTATCTTTTCAGTTACGATTAAACCCCAAATTACCCTAAATCGAGTAAAATTACCCTAATTGGCAACACTAATAGTGGTCCATAGATTAACTAGAGATCAAACGGCTGACAGATGAGCAAACCATAGATAAGATTGATTTATCACAGACTTTGGAAAAAAAGGACAGTTCATACTACAAGCGCGGGTGCGTTTGCAATGGGGTATGTTATGGGACAAAAATATTTCAAAACAATAATTACCAAAATAAGCATAACAATAATAAGTTAATGTTATATATAAACCATTAATCAAATAAATCATCAATATATTTCGAAATAGTATTTTTGTCTTATGACGGACCCGATTGCAGAATAGGAAACATCGCACAGGCGCTTGTAATGTGAACCGTGCTTTTCTTTGTAGACTGTGACCAATCAATCTACGGTTTGCCAGGCTCAAAAGGACTAGTATCCAGAGCCGTTAAACCTATTATAAAAAAAAAACTACGGTTTGCTCTTCTGTCAGGCCATATGATTTCTATTTAATCTGTGGACTATTATAGTTAGTGCTGCCGCTTAGGGTAATTTTACCAGATTTACGGTAATTTGGGCTTTGTTTAACTGTGACTGATTAAAAAATGTACGTAGGTAGTACGTCCCAAAACGTGAATACTATAAACGATGCTCAATTTATAAACATTCACGGCCTTATCCGGGAAAATTTCCGGAGAAATTTCAAAAATATCTAGCAGCTCTGTGCGTTTTCACTAGCACAAAAATATTTCCCTAAATTTGTCCCTAATTAAAACTTTAGGATTAGTAAGTAGAAAAAATAAAGGGTTTTCCAATAAGACGTGTTATTTTGAATAGCCTGCTATTTCGGTAGATGTCACTTTTGAAGCTGTCATTTTTTGACATTTTACAAGTAGAAACTACGCCATTTGATCTGGACAACGTTTACTTTCAACAAGACGGAGCTACGTGCCACACAAGCAACGAAACCATTGATCTTTTACGGGAAAAGTTTCCGGACTGTGTTATCTCTCGAAGAGGTGATCACAATTGGCCACCGAGATCTTGTGATTTAATACCTTGCGACTTTTTCCTTTGGGGCCGCGTAAAAGAGAAGGTCTACGCCAACAGCCCAGCGTCGATTCAAGACCTCAAAGAAGAAGAAGAAGAAGAAGAAAGATGGAATTCGTGAGGCTATCGAGGACATAGGGCAGCAACTTTGCGATTTGTTTATGGAAAATTTCATGAAAAGGATATGGTCCTGTAAGCGTGGTCATGGTGGTCATTTGCCTCATTATTTTCTACTATTAACGGCATACCTTCCTCTTCATAATGAAATAAACATCCGATCATTTATATTAAAAAATGGAATTTTTCTTTTAATATCAAAATAACACCTCTTATTGGTGATATGATTGAGATACCTATTTAAGAAGAATTAAAAAAAGTTTTATATTATTTTGGTTCATGATGGAACACTTAACGGATCAGTGTTTTGTTACCCTCTAAATAGCTATGTTTAAACTCTACTGAGATACAGCCCAATTTGAACTTTTATATTTTTGACGCAGTCGTAACTTTAATCTCTTGAGCTCCAATATATGGTCACTTGGTTTGCCGTGTGGCGCCGGATTAAGAATAGCGTCACTCAATTTCCTCCCGTGGATGTCGTATAAGGCGACTAAGGGAATAAATTACCAGGAGACGGGCCGCAGCGACTTTCTGAGATTCGAACCACATACCTCGACTCATGAGGCAACGTTGAGCGACCAGGTGACCAAAATCGCGGAACCGGAAGTAAGTAGCTTGAGTTGCCTCTGTTTCTAAGTGGATTGCTGAACCAGAAGTGACGCACTCTCTCACAACACTTGCTGGGTATAATATCTGCTTAATAATAAAAGTTTTATTTTAGTGTAAGACGCACTATTTTCGGGGTGATTTTGTTCAGATTATGGGGAAAATTTATAGGGCCATCTGGCAACACTGGACAGACAAAATATTTTCTAACCTTGAACGGAATTGAATTTCGTTTGCAAATCAAAGAGTATTTAATGTTGCAAATAATACATTTTGCAAGGAAAGTAGCTGTATGCGGACAGGAAAAAAGGAAGCTACCAAATGCGAAATAGGTACGAGTATTTACCTAAGCATTGGTAAGGATCATTTGCATCAAAATAGTGTGGTAAATGTTTTAATTACTTTTCCTAATCATTATCAGACATTTTTCAAAAGAATAAATGTGGAGTTTCTTTGTTGGCTTCTTCTCCGCATAATCCATTAATTGTGAAACTCTAGCGACTCCCCGCCACCATAACCAGGTCGTCAGACCATTGGTGGGGGGCCTTCCCACACTGTGTCATCCGGTCCGCGGTCGTCAATTCAGAACTTTTGGCCCGTCAGTTCTTCGAGCTATGTGCCCCGCCCTCTGCCACTTCAACTGAGCAATTCTTCGAGCTATATCAGTAACTCTGTTTCCTCTGCGGATCTCATCATTCCTGATTCGATCATGGACTGAAACTCCTAACATAGTTCATAATAATGTAGCCTATATATGTCCAACTGTGGAGGGCACAGGACAGGCCTACTCTGAGAGAGAAAGAGATTTAATCACCATGCGTACCCACCGCAGATTGGTGATTTCAAGTGCTGAGGCATGTGAACATCTAAGGCACTCGGGTTTCCTCACGATGTTTTTCACAGTTAGGGAGAGGTATTGGTACTAAATACTTACTCAACTAAGAGATCAAAGAAATAAATTCATCAATGATTTGTACATGCGGATGTGCTGGGATTCACAATCAAAATTTTTTATTCAAAGTAGCACATAAACTGCGACTTTATGAACGTTACAAGTTAAACGCCGGGATTTGATCCTATGACTTGAATGTGAGGCAAGCGTTCTCCCAACTGTGCTACCACCAATTATGGATTATATTTGATACTTTCATTTCTTGTTATACCTCCTTAAGTGTATGTTCTGACCGTAGAGAACTGTTATGTATAGGTTAAACTATCTTATAAACTTACAACATTTCAGATGAAAACTAAACTAGTCTATGCCTGACCAGTAAGCTCTCAACTAGTCTTCCATGGAACACGAAATGAGTTGATAGCCAAAGATCACTTAGAAAGGAGGCCACTTTGATTGGCTATGGCTGGCTACCCATTAAAGTCGGTCTATGGATGGAGCCGTTGCCCAAGCTCCCCGGAATTCAAAGACGAGGAAGAACAACAGCAAGCAGTGAAGCTTGTCGTTAGCACAGTAGCACATAAACAATGTTTGTCGATACAAATTTATTAAAGAAGATAACACTAAGATGGATTTTCTTGTACTCCTTTATTCATGGTAGGCACATAAGTTCATCATTGACTTAGCTGTCATTGAAAATCATTTGCCACTGTGGTGATAACATGTCAGCATTGAAGATGAAAATAATGAAATTGATTAAAATATTTAGGTATTTTATTTTTATTTATTGAAAGAAAACAATGAATTGTACAATATAGTTACAAGACAAAACAATCTTACATGGAAATATATTATGTAATTGGACAACCAGTGGCGTTTTCTATAGATTAATACAATAATACTCACTTTAATACTCCACCTTTAATGTTATTACCAAACTAGCTTAAAATGAAAAAAAAAACTATCTATGACCTAAAATAGCATAAAAAAATACCTATCAGGGCTTTTTTCACTATCACCTATCTTGCAATATATTTTCAAGGACATTAAAGATTGCAAAGTTATAGTGTTAATTCAGTTCTATTTTAACTACATGTATGTCTATCACGCAAGCAGCTGAGGAATTATATTAATTTGTGTACTTAGATCTCTTAGCAAAGAAACAATAACAAGTATGTAACATAAATAAAAATATATAACTACTTAGGCAGACTTGTATCACCTTATAATGTCCCTTAAGTCACCATTTAAATCGACTTCTGTAAGAAGAATTGTAGTTAAATGCAAGTTGTTGATTGCACTCATGATGGGATGTTGTACTTATGTCAATTTATGTTTTAGATGTACCTAATACCTAGGTATGATTTGAGAAAAGATTGGCAGAGTGGAGTTGTTTTTGGATTAGGACTCATTTTCTGCCTTTATCTCTACAACTCGACTATCCATAGGGCAGCGGCTCACATTGTTGTAAAATATTATTTTCAGATAAGTTTCCGATTTCCATAAACATCAGAAGAATAGCTTGTGTGCAAAGTAATACAATACCTACAATATGGACGAGTTCATTAGTAGAGATAATTAATAAGAAAGTATGACAGGGATCAACCAGAGCGCTCGACGTGATACCTACACTGGTAAAAATCACTGTGGCACCAGAAGCTATCCTTATATTATCCACGTTTGAAACTTCACCGACAACTCAGCAGCGGCTACCTGTAGGTTAATGAACCTGGATAGAGATTATCCATTGATAGATTTGGCACGGGAACCGACTACAGGAAGGATGAAGGCGTATGCAATGCAACGAAACTTGGTTTCGGGAATTTGAATTAGGCATTGCGATCAGCAAGCCATTACGGCTGACACGCCGGCCGGCACCCCAAGTAATCTGTTTCTCATAGGTACTGAAAAACGCGTCTTTAGTTTCCAGTCTTGCGCTGAGCTAAAGCCTTCAATAACCTTGAACAATAGTAGGTAGGGATTTATTAGTTTGTGCGTCACCCTTTTCGAAGTTCAGAAATTACATTCGGTTTTCCTTGAATGTCAAAAAACCTTAGATTATGGAATAAATTTTTAAACGAATCCTATGGACAACAGCTGATTTCATGTCAAGTAAAATCCACTAAACATATGTGAACGGGGCACCGATATGGACTCCAATTATTGGCCGTACAAAATCGTCCGTGCATTATCGGTCCGTACCGATATTGCGCGACCCAATAACGTACGGGCAATAATGCACACCCCAATAATTGGTGCCCATTGGGCATGAATTATCGGGGTGTGCGTTATTGGCTGTACGTTATCGGGTCGTACAATATAGTGACCCGGCTGGCACGGGTCACTATATTGTACGACCCGATAACGTACAGTCAATAATGCACACCCCGATAATGCGTGCCCAAGGGACACCAATTATTGGGGTGTGCATTATTTCCCGTACGTTATCCGGTCGCGCAATATCGGTAATAACGCACGCACGATTTTGTACGTCCAATAATTGGCGTCCATGTCGGTGCCCCGTTCACATATGTTAAGCGCATTTTACTTGACATGAAATCCGCTGTTGCGCTTAGGATTCGTTTAGAAATTTATTCCATAATCTAGCTTGTTTTTGACATTCATTCATTCAATTCAAAAAACCGAATGTAATTCCTTAACTTCGAAAAGGGTGACGCACAAAGTAATAAATAATAAATCCCCATTAATGGGTATCTATTCTTCTTCAAGGTGATTGACGGCTTTAGCTCAGCTGGGACTCGAAACGAAAGACGCGTTTTTCAGTATGAGAAACAGATTACTTGTGGGTGCCGGCGTGTCAGCCATTACAACTGATCGCAATCATTATCATCACCCATTTGACGCCCACTGCAGGACATAGGCCTCTATCGTGGTTTTCAAAACCATGAGGGGTTTTGCCATAATCGCCACGCTTGGCAGGTGGGTTGGCGATCGCAGTATATGGCTGGAATCTCAGGAAGACGCTGCTGCCCGTCTCCTGGTAATTTATTTCCTTAGTCGCCTTCTACGACATCCACGGAAGGAAATGGAGTGACGCTATTCTTAATCCGGCGCCACACTGATCGCAATACCTAAATTAAAATGCCCGAAATCAAGTTTCGTTGCCTACGCCTTCATCCCGGCGCCGCCATCCTTCCTGTAGCCGGTTCCCGTGCCAAATCTATCAATGGAGAGATGAGCCAGGTTCATGAACCTGCATGTAGCAGCTGCTGAGTTGTCTGTGAAGTTTCGAACGTGAACAATATAAGGATAGTTTCTCGTGCCGCAATTTCGTAGGTTTTCCTTTTTTTTTGTTTTGCGGCTCTGAATATTAACTTTTTGGCCGAATTGAAGGCTGCTGATATCTTTTTCATTTTTCCACCAGATTCCATTAAATTTTTTTTAGCGCCTTATTGTTGGAAAAGAAGCGCTGAAAAGCGCTAAAACGGCATCACTATCTGTGCACAGCACACACAGGCTTGACAGAAAGAACCACAAAGTAAAGTAGGTATTTCGCCAAAATTTTTAAAAACCGTACCAAAATTCTCGTAGCCCGAATATGAAATTCTCCCATTTAGTCTTAAAACAATTTTCACTTAAAACTACAGGGCGAACGCCGCTTTTTATATTCATCGAACCCTTACATACAGCACCACGATAAATAAAAAATAACACAAAATCGATTAATAAAGACACAATTTTATTACGCAAAAAGTAGCCTAAAAGTCGCCGAAAGATAATTGGGCTGCCCAAGATTGCAACTTTTGATCGCCATTTAATTTTCAAAGATAGGTAGCCCAAATGGCGATAAATCGCTTCATCTGGCAACTGGCAAACACAGATTAGAATAATATGAGTTATCACAGCTGACTTTTGAATGAATGCTATTGGGAAAAGAATGAACGAGGTAATTTCCACACATTTTCCATACGTCAACCAAGCGTAAACTGGAAATAAATTTACAAATAATAATGTCATAATACCTACCTACCTACCTAATTAGTGTGTATTCTAGTCTGTGAAAAACCAATGGTCTGGTCTGTCTGACTGACTGCTGATGTGATGACAAGCGAATTTTGTTTTGATCTATGATGAACAAAATCTGTTTCTACTTCCATAAAAAATAATTTAATTGAATTATACTTCCAAACTGACCCCTTACGTATATCCACGCTCTAAGTGATACCTATTTATTGATTCTATTTTTACGTTACGGCGGTACTGTTGACAATGGAAGGACAAAGCTGTGTATTTTTAGGAATAAAAGTGAAACCTGGACCTATAGAGCGCCACAAAATCGAGAACTTCACCCTCGAAAACACGGTGGACAACTTGAAAAGCGAGGCCGAGAAGAAAACTAACGTCCCATCATCGTCTTTAGGTAACCTACAAGCTTCGAAACTAGTGCTGTTTATGAATTAAAAGAACGATAATTTTTTCTTGTACCATACCCCCAATATGGTATTATGTATTTCTTAGTGGGGGAGACATCCAAAACAACTACAGTTGAAATAGTCTGTCTTTTAGAACAAATGCTATTGAGAAAGTTTGCATGCCTTATTCAATTTATATGTGATGCTGATTAGTAAATTTTAAATCAATTGAGGAGTGATTCTATGTATCGTATTGTTGATCGGTATGATAAATAGGATCACTCCTCAATTGATCAAATCGTTCTGTTCATGGCCACACCTTCATCTTGCCCCTGCGATACAGGCTTACCTAGTGTGGGAATCTCAGTTCGAAAACTACCTGCTCTTTTTAAAACTGTTGTTAATTTTAGTTTGTGAGTTTTTTGTGTAATAATAAATAAATAATAATAATAAATAAATTTAAAATGTACAAATTACCATCACATATTTAATAAATTGTATAAGGCATGCAAAACTTTCTCAGTAGCAGATATCTCTGGCTAAACTTGCTCTTTAATTCCAGAACTGGTATACCATGGAAAAATCCTGAAAAATGGAGTTACTCTCCAAGACAGCGGTATAAAGAATGGGGAAATGGTGCACGTAGTAAAGAAAAAAGAGCAGACACCAGCTGAAACACCGCAGACATTCACTGATGCCGAGTTGCAGCAAATTGTAACGGCCATGAGGACCTTTGGATGCACACCCAATGCACCCGGCTGGACCAGAGCTATGCAGGTAGAACAAACATCCTATAACCTATCTATGTAATTCCTGGTGTACATACAAAGAATGTTCTATCTACAAATGAGCCAAAATTCGATAATGAATAGCGGTAAACAAACCAATTTAGGGTTATCACAACTCACGTTTTACAAATCTTCTATTATTTACATGATTATAGCCTTTTACATGCTAACTATTTATCAGCAATTCCTATTGCAGCATATTTCACTAGAATCACTCAAATAACATGCATATTACCTTGTTATTTCGAAAAACCATTAAAAATTCGACAATAATTTTATGCGATAGCCCTACAAAAAAAGAAACATGAATGAAATTCAGGGGTGAAACACATTTTGGGGAATTTAGTTTATGCCAACAAGTGAAGTTTACTTGTTTGTCAATACAATCTTCCATACTTTTAACTAATTTTCAAATCAACCGCATAATACGTGCATTATAATACCTCCAAGTATGGAAGAGTCGCGTTTCGTTGTTTCATTGAAGACTGCGTACAATATATACGTATCAAAAATATTTTTATACAATTTTACCTTTAACTTATTTTAATGGTACTGTATTATGTTTCATAATTTTGGATTAGTATTGGATTCGCGGTGGTAGCCTAGTGGGTAGAACATCGGACTCGGAAGCGAGAGACCCAGGTTCGATTCCCAGTGCGGGCATGTACCTATGACTTTGTTTTCTAAGTTATGTACATTTGTGTAGTTATAGTAGCAATACCACTCGCTAACGGTGAAGGAACACATTGTGAGGAAACCTGAGTGTCTGAGCTATTCACATACCTCAGCGCTTGAAATCGCCAATCCGCGGTGGGCTGGGCACGCTCGGTGATTAAGCCCATCTCCCTGAGAGAAGGCCTGTGCCCTACAGTGGGACGTATATAGGCTGCTTATGATATACCTAATATGATTGGATAAAAAAAGATATCCAAAGCTGGTTAGAAGAAAAAGGTAAATATCTCGTTCCAAGAAAAAATGGTCAAAAGACAATTAATGGAGTTGGTACGGCCCAAAAAAGAAAAGTATATGGCATATATGTGTGACAAAATGGCACAAGACAAAAATATAGAAGTGCTTAGATTGCCCCCATATCATTGTGAATTAAATCTGTTAGAAATGATATGGGGGCAAGTTAAAGGCCATGTTGCTGCCAAAAATAAAACTTTTAAAATGGCTGAACTATGGTCTTGTTAGATGAGGTAATAAGTAAAATTACTCCAGCAGCATGGCAACGTTGTGTTGAACACGTAATTAAAGAAGAGAAGAAAATAACCGAATTGGATGATGTAATTGATAATGTCATTGATGAATTTATAATTCAAGTCTCCGGAGACACAAATTCATCATCCTCTTTGGCCAGTGACAGTGATGATTAGTGTGAACATATAAATAAAAATATACAAAGAACTTTGTTTTATTGCAATTTTTGCAGTAGGTCCCAATCTCCTCATTTTCATAGTCGCATCCAGGTACTAAATATTATAAAGTTGAAGAGTTTGTATGTTTTTTTGCTTAAACGCGCTTAATTCTATTAGGAAAATCATGCGGCACGGCTCGCGTGGATGTCTGTTACATCTGTGTGTCATATTTAATTCAAATCGGTTAAGCCTTTCACTATAAAATCATAAACATAAATAAACTTTTTACATTAGTAGGAAGAACGATTATTATTTGTATGAAAATTATTTCTAGAAAAGGTTTTTAACATCTGCCTTTTAGGTGTAAACAAGTCGAGATACAGGCGTGAGTTTATGTATGTATGTAACTGGGGCCTACCACCTACAGAATTTCCCCACTATTATCTATGGAAAAAAACCCATCAAAGTCCCCAAGATACAGGGCTCCCTTTGTTTGCGGACCGCCAGTAAGATTCTTTTTCCATTTAGAACTTTGTGACTTTTTGCTACTGACATTTTATTACCTAGCTACTAAATGACGAAGCGAGCATATTGAGATAGAAGACGCCAGCCCTTCTGGTCCCCGTACAAAGTGTGTTAAGGAACCGCCAGTTAGATTATTTTCCCAATTTTATTGTTCTGACATTTATTAGCTACTTAACGACGAGTCGAGCATGTCGGAGATAATAGAAGCGGTCCCGTCGCTGGGCGAGGAGTGCGTGACGCTGTCGATCCTGCACGAGGTGGAGCTGCTAGCGGCGCTGGGCGCGAGCGTGCATACGATGCGGCGCGGCGCGGACGCGCGGCCTGCGCTGCCGGCGGCGCTGCGACACCTTACGCGGCTCGTCCGCACGCGGTCCAACAACGCAGCCGCTTCTACTGAGCCTGGTATGTCTCTAGCCAATGTTTAGTTTACATGTGCTAAGTGATTTATTAGCAACTTAATTTTAAGTTTGTCAGGCAAGTGGTCAGGCATTCACATGAAATTTAATATGAATTAAATGTATTGCACCAACCAGATCTATACAATAAGTGGTGTAATAATAATAATTTTATATTCATGTTTGTGATGTCCTTGCCTGGTTACCATAGCACAGGGTATCCTAGTTTGGGACCAGCCCCCATATTACGCGCACCAAATCCTGAGCGATTCCAATCGTCTAACTGTCAAATTAATATGGAATCTGATAGTTAGACCATTGGAATTACTCAGGATGCGTGGAAGTTATTATTATTATTATTATTCTAGCCAACTCATGGGTGACGGGACAAGTTCCTCACTCCCTCCATTCTCCCACTGGTTGGCTAGCAGTTGGTACCAGACACAGGGAAAATAAAGTTTAGTACGTAAAATAATAAAATGTAGTACATATCATATCATAGATAGAGTGTCATGTTGTGACGTTACTACAAATTGGGTGAAGCGGGTCTGCCCAAATATTTCCAAGGAGGAGAGGGAAAGATGTTTGTTAAATGTTTTTGATATTATTAATATGAAAATATTATTACTAATTGAATAATATATACAGTGTCTTTCCGCCATTTCTCGGTAGCCCCCACTAAACAATGACTTCTAAAACCTGACTCATAAGTATTACTTTTATTTCAGTGCCAACGTCAGGTTTCGCGTACTCCCTGGAGGCGCTTTCTGAAGACGAGGACGCCGATGAGGAGGAGACCGAGGAGGGAGGGGAGAGGAACCAAATTACACAGGAGCAGCTGGCAGCCGCACTACAAGTAAATATGTACTTGGCGCCTTTTCCGTGTAGATACAAAGATCAATGTGTTTATCTCTTATAAAGAACTTACAGAACTCAGAACTCCGTGCGTGTATCAATGATTTTGTTTTCTAAGTTACGTACATTTGTGAATTTGTAGTAGCAACACCACTCGCTAACGTTGAAGTAAGGAAGGAAATCGTGAGGAAATCTGAGTGTCTGAGGTGTTCACATAACTCAGCGCATGAAATTGCCAATTCGCGGTGGGCACGCGTCATAGTCATAATTAAGCTCTCTTTCTGAGAGAAGGGCCCGGCCCTGCAATGGGATGTAATAGGCTACATAAAAAAAGATTACAATTATAATAATAATTACGATATGCGAGCGCGACGGAACGAGAACCTTAAGGCTGTTGTTATATGGGGCGTGCTGTCTCGCTCGCACAATTTAACATTTTTGTTGATTGTAATAAAATTAATATTTGATGAATAATTAAATTTCAGATATTCAAGGCATATTTTTTTATACTGTACTACGTTTTTCAAGACCGGGATGCTTGGAAACCCATTTGGGAGGCCTATGTCCTGCAGTGGGCGTCAAATGGCTGATGACGATGAAGTTTTTCATTAAAAAAAATTGATTCCAAAATTAATAATTTTGGAAACAACTTTTCTTTCTAAAAACTACGTAAGGAAAACAAAAATATATTTCAAATGTCCGATTCACGAAGCGATTCCCATACAAACGTAGTTTGGTTTTTATTTGCAAACGACATTTTGTTTGGATTGGAATGAAACTTTGCCAATAGAACTGGCAACAAACTTAGCAGTAAAACATTATAGCCTTGTCATTAGTTTTCGAACTAAAACTCAGTCGGAAACGAGCAACCGACGACGCGAGCTCCGTCTCTACTCACCATGATTAAGCTTTCGAATCAGAGCGAAACCTGGTGAGACTCGTCCGACAAAAAATCTAGTAAGTGAATCCGAAAACAAGCTAATAATAAAGTTTCAATTAAAAGTCGTATGAGGCTCTAATTTCTTTTTTATTCTGTTCTTCTCAATTGTAAGCACGAGCAAACCTTAAATCATGTCCTCTAAATATATTCGGCTTTATTTATAAAAACACGATTCTTCTAAAGCACTCCTAAGAGTCAGTTTATTTAATCTGTCATTACGACTTGTCCTTGTAAAATCTCCACCACATACTATTTTAATCAGCGTTTTAATTAATCGTGTTTTTTTATGAATAAGACCGTTAGTCAAGTAAAGTCTCATTGCGATCCGCAATGTCGTTTGTGAATTAAAACCAAACTACGTTGGTATGGGAGTTGCTTCTTGAGGCTCTGGTCACACAGAAGGGACGTGGAGTGAGGGCGCGGAAAAGACGCGACACGTTGTATGGAGTTTGCGCCCTCGCCCTGTCTCTTCTGTGTGGGCTTCGTCCCGTCCATTTAGTACATTTCGTATGAAAGTGAATTGGAAAGACGACGCGTCTTTTCCGCGCCCTCGCCCCACGCCCCTTCTGTGTAGTCAGGGCCTGAGGGACCCTCTTAACGCGATGAACGTCGGCAGGCAGCCACTGAAGCGGTGTCGACGTCGACGGGCGGCAACGCGCAGCAGAGTCTCCTGCGGTTGCTGCAGGCGGCGGGGGGCGCGGGGGAGGCGCGTGCCACCGCAGCGGCTTCGGACGCCGCCGCAGCGCCCGCTGCAAGTTAGTTTTTATTGCTATTTATTTAACCAAAGTGTCTGAGGTGTTCGCATAACTCAGCGCTTGAAATGGCCAATCCGCGGTGGGTACGCGTGGTAATTAAGCTCATACTCTCTCTCCCCGAGAGAAGGCCTGTAGTGGGACTTATAATGACTGCATGGGCAGTCATGAGGCTACATGAAAAAATAAAAAAAAACACTAGCTGTCCCTGGGAACTTCGTACATACCACCTCAGAATAAATAAATATTTCGTTCATCAAAAAAGCCGTGCAGAAAAAAAAGTTATGAAGATAATCTTCATCACGACTGGTTACCCTGCCGGAGGTCGTAGGTTCGATCCCCAGTGGAGGCCGCCGTACATTTGTACAAATAGCCTCAGTCTGGGTGTATTTCCATGTTTATGATGTCATTGCCTGATTACCACAAAGTTCGGAACCAGGACAGTGATTGTGTTGTGTGGAAGTTATTATTATTATTTATTTATTGACTAGCTGGCTAACTAGCGGGAAACTTCGTACATGCCGCCTCAAAATAAATGTTCCGTTGATCAAAGAAGCCGTGGATTATCTTCGTATTTTTTTTTTCATGTTTTACGTTATACTGCTGGTCGTGGTGGAGACAAATCCAACGAATCAAAGATTATAAAATTCAGTTGAGCCAGTCTCGACTTACGGTGCAACTAACCAGACTTTATTTCTTTATATATTATATAGAGGAAGATTTATTAGGTTTTCCAACAGACCCACACGTTGCAAATATAAATAAAAACAATGCGCAATAAGTGAAGCCACAACGCAGCATTGTATAAGACAAAAAAACTATTGTACTAAATTATCATTATACATTGACGATAAAATTGAATTAGGTAAGTATGATCTGAATTCAGTAGACGTAGGTACATGCAAACAAATAGAATTTCTGAGGATCTTTTAAAAACTAGAGTGGTTCAGTCACCATAGTCGAAAATGTGCCTATTACACATGAATCATAAAAGTAAAATTGAGGTGGGCGGGGCATTTGGTTAAACGAGAAGACGGCCGGTAGACTAAGGTACTGAACTTAGGGTCGACCACCAGCCCTGTGGGCCGACAACATTGTGAAAGCGGCTGGGAAACATTGGACGAGACTAGCAAAGGACCGAATGGGTTGGCGTGAAGGAGAGGAAGCCGATGCCCAACAGTGCGCTCTGTTTATGGGCTGATTTCATGTATAGATGATCACTTTTATCCCGGTTTCTCGTACACTAATAATCTGTTAATAGCTGTCAGTATTTTTTTTTGTATGAACTTTCTCTCATGCTTAGGGCGACTACTGTAGTGGTTTGTTTACCTACGCTCCGGGGCCTAATTATGCGCACCAAATCCTGAGCTATTCCAATTGTCTAATTGTCAAATTCCATACTAATTTGAATCGCTCAGGATTTGGAGCGCGTAATATAGAGGTATCGCCACAATTCCTTCAGCAGGCGGCCGCCGCTCAGTGATAACTCCGGAGATGTTCAGTGAAGTGCTAACGGAGGCCTTTAACCGCACCAACGCCCGCCGGAACCCCGCCGGCACTCCCATGGAACAGAGCACCGCAGGTAATTGCTAAAGGTCTGCTGTGGCGAGCGCACGTCAACTTTGCGCGCGCACTACATATTCCGACATTGCTGCATCGCGCATGCAGTGTTTCTCATAACTTAACATAAATATAACGTCCGACGAACGACTGTCGGACCGGGTGTCCCCAGACATAAGATCTGCCTGGCGGGAAATTTCCCTTTATAGTGGAAGAGCTCGATCACCCGCTCTTCCCTATAAGTCTATCCAGGTTACAACGGGCCGGCGATATCCCCCGTTTCTTGGTGGTCATACTGGCACAATCTAAAATAATTCTTATATACTTATGAAGTTCGCGCATGCAGTGTTTCTCATGAGAGATATCATCAATATGACGTCCGACGAACGTCTGTCGGACCGGGCGTCCCTAGGCATACGAGCTGCCTGAAGAGCTCGATCAACCGCTCTTCCCTGTAAGTCTATCCAGGTTACAACAGGCCGGCGATATCAGTCTAACTGACTGTTGACACGAGAAGGAGAAAGGGACGAATTTCCACCATTATAAGAATCTGCCATTTACCGAATAAAGGCAAAAATTTTACAAATTGTTTGAATTTATCGAATTAATCGATTAGTAGGTACGCACTATCATTGTGTAGTGGGTGGAGAGGTAATAGGAAATGACCCGTCGGGACCGAATAATTCTTATATACTTATGAAGTTCGCGCACGCAAAGTGCTCCGCATGACACCTGCCATCAATATAACGAACGACTGTTGGAACGGCCGTCCCCAGGCATACCTACGCTCTGCCTGGCGGGAGATTTCCCTTTATGAGCTCAAGATTTTTGCCCGCATCTGTACCTACGCGCGAAATCATAACTCGTTTGCTTTCGCAGTTGGATAAAAGTGACTAAAGAAACAAAAAAAAATCATTATTAACACGTAGAATTGTTTGTACTGTGGTCACCCCGGTATGTCAAAACTGGTGTTGTGGTAGAAACCTTTTATCTGAATTCTTCGTTTTCTCGCAGCGTCTTCGTCGCAAAGCCCGTCCGCGCAGGCCGAAGGCTTCTTCGAGCAGCTACAACACATGCACGAGATGGGACTACTGGACGACGCGCTCAACGTGCGCGCGCTACTCATTTGCTCCGGTGAGCATCATCACCCTTTAGAGCCATCACACACGAAAACTTTTGCGGTGTTATTTATAAAAACACGATTTCTCTAAACCATTGCACTGCTCAGAGTCAGTTTAAATAATCTGTGGTTACCTACGTCTTTCCCTATTATATATATTTGGTACCTCTTTTAATTTTCCAGTCCACTAGGGATAACTATTTTTCGTAGTCCCGTCATTCTCCATCAATGGGTCTACGTGGGAAATCTAACTCATAAGCCTACTACCACAGAACACTACCGATCTCGGCTCCTCGTATGCCTAGCAGACTAGTGAGTGTTACTAAAGAGGCGGCCTTTCCATTGTCCACAGGTGACGTTAACGCAGCCATCAATCTTGTTTTCAGTGGAGCTATCGGCGATGACTAACTCGTATAGTATTGAGAATAAGCTTTACATTGATGGAAAATAGTCATTTTACTGGAGAACATATTTAATGAAACCAAAATTGAACATGGTTTTCATGTATTTTCGATACTTATCTTAAATTTTGAATTAACATAAAAACATAATAAAATATCACTGGGTTGCGAGAATCCATACAGGCGAATTACGTAAATGAAGTCTAATGTTAAATAATAATAATGTTCTAATTATCTTTTTTTTAATACAAGATTTATGAGCTTTCTTGCTTGATATGACTGTTCAGCTACCATACATCAAACATTGATAAAGTTGTATTACTCAGACTGTTTCACTTGACAATATAATTTTAAAGCTTAGTTTTATATCGGACAATTACATTTTGGTGCATATTAAAATACTAGACAGGAATACTAGTTTTCTTTCAAAACTTTCAGTTTTATTAATCCATGTATCTGTTTGTTTCGAATCTTGGATGTTTTTTTTTTATTTTTTTATATTTTTATACACACAACACCTTGTTGTGTGTATAAAAATATAATTTTACCATAAGTAGGTAAGTATACAGTTATTGTAAATAAAAGCGAAATATATTAAGTAGAAAAATAGTGTCATACTAAAGTATGGTACATTAATTGTAAAACTATTCAATATAAGACAAACTAAAGAATTGACAAATGCTAGCTGTAGTCTATGAAGTAATGTCAATGCATAGTCAACAAAAAGCACTGAATAGAATGCCAACATATTTTTCTCTAGCTGAGAAGCACTGGGAAATTCTTATGAATTGCTATAATTATAAGGGGTGTACCATTTTCAGAAGGCTACTTACAAATAGTGCCACTATGTTATATGTTGAAAGTCAAGTGCAATTAGTTATTCAAACAGATTGCATCCATTATATACCAATGGCACCATGCTACATTTTCTAAATTCTACTTTTCAACCTACTAATTTGATGAATTTTCTCAATCACATTACAACATTTACCAGAGATAATACCACCCAATCCTGTCTTTTTGATCCATTTTTAATGCTTTGTCTTGAAATTCATGTTGCGCTTTGGTATTTTCTTGTGGGTGCTGTTGGCTTTGACGCGGCACTGCTCACGTTTCTTCATGCGCCGAAAGTACCACGCCGCAGTGTTGGGCGAGGTCTCCCCAAATAGCTCTCTCTCGAGCTTCTTCCTCGCCTCCGAGCGGATGACAGCTCGCTTTTCGAACCAATCCATATCACCTTTGTGCTTCTCGGTAGCTCTGTCCTTCTTTCCTTTCTTAGCACCTCCAGTCTCCGACCCAGCCTGCTTTACACTGTCATCAGTTTCGGAAAACTGATCCATGTAATTCACACTTTCGAAGTTCTGGCTGCGAAAGTTTTTATCCGGGTTCGTGTTTGGGTTTCGCGGCAGTGGGCGGTCTTTCTCCTGCGAGGAGGCGAGAGAAAACTCGTCGAAGTCCTTCATGTAGCCTCCCTTCATCTCCCATTGCTCGTATTTGTTCCTCCGCTTCTGCTTCTTGTGTGTCTTCTGTCGGTCATTCTTCTTCCGATCCACCTTCTGTTTATTCCCAACGTATCGGTCGTCTTTCTTTAACTCGTCTTCGCTTTCATAACTTTCCGCATTGGCGACGTTGTCTCTCTTCGTCCTCTTTTTAAGGCCGTGTTCAAATGGACTGTGCACATTACTGATGTCTCTTTTCTGTGCAGTCTTTCGGGCATCATCTACATCGAACTTCAGTGAATCCGCGTAACTAATTTTCTTCTCCTTTTTTTCTAGGTTGGCTGCTTCAGCTTGTTTATTTTCTTGATTTTTAATTGAAACCACATCTTCTTGAATGGATACAATTATTTGGTTGTCGCCACTCTCACTTTTAATTGTTTTGTTTAGTCTCACAGGTTTTCCAGTTTTATTGAGTTTGTCTTTCAATCTTTTTGTGGATAGTTCTTCGTCTTTTAGTCTTCTGGCGACCTCTTCATCTAACCAACTTCGATTTTGCTTGTAAACATTTTTGAGTTTTTCAATATCATTCAAATATGTTTTTTCAAAATCTGGCATAACCAAATGACTTTGTAATACTTTTTCGTTTTTAATGTTATTGTGTTCAATACATTTTGTTAGTCTATCCACATTTTTATTATTCAGTGGTTCCTCAAACACTTTTTTACATCGCAGCATATTTTTAGGAGGGAGTTTCATGTGCACATTACTTGCTGAAGTAAACTCCTTCAGTTTGTTGCGTAAATACGCGTTTTCCTCCTGGAGCTTGTAGAGGTTTGATAATATTTTGTTGATGGACTGTGTGCTGTGCGCTGAGCAGTCATCCCTGACTCCCCACATGTGACCAATGGCGACGCCTGCAGCTGTGATAACGCTCCCAAGTACAATTATGTTGAGAACAGTACTGAGCCTCTTATTACGCCGATGTACATAGGTCCTTAGTTTACCAGTGCTGTCACCAAGAAAATCATCTTTGACCTTTATGGATTCATTGTCAATGTTAGCATTATTGTAGGGTTGTGGATTTGCCAAAAGGTTTGGATTTGTGTAATTTTCTGCTGGACGGTCTTCTGGATCACGAACTGGATTTTCCTCAAAGCTCAAGTGTTCAATTGGTGATGGTGACTCTGACTCACTGTCACTGATGATGGAGATGCCGTCAGTATCTTCGTCTCTGTCTGTATTTTCTGGTGCCTCCCTAAAATATACAAAAGTGTTAGTACATACTTGTTACCTAGCTTGGAAAACCATGAGGGAGGCCTATGTCCTGCAGTGGGTGTCAAATGGCTGATGATGATGGTGGTGGTGGTGGTGGTGGTGGTGATGGTGATGATAACAAATAAATTATTTATTGCCACAAACATACTTACATAAAATAAAAGAGTGTGTGTGTGCAATGATACTATTTCAGCGTTTGCTGTTTCTATGATGATGACGTTACCTAACTACTGTAATAAAGTTCTTATCTAATTCAACATTGTGGTCACAATGTTTTTAAAGTTATGCAAATATTTTGATAAGAGTAAGAATAATGTAACAATGTGATAATACAATATAGTAGAGTATGCCATATCACACAGAGAAACAGGTCAATGTAAAAAGTACCCTTCAATTAACAAATTTCAAAGAACAATAAAAGTAGATGAGAGTGGGACATGACTTGGTGCAAAATGTTTGCCATTAACAGAATGAATTCTTGTCTTGTTTAGCACCAAGATGTGTATTTGTAAAAGACAAAGACCTGCAGGTCATTAGCTGCTATAAAGTTGGCAGTGACCCAAAATTTACATTCAAGAATTTCATTATTTACTCTCTCTTGATTTTGTTTTCATTTTAATCCTAATTTAAGATAGATGTTGTACTTGGGTGAATTTTATTTCATTTGGGTCACAAAGGATACTTACACTGCTGTGTAAATAAATGCTCTACACAGCTGTTCTGCTTACAATAATAGAGGGTGAAGCTAGCTTGATACATTGTGGAATTAATAATTTTCAAAACTACTCAACATTTTATGAACCACATATACGTAACTTATCTCTACTTGAAGGTCGTGTTTCAATTTCATAAACCTAATTCACCTCAAGGTCAACATCGCCTATGAGACTATAGTAAAAAGCACATGACATGTAGTGTTTTTGCTTGAGAACTTAGAGAGGAAGGACCTAGGTAATATCTAGGTTACATACCCATCCTGCTTGGAAGGAATGAGTTCGGCGGCATCTTTAGCGTAGACGAGACTGTGGTCCAAAAGGGTCCAACTCTCTCCAGAGTCAGAATCGCTGTGCTCGACATTCGAACCGTCCATTCTAATGTCTTAAATTACAGAGCGGAATTAGTTATGTAGCTACATAATACGACTAATATTCAGATTATATTTACGACAAACTTACCTCGGAGCGAAGTACGCAACAAAAAATTTATAAAACCAAATCAATAATTACATTAAGTCCAGTTACACAGGAATTTAGCGTTCAAAATTTTATCTTACACGACATCTTTTATATTTTGTTTCTTTCTGAAATAATGAAACGTCAGACATCCGAGTCTGTTTTGTTTTTGATGAAAAAAACCACAAACGCACTTCCACAAACCACAACAAACATTTACTGACCGAATGATAAAAAAAATCAATCACCACTACTGAATGAATAGATTATTTCGTTCTCTTAGCGAAACACCCAATGTTGCCATATTATAAAAAAAATCAGCCTTCTAGAGGATTTTTAACAGACTGCGAAAGCAAAAAAAGATTATGTTTTTCGTAGGACCAACCAGCTTCACCGATTTTGACAAATGAGATATTATACTTAGCATGGAATTTTAATTTTATTTGAAACTTTATATAGGCCTCAATAGTATGTAAGAGAACTGTTTATAATACTCAAAAATGTTGCTATGCCTTACAGGGTCCATAATGGTACTTATAATTTTATCAACACCTTGTAAAGCTCGTTATGGTTGAAATAAATTATGATGATAATAATGATGATATTGACGACGCGAGTTTACAGTACCAGTGTTACCAGCTGTAGTCAGAAAAAAATCTTATGAACTTCTAAAAAACACAAAAAACTAGATAAAAAACTAGACGGTACGTCTAAACAAGGCGTAGATCAGATTGTTGAATTTACAACTCAGAAGAAATTTTATAGAATAATAGGTCCCGCCTGATAAAGTTGATTTAACACTCAGGCCTTGTTAAAGACTTTTTAGCAGTCAGGATTTTTATTTTCTTAATAACATAACATAACATAAACTCACGCCTGTATCCCAGAGGGGTAGGCAGAGACCAGGGACTGCCACTTGCTACGATCTTGACAGATCACTTTCGCTCCCTCAACATTCATTAGTCGTTGCATGCACGCAAACCGGTTTCGGGTACTTTTTATCTTGCCCTTTGTTAATACATCCTCTATTTGGTCGAAGTATGTCCGTCTGGGTCGTCCCTTACCGGCCCTTCCATCCACATTCGCTCGATATATTTGTTTTGTCAATCTTTCTTCCTTCATCCTCTCCACATGTCCAAACCAACGCAACATTTCTTTCTCAACGTTCTCTAATCACACTATTGCGTATCCTGTCATTCAAAGTAACGCCAGACATACTTCTCAAGGACCTCATTTCAATATAAAGAAAAAGTTATTACTGATATTTATTTAGGCCAGGATCCTCTATGGCATACTGTTTATCACAAGTAAATGATATTGTCATCGCACACCGGACACCAGATGCAACTTTTTCCACATAATGCAGATTTTCAGCACCACTGCTGAACATGCTTAGTCTACCTTTTTTTGGTTCGACTGTTCTGTTGAATTTCTGATCAATAAATACAAATCTTCCTCCTTCGAAATCGATATTATAATCATTTAAGTAAAGTAAAGTAGTGTAATGGAATGATTTGTACGTTTCCTGAAATTAAACAACACCGTAAGTATCAGGTAAATAGATACATACTCAATGATTTGTTCACACATGACATTTTTTAAACGAAGAATGTAATAATCAAATCTTAAGCATGAAGAATAGGTACCTTATCAACATGAGGATGCCAATATTCATCATGCACAGTGACTGCTTTCTTAGGTGTCATTTCTGAGAAGAAAGTGGGATGGGTCAAGAATATCTTCTCTGGGCTTACTCCAAAGTAATGAGATATTGCATACTTTATCTTTTCCTTGACAGTCTGTAAAAAAACAGACAATGCTTTGTTACCTACTGAAGAAATAAAATTAAAATATTGCATTACCTACTAACTCAATGTTCATTTTACATTCTAAGAATTTTCCTATATGCCGTATGCCCTGGTCTTCCTGTACTAAATTGACTGGCACTTACATACAGTTATTATTATAATTTTTAACTAAATGCCTAACTTAAACAGATTTTGATGACTTATGGCACACAGAAAAACCACATAAAGTCGTCAAAATATAAGAAACCTGTTTTGACAGCTACAAAAACAATAGAGATCAAAAACATTAAAAATCTAAACTATGAGTAACGTTTCGGGCTACAAAATCTCTTTTTTCTTTCAAGCGTTAAATGATATGCCAGAGTATGTGTCTTTTTATGTATTTGTTCAAGTAAATCCAAAGTTAAATGCAATTTTGTGCATCTGTCAAAACGGGCTTCTTACATTTCGACAACTTCAGTCTACTATTTAAAAATACCATGAGATCGAATTCATAATATATTTATAAGATTTTTTTAATTCGATAAAAAACTTATAAGATTTCTTACTTTGTAAACAGTGAAATCCCTTTCAGTGAATAAACCTTTTGCTTCTGGTAGCTTATAAATGTTGACAAAATGTTGTCCATTGGATAGAGCACCACTGTGCAGGTCCAATATGGAGGCTCCTCCAGCGGATCCGGCAAGCCGTAGGCCCTTCTTCAGTATGGCCAGCAGATCAGCAGCCTCCCGTGTTGAGATAACAGAGTCAGTTACATATCGCCCACAGTTCTTAGGTGCGCATTTTTCAAATGTTTGCAACTCCTGCAGGTAGTCATGGGAACAGTCAACAATTTGGCCTTTGCCGGTGACTTCCTCAGTCTGTTTGGCTAAGGGTTTGAACTTTTCGTTATTGCTTGAAAAATATACGATGATCAAAAGGGAAATTATCACGACGATTCGGGAAACTTGTCTCAATGGTAAATTGCTACTTGGCTTTCTGAAACGTAACCGAAAAGAAAATCAATATTATGGATTTAGTAGTCGAAGGTTTTATTTTGTTTTTACAGGGTTTAAACAGAAAATAGGTTAGGAACTTACTCTTTTTTAGGGTCGCCCTTGTTTTGAGTATCTGTATCACCAGCTTTAGTCTTGTATGCAGATGCGATTGGTTTGGTCTTACTTCTTTTTTTTATTTCAGACATTATTTTATGTTTATCACGAGACGTAGGTAAATAAGCACTATATTGATTTTTTTTAGAATGTCAATAATTTCTCCACTAACAAGTTTAGTTGTCAGTTGTTCTTGTTAGGTACCAATGTAGGTACCTACTCTTTATGAATGAAGTAGTGCTCTGTGGAATGAAGTTAATTTCATTTCAATGAACTTGCGATGTTATCAGTGTGACCATCTCAAAAGTGGAGAATCTGGACCAAAAATCTGCCAAACACTGGACCAAAAATCTATTAATGTTCAAACTTAGCAGAGTTGAGTTACAATAGACTTTTAGAGCGTAATAAAATACTTTAATAAAATTTACTGTTGACTTTTCTTTTTCACCAAGCAACAACTGACAACAATCACCTTTTTTTTTTCGAACGACAAACCGAGTCTATCTTCAGGACATTTAGGCTTCCTTCTGAAACCATTTCTCTGACGAAGAAGTGCCGAACACGTATATGCTTCGTCCGTTTATGAAACTCTGGGTTGTGAGCTAATCTGACAGCTGCCTCGTTGTCCACATGCAGAGTCGGTATGCTTTGGAGTTGCGATAGGAAACTGAATATTGTTTGAAGCCAAATCAATTCCTTTGCTGCCTCGCTTGCTGCAACTATTTCGGCCTTGGTTGTCGAGATCGCCACTGAAGCTTGTCTCTGACTTAGCCAGGATACTATTCCACCAGCATAGCGACATGCGACACCTATAGTGGATCTGCCTGTTGAAGGATCTCCAGCGTGGTCGGCATCACTGTATCCTTCAATCAAATTTGAATCTTTTCCTTTAAGGTACTTTATGCCTAAATTCATAGTACCTTTCAGATACCGGAAAATTCTCCGCCAATCTTCGTGAGACGGGTTTGCTAATTTTCTGGATACCACACCTACAGCATATGCAATATCAGGGCGAGTTCCTGTCATAAGGTACATTAAAGCACCCACTGCTTCTCTGTAAGGGAAATTCCCAACTTTCCCTGAGTCAGAACCTTCTTCGCTTACTGATTTTTCCATAGGCGTAGAAACCGGATTGCATTCTAACATGTTGAATCTTTCGAGGATTTTCTTTAAATAGGCCTCCTGATTAATGAAAATTCCATCTTCCTCTTGTCTTATCTCTATTCCCAAGTAATACGTAGCCGTTTTAATGGTAATTTTCAATTTTGATCCAAGGTCTTCGAGGAAACTGTGTGCCAGCTTTTCACTTGAAGCTGCTACTAGTCCGTCGTCGACGTATAAGGCTATCAAAATCTTTTCGTGTCCTACGTGCCTTGCGAAGAGGCAATTGTCAGCCTCGCACTGCTTGAAATTTAGATCCAGGAGAATTTTCTCAAAGCATGTATTCCAGCACCGTGGCGCCTGCTTTAATCCGTAAAGGCTTCGGTTGAGTCTCCAAACTCTAGCTGTCCCGTCATCAAGCCCTTCTGGCTGCTGCATGAATAACTCTTCCTCCAGTTTTCCGTTGAGGAAGGCCGTTGTCACGTCAAATTGTAACAGATGCATGTTCTCCTTTGCGCATACACTAAGTAGGCATCTAACTGTGGCCATTCTGGCGACTGGGCTAAAGGTTTGATCGTAATCAATGCCTTTCCGTTGTATAAATCCTTTCACGGCTAGGCGCGCTTTGTACTTATCAATGGATCCGTCGGGATTTCGCTTGATCCGGAAAATCCACTTGTACGGTAATGCCTTTCGGTTGGATGGTAAGTCGCACAATGTCCATACGTTATTCTCTTTTAGTGAGTTTATCTCATTCTTCATGGCTTGAAGCCATTTTTCACTGTCTTCTCTCTCCATAGCTTCTTTGTAGCTGCTTGGGAAGTTATCTGCTGATACGTAGCAGATGAAATCGTCGTATCTCTGAGGGCGTCTTAAAGTATCTCAATCTCTCAAGTTGTACCTTGGTTCTTCTACAACGATGGGTTCTCCCTCTGCATCATAAAAGTCGAAAGGTTCGTCTTCATCCTGATCTCTCACTGAATTGTTGAGATGTTCATCTTGATCGTGATCTCTCCCTGAATACTCTCCCTCTAGAGCACGGTCAATATCAGGCCGAGGATCTCTCTGAGGCTGAGAAACCTGTGTCCCAATTTGGTTTTCAATTTCCTCATTGCTATTTGAGTTGTCTCCCTCTGATTCTGCAGGGGCTTGACTATGCTCATTTGTCCCTACTGAGATTTTAAATTCAACTTCACTCGCGAAGGTGATATCTCTGGACCGGATTGTCTTCGTTTTATTCCATATGCGATAGCCATCGTTGTTCTCATAGCCTATGAGTATTCCCTTAATTGCTTTCTTGCTCAGCTTTTTTCTGCATTGTTTTGGCACGTGAGCATAGCATTGGCTTCCAATCACACGTAGGTGTGTAATCTTTGGCTTTTTGCCGAACTATAACTCGTAGGGAACTTTAGCTTTTTCTCTGGTAGGTCCTGTTCTGTTCAGAACGTATGCTGCTGTATTTATCAATTCAGCCCAGAGTTTCTGTGGCAGTTCTCCTCTGGCGTGTAACCAAGTCCTCGCGGCTTCAACTAGCGTCCTATTCTGTCTCTCGCTACATCCATTTTGCTCTGGAGTGTAAGGCATTGTAAGTCGCTGTTGGATTCCATTATCATTTAGTATCTTTCTTACTTCTTCGTTATCAAACTCTCCTCCGTTGTCGCTTAAGATACATTTAACAGCGTGACCGACAGTCTTTATTTCGTTAAGCATCAATTTCAGTTTATCTTTGACTTCAGATTTTTGACGCATGAAGTAAACTAGGCGGTACGAAGAGTAATCATCTTTGAAAAGCACGAAATAGCGATAATTCATTTCACTGGGATGTTCGAATGGTCCGCAGACGTCTGAATTCGCCAGAGTTCGCCAGGGGTGCTTGCTCTCTCTCTTTTCCCAAACGGCATTCTGTGAGCTTTCCCAAATATGCATGCCTCGCATTTATCTTTGTCCTCAGGCAAGTCGATGCCAAGTTCTCTCTTGACAAGGACTTTTACATGACGCTTATCCTGATGGGCGAACCGTTCGTGGTACACTTGCAGCATATTGGTGCTCGTAATTGCGTTCACTTCGATTGGGTTAGATTCTCTTGAAGGAGCGTTTGTCTTGAACTGTAGTCTGTACAGTCCTCCCTTGGATTCTCTCGTCCCTACAATCTTTGTTTCTCCATCAATATCTAACTGACAACGTTCTGCGGTAGAAGAGAACAAGCTGTTCCGCAAGTTGTCTTGTGCTGCCAGAGTCGAGAAAAGATTTTTCGTCACCGATGGTACAAGCCAGACATCTTTCAGAAGTATGGTTTCTTTCTCCTACACTCGATTCTACCAGGACAATGCCTTTCCCTAGAGCAGGGATTATCGTCCCATCTGCCGTCTTCACAGATTGGTTATCAGAATCGAAGAGTTGAAATTCTTGAAACACATCTCTCCTGGTGGTAATATGCATCGTAGCTCCGTTATCAACAAACCAATTTTCTCTATCTTGATCTACTGCCTTGGAACATGCATTAGCTACCATCATTGTTAGGCTTTGTACTTGCAGTGATGAATGTGTTTGTGCTGAACTGCTTGGTTTTGGAGGACGACCATCCTTAATCCACTTCTTACAGTTCCTTACTCTATGCCCTATCTGTGAGCAATAGTTGCACTTCATGTTCCCATCTTTCTTTGGTTTCGACTTTTGGACTTCTTGGATTACTAGAGTCTCTTGACTAGTAGTCCCTTCTTTGTTCTCGAGAGCCTTTTCGTAAGAACACAGTTGAGTTGTGAGGTTGTCAACAGTTCTATCGGTCTTGTTCAAAAGTAACCAGGTAGATTTGAATGCAAAGAATCTTTCATCGAGAGTTTCTAAGATTTTGCAAATCAGGAACAGATCAGGGAGTTTACTGTGCGCATCTGACTTCTGAATTTCAACGTTCAAATTGTTCCAGACGTTCTTTAATTTTGACATGTGGGATGAAACGTCATCTGACAGATTTCGTTTAAATGTAAAGAAATCCATGCACAAGCTGTATGCCCTATCCTCTGATTGATCATCAAATAATCGATGTAACTCACGCCAGACTTCATACGCATTGTGAAATCTCATTACTTTCACTAACGTCTCTTCAGTCATATTTGTCGTCAGAATGAGCAGTGCGCTGCAGTCCGCCTGCTTGTATCTGGCTAAGGCCTGATTGTAAGTCGCGTTAGCTGCGTCACCTGCACCTTCTTGAAGGGGTTCTGGTCTTTTCAAACTGCCTTCACTATCTCTACAGCATCTGTCGTCCCCCGTAGCATTATAGAGATTTTGTACTTCCAGGTTGTCCAGTTAGATTTTCCCTCAAGATTTCCGATCGAAATTTTTGTTGAAAATTTTTCCATGCTGGGCCCATCACCTATTAATGTTCAAACTTAGCAGAGTTGAGTTACAATAAACTTTTAGAGCGTAATAAAATACTTTAATAAAATTTACTGTTGACTTTTCTTTTTCACCAAGCAACAACTGACAACAATCACCTTTTTTTTTTTCGAACGACAAAATGAGTTCGCAAACTCTGTACTGCAAACTCAATAAAATCTGCCAAACATGATGCCAAAAAATGCCAAAAATATGCTTTCATCTTCAAGGAAACGAAAAAAATCAAATACATTATGTAAATTCTTTAATCATCATTCTTAAATCAAAAAATTTACAACAAATACCTAAAGTTATCACTGAATAATTGAAATAACTTAGTGGAACTGAAAACTACAGCATCTGCTTGAAAAGTAATACCTAACCTAATCCAATCAGTAGTACCTTAGTCCAGTAACTTTGTACATTATAGTATGCGTCAAATCTGGTAGTTATGATTTTTTGCAGACTTGTTTATGATGTTGGCCCAATGAAAAATCCAAGTTTGTGACCTCGAGCGCCGAACGCAACTTTGTCAAAAATCGTAAAAACTGCGAAATAATCGTGTTTTTTTTTAATTTTGGCGATTATAACCCTAAAGGACTAGTTTTTGAAAAAACTTTCTTAAGTCGTTTTTAAAGTAGACTAAATTTGCTACAATATGATACTAGAACTACCTCTGTAGACCCAATAGTTTCTGAGATTAAGCCTTCCAAAGTTTATAATTTTTTTTCGAATTTCGCAATTTTTTGCGATTCTGTCGTTTTAAATGAATTTTGACCCTGATTATACTATCGAAGCCCTGTACTTTTATGATCAGATGTTAAAAAAGAAAATGAGAAGTGTGAACGATGATGTTTAAGCTAAGCTACGAATAATGAAGTAAAAAAGATAGGTACTACAAAAGTTAATAAATTTATTTGTTAGGAAATTGAGTCATATTGAAAATCAAAAAATTAAATTAATTTAGCCCTCTTGGAAGGTCCCGGTTGAGGTTCGTCCGTATCTGGATCGACGTATTGGGATGGCATATCCCCATCAGGGGATGGTGATGAATTGTCGACGTCTTGTGCCCACAAGTCATCCTCCATTTCGACATCGGACAGATCGTCGCCTTCTGGGATATCTACTACTGCAACATCAGGTATATTGTCACAAGAGGCCCCGCTGCAGTGCCTGCAGACTAATGAGCATTTTAATCCTGCCTTCCTGCAGCTGCACGCGTTCCCACAACCCTTCGTGCAGCCGCAAGAAATCATCCGCAAGAGGTGTTGTGGGGCTGCATCTCTGGTCATCATTTTTGGGTTGAGGCCTTGTGACGTAGATATCCACCCCCAGGAGAGAGGGTTCAGTGTGACTCCCAACTACGCCTGTACCTGTAAAAAGATTGTACATAAGAATAGAAAATGATGAATGATATGTAATGTGTATTACTGATGCAAGGACAAATTTTTACCTGATGGTATGTCCGCAAGGAGTGAAATCAAGCAGAGTCTCGTGTAGGAGGTAGCCCGGCTAGATTGAAGCTGATTTTCGTCGCAGCCCTGGCGAATAGTTGGTACCGCAGCTCGTCAAGGTTATAGGTGTTGTGGTTGCCTCCGTATAGAGCAATTATGACTCGCTCTCCTGCTGCTGCTATCTCGTCAGGTGTAGAGTTGGTGTCGAGAAAAATCGCAGCTTGCTTTTCAACGTCCGGATTTTTTTCGACTATGGACATCATTTGCTTCTTCCCTAAGCCAAAGAAGCAGGATGTCGAGTCACAACCACTAAAGGCATGGATGAAGAGGAAAAGCTCTGGTTTCAAAGAAGATTTTGAAGAAGCGATGCTGGAATACATGACATCTGATGCTTTGCCTCTTCCACATTTATTGTAAAATAATTCACGTTGGTTTGAGATCGCAGTAAGGATGATCAGCAAGTCAATGTCCTCACCAACGAGTACCACTCTATCATAGGTAGAGGCAGTAGTTACAGCTGTAGTGATGATGAGCCTATCAGCATCTTCCTCTGCTTGGAGTACTTGAAATTTAAAAACTTTGAAAGGCTTAATATCGAAAACTATTGGGTCTACAGAGACAATTCTAGTATCATATTGTAGCAAATTTAGTCTTCTTTAAAAACATCCTAAAAAAGTTTTCCAAAAACTAATTCTTTAGGGTTATAATCGCCAAAATTTGAAAAAGAACCGATTATTTCGCAGTTTTTACGATTTTTGACAAAGTTGCGTTCGGCGCTCGAGGTCACAAACTTGGATTATTCATTAGGCCAACATCATAAACAAGTCTGCAAAAAATCATAACTACCGGATTTGACGCATACTACTCCATACTTTCAGGCGACAAAGTTACTGGACTACCTATCACAATCACAAATTTTCACAGACAGACCGGGAAAAAACTATTTACAATCTGAACTTTACTTCTGTTTACTTCTGGTTACTCAACCATGTATAGCCTGCCAGCTGCGCAAGGTGTTCACAGGTCGAACGTTGAATGTGAATGTGGCCAGATTTATTAATGTTCAAACTTAGCAGAGTTGAGTTACAATAGACTTTTAGAGCGTAATAAAATACTTTAATAAAATTTACTGTTGACTTTTCTTTTTCACCAAGCAATAACTGACAACTTTTTTTTCGAACGACAAAATGAGTTCGCAAACACTGTACTGCAAACTTAATACTTTCCCTCGTTTAAAAAAATATCAGCAGTGCATTAGTCCCAACTTGGCGCACACTTGGGTGAGCCTTGGCCTTGGGACTGGCTTCGTCATTATCAATTACCAGGAGACGGGCAGCAGCGTTTTCCTGAGATTCCAACCGCATACTGCGATTGCCAACCCGCCTGCCAAGCGCGGCGATTATGGCAAAACCTCTCATGATTATGAAAACCACGAAAGAGGCCTATGTCCTGCAGTTGGCGTCAAATGGCTGATGACGTCGTGTAGAGTCAATCCCACATGTAAATTCCCATTGATAACGGAATAGAGCGGAACCCTCAACAAAAGTCCCACTCGCACTTGATCAGTATTATTTGAAAGCAGGTATGAGAGAAGGCCTGTACCCTACAGTGGGACGTATATAGGCTGCTTATGCTATGTCAATTAATAGCCTATCTACGTGTCATGTGAGGCATCATCAGAGTATCTGAGAGGAGATGAGGAATACATCTGTATTGATAATTACAATACAATAAGTACACTGTATCTACATTGGCCTAAAAATTTCCATTTTCATTTTCCGTATACATAGATTTTTATAATATCTTTGTAATCATGTCTTTAGTTGGTTTAAAGGATATACAGTCTCCGTGTTCCTTTATAACCTCTTTTGTGGTAATGATAGCCGACACCATATATTGTTTGTTATGAACCTGTTCCTTATATTGATTTTATTCAGATTTAACTGGGAGACTATTCTCTCACACGAAGCGTTTGACAGCGGAAAACTTAAAAGAGATCTATTACCGTTCATAATCATATGACTTAACTGTATAAAAACTGAATAACCGGGAATCCCCGTATAATCTGAGAGTTAATCAGAGGTTGCCAGTTCGGTAAAATAATTTTGTACCAAATATACTTGGAAAATCAAAAATAATAATTATTTTAAGTTGATTCAAGATGACTTTAAAGGGAAGAGCGGGTGATCGTGCTCTTCCACTATAAAAGGAAATTTCCCGCCAGGCTGATCGTATGCCTGTTGTCGGCCGGTCCGACTGATACTCGTCGGACATTATATTTGTCATGTCAGTATGTCATGTTGAAACATTTTGCTTGCGCGATGCAGGAATATTGGAGTTTAAAGTGCGTGCGCAGAGTTGACATGTGCTCGCCACATCACTCCCCTTCAAGACCGTAGCTACGCATAGCTAGGTCTGATAGGAATCGAAGTCTGTGCTCTAAAGCCTGCAAGTGCCATAAGTCGCTGAATCAATGAGTCGACTAGCGGTTGCGGGTGTTCGGCGGCTAACAGTCACTTCACCGGCGACAGTACCATGGGGACCGCGCATGTGGTAGGAACCGGTGAAGGCTGCTGTACCACTGGAAACGTGCGCTGTTGCTGTGTGGCTGCCGTGCCGAGGGGTTGGGGGAGATCACCATCAGTACCAGTAGTCGGTGCGTTGACTGTAGTGGAACTGATGAGGTGAGAGGGAAGAGAATGCTGGCCTTGCTTTGATGATTTTATGTGGAGTTCTGTGAGGCAGGTTGACATTGTTCTGTCGTGGGTCACCACTATGGAGCGTAGAGCCACCAATGTAGAACGGGTGATCGTGCTCTTCCACTATAAAGGGAAATTTCCCGCCAGGCTGATCATATGCCTGGGGACGGCCGGTCCGACGGATATTCGTCGGACGTTATATTTATGGTATGTCATGTGAAACATTTTGCTTGCGCGATGCAGGAATGTTGGAGTTTATAATGCTCGCGCAGAGTTGACATGTGCTCGCCACAACTTCATTGAACATTAAAACTAATACAAGTCCACTTGAAACCTTTCAAAATCTGCCAGCATTAGCAAGGTATTTCAACATAATCTACCACAGCTAAAATTTTGGAGCCAAATCTGCCAAAATGGAAGAAATCTGCCACAAATGGTCACACTGGATGCTATTGCATTGTTCTGTGGTATAGGACACAGATTAAAAATAAAAAAAGACAAGGTATTTTTTAAAGAAAAAGTGGCAGAATCCTTAGAAGCTATCACTCAAAAAAAAAAAAAAAGTATAAGAAATGTTACCTAGCCAAAATGAATGAATGATAGAAAAGTGTTTGACTACTGCAACTACTTGGCAACACCAATGGAAAATCTGAAAAAAAGTCATGACCGTGAAGACCGTTGTATGTTGACTGCTTTTGTGACTGTAATTTTTATTTTGATTATTTGCGCTAAATTACGTGTGTCTTTTGAATGTCCAGTTGTTATAATGTTTGTAAAATTATTGCAGTTATTGTAAAAAGTCCCGGGTATTGTAGCTAAGAAACATTATACTGCCAACGCCATGTTTTTTGACGACGAAGATGAAAGAATTTTTAATCCCGATTTATTTCACGTCGTGCACCGAGAATTTTGTAAGTTATTCTGTTCGTTTTTTTTTTGGATCATTATTATCCATTTGCGATAAATTTGGACTTTGTTACGTATATGTGAATTACTTGAACTCCTATTGAACTGCAGAATAGAGGTAGGTACCTTCATTCTCTGTGTTTTCAGATACTATCGACTCGGACCTAGAAGTGTCCAGGTACGGCCTGCGAAGCGTACCCACGCATACTGAAGATGGTATACCTATCAGAAAACTTTACGTGTCTCACCTTCCACCAAAGGTAAACAGTGCTCAACCATAGTATATGAAACTTATTTTGAAAAAGATTCTTTCAAAATTTACTTTGTTCTAGACAACACGTACTGAACTATTCGGAGTATTTGCTCAATATGGATTTATTAAGAGCTGTTGGTTACGGATGGGGGAGAAAGGCCCAAACAAGGCACCATCGCCAACATATGCCTTTGTAACCTTCAGTAACCCTGCCGATGCACATAAGTAAGTCACTTGCATGATTATTTCTGTCCTGTTGATGGTATTGTCTATTAAGGGCTTACATGCATGCACATATTGCATTATGGTGGGCTTTACAACATAAGGGTCGGCTAATGTAGTGTATGTGGGTAGATATCTGAAGAGTATGAGGGTATGTACCATACACTATCTTGTGCGTACACCGGCAGGCTGTCAGCTAGCAGGCTGCCAGTGTCAGTTGGTCATTGGACCGAAACCTGACAGTTGTGTCACGAGAGTGTGTGAGTGAGCTAGTGAGTGTTATACTGACGTGATGAAGTGAACAACGAATACTACAGCTAGCTTCCGACAGTACCACCCTTTCTTGGAACTTAAAGAGGAGTTTACATCCTTATCTTGTAATAGAATCTGAATAGAAACAAATTTTGATTTGTTATGCTATTAACCTATTAATGGGTAAAACTGTTAACTTGTTAATGTTATTAACAACAAGCCTCTGACAACTTTACACTGCACTTGACTGCCTCTATACTCTCATATCACATCTAAAATATAATTTTCACAATTTCTCTAAATTTCAGAGCCCTGCAAGCCCCACAACATGAGAAGACACTTAGGGGTCGATCACTGTGGATATCTCCTGCTGATAGTTGGCACCAGCCGGCAGAAGATGCTGATGGTAGAGTACGCTGGAAGCCTCGTGGCCAGCAAAAAGAAGAACAGGTGGACGAGGCTTCGCGCTCTGATAGATCTGATAGCAAAGAAGAGCCTGATTGTAAGTGTACATGGTTGTTAAGTCAAATTTGTATATCTAAATCATAAACTTAAAAATCCTATGCAGTTTGACAAATTCTTTAGGGTTTTTACTCAGATTGCAAATGGGGCCATATTACTATGCCTATATCTGTATGTCTGACCTACAAAGGGCTTTGCCTTTTGAACCACAACAGGTACATGGTTACATTAGGTATTGAAGTTTTTACATATTGTGGTATAATGGCGAATTACCTGCAAACAAAAAAAAGTGGTTTTCTAACTCTTTTTTTTAAATATTGATAAATGGTAATGCATACAAGTGTCAAACATAGTGTGAATATACTGCAGTCCCTAATAGTATAACAAATATAATATAAACCGGCCAAGTGTAAGTTGGAGTACTCCATAGGATTCTCAACAATATATTTATGGTGGTATGAAACCCTTTATGCACGAGTCCAACTCGCACGTGGCTGGTTTTATTTTCAAATGTTAACCTAGGTTCTGTTGTTTCAAAGTTAATGTTTTAGTAACTGAAGTTTATTAATTTATGTATGGTTCCAGCAGCAAGTGCTCTCGCTGAATTGTCACTGGAAGGTGGTCAAGCCACAACGTCCGAAGAAACTACTTCCACTGTTAGTATGAACAGGGACTTTAATTCATAACATTCTCAGCCAGAAACTTAATTCTTAATGGACATCCAATTTTGTGAGCAATGGGGAACTTGCGTCTAACTTAGATTGGAGTGTCATTGCAAAATAAAACCAATAAATTAGTTTTTTCGGAGTTTTCGGGTTCACAAGAATAGCGAAAAATAAAGTTACTCTAATAATAAAAAAATATTACATTTTGTTTTTTCATTGAATTCTAACGTTTCGTTATAAGGGTACTATGGATGCATAAAAAGATTATTTTACAAGATAACTCAAATATCGACGAACGCTTCATACATTATAAATAAGGCGTTACGTGCAAGTTATGATGTCATAGTTTGAGCTCGATTTGTATGGCGTGTTTTTGTACCACGTGACTCGATATAGTCTTTTCGAGAGGTTATATTATGAAAAATAATAGTTGTAGAGAAAAAAAATTATCAGGTTTATTTATCTTTTAAAATGGGATCTCCTATTATATTTTTTAGTGTAAATTCTCCATCGTTTTATTGATTGCCTCCTTGGAATAGCCGTTAAGGCGCTTAACTACCAAGACAGGTCGTGGGTTCGATTCCCACTGGGGGTCGCCATACATTTGTACAAATGGCCTCGGTCTGGGTGTATTTCCGTGTTTGTGATATCCTTGCCTGATTACTATAGCACAGGTTAAGGACCAGGTCAAGTGTTTGTGTTGTGTGGAAGTTATTATTTATTTATTTTACAAATTTCCTCCCCCTTCTTGATAAGGTTTGGTAAGATGTGCAGGGACCCCCGTCCTACATGTGAGATTACTTGAATTAAATTGGGCAATTATGTCATGAAAATAATTCAGAATGTTGTAGAAGAACAGAGAATTTACTGTATTTTCTATATATCATTGACCCTGACCTTCTATCCAATAGAACATATTTTTCTTGGTTTTGTAAGCCCGACTTAATACTGTTCCAGAGCCAAGAAGAGAGTTTAGAAGCGGAGGGTGTGTACAGCATAATGAATGTGTTGAACATGGACTGCTTAGCTCATATCCTGAGCTATGTACCAATCAGAGATTTGATACGGTCTGAAAGAGTCAGTAAAGGATGGCAAATCATGATACAGGAATATCTTCAAGGTATAAGCATACATTTGATTTCTAAGTCCAGCATGAAAACCCAATTAAATAGACACCCATGCAAACAACCTATAAATTAAATGTAAATGTAATAAAATTTTAAATTACGTTAGTGTATCTGAATAAATGGCTTGATTGATTGAATAATTATGGCAAACAACAAATTTATTTTGACCTTATCTAAAAATAAACTGGATGATGGCTAAAAAAGATCACTGAGTTACTAGAATCTGTTTTTCTATTGGACATGAATTATTTCCGCTTTAATTCCGTGGCGTCGTTTCGAATCAAGTTGGGACTGTGTTTATTACACTGAAACTGTGACTTGTCATGGAGCATCTCAGATTAGTCTTGAAACTTGAACAATATCTGGGGTTCAGCCAGAAAAAAGAATTAAATGACTTCTTCTCCTACAACTTTTGATTTTTCCCATTTAATCTCCTAGGTACTCGCATCTTCAAAACGTCCTGGTGGCAGCATGGCACAATGACGCTTACCACGGCAGTTCTACGCCGTGTGCTGCAAAAACTGGGTCCATCACTCATTCGTTTGCACATCGACCATCACTGGTCAGCTCTGAATGACCGCACTGCACACACAGTTGGAAAATTCTGCCCTAACCTAGAAGAGCTAAAGGTGAATATTGCTTAAACGTTTCACAATGTCACGGTGTCTGTACTCAGAGTTTCTAGACCTCATTGCCTCTCGTCAAAGATGTGCTTTCCTTTGAGTTGTAACACTATCAACATTTATGTCAATCAACATTGGTATATGAGTTTTTCATTATCATTTATATTTATTTACGTTAAGGTACTACATAGTAAGTCAATTACAAGTTTTCACTTCTCGTGATCAATGTTATGTATTTATTTTCAGGTTGTTGGCATGTACACAAAGAACTGGAACCCTCTGATTTATGGCTGCAAGCAACTGAAAAGCTTATCATTTATTTCCTGTAATAAGGTTAGAATTTTTTAGGGTTCCCTAGTCGACAAGGAACCTTTATAGTTTCGTCATGTCCGTCCGTCTGTCTGTCCGTGGCCTAGCTCAGAGACCATTAGTACGAGAAAGTTGAAATTTGGCATAAACATACATATTAATCACGCCGACAAAAGGTTAGAATAACATGTCAGAAAAAAAAATTCTTTGCATACTCCCCCTTAAATTAGGGATGCAATTTTTATTTTCTCGCTTATACCATAGTGTGGGGTATCGTTAGATTGGTCGTTTAAAAATATTGTGGTTGTAGGAAGATCATTGTTTTATAAAAATATAGATAAACCCCCTCTTTCTACGGAACCCTGCACTGTGCGTGGCCCTTGGCGCATGATACGCACTTGGCCGGTTTTTGAACATTTTTAACACTATATTCCAAGTGGTTCCTTTATTTACTAATATCGTCGTGTTGCCTCCACAGCTCACAGACTCCAGCCTTGTCCACTTAGTAAAGAATGACTCATGCATAGAGAGCCTTACAGTTGCGAATAACACCCACGTCACGGGCCTCTTTCTCACGGGGACGTACCCCTCGAAACTGACCTCCCTAGGATTCTTTAACTGCTACAGTCTCCAAGGCACTGTCCTATCTGCGGCTATAGAGACACTACCGATCCTTACAACGCTCAAGCTTGATGCCGGTCCAATGAGCTTATGGAAGATTATCCCGATTATCCTAAGGAAGGTACCCCAGCTAGAGGAACTATCTCTCAGCGAGTATTCGTCAGTGGAATACTGCCCGTCGCCTCAAGGCACGCACGAGCTGAGCGAATCGCTGGCGACCCTTAAGGAACTCAAGGCACTGAACCTGAGCAGAAACATATACATTTCCAATGCGGTCTTGAAACAGATAGCTCAGTCGTGTCCGAAACTGCAAAGATTGAACGTGTCCTGTTGTAATTCAAGAAGGAACTTCCCGCATTTAGGTAAGTACTTCACCCCATAGAATAAAAATTCGTATCGAGCTCAAACGTTCCACATATCACGGTCTAACCCTACTAAGGTCTCTGTTGAGGACGTATCGATTCAACATTAACCCCCGGTTTCACGTAAACTAACGAGATATTATTCTACTGTTAACAGCTGTCAGTGGTTTTTTTAATGCGCTTTGGTCAATTGACAGCTGTTAGCAGTAGATTAACAGCGTGTTAGCCTTTCGGCCGTTTTTGCAACCAAAGTGTACGAGAAACTGGGGGTAAGTCTTATTTATAAAAAAAACACGATTCCTTAAAACACTCCTCAATGCAGTTACTGTTAGGTAGTCTGTGGTAAACGGAAAGACTTGACCACGACTTTGCCTTTACTTTTTAGGGTTCCTTACGAAAGGATAAGAGACTCCTAAGACCTCTAAGGGACCCTATTAGTAAGATTCCACTGTTCGTCCGTCCGTCTGTCTGTCCGCGGCCTAGCTCAGAGACCATTAGTACCTACGAGAAAGTAATCACGCCGACAAAACGGTAGAATAAAATCTTAAAAAAAATGGTTTTTAGGGTAACCCCCCCCCCCCGGTTTTTAGGGTGACCCCCCCCCCCGACACTTAAGTTGGATGCAATTATTTTTTCTCGCCCCCACCATAGTGTGGGGTGTCTTTGTATTGGTCGTTTAAAAATATTGTGGGTGTAAGAATATATTTTTTTTTCTGTAGGGTTCCGTTTTCGAAATATTAAGCTTTAAAGCGCAAATTGTTGTCAGAGTAGGGCGTCCCCCCGTCCCCCTGTCCCCCTCTCCTGGCTAAACTGTTGATTGTAGAAACGTGAAAAAAAATCAGACTAGTGGGACATATTATAATGAACTTGAAAGGAAAACTAAGTACCACTACCACCACCAAGTACTAACCACGGCTAAGTAGGCTTTAAAAGTTAACGAGTAATAGGCGAAACTTATAACCTCGTACAAAATCCATTGAAAATTATAATACCGGATAAACCAAGTAAGTTTATCCGGTATTAAGTTAATAATACATTAATGAAGTTGTTAGTTCTGTAAAAACCCCTTTTCCTACTGAACCCTACACTGCGCGTGGCCCAACACGCACTTGGTCGGTTTTTAAGACATAAAAACACAATTCCCCAAGACACTCCTCCAATACTGTTTAAGTAGACTGGACAGACTACCACAGACTATATGAGAACTACATTTGAGTTAACACCGTAACAAAATCATCGAGAATACATCTTCACTCTACGCCTTTTTTCTTACTTCTCCAGGTGTAGGCGACGAAGGTATAATGGCAATCTGCCGCAGCTGCTCAGAGCTGCGGTTTCTGGACGTCTCGTATTTAGCTGGTCTGACGGACGCTGGAGTAGCGTCCATTGCCGCTTGCCCCCGTATGCAGTCAATCACGGCGCGCGGGAGCAACTCATTGACCTCTGTACCTTTCCTGAAGTGCCTGCAGGCTTGCCACCTATTGGAGGTAAGCATGGCTCGTCCTAGCCAATTAGAAGAGTCCGAGAACAAAGTGGCGGTTCTATTAGCCAATACTTTTCGAAAAGAACTTTTGCCTTTACGCTGCTGCTGTTTACGCGTGCAGCGCTTAGCAGCAGACGTGTTATCGGTTGCGCTCTGCAAATATATAAATCTACGTACCTACTAATATCAACTCAGTTACTGCAGCAATTGTGATCATTTTACAAGATCAAGTGAACAAGGATAAATTCTCGCATCGGCAAACCAACAGGCGCGAGACCGCCCTTCACCCCCTCGGGTATCTCGAATGCTCACGAGCCATCCCGAGGCACCGTTGACGACGCCACGAACGATTGAGCCGGTATGTCCTATTCACCTAAATCCACTACGGTCGCAAACGAAGCGAGACCGCAGCAGGGCCCAAGCGGTTCTAAGTCTAAAGAGAATGAATTACTAAGTAGAAAGAGGGAGAGGGAGTGTTGTGACATCTCAGAAAGGCTAGCCAAAATCGAGGAGACGATGATGAGTAATTTCAATAAATTATTTGAAACTCAAGGGCACAAAATCACAAGGTTAATGGAAGGTTTAAGCCTAAAAATCGACAAGTTGCAGGATTCCCAGAATCTAATTACTATCGAACAAAAGAAAATCCGAGATGAGCTCTCTATGCTTAAAAAACAAAGCCAGGCCACAGACGAAAAACTAAAAAATATGGAAGCTGACATAGAAACCATAAAAACAGATTATTCGCAACCAGAAACAACTACATCACTAGCATTAGCTGAATCTGAAAAAATTATGAATGAATTACAAGATCGAGCTCAAAGGGAAAAGAACTTAATTATCATTGGAATTGAAGAACCAGCACAAGAGAATCCAATTGAACGGAATACTCACGATCGCAAGGAGGTTCTAGCCGTTATGAAATCAGTATATCCGGAATGTCCGGATCCAGTAAAAATGGTGCGCCTTGGTAGATATAATCCTGAGACCAAAAGATCTATAAAAGTCATATTTGAGTCAAGCGCCACAGCAAAACGCATACTAAAAAACAAGCATAACGCAGAAGAAAAAATTAGAATCTACTCAGATCAGACACCCATGCAGAAGAACTTCCTCAAATCACTGAAAGAGGAACTTAAATCAAGAGTACAAAATGGAGAACAGAACCTCACAATAAAATACATTAAAGGATCACCAAAAATAATACATAACCAATCAAAAAACTAAACAGAGTGATAAAAGCCGAAGAAAACAGCTCAAAAGAACATAACATAATCCACCACATCGCAGATACATACGAGAAATTAATAATACATGATGGATCTTTGAAGTTTTTCTATGCCAATACCCGAAGTATTCTGAAGAAAGGAAAGTTTGATGAACTTAAAGGTGTAATAAAAGCAATGAAGGCAACCATCCATTTAATACTACTAACAGAAACATGGATTCAATCACAAAACGATGCCGAAATGTTAAAAATGGATAACTACACCCACTACTATAATTATAGGACTGACACTATAGGCGGAGGAGTTTCAATTTATGCACACAATAGCCTTCAACACTCACAGGTCGAGGAGAGCTATACCGCAGGAACCAACTATCTCTGGATTCATCTGAAAAAACTCTCTCTAGATGTCGGAGTAGTCTACAAACCAGGCGAAACTAAAACTAAATGGAACGCAAATTTTGCAGACTTTGTGGAGAATTATGAACCACAACTACTGAAAAGGAAACGAGCAATTGTTTTTGGAGATTTTAATCAAGACCTTCTAAATCCTAACAGAGACACAAATTACTATAAAGAGATTATAAGCGAAGCAGGTTATACTATACTGAACAAAATTGATGAAAATTATGGTACTCGTGTAACTGCAAACAGCAGAACAATACTAGATCACGTATCCACAAATCTGACAGATAATGTGTTCAATCTAACAATAATAGACTCAGCCATGTCCGATCATAACCAAATATATGTTGAAATTAAAACACCCCAGCCCACACCAAAAGAAAAGGTTCAATATAAAGCTGTGGACTACAAAAAGCTATACGAATCATTCGAAAGCATAAAATCTGCTAACGACAGTACATATGAAGAATTGGAAGAACATATAAGAGACACCATAAACAAAAGTACAGTGACTAAAACTAAAATACAGAATGCAAAGCGAGAAGACTGGATAAACAAAGCTATAGTTACAGAAATAAACGAAAGGAATATATTGTGGCGTAAAACGAAAGAATTTCCTGACTGCCAACCATTAAAACATAAATTTATTAAGAAAAGAAATAGTCTATTTACTCTAATAAGAAAAACTAAACATAATTACTATATTAAAGCTTTTGATCAATGTATAAAAAAACCGAAGAAGATGTGGAGTTTAATAAATAGTTTGGCAAGGAATACAATAGGACAAAGTTGTGCACCCTCAAAACTAGAAGTCTCATCTGGGATAATAACAGAGAAAAAAGATATTTGTGAAACTTTCAACACTTTCTTCTCTACTATAGGCACTGTATTGGCACAAAAAATTCCACAAAAATATCACACATGCAGCATAAGTTCTATTTCACACACTAATACACATACTCTTTCCGACCTCACTCCATGCACTAAAGAGGAAGTTAACAAAATAATAGATAACTTAGATCCTAACACAAGTACGGAAATCGATGGTATAAGTACAAAAAGTATTAAATGTATAAAACCACTTATTACAGAGGGTCTCACAAAATGTTTCAATAAGTGCTTAACGGATGGCACGTTCCCAAACAGCATGAAACTCGCGAAAGTAATTCCAATCTACAAATCTGGCAATAAAGCTACACCAGGTAACTATAGACCGGTGTCAGTTCTGCCTGTAACATCCAAAATATTAGAAAAAATTATTTACAGTCGCCTTGAATCACACCTCTCACAGATTAACTTTCTCTCAGACAAACAGTATGGATTTAGGCCACGCTCAAATACACTATCTGCCACGATCGATTTAGTTACAGACATTCAAGTTAATATAGATAGCAAAAAACTAGTTCTTGGTATCTTTATCGATCTACAAAAAGCTTTTGATACCGTGAGTCATAGAATCCTACAGGAAAAACTAAAAAACATAGGGCTAACAGGGGCTGCATCTAAAATGTTTGAGTCTTATCTAACAGACAGGTACCAAAAGGTAAAAATCGATGAAATAGAAAGTGAGCCTCACGCTATTGAGTGCGGTGTGCCGCAAGGCTCAGTCTTGGGTTCACTGCTCTTTTTGGTGTATGTCAACAATATTAGTGAGATGGGATTACACGGGAACATTGCCCTTTATGCTGACGACACTTGTCTGTTTTATTCCGGAAACACAATTAATGAAATTCTCAAATTGGCCCAAGACGATCTAGATAAACTGTCAGAATGGTTCCAGTATAACCTACTCTCTATAAACACCTCAAAAACTAGCTACATAATTTTTTCAGCTAAAAACAGGAAAACCGGTGACCATGAACCACTAACTATAAACGGCACTACGTTACAGCAATCAATACAAGAGAAATACCTGGGCCTTATACTGGACCCACAATTAACATGGCAGGAACACATAAAACGTCTAAAATCAAAAATAACATCCCTTACAGGAGCGTTACGCAGAGTTGCAGGATGCTTTCCAAGACGAGTGCGATACACTATTTATAACTCACTGATAAAACCACACTTAGAATATCTTATCGAAATCTGGGGCACGGCAGCTAAGGTACACTTACAAAAACTACAAAGAGCACAAAATAAACTTATTAAAGCTCTGTTTGGATATAACTACTTAACTCCCACTGACAAAATCTACCAGGATACCAAAATAATGCACATAAACCAAATGTACGTATTTAAAACCTGTTTGTTAATACACAAAATAATAACAAAATCGACACATTCAAACCTTTCATTTACAAAAAAGTCGCACAAATACAACACTAGAAATGCCCACAACGTGGAAACTATATCACCAAGAACCAATTATGGCAAGAGGAGCATAAAATTTGAGGGAACGCAACTATACAATAAACTACCAAAATATATCAAAGAATCAGAAAAACTCAACATCTTCAAGAAACGTTTAGCAAAATACGTCCGCGAAAATACCGCTCGAATAGTTTAGTCGATCCATTAAGATTGTAATTGTTCAACAGAATACGGCCGCGTAAATAAGTTTAGCCGATAACTTTTTAGATCACCTGCGTTTGTAGTGATTGTTTTGTATTCTACCTACACTACAAATTAATGTGTGCAACCGATATTGCACTCACCTTATTACAACATACAACTACCTACATTATACGGAACTATTGTCTACTGGAACCTTAATTTTAAATTGTTGTTATTTTATAAGCTCATGCATGTATTAACTAAATTAATTAGTCATTAATTCTCATTTCAAGTGAACATATGTATTGTTCTTATGAGAATAAACGTCTTAAACCATAAACCATACCTAATAAACTTAAAAAGCAAATTTGTACAGTCGACAGCCGGTCAACCTTTAATTTTAAGTTTTTGCTTGTAATGTCCGGCAATAGATAAGAGCACTAACAGCAGATTTTTACGTAAGACATGTGGAAGATCTGTCAGTGTGCGTATATAGATACGGGTCGTTTATAGGCATTAAAACATTAACTGAATGGCTATAGTTGAATGGCTAGAATACAAAACAACGGAATCACTATTGCAAAACTTAACCTAAGTAAAATTTTATTAAACCTAGAATCTACCTACAAAAACTTCAACATGCAATCCAGACAACTACAACAACATTCACATTTCCACTCGCCTATCCACACAAAAGAAGGTCTCAATCCTGTAGTATTATGAAAAGTTTTGTTTAAAAAAAAAATTGAAAACGTCTGCAAATTATCCGTGTTGCCTTGCCAGGAGCTGGATTTATGCGGTTGCGACTCGGTCGCCGAGGAGCTGATCGGAGCGGCGTGTCTAGAGCTCGACAAGCATCCGCGCACGCTCACGATGCGGCTGGCTGGCACCGCCGCCGCCCGTGCCGACTCGCTCGTGCTAGAGGTAGCGCGTTTATTTAATTCATTTTAAAGAATACTAACGGCACAACATAACAGAGTAACAGTAACATAGCCCCGGTTTCTTGTACACTAACGAGTTAATTTACTATTAACAGTTGTCAGTTCTCTTTAGGGTTCCGTACCCAAGGGGGTAAGGAACCCTATTATTAAGACTCCACTGTCCGTCTGGCTATCTGTCACCAAGCTGTATCTCATGAACCGTGATAGCTAGACAGTTTAAATTTTCACAGATGTATTTCTGTTGCCGCTATAACAACAAATACTAAAAACAGAATAAAATAAATATTTAAGTGGGGCTCCCATACAACAAACATTGTCTAAAGACAGTGCTCGCCATCTAGAGGCCATCTATATAACCTTCACAGCGCCGATGTCATGCCGTTAAATGTTAATGTTAAACGCTTCTTGTTGGTTGATAGATGGCGCTGTTCTCTATGCGCCTAATCTATCTTGTCTCGATCTTTTTCTAATGTTGCATAGATAATGGTACGGAACTCTTCGTACTACTGATGATGATGATGGAACTACTGCTAATACTAAAATTTTATTTCTCATTAGTACCATTAAATGGAATAGCGTAAATTATAGCTGTTGTAAAATTTTTGCCTGCATTCTTTGAAGAGAAACTCTGTCAGGTTCACATTCAAGAAAAAAGGTTCTTGGCGGCATGTCTTTCTCGATAGTGTACGAGAAACGGGTGATAGAAGTGCACTGTGAAGTTCGAAGCCGGCGACAAAGCTGTACCCACAAAGGCCTGGCAAAGGAAAGCTAATAATGTGCAAAGTTATTATTGACATAAAAAAAACACTAACAAAATTTAAAAGTAAATCCAGACTTAGTTAATCTATGTTTTTGTTAGAAAAGTATGCAATATCAATAGGTACTGAAGAAATGGTTTTCAGGTATTTTTATTTCAAGAACGCGTTGCACATGCCACAAAACGAAAAAATGCAGTAACCGTAAGTGTGCGTCTGAGAATTGGCAGCCTGCTATGCAAATGATTACTATACTCTATGCTGCGATGTCTCACTTTATCAACGACCTCATCATTTACAGTATTTGGACGGCGACAGCCCTATTTGTTGATTTAGCGTAGTATTACCACTTTAAATGTACAGGAAAACAGCGTGAAGATTCTCGAGTCTCTGAAGTGTTCATATTCGTTCATATTGCCAAGCACAATGGCTCAGCTATAGGGATAGGTAGGTAACATTAACAATAATCTTAGAGGTTATTCACAAAAGAGTACAATTGGGTATTTGACAAAATATCAAATGAGTTTGAACGGAATTTTGTACGAAAATACTAGCTTATGACGTCACATTTCAGAGCACTCTTTTTATTTTTAATTTATTTAAAATTGTAATAACTAGTAATTGACTAAAAGAGATACATTTTCCGAGATATTTTGTAATTTTTGTTTTAATCTAAGCATATAAAATAATTTATTGTTGATCGTGTCAAATACCGAATTATTTACTCTTCGGTTCGGGACGACTCGCTGAGAGCTTATCTCTCTTGGGGGATAAAAATCTCCAATTACCAACTGTTGCCTCAGGAGATCCCGACGCACCGACTGTTAGCGCTGGACCTGATCGATGACCGCTGCAACCCGCACTTGCGGCCCGACTTCATGGATCACGTCTTCGAGGACAGCTCTGAAGATTCACTAATGTACGACTCGGATGACTTCCCCAATTCAGGTATCACGTGTGCCCCTTATTTTTCTATTGGAAGTCAACAGTAATAGTCCTTAATTTCACGATGATCGCTGCAATCCTACTTCATAAAACGCGTCATCGAGGACAGCTCGGAGCACCTGAGATCCCACTTCATGGCAGAGTTTCTGATTAGGGCAAGCCGAAATAATATTGTTTGCGGTTTCAGCAGTTAATGAAGTTATCTTTTTCTACTGTTCGTTCACATGCACTTGCCTGTCGCCGATGAGCTCACCAAGGCACAGGTATGCTACTACTCGACGCCACTGTGCTTGTTTGGCCAACAGAGCTTTGAGTCAATTTTACACGAGCAATGTCTTTCGTTTTTCTATAGTATTCGTTTTACAAGGAAAGCACTCATTCGTATTCAGTTCAATTCAAAAGCACTGTCTATATTTATGTATAAAGTGTGTTTTGGCAATAAATGTTCTTCACTTTCACTTTCACTTATGTTTTTTTCCAAAGATATTGTAAATGAAATCTTGCAATAGTCCATAGAAAGCAAATAATTAATCTATTTTTTACATTAGGAAAAAAATCATTTTCAAAAAGTGTGAGAGGAAAATTATCTAAGTGGATATGGACTTCATTGCTAAGGATGCTAGCCAAAGAGCTACTAAATCATTTGAGTGCTTGTTTGGCCTATATCCTCGGTTCGAAATACAAGGTGTTAAATATAACTAGTGAACTCCGCCTCCTCTTTGTAAGTTTTATTGGTAAATTATATCAGATTAAGGTAAATTGAAAAATAAATCATCTGTAACTCGTTCTTTTATGTATTTAAAAGAGATCTCAGCTTAGACTATGTACAATTTGATACTTTTGCTAACTGCATTCAACGGTCATTATCGTCGAAAATAGTCTGTTGGCCAAGCAAGCATTGAGGCGCCGTGTTTAGACATAGTTTTACACACATACAATAGAATTTGGATACCTTCGATGGCTGTAAAAAGGGGTGGCTTCGAAAAAATAGGAATCATTCTTAGACAAAACTATCACAAAATCAACTTATTGTGAGTCCAGCCCCATAAGCCACTGTGTTATAAAGACTTATCTATTAAATTGTCTATTGTGTTGTGTGCTGAGACAGTTTAATAGATCAGTCTATAACAGTGAGTCAGTAAGATATCAAGTATATTTTTGTAGCAACGTGGCTAGCAAGATAGATAGATAAAGATCTAAGTGATACATAATAATCAGTATAGGCTGTCTAATCGCTATCGCAACACCGAGAACGTGAGACGTTAAAATATCATTTCTGAAAGAACTTTTATTCTTGATGGAGCGTTTTAATAAGGCAAGCCGGACTTTTGGGTCTATACGAAGGTACCGCCACTGCTTCATGAAGTATATTTTTTTAGAAGAATTTATTTCAGCAACAGAAACACACACATACATTAACAAGTTACAACATAAAATATTAAATCACAATACGAAAAGTAAAATAGAAAAAAAACAACATAGGTTGCTGTTACTGGAAAAGGCAGCTAGCTCAGCGTTGTGCTTAGGGTATTCACCCAAAGATTTTCAGCCAGTGCCTGTCTGTCTCACAAATATGCTAGGGTGTGGTGCAGTGCATTCCAATAATAAAACAGTTAAATAAATGAATAAATAAATAAATAAGTAAATGAATAAAATTAAATAAAATACAAATAAAGTTAACGACTTATAATTTCCTAAATATTAAATAAATAAATAAAATCCTATGGATTAGTACGAAGAAGGAGCAAATGCGCTTAGTTTCACCTTTACCCCTTCTTTGTACTGTTTACACGGATTCATATAGACTAATAATAATCTGTAAGTTAAGGTACTTCCCCATAACCCACTATGCTAACTTTCGTTAGTGCATTAATCCAACCTTCAAATTTTTTTTTACTTTGTTAACATTGGTTTTAGCTTATAATTTTTTTTTGTCTTGCAGATGATGATCTCTTCTTGGAAGATGAATTGGAGGACTACAATGAAGAAGTGTACCGAATAGGCTGGGGCATTGGCGGCCCAGACATTCTTCTATTGTAAATCACACATAATGGAACCGTGATAACAGCATCTTACTACAAAAAAATATGCTTTACATCCTATTTATTTGGTCTCACTTGACTGCTTCTCAATAAAAAAGAGCAGAGTTCGGAGTTAAATCACATAATTCATTGCATGTTGCAGAATTTTGTTTTTAGATGTTTAGTTGTGAATATATTTTTAATTAATACATTAGAGTATGGTGAGATTTTTTTTGTCCTCCATCACAACCTGATGTTAGTGACTGATTTTTTTGCATGGATAATTATCTTGCATCAATAGCAACTTGAGTTAACACAATCAAACCCACGGTGACCTCCTGTTTTCTATTGGGCCAAGGGAAGTGAGTGTTTTGTTTTAGTGGAAGTATCTAGATATTTCATCAACATGAAAATAAAACTCATTGGACTGGAAGGTCAAATTATTTGAAAGGTTTATGTTTTTTTTCATCTGTGGTTTATCTTTCTTGTCATATTAACTACTAGCTTTTGCCCGCGACTTCGTCCGCATTGGAATGAGTTATTTCCGGGATGAAACATATCCTATGTCCTTCCCCTGGACTCAAACTATATGTATACCTAATTTCATCTTAATCCGTTTAACCGTTATTGCGTGATTGAATAACAAATATCTTCAGAAACTTCACATTTATAATACTAGTAGGATTTAACCGTTTTTTTCCATAATCTGTTTTTGTACAGAAATGAAAAGTGGTTAGCCTAACCTAACTACGAGTAAAAATATTTACTTAAAAATATTCGTGCTATTTTATTAAACCTTGTGGGCCTAAACATTCGTAATTCTTTAGAATATTAATTCTGAAATTAAATCGAAACTCGCTTTAATTCCACGCGCCACAAGAGCTATGGTTAAGTCCAGCTCGAAGAAGTGAATCGCTTTTAACTTGTGACTCTTATCGCCCGTGGTAAAAGAGCGAGCGCTTGAAAGCGATTTTGTTTATTCTATAAAAAATTGCTATTGAAGATAGAAAAAAGAAAGCTGCTTAAATATTTAATTTACAGTTACTATACAAATCTTTAATTTAATTGCACGCTTTTCATACTTCAATTACCTCGGTATTTGTGCCTTTTTATTGTATGTACATCAATAAATAATAAATGTTGAACCAGTTGTGTGCTGCTCATCAACTGGTAGAATATAATTTGATAAAACTGTGATTATAAAGTTTAGAAACTCACTGTATTTGAGCTCTTCTAAATTAACCTGCAGTGCCAGCAATTTCTTTAGAAAAGAAGTTTTAATTTAGAATATTTTTTCAGAAGTTTTATTGCATTACCTATCCTAACTTTATTGTATATTTTCCTTTTTAAGATACATGGATTTTAATCAGCGTGTGATAATTTTTATTTCATTTTACTAAGGGTTATTTTAGTTCTACCACACAATTCTACATTTCAATCGGCAATTCTATTTATTTTTATAGAAAAGTTATTTAATTTAAACAAGGTAGTATTGGAAGTTGTGTTTATTTAATAACTTGCACAGTTTGTTGTAACAATAATATTTTGATATGATAATAAACCATTTTGTTTCCATATTTCCAACAATGTAGCATAATGAATTATTTAATTTGTACCGTTTGTATTGTTATCTAAAGAAATATCTCATGTGGGTTTCTGTAACATTACCCATTGGCAAGATTTGTTACTTGTTTTGTTTGCTTATCCTGTTAGCCTTTTGTACACTCCAGTGACATTTAATTCATTTAGTTAGCTATGTACTTTTTCTTTTTATCCACAAACCACATGAGTTATTTATGAAAGTTTTCAACACATTCACATGCATCAACTTTACTATGTTACAACAGTCATCAAAATCCAACTCTAGTATTATATTTCATCTCATTCAACTGTCTGCCATTAAACAAACTGTTCCTTGAAATCTTAAAAATATGGGAAACAATATTAAGTTGTTTGGTCGTCCACGGTCATTCACTTGTCTCATTAATTAAAAAAATATCAACACCTAGACCAAGCTGAATGAAACTGAATATACAAAAGTATTTTACACTTCTTTGGACATCATGTGCAGACATGATAACTACCTATAAATGGAGCAATAAAGCATGTATGTATGTCCAGGAATTGTGACAAAACATTACTTCACTTCTCATAGAGATAGCCAGAGTGTTTGTATTTTAAGTCTAACAACCACGTGAATGTGTCAAAGATTCAATTTATTATGGATAGGGTCTTAAAAGTTTTTGTTGTTGATTTTATTTGTGAAGTATGGGGAGTAAATTATTTTACTAATGATAAATGGAAACAATAATACCATAAAAATAGTGATTTGTTTTTTAGATTGATCTTTTTTAAGCTCGGTGAAATATTTGTGGAAGTCCTTAGTTATATTTTTTAGTGACTAATTATTGTTCTCATACATTAGGAAGAATGAAATATAAATCTCCTACTCTGCAACAACTGTATTTTTTTCTAATCGCATATTAGGAATACTATTAAATTAAACATTTACATCATAGTCTGAGGTCTTCATATAAATATTCCACCAACGGCCCATGACACCCACATCAACAATCCTGGAAGTAAAGCTGAAGAATGATGGCTGTAAGTAAGAGCACTTAGCTTTGTACATAGAACAATTATCATTGAATTCTGAGATGTACATAACCGATGCAATGCCCAAACTCGTGTAGTGTATGACACCTTCATTGTAACATCTTTCTAGATATCTTATGTGTTCTGCTGCCTTCTGATTCAAACAGTTATCTCCCACTAAAATTGCTTCATTTTCTGTTTTCTTTAATGTGTCTTTAAAATCCAACTCATTTGGGTTATTTTTGCCTAGGAGGTACATAGATGTGAGCCCAATCGTCCATTTCAGGGCTTTCTTTGGTTCATCTTGAATATCGGTCCGCAAATCCTGAAATGCTTGCCGATAATCTATAAACAGATTCTTCCAATAATCTGCCCATTTCTCCAAAATAGTGCCTCTGAATTTCTCAGGGAATTTTACACGACCACCCAATTTCGATACCGTATTTGCACTTTTTAACATAGTAAGTGATAATACACTCTATAGATAATCCAGCAGGATAAAATTCTAAAATTATTTGAATTCTGTGACATACATTTTACCATATTTTACACATCGTATAGGTAGTGTAATTGTAGGTTATGTAATAGTGTCAGTCCAGCAGTGTTGCCAGGTCAAAGTTTTACTTTACCCGGAGCCCGGCCTAAATTTACCCTAGAATCTGCATTATTTTGAATAAATACCCTAAAACATATTTTCTTAAATAAAACAGCGAAATATTTGTTCTTAAAACAATATATTATTGATAACATATAGCAACGAGTGTATCTTCTGCATCACTATCTTTTTTGTCATACATGCTATTATTAAATTTGTCCAACATTGCTTTTGAAGCGGTAAAATGAACGCAAGATTTGTGAAATATGTTTAAATAGTATCTTACAGTCATTATACTTTGTATCATGGGAAGAGATAACGTATAATATAGTCACACTATTACCCTAAAAATACCCTAGGAAAATTCATACCCTAAATATTACCCTGTATGATTAGTTTTATTCTAAATTTAGGGCAAATTACCCTAAGTTGGCATCACTGCAGTCCAGTCAGTTTTTTTTTTTTTTTTTATATATTAATGGTTATAAGTTACTCTATGCAGTCAGTAATGACACCTGTCATGTCAACTTTAAAAAAAAATGAGATGAGATGACGATTGGTTTGTGCAAGGAATGCTATGTTTTATTTACCCAAGGAGTTTGTGCTGTGCAGTAGTGTTGCTCAAAAATCGATAGTTGCAATCGATTGTCGAACGCTAAAATCATCTACGCGATCGATAGTATCGATGGGTTAAACTATAGGGACTGTCTTGTAAGTTCAGGGGGTAGAGGGGGGTGGGGATGTTCCCCCCTTACGCCTCTTCTCCAAGAAACTTATAGTTTTTGAGTTATGATCACTTTTCTCTGACACGTTTACTGAATTACTCTTTGTAAATGGATTGAATTTACTTCTGCAACAGCTCCGGCATTGCGGGAAGTGCAGCCCCTTCGCCCTCGCGTAACAAAGTGCAGGTATCCATTGCTCACCTTCGCAGATTTGGCTTGCTGGTCGCCTACGGCGCTACGGATCGCACGGGTACCTGCACTTTGTTACAGAAGGCGGGGGCTGCCCTCCCTACGTGCCTCCGGCTTTTTATATACACTCTAGGGAGGTAACCACAACCACCGCATGGAAATAGGGTGCGCTGAGTTGGTTCGTAAACCATTTGAACCTATCAGTAACCTCACACTAACATAAAGTTGTCGCGGAACAAGTTGGCTGTCATCGTCGTAAAACTCGTTTTGTGATGGGTTAAGATGAAGATGAAGATGGCCCAGCAGAGAGCTCACTATCACTCATTTTAATATATAATAAACCAATAACGAAAGTGAAAAAATGTGGTTTTTGACAGTCCCTATAGCCAACCCTATCGATGTCTCTTCTACTGCAATACTGTCTGTAAACAGCAATCCCTACTATTGATAGTATCGATAGTTTCGTCGCTGCCTTGTACGCAGTTTTGTACTATCTCTGTCTACGCTGTTTACCGATAGTATTGCAGTAGAAGAGACATCGATACTATCGATAGAATCGATTGACTATCGATAATATCGTGTTTTCTTTAACTATCGATATTGGCCTCAGGGATGCCAGATGAGGCGATTTATCGCCATTTGGGCTGTCTCCGAGGGTGAATTGGCGACCAAAAATTGCAATTAGCGACCGGGCGACAATTGGGCTAGCTTAATTTAATTTTCGGCAACTTTTGGGCTACTTGGGAAATTAAAACAAATTATATTAATTATTTATTGGGTAGTTGTATCTTTGTTTATTGATCTTTGCGTTTATTTGGATTTGTCGTAGCGGTTTAAGGATGTAATGAATATTAATTGCTAAGATGGACCAGTAATTATACTTAAAAAAGTATTTTTACATTCTTAAAATTAATTGAGCGTACAAAATTAATTATGAGCGCCACAATTTAAAAAAAAAAAACATTTTATTGAGGCTATTTTGGGCTACAAAGCTGAAAATTTGGCCTATAAGAATTGAGGCGATTTTAGGGCGAATGTTTTTCAAAATTTGGCGACATTGGCCGGCCAGCATCTGGCAACACTGTGGCCTATCGAGCGATCGTCTGTGATCCAGTGATGCCAGATTGGGGGGATTCCCCCCAAATTTGGGGGGTTTTCATAGCGATGGGGGGACATTTGGGGGGATACATTGTTTGGGGGGATTTTTGGAGGGGAAAATAATTAAATTGGGGGAATTCTACTAATTACTGAAAGTCTGGAACAAGCCAATACCACATTTAATAAAATTGTCTCAATTTTCCAAAAATTGAACGCTTCGAGAAGAGTTGGTTCGCTCTAGTCCACCACCCGTGCGCGCCGCACTGGTGCGGCTGAATTTACTGAAGAGTTCTGGGTTGAAGTTTATAATTTCAAGAATGCAGTCGGAGATCGAAGCTACGGACATGTCAGTAAATTGGCTTTAGGAATTTTGTCATTGCCATTTTCTAACGCAGTTGTGGAAAGGGCCTTCTCTCAAGTAGCTGTTATTAAAGACAAACTTCGAAACAGATTGGCGATCCAAACTGCAGAATCTATTTTGAGGATAAGATATTCGTTGACGGAAGGATGTCTAAATTTTAAACCAAGTCTCAAGATGATCAGCAGATTCAGCTCCGAAAAAATGTATGGAACTGCAGGCGAAGAGTGTGCTGATGCTGATCCAGTAATGGATGCCATTGCTGAAACTTAAATAAACAATATTTTTCTTAAAACGGGGGTTTTTTTCTTGAAACCCTGAATTTTGGGGGGATTTGAGGTACGACATGGGGGGAACGTGAGTCATTCATCTGGCAACACTGTGCAGTGGGCACTGGGCACGCAGTGGGTCTATCAAGCAAGTAGAACCCCTACCTATATCGTCTGTGACACCGTCATACACGCGTAAAGAAAAAGAGTGGATCATCCCGAAAGCGTCTTGTTGACGCTTTATCAACGATTTGCCTTTATTAAGGTCATCTTCAAAGCTGAATCAACTATTTAAGGGGACCAGGGGGTAGTTAACACTAGCGCCACAGAGGAAAAAAAATCATATCTTTTTTACCAAGATGGCCAAGTCAATCTATTTATTTAAAACATATTAAAAGATTTTCAATATTGATAGGGGCACTATGAGATGTTGTTAGGTTAGCTAATTACGTACCTAATAATAATAACTTACGACAGAAAGACTCTTAAGTAGGGACTGAATAAATTAACCGACTTGGTATTACATGGATCACAGGAGTTTTTACGGCAGGAGAACTAAGTCGCGAGGCTTGTTTTTTTTACAACTTATGTTTTTAATGGCTTTTATTATCAGGCAAGGCCTCGGACTACATCTATTTATCAATAGTATACTTAGGTACATTTTTTTTACAATTTTTAATAACGTTACAATGTACCTACAAGCGAGACAGAATGCCAGACGTAGGTACGCAACAGCTTACCTATGCAGTGGCTTAGATAATTCAAACATATTATATTATATTGTAACAAACACGCCATAAAAACATCTCTGGGTACAAAATTTGTAGGTAGGTACCTTTAAGATAATTAAATTAAAACCACGTTTCAGTGACAAGCAACCATTATAATGCAATAATATCACACAATCTAAAAGATTAGGTACAATACAAATCCATTAGCAAGCCTGTCGTAGATTGTTCTTAAAATAGATAGTGTTCGCGCCGGATTAATTATCCTTTTCTTGTGGGCATAGAACCACCACCTTTAGCTTCTCTTTTCTGCCTGTTCATACCTTCAAACTGCATTCCGGGTGGAGGAGGCGGCATTTGCTTCATCATGTCCTGCATTTCCGGTGGTGGTGGTGGAGGTTGTTGCCTAGCCACCTAAACAAAACAAAAAGTTCTATAGTAGGTACTTACCCAAGCACTTATCATAACAATAGGTAGTATAACCAGGACCAGCCTGAGAAAGCGTTCCACTGCAAGTATTATCTTAGAAAGAACGTTTGAGCTTAATCACCAAGCATGCCTATCTCCGATTGGTGATTTCTAGCTATTAGGATACAAATACCTATATTTAGAAACATAACATAAACTCACGCCTGTATCCCAGAGGGGTAGGCAGAGACCTATTCATATCTGTCCACATATACGTACCCCTGTGAATAGGTACTTAGTTGTGCTACATTATTACAGTAAAGTTTATCGTGACTCACCCTTATCAAAGGCTGAAAGGAATCCTCTGCATAAGACTGGAGGGACAACGCTCGAACTTTGCTATTCTCGACCAGCACGGCCATAGCAAGGACCGTCAAATAAAACAACAGTTTCATCTTTACGAGTCACTACTGCACTTGCACCGAGAAACTGGACCGACCCTTCTTTATACAGCGTGTTGCATGCCAACCCACACGCAGGTGGAAACCTTTGACAAACAATACAACAACTTCCTGTGTGATACACCAGATAAGATGCAATTACACAGATGATAATATTAATTACCTCGTGTCACTCTCCGCTGCATAACATGGAGCCGAATCACGAACCCCATCATAGTAATTATTTTACCTACTCATTAAGAGGCCATCCATAAATTATGTCCTACGTTAAGGGGGAGGGAGATGGTCAGCAAAATGTGCCATCGAATGACAAGGAGGAGACGGCTCATAAGTTTCTTGACATCACATGTATAAATCTAAGTATAAAAATTTACTTCAAGATGTTATATTCTGTAGGTACTACAAATCTCATCACCTGTGATAAGAAGGGGGGGAGGGCTCCAAAATCATTAACTCGATTGGAATTATGGATGATGATGACGCCTTAGTGAGGGGTTCTTACGTTAAGGAGGTACCTACCTTTTTGCCGCGGTGTTGTTATAAATGATGCATTTTAAAAAAAAGAATGCTCTTAAAATGAATATTTGTGTTTGGATGTCATTGTGGTGTGATAAAGAATTGGTTGTAAGACATCATAGACCCATTAATATTCTTTCGTTTAAGTTAAATATTTCGTTTTTTCTAGAATTTTACGATACAGTTAAACAGCAGATTTTAGTAAATATAATTTTAAATGACGTCGTATGCGACTTTACACAAAATTACCTCAAATTTTAATGTCGAAAACTAGCATATAATATGCGCCATTATTTACTTAAATCGTGTAGTTTCATTGTTTTCTTAATTTTTAATGGATTAACGCAGCGAAAACTTAAATTTTTAACCTTAGATATACATCCATAGCTTCTACAGTAAAGTTCGTCTACAGTTGTTTTTTGTCGCTTACGATGTTTTGCCAAATAGGGGTCGATAGGTATATTTTATCGTAAATGACATCGTATGCGACTTTACACAAAATTGTCTCAAATTTTTATGTCGAAAACTAGCGTATGCGCCATTATTTACTTAAATCGTGTAGTTTCATTGTTTTCTTAATTTTTAATGGATTAACGCAGCGAAAACTTAAATTTTTAACCTTAGATATACATCCATAGCTTCTACAGTAAAGTTCGTCTACAGTTGTTTTTTGTCGCTTACGATGTTTTGCCAAATAGGGGTCGATAGGTATATTTTATCGTAAATGACATCGTATGCGACTTTACACAAAATTGTCTCAAATTTTTATGTCGAAAACTAGCGTATGCGCCATTATTAACTTAAATCGTATACTTTTATTGTTTTCTTAGTTTCTAATGGATTAACGCAACGAAAAGTAAAATTTCTTACCTCAGACCTCTTACCTCTTATCCATAGCTTCACTAGGTTTCAAGTAAATTGAAAAAAATCGTCTACAATAAAATTTGTTTTTTGTCGCTCACGATGTTTTGCCAAATACGGGTCGTCGACTCCTATTCGGCAAAACATCGTAAGCGCCAATTTTAAGAAAAATCTTTTTTTATCGTAACCGACGCAGTTTGATGCAGTCTACAAAATATGTTTGAATTGTAACGGTTTTTCAATCAGAAAAAAGTTATGTAGTTTTGTGTTTTATCGTAATGTCCCAAGATTCAAAATTCAATAGCATATTCGCCACCGAACATTTTATCGTAACCGCCAAAATAGGTTTATACGCTAAAAAAAAGTAATTTTTCTTTATTGTATGCGCCATGTGGGAAAAAGACGTCGCATACGTTACAGCACTAGAGTGAAAGAGACGTTTCGTTTTCGAAATCTGACCAATCAGCTGGTTCATAATGGTATAAATCAGGCGACATAACATAACCTCAACCTGGCTAGCGTGCGTACTTACGTTCCCGAAAGAAAACTTAAATTTAGAAGGCAAAACTGCGCTAATACCTAGTTGTTTTGGATTGGTTACAGGTAAGTTTCACTGCCTCAGTTTATGTTGCTTGCTATCGCTCGCGTGATTAGCAGGCAAGGCTTAAAAAAATAACAATATTTACCTATCTTACGCGATTACCCGACAAGGACAATAATTGCGAATTGCCTGGGGCTCTTTCTGAGTGGTCACAGGTACTCTACAAGTTAATTTTATTTTCGACTGCCTCGATGGTCCAGAGGTGATCGCGGTGATTTCCACAGGGAGCGCCGTACTTTGATTTGTACAAATGGCCTCAGTCTGGGTGTTTTTCCATATTTGTGATGTCTTTGTCTTGTTCCCATAGTTCCTATAGCACCATAACATAGCGCTCTTTAAGATGTAGAGGGGTGGCTGGATTGAACTGTAGGTACTGAGTAAATGATGTGAGCATTCCTGCGGAAATGGATGGGGAGCCAATTGAACTTAATGCGATACTCGGAGACATGGTCATATTTGCGTACGCCAATATAGCAAAGTTTTGGAGGCGCTCAAGTTTATTTAGTTGCTCCTCGGTTAAGTCGAGATAGCTGGCATCAGCGTAGTCGAGGATAGGGAACAACAGAGATTACGCAAGTGCAATTTTGATCACAGTGAGCAGGAAATTCCGTAACCTTCTCAGAGAGGCCGCTAAAGCGAATATTTTCCGACTCACTTCCGCCAGACTGTGGTGACCAAGACATACACCTATCAATAATAGCCCCCAGGTTCTTAAACTTCTCACTGAACGGAATTATTGTACTATCAAACAGCACGCGTGGAAAGTGTTTCCAATTGACCCTCCATATGATCCCAGGACTGCCTACAACAGTAACCTGTATCTTGGAGGGATTGACCCTCAAGCCGTGAGACTTAGGTACTCCACTCTAAAATACGATTTAGATCAGCATTGGTGTTAGCATTTGCCAAGGGAGACTATCTACGGGAGTATGCGCGTAAATCTGGAGATCATCTGCATAAAGGTGGTAGGAAGCAAGGTTTTTAGAAATACTATTGATGAAGATTGCAAAGAGGAGACGAGACAACACGTCAACTTGTGCGCAGTAGTATCAGACCAAGCAGAGAAGGATTCATCATTACGTATACGTTGCCGGCGCCCACGCAAGTAACTACGAAACCAGTCAATCAGCTTAGGAGATATGTTAAGAGAGCACAGTATACCCAGCAAGATATCAAAGTCAACTTGTTAATATCTTTCAATCAAACACTGGTTACTTATGAAAACACACTTTAATGTTTGGAATCACATTTTCACACCGCTATGATCAGCCATTAGCAAACAACAAGACATAAAAACAATCAGTGTTGCCAGTATAAATGTACCATAAACCAACACGCCTCCTTACATTTATATTGCAACACATTTCAAAGATAATACCTTACATGCTCTTAGTACAGAAATAACTTTAAACTTGTTATAAAATAAATCAGTTCAGAAACTTAACATGTCTATTATTTCTCATTTTACTCCTGAATATTTAAACTTTCTCTAAATTTAATGAATTTAACATTTCCCAAAGCCTTAGTTAAGATATCAGCAATATTATTTTCTGACTCTACTTTTACAACTTCAATTATTCCCTTCTTGACATTCTCGTGTATGAAATGGTAATGTACCTCTATGTGTTTGGAGTTTTTAGTAAAGTTTCCATATTTAGCTATTGCTATCGCACCTGAATTATCTTCATACACTTTAACTGGCTCACAAACTTTTGTAAATACATCATTTATCAAGTAAATCAAAAATTTAATTTCTGTTACCGCTTCTGACAGTGCTACATATTCTGCAAATGTGGATGCTTTTGTAATACAATTTTGTTTTTTGGATTTCCAGTAGATGACATTGCCAAATAATCTTATTACAAAACCAGTGGTAGACTTTCTATCTGTTATGTCACCTGCCCAGTCGGCGTCAACAAAGCAATCTAATATATCTGCATTACAATTTTTTAAATATTTCAATTTTAGGTCTTTTGTCAAAAATAAATATTTTAAGACTCGCAGTGCATATCTAAAATGTGTCATCACAGCAATTTTGATAGCGACTCAGATAATTTACACAGAAAGATATATCTGGCCTAGTACCAGAGCTGATGTACAAAAGTGCACCTATCAAATTTCTATACTTCACATCTTCATTCAGTTCACATTTTTCTAGTTTTAAGTTTATTTCCATAGGAGTTTTGTACAACTTTGCATTTTCAATATCATAACGTTTAGCTAATGACTCAATATAATGTTTTTGACTCAAAGTTAGAATGTTGTCTTGTCCATAATTATATTCAATATCTATACCAATGTAATTTTTTACTTTGCCTAAATCTTTCATTTTAAATTTTTCAGATAATTTAACTTTAATGTCATCTATAACTTTTTTGTCGCTACAGCAAATCAAAAGGTCATCAACAAATAATATTATATATACAGCCAAGTCATTTTCCCGTTTGTAATATAGACAATAGTCATATTTGCACCTCTGAAAGCCTAGAGTAGTCAGATATTTATTGAAACATTCATACCAGGCACGTGGACTTTCCTTTAAACCATACAATGCTTTGTTTAACAAATAAACTCGTTCCGTGCCATCTTCATAACCAATTGGCTGTTTTACATAAACTTCAGACAAGACTTTACCATTTAAAAAAGCTGTTTCTACATCCATTTGATGGATTTCCAATGAATTTTGACAACAATATGACAATAAGACTTTTAAAGTTGGCATTTTAGCAACAGGAGAATAAGTATCATCAACACAGTCAATTTGCTGAAACCCTTTTACCACTAACCTGGCTTTATATTCACTGTCACTCTTCCTTTTGTAAACCCACTTCACATCAATAACCTTTTTGTCCTTGGATGGCTTATCCACAAGTGTCCATGTCTTGTTCTTTACTAGACTGTCCATTTCACGGTCCATAGCTATATTCCATTCATTTGAATCATGACAGGTCACCGCCTCCTGAAAACTTTCAGGGTTCATAGCGTCACAGTAGTTTACACTTATACAGTAATAGCCAAATTCTTCATCAAACCGTTTTGGTGGCTTTACTTCTCTCTTTGTTTTCTCTTCTTTCTTGTCTTCATCAGTATTACATTCACTATCACTATCACTTTTCTTGTCCAGGTCTTCCGTAGTATCCTTTTCTTTCTCTTTTATTTTGTCCAAATCCTTTTCTGCCTTCTCTTTTTCAATCTTTTCATTGTTCTCATCATCAAGTCCACATAATGTCACATCTTCTTCTATAATATCACAATGTCTAGCTATTATCACTTTATCATTCATCAATACTCTATATCCGGTGTCAGTATATCCAAGTAAGATACCAATTTCTGCCTTCTTGTCCCACTTTGATTTTCTTCTTTCTTCTGGTATGCGTACAAACACTTTACTACCATACATTTTCAGATTCTTAACTGATGCTTTCCTTTTAAAGAATATTTCATAGGGAGTTTTCCTTTCAAGTGTATTAGTCAGGGTTCTATTTTTGAGATAAGCAGCTGATTTTATTATCTCTGGCCAATATTTCCTTTCAACCTTCGCTTCTGACAGAAGACATCTTCCCATATCCATTAATGAGCGGTTGTACCTCTCCGCAGTTCCATTAAGTTGATGTACATATGCAGGACAGGGTTTTATTACTATACCTTTCTCTTTTGCAAATTGAAACACTCTTGAATTTATATACTACTTCCCGTTGTCACATCTTAATTCTTTTATCATCTTTCCAGTGAGATTTTGAACTTCATTTACATATTGCACAAAGCAATCATATACTTCGTCTTTTGTCCGGATACAATAAACTTTGACCAATTTACTATAGTCGTCTATGAAACTCAAGAAGTATTTTTCTCCATGGTCGCCAGTGGTCTGGTGAGGCCCATTTAAATCCGTGTGAACTATCTCTAGTATATCCTCTGCTCTTCTACGGTTATTTTGAAAAGGTAAGTTATGCATCTTATTCTCAATACATGTTGCGCACTTTAAATAATCCGGTTCAATTTCTTTAGGCAGTCCATCCCATCCAGAGATTCATTTTGACACATCATTTTCAGGTTATTAAAATTTATATGTCCCAAAGTACGGTGTAGCTTTTCTTTTGTAGTCATTACTCTTTTGCTCACACTTGCTTCCAGCATTTCTTCATTAACATAACTTGTCATCTTATACAGTCTTTGATCCTTTATTGCCACAGCGATAAGCTCTCCATATGGGTTATATATTTTTGATAATCTTCCTCTTGACACAACTGAATTGTTGTCAGTAATTTTCGAGTAGCTCAGTAAATTTGCCTTCATTTCTTTCACATAAAAGACATTTGTCAACTTTACCTCTGACTTTTCTCCGGAAACTGGGAAATAAGCATTGATATCACCAACTTTAGTAGCCTCTAATATTCTGCCATCACCAATTTTTACTTTCACAGGTTTCTTCAATGTTTCGCATCGCTCAAAATATTCATCGGTGTTTATTATATGATCTGTGCAGCCGCTATCCAGTAACCATTCTATTTGACCCTTCTTTGGCATCTCATTTGCACTTGTTGATGTACTATTTACAATGGTTGTGTGAAAACAATTTCCTTGAGGCTCACCTGTATAGTTTCTTTGTTGTTGATACTGATAGTTTCCTCGCCCTCTATGAAAGTTCCTGCTATTGTGCATTCCTCTACCTCTAATACCTGAGTATCCACGGCCTCTTCCTCGATACGTATCAGTACGAGTATTACAGTCTCTTTTTACATGGCCAAATAATCCACATTTGAAACACTTTTTGTTTACTGAAGCTGCCCTGGCTTCCGCTCGAAAAGCATTTGATGCCTCATGAAATCCTTCATTGGATTTTTCATCGGCATTCTTTAGTTTAATTTTACTCTTTAAATAATCAACTGTCCGTTCTCGTTCAGGCAAAACATCAATCAAGTCACCTATGTAGCTATAGTTCTGCGGCAGGGCTTTTAACATATAGTTCATTTTTTCTTGTTCGGTAATAGCAGCACCCGCCTGCTTCAACTCGTTTACTGCCTTTTCAAAATCGTCGAAAAACAATGTCACATCCGAGTAATTTTTCAGTTTTACATTTTCTAGGTTATGACGGCAAGTAATTTGCAAGGCTGTCGACTTCTTCAGATACATTTCGTCAAACTTCTGTATAATCTCGTACGCGGTTTCCAGTTCGCTTATATATTCCAATTGTCTGTTAGATATGGCGCTGTATATATAGTTGGTAGCCTGAACATCGCGATCTTCCCATGTTCCATCGTCGGACTTGGTTTTTTTGCGCATAACCACATCTTTGCATTTCTTAAATTGTAAAAACTTTAATATTCTTATTTTCCAGTTACTGTAATCTGCCCCGTCGAAAATTGGGATATTTATGTCACTTGGTCTCGCCGCCATTATCACTTGTCTTCTCGTAATTTTCACAACTAAATATAGTTTACACAATTGTCCATGTAACCACGCTCTGCTACCATGTTAATATCTTTCAATCAAACACTGGTTACTTATGAAAACACACTTTAATGTTTGGAATCAATTCAATTCAATTCAATTTTGAGCGAAATGGCAACCAGCCGCTGTCGACTATTTCTGCCAGAATCACGTGTCTTGATATGACATGGACCAAAAGAGAACACAATTTATGGCGCGACGAGACAAAATTAAAAGTGTTCCTTTTTGTGGGCTTATCATGCAAAGTCGTGCAACAGAAATCATGCAGGCAATCTGTAACAATAAAAGATTTTTTTTTTTTTTTTTTTTTTTTTTTTTCCCCTGGAAACTATTTACATAAAAATTTAGACGTCACAATTTAATTTCATTTTCCCTAATAAATTTTATAAGTAAAATAAACAGATCAGTAGAAGACGATAGATAGGTTAATAAACATCCAAAGTTTATAGGAAGAGGGATATTAATTGAAGGAAGAGATACGTAAATAGATAAAGAGCGATTATTATTGGGGCAGTTAAAAAATATGTGATCAAGATGACCCTCCTCGAGCCCGCATTCACATAGCGACGAATCACGTACTCTGATTTTATTTAGAAAAACGGTTGTGCAGCAATGACCGATGCGCAGCCGGCAGATTATAGAAACTACCCTCTTGCTTACCTTCTTGAATCTATAAAACCATGGTTTGGTCTTGATAAACGGTTGGACAGTATAAAATTTGGAGCCCTTACATCGACTACTCTCCCGCCACAAGGTCAACCAGTCATCAAAAAGTTGTTTTTTAGGTAAGGAGAGTAAATCGTAAGCGTGGTGTGCGTGATGTTTTAGATCCACTTCATGTCTACTCGCGTGTTTGGCTATAGAGTCCGCGTTTTCATTCCCTACTATACCCGAGTGTCCAGGGATCCATACCAGAGCCACCTCAAGGTCCCTACAATAGCAGCTATACAGGGTCTTTTTAATATCTAAAATAATTCTACTATTAAGTTTGCTCTTGAGTTGGCTCTGGTCCAGAGCCTGCAGACAGCTAAGCGAGTCCGTGAAAATGACTGCGTTCTTAATATTGTGCGATTCCACGAATAGACAGGCCTCCAGGACACCTATGCACTCACCCGTGAAAACAGAGGATTCCGGTGGGCATTTAAATTCTAACATTAATTTTGAGTTTTCTAAATAGACTGCAACTCCTACTGAGGAAGACTGTGATAATTTAGATGCATCTGTAAAAAACCTTTGGCAATCACTCCAACGTTCACTTATCTTTGAATTAAAAATGGTGTTAGCCGCAGGGTTGTCCTTGAAAATACCGATGTCCATAATTATGTTAGGTTTAAAATGTAGGGTGGTGAAGTTGTATTCGAATAGAGGCATCGTCACCGCCGTAATCAGAGAGTTCTCAAATTGCTTTAGCCGCCGGAAACTATGAAGGATAATCGGAATTTCTCTGTTTTTCCAGAAGGTGCTTGTACGGATCAAAAGATCAAGATCCTGTAATTTCTGAAGCAGAATGTGTGAGGATCTGGAGAAGACCCTGACCATGAAGCGGTCCGCTAGGTACTGACGGCGCAGATGGAGAGGGGGATCAACGGCTTCAACTTGGAGGGCATTAGTGGGAGTCGAACGCATACATCCTAAAATTAGTCGTAGGCATTTATACTGTATCCGATCCAGCTTGACCAATGATGTTTTGTTAATCGGATCCAAGACAAAACAGCCATAGTCCATTACGCTACGAATTAGGGCGTTATACACGAGCTTCATACAGTATGGGTGAGCCCCCCACCAGACACCAGCAAGAACTCTAAGTATAGAATACACTCGCTCACACTTTTTAGCCAGATGTTCTATGTGGTGGGTACCAGAGAGTTTAGGATCTAAGTATACACCCAGAAATTTTACTTTTTCTTTACGAGGAATTGGATCATTGTCAAATTTGACAACAATTTGGGGCACATTGTTGGGCTTTTTCCTAGTGAAGATCATCAGAGAACTTTTTTGAGCCGAGATAGAGAGACCATGGCGACTAAGCCATTTTCCAAGCGAGCTGAGGGATAGATTTAAAGATGATGCTGCATGTTCGATGGAGTTGTCGGAGACATATAGCGCAACATCATCAGCATATTGGAGAATCTGACAATTATAATTGAGGCTAGAGCCGATGTCGTGAGAATAAATGTTAAAAAGAGCAGGGCTCAGTACCGATCCTTGGGGCAGGCCTTTACTCAATACTCTGCAGTCAGTTTCGTAGTCAGGGACGCGGAGTGACACAGTTCGTGACATGAGCAGTGCGCATATGCATCGGACCAACTTGACCGGTACCCTCAGATGTAGCAATTTTTGCCTGAGGACTGGAAGAAGGACGTTGTCATAGGCAGAGGAGATATCCAGAAACACTGCTACTGTCGAATCATTTTTGCTCAACGCTATTCTGACGTCTGCAACCAACACAGCCACACTGTCCATCGTGCACAGACCCTTGCGAAACCCAAATTGCGTTTTTGGTAATATATTTCTACTCTCTATAATCCACTCGAGACGGTTCTTCAAAAGATGTTCTAGTACCTTAGCCAGAGCTGAAGAGAGAGCAATGGGTCTGAATCCGTTGGGGTCACTAGAGCTTTTACCGGGCTTCAGTATTGGCATAATTAACTGCTTTTTCCATGAATCTGGGACGAAGCCAATATCAAAGCACTTGTTTACAAATTTTAAAAAGTAGTTTAGAGTATGGGGACCAGATTTAACTAAAAATGAGTAAGGTAGCCCATCCTCCCCAGGAGCTGTATCCTTTACTTGTGAGATCACTGTTCTCAGTTCATCCATAGTGAAAGGACAGTCCAATGGGTCATGAGGTCTAGACAAAGTAAGGTCTGGAAACCGTAGTTCATCTTCAGTAGGAACAAAAGGGGGAGCTAATTTAGTAAAGAAAGCTTCTGCGACTTCTTCAGCAATAGAGTTTGAGGACTTAGGCGAAAAACTATTTCTGAATCTATTTATCTGTCTCCAAACTACAGTGGGGGGCGTGGCCGGAGAGAGAGAGGTGCAGAAGGAAACCCAGCCTGCCCTCTTTTTCCTACGTAGCTCTCGCTTTGTTTTGGCTAGAATTCTGCGGTACTCAATTAGATTACTAATAGTGAGGGATTCATTACATTTCTTTTCGGCCTCTAAACGCTCTTTTATTAGTAGGGTGCATTCTTCATCCCACCAGGGAGGAGACGGAATCTTCCTAGAGCGGGGTTTTTTGAACGGAAAAGCCTTTTCAGCAGATCTATTAATGGCAACTGTGAGAGCATTATGCACATAAGTTAGATTATCTTGGTCGGACGTAACTATATCTTGGACCTCCTTTTCTACATGATCAGAATAAGTTTCCCAACCTTTCTTGGTCAAACGATATTTAAGTAAGGGTTTGGCTATTATCTCCGGAAGGGACTTGTGAGGTAAATTTACCACAATTGGGAAATGATCACTAGAGTGAGTAGAATCTAATCGGTCCCAGTTACAACATGACCCTAGGTCCAATGAGCAGATGGTCAGGTCTACACAGCTCTTTCTTTCTCCAACTTGGCCTCTGCGTGTAGGTCTTCCATCATTCAAAACACAAAGGCCAGCATGGTCAATGGCCTCGACCAGTTCCTCCCCAAAAGGATCACAATGATCTGACCCCCAACGGTAGTGGTGGCCATTGAAATCTCCCATAATGATAGAAGGGCCTTGCAGCTGAGAGAAAAGAGAAATGAGCAAAGGAATTAAAGCAATTTCAGGGTCTGAAATATAAATAGAAACTATATTAATGCCTAAGGCTTTGATAGCTATTATATTAATAATATCCTCGTGGATATCATTTAAAAGGGGAAAATTTAAGAGGGAAAAGGGAATTCTATTATTAACAAGAATGGCGCAACCGCCATAATTATCAAATCTATCACTACGTACACAACTAAAATTATTTACATTAAAATTGAAACCTGGTCTAAGCCAGGTCTCACTGAGGCAGCAAACTGCTGCATTGAAATTGTTTAAGAGATAAATTAACTCATGTTTTTTATTATTTATACTACGCGCGTTCCACTGAAGCAGTGAAAGGGGAGTAGCCATCTTGAAGAATATTGAAGATAAAATTAAGTTTATTGGCAACGTGGTCCGGTAAAGAATTTGAACAGATAAGGGAAGAGAGAAGGGAAATTAATTGATCCATTAGGTCATTATTGGGCGGTGTCGGCTTTTGTGTCTGGCTGAGGGCGCACCCATTCCGGGATGGAGAAAAGGAGTAATCCTGAGTTAAGGCTTGGTGGGCATGTCTATCATAACCAGGGGAAGGGGGGGAGTGGGGCCTGGGTTTTAGAAGGACAGTTTTTCTGAAAGATTGTTGGGGCAAGCGTTGAGCTGTTCTTTGGGAGGGGCCAGACTGAGACTGGGGGCTATTGTAATGGCGCGGAGGGGTGGACTTCACAGCCTGGGCATATTTACGAGAGATAGGCGGGATTTTTTTGCTGGCCTCAAAATAAGACATTGAGTATTCAGCCATCATACTTTTAATAGCTGTTTGTCTGCCATACTCAGGGCAATCCTTGCTAGTAGCTGTATGGTTGCCATCACAATTGGAGCAAGTAAAATCACTGATATTAATTGAACAACCGTCACCAGGGTGGTCAAGACTGCATTTGTAGCATCTCGGTTTCGACCGGCATGCAACCCTTGTATGTCCAAAGCGGCAGCAGTTAAAGCATTGAACTGTGGGGTACGTGTACAGCTCAACCTCTAGGGCTGAGTAGCAGCAGAACACTCTCTTCGGCAGTACCTGTCCATCAAAAGTTAGTACAACTGTCTGGCTCGGCTTCCACACTGTTTGCCCGTCCTCGTTAGTGATTTTCCTGTTCATACGTCTTACTTTTAATATGTTGCCACATCCAGATGGGACCTTGACCAGGTCCATCACCTCCTCGTCAGTGAAGTCAGCGGGTACACCTCTTACCAAGCCCATGCGAGTTATATTAAATTGGGGAATGACTGCTGTATAATTGTTATTGGCCAAAATAGGGTTTGATAAGAAGGCATTAGCATCTTCTGGCGATTTGAACTCAACAGAGACTCTGTTGCGTCCAATTCGCTTGATGCCATCAGTGAGAATATTGGAGATATTGTGCTGGATCAGGCATAAGCCAAACTTGACATGATGTAGAGTGGTTCCTGATTTTTCATCGGTGACTGGGCGGGAAACATGGACGATAAAAGGTGCTTTGTCTAGAATAGAGTATTTTTTCCTAGCATCAAGAGGTCTCGTGGTTTTAGACACTTTGACTGGCATTTGTGCGGGCGAGTCAGACACTGCTGGGCGTTTTCTGTTTGCGACGTCAGCGATATCCATCGGCTGGGTCGAGGAGGCATCTTGAGGGAGGGAAATTGTGCATACAGGGCTATAAACGAATGGTTCTATATCGGGAGGTTTAGGGGGAATCCTATTGTCATCCATGTTCGAAGGGATAAATGTTATTACTCACCGAATAACCTTGTTTACTTATATAATAGGTACACAACACAAACAACACAGAACAGGACAAACAATTATAGCCAACAAAAAGACCAAGAAATAGCTAAAAACAGTAAGAATTCCGAAAGCGCATGTGCTAACCAAAGACCAGAGTCGATTCTCATGTTTGGAATCACATTTTCACACCGCTATGATCAGCCATTAGCAAACAAGACAGAAAAACAATCAGTGTTGCCAGTATAAATGTACCATAAACCAACACAACTTACTCAACTGACGTTACCTACATCTTTGGAGATGTTGATGCCTCGGTATTTAATAAGTCAAGACAAATACTCATCATAACTATGAGACGCCAAAACATTAGTTTACCTATCTGAGTGAGGACTGTTGTTACTATGGTTATGTCTTAGATATTGTTTAAAAGTGGTGTACTGAGTATCATTAAAAAAAAAAAAAAAAAAGATTTAAAAGAAGTGATTTAATTTAATTTTTCTAATTTATCTTTGCAATGGCGATAAATAAAAGTGATATTTTATGTAAGTTTGTTAATTTATCTTTGCAATGGCGATAAATAAAAGTGATTTGAAAGTAGTTATTTAATTTAAGTTTAGTCGTTTACCTGTGCAATTATGTTTTTAAAGAATAAAACATTTATAAATTAATATTATTTCGTTTAATTTAGGGGAGACTGGGGTCACTTGATCCCCCCTTTTATTTTTTGACCCTAGCTCCTACAATATAAATCTTATTTGAAAAGTAGTTTAACTTGACAATTCAAAATGAACCAAAATATTATCCATAATGGTGATTGTTCGAATTGGTGCACATTTTTTCAAAATATCTTGATTTAACTGAGAACTGAGATATGTACCATGTGTCCCCTATATGTGGGAGACTTGATTCACCCCATAAGGATGACTTGATCCGGGGGGGAACAAATGACCCTTATATGGGAGACTAGTTATTACTACTAAAATACTTAGGTAAATATACCTACGGCACAAAAAAAAACTGTAATTAATGAATGAGAAATAATTTTTATTCTATAAATTCTTACATTGTTATAATTAAGACATAATAAAAATACTTTGGCACTTAGATGTCGAAATAACATTTTTTTTTAAATAAGGCATCAGTTTTGGTTAAATATAAAACTAATTGAGTGTTAACTATCTCGCTCTTTCTAATTAAGTACCTATTTGACTTTCATGTTTCTATAAAAAAAAAACTGGCCTTTGCATCTACGTATTGAGATGATTTATACATCGTCCAGAGGCACAACTGCAGTGCTAGTGGGGGTAAAGGGACAACTGCAGTGCTATCTATTTAAATATTTAATAATACTTATTATGTGTATTATAATCTTCCCTCATATGGAACACTTGTTTAGGGGTGATCAAATCTCCCCTAAGTTTTGATACCAAGTCTCCCCAATCGGGTTGAGGTTAGAACACAAAAAATATAAAATAAAAATCCGTAAATACGAAACTCACATTTATTGAAACACACAGTTTAATAGACAATCTCTCCATTGAAAACGTTTATTTTACATTTATTTAACACTATGTAACCACAAAATAGAATTTAAAACTTACGAAAAAGAAGTTTCGGCTGCAGCAAAAACGAATGTGTCCGCCATCAATGTGAAACGTCAAATTTGACTGACAAAAGTCATAGAAAAAGTTGCTGTCAACCATAGACTATTAGTGTAGCCAACTTAAAATGTAAAAAGTCTACCCTAATATAACCTAAATCTCGTGGACCATGTGTCCCGTAAGGATCATGTGTCCCCAGTCTCCCCTAAGTATTTCGTTTTTTCTAGAATTATACGATAATGCGTAGCCCATGTATAACGACGGATCGACATAACTGGCAATGTTTTGTGTTAGAACATTCACTCTGGCTTTGGGGTTCAAAAGCCGCTTTGTAGAATGATTAAACCAGTTATAGGTTTCACGAATGAGAAAATCAATATTTCGAGGAAGTGTCTCTTCTGAGGCATGTGACATTGCTAATTGCAAGGACTGACATACACAACGTACTTGTTATTGCCAGTTTCTGTTTTCAGCAATTGATGAACACCGTTTGTGATTCCCATCATAACGGAGGCATTGTCAGTACCAACGCAATTATTTTTTTTTATATTTAAATTCAAACCGGAAAGTAATAACTTCAAGCCATTCACTATGCCGACGGCTGTCCCGTCTTCAAGTTCTACTAGTCCCAAAAACGTGGAAACTATTTTCTTCAACGATTTGCTGAAATATCTGACTGACACGCCTAATAGTTTGCTCACTGAAACATCTGTTGACTTGTCAATTAATATACTGTATTCTTGGTCTCCAATATCTTCTACTAATTCTCGGTAAAAATGTGGTGCCAATATGTTCTTGATAATATTTGTGCATTTTGTTCTGTGCAGTCGCAAGTCAGCGCTTTGGCTATCGCTGAACCTTTTCTTTCTTGCAGACTTCTGACAAATGGTCGGTGGTCAAAATAGAACAATGTTCACATATAAAAATAGCTAGTGTGCTTTCAGCCTTTTGGGTATTAAGATTTTTTATTATTTTTGGGAACTCAATTGTTCTTTGACGTTTTAATGGTTCCAATGTTTTGAGGTGTTTAGAAGAGGAAATATGCTGTTTCAAACAGTACAATTTAGCCGTAATTTGACACTTGCAATACTTGCAGAGAATGACTCTGATTAATGAAATCATTATCGACCGGCTGAAGCCACTTTAAAATCGGACATCGACTCCCACTCTGAACGATAATGTTGACTATATTTTGGCAGCATTGCACTTTTCTTTCACGTTAAGTAACTACGCAAGAAATTCCACGAATAAATACTTACCTACTCGACAGCAGTCACACACAGCTCACCTCGTAAGTACGATAAGGTGAATAAAAACCGACATAAAAACTAAATGACATTAAATTAATTTACCAAAAGACTACGATAAAAACAGTCGACAATGCCCGATTTTTGGGACTTAGGGGGAGGCGGGGCACAATGATACAAGGGGCACATTGATGCACCAAGGGTATATCATAATAGACTAAATGTATCCGAGTGGCCCTATCACTAAAAAGTGTCTATACGTGCATGAGTGCAACAGCCGAGACCGCGCGCCCGACCTGTTAACCGTTGGCATTTGACATGAAAGAACGTTTTTTTAGTGCAGCCAACTAAAAAAATACTTGCAATTTAGAAGTGTTTTGGCGATTGTCTGTGGCATCACGTAAATATCTATACAAACTTAAGGTAAGTTAAGACATCCAGGATTACGAGTTATTAGCTTTTTTTGGTATATTGAAAGTGATTTCATTTGTTGTCTTCAATTTTTTAAATAAGTCTATTGGGGCACATTAATACAGTAATGCTTGGGGCAGATTGATACATATCAATCTGCCCCAATACTGCATGAATCTGCCCTAATAGTGTATTTAAGTGGCCCCAAATACTTTCATCTGTTATATGGTTTTATGTGTTCTCCAAAAAATGGTGCGTACTTACAAACCAAAGACTGATTGAAGCAATATAGACGAAAAAAGATTAAGACTGCAATGTCCGAAGTAATCTCAACTCGAAGTAATCTCTCAGTCGAAGTAACATCAAGGATATTGTCTATCCGAAAAGCAGCTCAGAAGTACGGTATCAAACGAGGTACAATGCAACATCGCCTTGAAAAGTTTCCAAAATCTCATGAAGATTTTTTAGATTACTTCATATTATGGATCTATGTACACTGTGGCTCAAGTTTTCACAACAGAACAAGAAAAGCTATTTACAGAGTATGAACCAGTTATAAACCAAAAGATATCTAGGAAGGGAAAATCCAGGGTTTATACTGGAACACCAGAAAAAGGTAGATTACAAATGTTACATGCGGAAAAGGAAATAAAACAACAAATCAAATTAATAAAGCAGAGAGCGGAAGAACTAAAAACGGCAAAAAAATTATTGGCTTGTACAGAAACTAAACATCCTAAAAAGAAAAAAATGCAGTAAAAAACGAGTCGTTGAAATTAAGCGATAACAATGATAAAGATTTTGGAGTGCCATCTGAGGCGGAAAGTAGAGAAGAGTTTTATGCCCTAACCTTAAACAAATAAACGTTGGTGATTTCTTGCTAATCAAATTTGCAAAGAAGAAATCAGTTGACTTAAATGCATACAACATGCAATAAAATCATGCGCATTGCAATAATTCATTGCTATGGTTTACATACATTTTGTATGCTATTTTTGTTGCCTAGCTAATTAGGATGTGCAATGATTTTATCTTAGATTTCTCTAGTTTATAGTACTTACAGCCAACCTTTTCTTTTGTTAACAAATAACTAGAAATACCTTAAAAATTGTCAATAACGAAAGACAAATTTTGATCTCTCTATAATAAAAGAAATAAAAATATGAAAGACTTCTAAATTATTTATTTCCCCGTGTACCAAAGTGCCCCAAGCTGAGTATCAATGTGCCCCATGTATGGGGCAGAATGATACAAAAACGATTTTTCATTTAAAACGTAAAATATCTCGTGACTTATACAGGTTTTAATATTTATATTTTAATATTGATAATATAAGTAATGGTCTAAGCTTGAAAAAATTGCAATATAGTAGGTTTAACTTTGAATTTTGTTGCATCAATCTGCCCCACCTCCCCCTACAATAGATAGAAAGCTAAATTGGAAAAGTCATATAGAAGAATTATGTAAAAAAATTAGTACCTTCGCATATGTTCTATATAAACTATCGTCAACAGTCAACATAGATGCCTTACTAGTTACATATCATGCTCTTGTAGAATCTGTACTCCGATATGGCATTATCTTTTGGGGTAATTCTACTGATAAGGACGTAGCTTTCAAAGCCCAGAAAAGGTGCATACGGGCTATGTTTAAAATGAAGACGATGGACACTTGCAAACCTGTGTTTGCTAAATACCGAATCTTAACACTTCCGTCACTTTACATTCTTGAAGTAGCTACATTTGTAAAAAGCAATCCTCAATCCTTTAAACGACCCGCTGATGCTGCAGCTAGAAATCGACGAGATCCAGACAGAATACAGATACATCCTGGACAAACAACATTTCTGAGAAAAAGCATTCTTGGTATGGCATCCTTAATATACAATAAAATTCCAGCAAGCTACAGAAAACTTGAGTCAGTTATGTTCAAAACCAAATTTAAGAAACTATTAATTGAAAAATGCTACTACAATGTAAATGAATTCTTGAATGATAAACTTAACTAATTTGCTATTATTGAATCATAATGACATTTCAATATTTTTATTAATACTATTTCCTCTGTGACATGAATTTAATTATCTTTATGACATTAATTTAATTATATTTAATAAATTGGCCCTTAGTCTAATTTTAACGACAATGTGCCACACACAACCATTTGTACACCGGTAATGTCGGTAAAGCATGTTGGCCCAACCTATGTTATTTTACTACACCCATAAATGCATGATATGTATTATGACTGACACATGTTTAAGCAAATAAATTGATTTGATTTGATTTGATTTGATTTGATTTGATTTGATTTGATTTGATTTGATTTGATTTGATTTGATTTGATTTGATTTGATTTGATTTGATTTGATTTGATTTGATTTGATTTGATTTGATTTGATTTGATTTGATTTGATTTGATTTGATTTGATTTGATTTGATTTGATTTGATTTGATTTGATTTGATTTGATTTGATTTGATTTGATTTGATTTGATTTGATTTGATTTGATTTGATTTGATTTGATTTGATTTGATTTGATTTGATTTGATTTGATTTGATTTGATTTGATTTGATTTGATTTGATTTGATTTGATTTGATTTGATTTGATTTGATTTGATTTGATTTGATTTGATTTGATTTGATTTGATTTGATTTGATTTGATTTGATTTGTCGGAATAATATTTTTATTAAAAAAAAACGCCGATGTGTGTGTCTCACCTCTACTAGGTATTACCTACCTAGTACCTATACCTAGTCCAACATAGGATGATCTCTGACAGCTGTCAGTGTCAAAACACGCCTATGAAGTATCGTATTTTTCGACGGTAAAATGTATAGAGACAATTTAAATACTTTATTGGCAAATAGTGACGTGCTACACTTATCGTAAGACAAGTTATCGATCTTGACTCGAAACATATAATAGAATATTGATGATATTTTGTAAATAAAATAGATTGCAAACAACAAGGTAAATGAAATAGAAATACTATTAAAACAACGATAAAAAATAGCAAACTGAATTTTTAACGAGTGGCGCTTCATGGGCGCTCCACACTCGCGCGTGAAACAATAATGAAATCCCATTCATCCATTCATGCATGTTTCGCGGGCTTTGCGCGTGAGTGTGTAGAGTGGGCTTCACCGCGCCATGCCGCCATCTTGTTTGATTGCATTGCATCTGCCATTCTGCCATCCTTAATGGCGCGAACATGCTGAAAATGGAAGCGAGACAAAAGCTTCAGCTAGCTACTATGTTATTTGGAATTATCAAAAAACAAGAGCCTTCCTATCTACTAAATAAACTTACCTGGAGACAATCACGTCACGCAGAAGGGGTAAGAGGGGCTTCTGTGCCACTTAGTTTGCCGATTCATAGAACAGCGGCCTTCCGTGGCAGTTTTAGGTACGCAGCAGCAAAGTGCTGGAATAATATTCCACCCCCTTTTCGTACCTGCAAAAATAGATTAAATTTCAAAAAAAATTATAAAGAACATCTGTTGCAGGCACAAAAATCAACTTCTAACACAATTTCGTGCGTACCTACCTGTGTTGTTCCTTCTACCACTATTCGTGGTGAGTAGATAGTTCTCGGCGAAAATGGCGCAGATATCACCGGCAAAACACCGTTCATGAGTCACCTCACTTTAATATTTAGTATTATTTTCACACTGTTTTCTCCATTTACTTTTTTATACACATACCACAGACAAAAACACTACACTAAACTTAGGCATATAGACCTCACACTGGTAATATTGGGCACCCATTTTATAAATATATTTCATTACTTTTATTATTTTCACAAACACGACTAACCGCAACATGGCCGCGACAGAATATCAGCGTTGCAGGTAGTATCTCGGTGCTCCTGCAACACATGCTGAGTCGGGGCCATTTTAGGGGCTCAATACTTAAAACCCTGTTTTGTAACTTGATAAAATCATGATATTATAAATGTGTAACTTTTTTTTTCTTATGTTTTATGTGTAACTCAATATTTGAGCACCTATATATTTATGAATATGTTATGTTTTATGTTCTTTATTTTGTATAATGTGTTTTTTAGTATTGTGCCATTAAATAAATGTTTTATCTATCTTATCTATCTATCTATCTATCTTGTTCAGTACGAGTGCCAACGCCTTGTATACGCCACGTGTTTTCATTCAGTCTCCATTCGGTTATCGTTATTGTTATTAATTTGTTGAGTTTTGCTGTTATTTGTTTGTTAAGTTTGTTCTGTTTTTGGATACAGTATGCCAAAAAGAACAAAGAAAACTGTTTTAAATAGTGAAAGCCGGGAGTTTGTGATTCGCTTGCGCGAATACTTTGAACGCGAGAGTCAAAATGGCGGACCGTTGTTGCCATTAACACAAGCGTGCAACAGAGTTGCTGATGCTCTGGGAATCGGGATTGCTACAGTGATTCGTGTCAGCAGAGAAAAGTATGGTGAGCAATCATCTGCGACAACGACGACAGAGGAAAACGAAGAGCAAAAACTGTCGACGCCAAATAAAAAAAGGAAGAGGACGTGTCCAATATCGAAAATTGACGATTTTGATGCCGCAGCAATCCGGAACCATATTTATGGGTACTACACGCGTGGAGAGTTACCAACACTCAGAAAACTACAAACATCTCTTGAAGACGCTGAATTATTTAAAGGTGGCCACTCGTCGTTAGCCAAAACACTAAAAAGCATCGGGTTCCGCTACAAAAAAAGTGACAAAAGAAAAATACTAATGGAGCGGACAGATGTTGCGCTCAAGAGAATTGATTTTCTCCGAAAAATTAAAGAGATCTCAAACTGGGACAAAGTGGTTTTTCTGGACGAAACGTGGCTAAACGCAAATCACACAGTTTCAAGATCTTGGACGGATGACACAGCTGAGTCAACTACAAAAGTGCCCGAAGGCAAAGGGCAAAGATTAATTATAACACATGCTGGGACGTCGTCTGGCTTTGTGCCGAATTGTTTGCTGGCGTTTAAATCAGTAAAGACCACCGAATATCATGAAGAAATGGATTTCGAAAGATTCAAAAAGTGGTTTTTAACTCTTTTGGAAAACCTGAAAGAACCGCATACCATCGTGATGGAAAATGCATCGTACCACTCCGTACAAAGAGATAAAGCACCAACGTCAAGCAACCGGAAATTGGATTTAATTTCGTGGCTGCAAAGCAAAGGTATAGAGGCCAACGAAAAGATGTTGAAAACTGAATTACTACGATTGGTCCGTATACACAAACCCCGTACTCCAACATACATCTTGGATGAAATAGCAAAAGAAAAGGGCCATACTGTAATTCGGCTACCTCCATACCACTGCCAGTACAACCCGATAGAGCTGATCTGGGCTCAAGTCAAAGGTAAACGTGCTTATGTGTTTCTTTCACCATCGCTCGCATTTCTCTCGTTTGCTTAAAAAAAGTCAATTAGATTAATATTTCTAATTTATTGTACTCACATAAAATTATAATCAAATACATTTTGATAGCATAGGAAGATAAGAATGTAAAAATATCTCATAAAACATCAATTAGCTAATAAAACATCGATTAGCTATTAAGACATCTCTTCCAACAAGCCATGGTGTGTTTTATATGTATTTTATTTCTTTGTTACAGGTTACGCAGCCAGACATAATACAACACCGCCTTTTACAGCAAATAAAATGCTGAAGTTACTGAAGGATGCATGTGACAGTGTCACATCGGACAATTGGAAGAAAGACATAGACAGAACAAGAAAAATTATGGAAGATGATTGGGAGCGTGACGTACGATTCGACCAATCTACCCAGGAACTGATTATAAATCTACAAGACTGCTCCAGCGAGTCAGAATCAGACTTTGATGATAGTGATTTGGGCTGTGAACCGATTTAACAAGAATAAAAACATGTTACAACATCCTTTTGTTTGATTTGCTTGAAACATTCAGAAACTTTGGTTAGAATATCGATAATTTATTTCGACATTATCCCCATGCCTAGTAAAGTCACAGTGACAAGCTGTCAGAGATCATCCTATGTTGGACTAGGTATACCTGTATGTTTTGTTTTGATTGAATCGTGAATAGAAAATAGTGGCATTAATCTGTGAATTATTTCACAGTGGTCCCGTCACTCACCGAGGTATATGTGTTCTGTGTGCTCACCGTCACTGCGTCACTTTACTGCACGGTTTTTGTCTCTGGTCCTTTTTCATGGCTGACGTTCGTAGGAACAAACCGCAGTCATGAAGGTTAATTTACTTTATTTGTAATAAATTCCCATTATTTCCTCACAATAAACCCAATTCCAAATAACTGAAAGAATTATCTAGTAATTACAATAATTTCGAGTTTTTCAAGTGCTATGATCCCCAAGATAAATATGGATAAAAAAATACCGTGTTGTGAAAAGTGGTATTTTCGTGCAGAGTAGAAGAGTATTTGAGTGAATAATTTGCGTTAATTCTCTTTATTGAACTGCCCTAACGAGTCTTAGTACTGTTGGCATGGTTATTCGTAAGTTAATGAATATTTATTAGTGCGACGGTGATTTTATAACCTCAATTTGTTTTGTAGCTAAACGTTTCTTACCCGGCAACGGGATGCCAGAAGTTGTTCGAAGTGGTGGACGAGCACAAGCTCCGTATCTTCTACGAGAAGCGCATGGGCGCGGAAGTTGAAGCGGATCTGTTAGGCGATGAATGGAAGGGCTACATCCTCCGCGTCGCTGGAGGCAACGACAAGCAAGGTTTCCCCATGAAACAGGGTGTCCTGACCAACAGTGAGTGTTAATTTGCTTGAATTATGGATAAGTTTACTGTTTAAAGAATTATATTTGAAGTTATAACAAAATTTAATAAGCATAACCTTATCCGGCTCTCTAAAAAGTACAAGTCTTACATACCATGCCACAAGCGTGTCAACAAGGCATTTTAAATAGCACAAGTAAATTTTTTTTTTCTTTCAGGCCGTGTTCGTCTTCTCATGTCAAAGGGCCACTCCTGCTACAGACCACGTCGTGATGGGGAGAGAAAACGCAAGTCAGTCCGTGGTTGCATTGTTGATGCTAACTTGTCTGTGCTGGCTCTCGTCATCGTCCGCAAGGGCGCTCAGGTACCTATGTTGAAATAGGCCTTGTTTATAAAAAGCCAGTGCGCTGGCGCCAGTTCTACAGACAAGGCACTGCTGGCTTGGCTTGTGTTGTTTAGATGAAGCCAGTCAGCATACATACAGGGGCCAGAAGCAATCTATGTGCCTGTATGTAAATGTTATTTATTATTTATCTTTCGGGTTAGTCTATCTAGTTATACTATTAGTTATACCATATAACAGAATGGATAAAAAAGTCCTATTTGTTATACTGCTCAATATAGATAGAGAGATAGAGAACACTTTATTTTACATAAAAATGGAAATTACACAGATATTTCTTAACCTAAGAGTTAGAGTATGGATACCAGTTTTCGGTAATACTGAAAAACTGGACAACCGGACAGAATATTTGAATTTAAAAACCGATTTTGTATAATCATAATACTGGTATTTCGATAGTTTCAGTATTACTATACCCAGCTTCTAGACGCGCTGTTCGATTCTAAATCCATATAATAACGTAAAACATATTGGGACTTTTCTAGATTTCAAATCTGGTTTATACAATTTTGCTGCAATTTTTGAGAGCCTGAGACTGTCTAAATACAGAACTCATGCTTTCTAGGGTTTTGGAGTTTCGGTATCAATACAGTCAAATGTTTAACACTCACCTTAAAGATAGTTTCGAATTAACTGATGGGTACTATTTAAAATCACAGTTCGTTCCTATGAATTGCGGTGTTCCACAAGAAACTAGTGTTGGTCTCCTGCTCTATGTGGTGTAGCTATGGTACAGTAGTGACATAATACAGTATTGTAACTAACTGTAAGTATCTTCAACAGCCACCAAGTTAAAGATATTAGCAGGCAATGGGCATTGTCCTAAATATTGTTTTTGAATTTAGAATGTGAGGTTAGCCACCGCGGGAGGATATATCGTCGGCTTATTGCAAGAACTCATTAACCAACATATTCACTATTGGGAGAAAAAGGACTTTTTAGTTCGTGTTAGTTAATGGTTGTATTTCTTCCTCCTTATTCCCTATAACATCATTAAAATAATGCCTGATACTAAAACACCACTATTGTATCATTGTTCAATACATATAAAAAAAATACCATACCTTTAAAAAAAAAGTGGTTAGTGAGCTTTTGCAGTTAATGACTTCTTGCAATAAGCCGACGATGTGACAATTTATTTTAAAGGTATAAGGTCATATGATTTTCACTGATTTCTTGTATCTTTGTGAATAAGTGTGTGGCTAATTCCACCTTCTAACGTTCATTCAATACGTGAATGAAAGTATGTTTAATATTTAACAGACTTCAAAAAAGGAGGATAACCTCCTTTTTTTGAAGAAAATAAAAAATTTCAAGATATTGACATTTTGGTATTCCGTAAAAAACAAATCTATATATATAAAAATCAATTGCTGTTCGTTACTCTCACTAAAACTCGAGAACGGCTGAACAGATTTATCTTATCTTAGTCTTGAAATGTTCGTGGAGGTCTAGGGAAGGTGTAAAGGGGAGAAAAAATCGAATAATTTCGGGGAAAACCCTAAAAACAGCCCTTTTCTATTTCCCATACAAACGTTTTCTGTGGCGTTACGAAGTTCGCCGGGACAGCTAGTATTCTAGCAACTAGTATTTTCTTAAGTTTGCATATAAGGAGTCTTAAGTTTTTTTATTTAAAGAGTTTTTGTATCGAGTCATGGTATTACTAGAAACTTACAGCTCGAAGGATATCAGTTGATGACGTGCTTCCGTGCATGACGTACTTCCGGTTACGTAGACTCCCGATTCCTTTTTTCAAGTAAAAAATTTGTTAAAGCAGCCCCAATCGAAATATTCAGCCTAGGCTCTCAAAATTACCTATATTCTCGAAAAATATATAAATACACAACTTATTTTTTGAAGGACAATGGCCATTCTTTCGGTTTGCTTTAGCAATAGTGCAAAGAGTCCGAACAAGAGAAATATAATTATGAATACAAAATAAATTATTTCTTTTAAATATTCTAATACTATCAGGTTGAGTTCAGTTTTCTCTCGGACTTACTGTATTTGCTCAAGAAAATTTTGCTTACTTTATATTTCATTGAGGTAATTTGACAACTGGAACTGATGATGTAGGGAAATCTCGGTGGGACAAAACGTAGAGGCCACGTAAATCAACTGTTTTACAATCATCTATGTTATTTTAACAAAAAAATCATTAATACCGAAAAAATACCGAAATACCGGAATTCCGGTATTTCAAATGTCGATATAAAAAAAATACCGGTTTTACAAAAGGGGTCCGGTAGTCCATGCTCTACTAAGAGTACCGATGGTGGCCTTATCACTAAAAGTCATCTCTTCCAGACAGACTAAGCACTCAAGTACATGTTCATTGCCAAAGGTTCATGACTTACTTTTGTTTATCTCATTTACTCACTTGTTGGGTCCTTCCCTTTTAGTTAAACTATTTATATTTATAGCTGTTTATATGTAGCTATAACTAATTGGACAAACCTATTTTTTTTTCCAATCCGATAAGTTATATTGACCAATTTAACAAAAAGGACTTTTTTCGAACTAAAACTTTCGTAAACACAACACATTATTAACTTCATCATCATCATCATCATCAGCAATTTGACGGCCGCTGCAGGACACAGGCCTCCTCCGTGGTTTTTATAACCATGAAGGGTTTTTGCCATAATCGCCACGCTTGGCAGGCGGATTGGCGATCGCAGTATGCGGTTGGAATCTCATGAAGACGCTGCTGCCCGTCTCCTGGTAATTGATTTCCTTAGTCCACATCCACGGAAGGAAATGGAGTGACGCTATTCTTAATCCGGCGCCACACGGAACATTATTAACTTAACACCGGATAAACGGGCCGGACTTTTTTCGTCCATTCTGTTGTATTGTATAACTAGATAGACTAACCCCATGTTTCTTGTGGTGTGCACACGTCACTATGTGTCGACAACGCTGGCGCGGGGGTTGAGGGGTTAGTGGGCACAGGTCACTGGCTTGAAAAATAGACGGTTGCACCATTTTTATTTATATAAAACTGATAATACAAGGCTAATACCAAGCCAGTGATACTGGCAGCCAGCACATACAAACAAGGCATCTGTCTAGTTTGCTATTGATTTGTTAAGAAGACGAAGTATCAATCAAAAAGAAGTAATATTTATTTAAATACTTAAGTTTTGCTGAGAGATATTTATTTTATTTCATAAATGTAAAATACTCGATGAAAGCCGATTAATATAGTCTGCAGTGGAGGTTTAATATGTGTCTGCTGACGAAGCCGTAACCACAGATTAAATAAACTGCACCTGAGGAGTGCTCAGCTTTAGAGGAATCGTGTTTTTAAAAAATAAGGCCAATATAGCCATCCCTGTTCTTACTGTTTCTCAGATCGTCAAATCTAAGTAATTATATGCGGCAGGGTAAAGCAAGACTGTATGAATGCGAATGTCATTATTTCTTGAAGGATATTGACGCTGCTTAGTACTGTACATTTAATGTTATCTTTTGCTGGACTTGTTAATGTCCATTTTTTTAGTATCTTGTGTGACTAATTTAGTTTATTGATTCTCAGGAAATTCCTGGACTCACCGACGGAAATGTGCCACGTCGTCTGGGACCCAAGCGTGCATCCAAGATCCGCAAGTTGTTCAACCTGACCAAGGAGGACGACGTCCGCCGCTATGTGGTCAAGCGTGTGCTGCCCGCCAAGGAAGGCAAGGAAGGTGCCAAACCCAGACATAAGGTGAGACTTTTCAAAAGCCTTAAGCACTATTTTCCGACAATTTGTAAATTATTGTAATCTAGGTTCCGTCAGAAAGCTAACTGCTTGCAGCTTGAAACAACTAATTCAGATTGTAACATTAATATAGGTACACACCAGACTTGCAATATCATTTATACCCTTGTTCCTTTGTGATCAACTATTTTGACCAACTAAAATCTGATCAACTATTTTTATGCCACACGGAACAACGATTTCCGTTGGTCAGAGAGGAACAAGTATTATTAAATTTTTTAATATTAGTGAGAAACCTATTTTAGAAAATCACATTAACTTAAGGTTGTCCTTATGTAAAAGAAAGTTAAAATAATTTTTTTAAGTTTTTCCAAGTTGTACAAAACAATCAAAGGTTGTTATTGATGTGAAACTATACAAAAATGTACACAAATACTTTTGTATTCTTAACTATACAGTAGAACGTAAATTATCCAAAAACCTTTATCCGAACCTCGCGCCGCGCTTCTCCCACCACATTTGCTGAAGAAAAGCTTCAGCAATGGATGAATGTTGACAAAGGAGATCTAGGGCACCAAATATTCCTGGATAGTGAATTGTAATGAAGATGAAAATTTACCTGCTGCTTCTGAAGCATTTATATACTTAAAGAATAGCTGACCTGGCAAACATTGTTTTACCATATTAATTAGCTTACAACCTATTCTCAGACGTACCAAATATACACAAAAAAAAAGTTGAAGCTGTTTTGGAGGAGTTTGATAACATACACTGTGACAGGAGATTTTGTATATTAGATACTGCTAATGGCTTAAGAGGCGTTTCACAAAATCGCGCACCGCAAGTTTAGGTAAATTCACCCTTTGCACTGCCGTGAGTCATGACCTCGAGCGCCGGGGCACAATGCCGCGCGTCGGGTGTATAGTTCGACTATGAAGAAAGTTTTTTGATACTTTTCTCCGACGTGATTTATTTCGGATGGATAAAAACAGGACGTACTCAATCATCTTACGTATGTATACATATATACAGGTGGTAAAAATTTAAACTAAATGAAACACTTTACCTGCTAGTAAATATTTTATTTCTGTACTACCTAAATAGAACAAGTTTTCTTTCCTTTCAAAAATACAGGAATGTTTTCTTTGAGTACTTTTTTCTGTCTACAATATTAAGAGTACTCTCCCTTCAGGAGGCATTACAAAATACCACCCTGTATATGTATAGGTACTTAGTCTCATAGAATTTAAAATGTAATAACTTTTATAGGCACTTTATCTGCGTAATTAACATTTTGTAAATAAAAATATTTGTTCTTATATGACATTACTGAATAAATGTGGGCTTTTTACAGTTTTTAATCTCTATTATAGTTTTCTACTTTTTCATCGACCCTTATCACAACACCACTACTTATAGTTAGAATTTATTTTACTTCCAATTATGGCACTTGAAGATTCCGTATCCACCACAAACAACTCAGTGGACTCATTTGCATTGTTCTATAAAATAAAATAAAATATTATATTAACTAACCAGCTTCTTTAATTTAAATAAAAAAGTGGACGAGTAAGCAAAATAAAAAAAATTGCTTACATCAATCAAATTCGAGTTTTGGGATTTCTCTCCCGATGTCACGGTCAGTACTACATCAGTTTTTTTCTGGTTTGGAATCATTAGCAACATGTTCTCTCCTGTAAATAAAGTAAAACTTTAAGAAATTATAATGGCCGTGGTCACTAAAAGCAAGAGGGTAGATGGTCCCACTACTTTTATTTGAAGGGGTTTTCGAAAATCATACATAATATTTCCTCTCCTTTGGGAAATGGATTCGTAATATCAATTTCGTATCAATTGTTAGTTGGTCCTTTCTTTATCCTGCAATGATATATAGTAAAAATAAAACTTCACAACCATTAAAATCGGAAAAGACCGTACTAGAAGATACTCTACTAAACTAACTACACTACTAACTACATAACTTATTAAAGTAGATCAGGGCCGATAGGTACGTACTTTGCTTGTCTTGCAATCAAAAGATTCAGAGTAAAGACTCAGTATTTTTACGCTTTCTTTTATCTAACAAAAAACGGTACGTATTATGTTTTCGTCCCATTGCTGAAAACATCATGAAGGATAATTACAATGATTCATGTATACAATAATAATGTATAACAAATTCGAAAAGTACTTACTTGAAAAGTATCAAAAGATTCAGTCGCGGTTGCACGCGCTTCACTAAATTCGTAGAATCATTGAATTTAAAATTCAATGGTAGAATACGCAACCGGCATCGGCGAGAAAAGTGACGTAGGTCCTACTCGAAGGGCGCTTCGCGCGACACTGATCGATGCGCACGATTGCAGCAGAATATATAGGGAAGTAAAAAATATATTTTTCATTGCAATTTATTAAAAATGTGTATTTTTTTATTACACTCCTGTTAAGGATAAGTTCTAGTACCTTATGGTACAAATTTAAATCGATAATAATGTTTAGAAATGGTAAAATATCGAGGTAAAAATGGGAGAAATTCACACTACTTCATGATTTTTTTTAGCCAAGTGTGAATAAAATATTTGAAATGTGATTTATTAAATACAATAAGATTTATATGTCCCAGTCCTGCGTATTTTTTATTAGTGATTTTTACAAATTCTAATAGTACAATGACGTGTCCGAAGATACCTCGGCGCGTATTTTTGACAAAACATGCTGTGGTATTTTATCAATTAAACAAAATAAACGATATAATTTCATAAACTAAGTTGACAAATACCTGTATTAAAGGTTGTGCTTCTCGATACAATACTTCATAAATGAATATTTAGTATTAAAATACGAAAATTAGTCGCTCAAAACCTCCTAATTTGAGCAAATGATGTGAAAGCCCTCTTAAGGCATAAGCTGAAAGACCATCTGTTTAAAAAATTTCTGGAGATAAGATACCCAAAGGTATGTCCTCAAAAAGTTGCTCTTAAGCGGGTGGGTTTGAGTCAGCAGACACATATTAAAGGGGTTTTTTTTTTATCGTTGATTGTACCTATTATTTTAGTTCGATTATCTAAATAAACCAGTTTTCCGAACACCCATGTCTCTCCCAATTAGTTCGGGTAATCGACGATCTACTTTAATAGTATTTAAAAAAAAACATTGTTAGCATCCAGACGGAACCTGAGTGAAGCTAATGTGTTTTTTCCAAGATACACTAAAAGGGGGTTATTGGTTTAACTGTGTTATTTATAAAACACTATTCTATAAAACTCCATTAATGCTGCACAAATAGAATAGTGGTGGATACTTTCTAAGAAAAGTATCTTACTGTACAGGATAAAAAAAAAAATAAAAACCAACTTCAAAACACTGCAGCCTAAAAGTTACAAATAATCCAAAAGAATACCTTTAAAAGTATTAGAAGTATGTAAACGTGTAGGTATTGTAGAAATATAATTTGGAGTTGGTGCCCAAAATATATTTGCTGGTCATGAAACTGTTCACCGACTACAAATTATACTTCTACAAGACATACATGTATACATACTTCTAATTGAAAGTTAGTGTTTTGAAGTCGGTTTTTATTTTTTATTTAAGTTTTCAATTTTTAGTGGTCCACATGCTCCCGCTTTAGAAAAAACAATGAAACTGAATATTTGAGTTAAATAATGAATGTTTCTTAAAATAGAAGCTTAGATCCTATCAAGAACGACGTTCGAGCTGATGATCTTCAAAACGAATGCATCAATGTCCACCAGACACCAGAGAATAACTTACTGAATGAAATTAATTAAACAAAGTGCTTATAACATCAAAACTTACCTTAATTCTTTGCTTTAAAATTTGAAGTTCTCAATTTCCATCTCCGAAAGTCTTCACCAGACCATCACCAAATTACCCTGGGACTACTTTTACGCTATATTTTATGAAACATATGCATATTACTAAAGGATAGGCTCCATTAGGCCTTATTTGCTGCTATCCATTGAAGACTTCCGTTCTCCATCTCTGAAATCTTCATCAGATTTGCACCTAATTAAAATGGGACGAATGGGACGTTATATCGATTCAAACAAAAAAAAGAATTGTCGAAATCGATTAAGATTTGACGGAGTTAAGCAAAAACAGCAAAACTAGTTTTATTATTATAAGCACCCTATATACGTCCCACTGTAGGCCACAGGCCTTCTCTCAGAGAGAGAGTATGGGCTTAATCACCACGCGTGCCCACCGCGGATTGGCGATTTCAAGCGCTGGGGTATGTGAATAGCTCAGACACCCAGGTTTCCTCACGATGTTTTCTTTCACCGTTAGCGAGTGGTATTGCTACTATAACTTCACAAATGTACATAACTTAGAAAGAAAAGTCATAGGTACATGCCCGCACTGGGAATCGAATCTGGGTCTCCCGCTTCAGAGTCCAATGTTCTACCCACTGGGCTACCACCACAGAACACAGGAATAAGGTAGAAAGCGCACGTGGGCGGGGCGCGCGTGCCACGAACTTGTACAAATGATCATATTTTACAAAAACTTACCCAGTCGGCCGCTTAGTCTTACCGAGCATGTTACTGAAGAAAAACTGTTAAAAAAGGGTAAAAATGCCATCATGCGCAATTATCACCTGCAGAGCTCGAAGCAGAGATGTTAGTCAGACTAATGGAGGAATTTCTTTTCATCGGTACGTAAATTAAACCTTTATTTTGAGTGATTTAATCGAAAATATTGAAAAGAGTACGTTTTCCAGCAATAGTGAAAAATATCGCAAGATGAAGTATACATTGCCGGTGTTCTACGCAAATAATTGCTGCGCCAACGTATTATGTACGCGAAGAGCAATGCAAAGCATGTGTGTCTGCGTGAACGATTGATTGACTTCACAATATTCCGTGGTACTCCCCAAAAAGAGTAGCGAAGGGAATAACTTATCGATAGTGTTGGGTCAGTTTGTCGTGGTGTCGATATTGTTCAACTTTGTTATTACGGAATATTTCATTGCTCTTAGAAACCGGCTAAGTGCGAGTCAATATCGCGCACCGAGGGTTTAGTACAGACTTGTAGGTATGTAAATAGTTCGTCCATTGTAGGAATCTAGTTTCCAAGATATTTTTTTTGTAACTACTAATTTACGGATTTCGGATTTTTTCCCTTTCATTTTTTATAAAAATACATTTATTTGCAACTACAGTCACGCACACAAAGCGAAATAACACAACATGAAATAAACAACAAAAAAAAATAGGCAGACGTTAAAACGTAATTTTTTTTGCACATTCTGAGACCTTTAATAGGCCGAAATTTTGTTTTATGACTTGCGGTCTGAGTTTGAGGCGAGTTCCCCATTTAACCCCTTGTGATACACTTGCCACAAGTATTTACGATAAAATTGCCGTAAGTAAATAATGAAACCTAATCTGACAGAATTAAGCGCTAAAGACACACCAGTACATGCAACAATCAATAATTACACACAAAATATAAAAGTTCTAAAACTACATTCATTCGCAAAAAGCTTTGCCAAACAAAGTTAATAATATCGATATCTTTTAACTTTTTGTCAATCCCTATTGCTTTACAGGCGCACGCACACATCAAAAGTTGCGTTGGAGTGAACTGCATTGGCCAATTGCAACGCTTGCTTTCGCGGCCTCCGACTCACGCACACATGTATAAGCCTGCGTGCGTATTGCTTACATTAGTAGTAGTGAAGAACGGTGGGGGGTGAGGTGGCGACAGCGGTTCCCGTACAAAATACGCACTACGGCAATTCTAACTTATTTTCTCTGTTCTGTGGCTACCACCGCTTACCAGCAAAACTATATCTGCTTCGAATTGAGAACCTCCTCTTTTTTTGAAGTCGGTTAAAAAATTGATCATCACGTGATAAAGTTTATCCTTTCTTTTCTGTATCTTTGATGTTCCTAATTTAAATCCCTGATTTAAATATTGTTTGCTAGACATCTATTCTAGTAAGCAGCAGCATCAGGGTAAAGTAAATAACACCGAGCAGAAGACTCGGGCAATGTGCCCGTCTACTTTTACAGTGTGCTAGACAAGTGATTCATACTTAAAAAATTTCCCAGGGTCCCAGCCGCGGGACACAAAGGAGGCTAAGCAAACGAGAAAAACCAATGACTAAAGTTGAGCGTTTATTTGTCCAGGCCCCCAAGATCCAGAGATTAGTGACCCCTGTGGTGCTCCAGCGTAGACGCCACCGGCTGGCGCTCAAGAAGAAGCGTCTGCAGAAGCGCAAGACTGCTGAAGCGGACTATGCTAAGCTGCTTGCCCAGAGGAAGAAGGAATCAAAGGTAGGACACATTTTCGATTTTTCACAGCCCTTTCTATAGCTCGTTGCCTGACCTTGAGCTTTCTTATGAGGCCCATAGTAAGAGACCTTCGTCTTAAGGGATTAAGGTATATTGGAGGAAAGGACTTCTAAGTTTCCCGAATGCTGCCCAGCCGAGTTGGATTCGACGATTGACCTCTTTCACGAAGTTGGACCGGCCTAGTTGGATTAGTCATTTGTCTGTAGTTATTATGCTCCGACACAATATAATTCAACGTGAAATCTGCTGTTTCGTTAACTTTTTGTCAAAACAGTCCTGGTTTAAGTCCGGTATCATTCATTCGTATAGGTTGAAGTCAGCACAACTATTCTTACTGAGTTCAAACTAGGATACCCTGCCCTAAGGTAACCAGAGCAGCGCGCGTCCAGAATGGGGTACGACCTTTTCTTATTAAGGCATGCGGCAAGCTCGGGAAATTTTTAATGCTGGCACTTCACATCGCTATTCGTGTTCGCGTATACAAATACGCAAACACGTATATTCCTGTTAATGGGACATCAACACGAATAATATAGCGAACAAAGCCGAAAAAAAACGCGAACACTAGCGATGTGAAGTGCCACCATAAGAATTGTTACTCCTCCCATAAAATACTCTCAACAATACAAATGCATCAACTACAAAATAATTGATATCTATCGTTACTAATATTATAAACGCGAAAGTTTGTATTTATGGATGGATGTTTGTTACTCTTTCACGCAAAAACAGCTGAACGGATCCGGATGAAATTTTGCACAGAGATAGATTATATCTGGATTACGAAGTCGCGGGCAACAACTAGTAGATTAATAAATTAAACATAATGTGTGTAAGCAGTGGGCATAATTTTTTGCTTAATTTCACGATTTTCACGAGTGGGAGAAAGAGTGAAGAACACCCCAGAACTTGAAACAACCAGTCAAACCTTCCACCTCAATTTTTCTAATTAAGTGTGTTACCATTAGACCAATAGTACTTAAATTCTTGCTATGTGACCTCCTTTGTGCGTTCTGCAGATTATCTTTTGAGTGCATGTTTATTTATATTTTATTATTCTACTACAGCTCATATCACATGACCATGACATTTTGTGGAAATAATATCGAGCTGTAAGAGTAAAGTGCTGTTTCTTACCCCTTGATGCCTTTGCTAATAAGGATCAAGACATTAAAACGGCGACATTTTAAGCAAATCCAGTGGCCATGCATTTTCATTTCACCATCACTTCGGTATGGCGAAATAACTGGTTGCTCTACAAATGATGCCAAATTACAAATTTTTCACTTTCAAGTGTTTGATGGTTTATCTCATTTATTGCAGGTACGTCGTCAGGAGGAGCTCAGGCGCAGGCGCTCGGCTTCGATTCGTGACTCCAAGAGCTCAGATAAGAGTGCCCCTCAGAAGTGATGAACTCAAAAAAAAAAAACAATAAAAAATGTTAAAACTATTCACTCGTATTATTGTGTCAAAGTAGGATAGTAATAAAATTGGTAGCAAATCAACCTCCCACATTTTTTGATAGTTGATATGCTGTCAACCATGGCTTTATTATGTCTTGCATTTGTAAATTTCTTCAAAATTTAGTTTTTTAGAGACACAAATCAAAATCATAAATCTAAACTATTTACAATATTTTAATAATCTTTATCACAAATACAAAATGAAAGTCTATAAAAACAATACAATAAATTAAAAACGAAGTCACAATAATTTAACAGTACATGGTACTAAAGTTATGCGCTTACATATTTTCGTTGTAGTTAATTTTTAGTTTGCGTCTTCAGAAGCCCCAGGCCGACGTATCGCGCCATGACTCTAAGATAAGAAGGATTCAGTTGTTTCCGTTTCTCTATCAAAGACTTAAGTAGAGTTTCCGAAGCCTCGTCAAAGGGCCGTTGATAGTCCGACGCCTAGAAACAAAAAAAGAAAAAATACATGGAGGTAAGCCAATTTCTCTGGAAATAATATCTTAGCGGCAACGGGAGTGAAAAAAAAAATAATATAATTGTTGTTATGTGCTGTGGTGGAAACTAAGTAAGGTAAGCTATAATTTTTGTTGTTATAAGTGTCTACGCTTACATTTTCGATCGTAACTGAGTAGAGTGCATGACGAATTATTTCCTTTATCTCCCTGCCCGGTTCGCTCTAAATGCAGTAAAACAGGATGGTAATTTGAGATGGAACAGTAACTGATATCAACAATCTAATTTGATTTCGAATGAAAAGTTCGTGTTTGAAACGCATTGTTTTAAGTGTTTTTTTTTCTCACATTTCTGCTCTAAAGTATCAGAATCAGACGATTTAACTCGAGTAACTGTTTATTTCTTTCATGCTTGGATCACAAAAACGTAGTCTAAAAGAACAATAATTTTTAGAGACCCTCCACACTAGCGTATTTCGAGCGTCGTCGTCGTGCCAGCGTCTGCACAGCGTCGACGCAACGCCGACGCCGCGGCGACGCGACGCCAGCGCTGGGCGGCCGCCGAAGCCGGGCTTACGCAGCGCTGGCGTTGCGGCACTGTGGCGCTTGTCGCGTACAGTCAGTGTGAATATAGATTCCGACGAAGAAACACTGCTGTTGACATTACTGATAAAACGAAAATTAAGTAAACGGAAAAAGAAACGTCCTCGTCAATATTGGCAAGATCCTCTGTGGGGTTGTTGTGTTCAGGAAAGCGATTATTACGTACCTATTGTATTGTGAATATATAAAAATAATGATAAAAAATATTTTTACGATTATCTACGAATGCCAAAGCAAACATTTGACGAACTTTTAAAACTGATTCATAACGATATAAAATATCAAGATACCCAAGAGTGCGTTGTGTTATGTATTGTAGTTGTTCGCCAAAAACGTTGTGCTGGCGCCGCGGCGACCGCGACGCCAGCGCTGGGCGGCCGTCGAACGCCGGGCATACGCAGCGCTGGCGTCGCGTTGCCGCGGCGTCAACGTTGCGTCGACGCTGTGCGGACGCTGGCACGACGACGACGCTCGAAAGACGATAGTGTGGGGGGGTCTCTTATAACTAAAAAATAAACGCATTTGACCAACTATGTTGCCTGTTGTCCAATCGTGTGAGCGATTGGGTGTTAAACAATTTAGGAGACAAAATGGAGACGTAATCCGAAATTCTGTGTTTTGCCGTTTCACTTTAGATAATTAATTCCGAGTGAAAGACGGAAATGAACGAAAAGTGAACCTTTTCATTTCGTGAACCTCAGTGAGGCTTTAGTACTGTCATAAGAACGTTTTTAGTAACTACAAGTATAACTTCCACTAGCTGAACCGTCTCGAATCACCTATACACTATTAAGTTCTTACTGTGGTTTTAGCGATCCAGCATAGTTCCTCGAGTAGATCTTCATTTTGCGATGATGCCGGCATCCAAGAGTGGCTTCCGACCTGTACAGAAGAAACATCGTTTTGGTTATGGATAATTAACTTGTTTTATATCCTAGACTTCCTTCAAGTCACAGATGTTATTAAATATTGAAATCTTTTCTACAATCATAATTTTGTTGAATTTCTCGAGGGACTGAGTAAGAATTTTCTAATTTATATTGAAAGTACTGAAAAGATATCATACACGACTGAAAGCAAAGATGTAGAGACAATGAAGAGGTGGAAACGATTCGTGATATGCCAGTTGTAAACGTTAAGGAAGCCTTTGCTATTGTCACGAGGTGCAAACATGCAATAATGATAAGGCGGTGAATGACATCAGAAACGAAGATGCAGTGGTTTCCTGGTCTATGGTTTACGAAATCACGCAATTCTGCATGGATAGGCCGCATACTAACGGCATCACTAAGCAATTATTTTGCTTACATCGGCGTTTATTTGAAACTTTTCTCTTTCTATGACTTCGATCTCCATGTCTAACTCGCTAGCGCGCGTGATCCTTTTCACTGCGATGGCTTGCAGGATGATCAGGCGGAATCGTGTCAAGCTTGCAGTCTCTTTCTTATTTGTCAGCAAGAGCACCAGAAAAGCCTGTTTCGGTGTTATTTCCGTAATCCAGCTACGCATCTGAAAATATGGCATACTAAAGTTGGTAGGAAGATAGCGCGCAAGGGGATTCGTGTTTTTCTACTGCGCAAAACTGAATTACGAGACGTTTCCGTTCGCTTGAGGTCACCGAATGAAATATACGAGTATTATTACCTCTTTTAGACACTCCAAAATTTTTTTGCCCGGTGTGCCGTCAAATATGTTTGCCATGGACTTGTCAGGTCCAAGTACTTGGAAGAAATCCTCCAGGGAATTTATTTTCGCTAGTAGCGTGGCGGTCGGCTTCTCCATAATATTCGTCGCAGACTTACATTTCCTATATAATTTTATGAACGTCTTCTTTTTATTTTTTGTGTTCCTGACTCTCACAGTTTTGTCGCCATTTTCACATGTTTCCGTTAGTTCTTTAGAAGTTTCATTATCGTCAAAGTCTGAACTCTTCGGATTGCTTATAATAGGCTCCACGTAGTTAGTGATTTGTAACGCTGTAACCGTTTCGATCATCTCACCGTTATTTTCAATTATAATGTTTTTGCTTGTATTAGTATTAGCATAATCAACAATGGTAGTAGGTTTGTTGTTTTTGACGTCGCTCTTGTTAGTAATCCTAGCGACGATGCCTGTTTTATCCAATTTTGATATGGAGAAGTTTTTACTGCTTTCCAATTCAATACTCATCGAAAGCTTTCTGTCTAATATTGTATTCAAAAGAGGATACAGATAAAAACTCGTATTGCAAACCGTTTGCCCCATGAAGAAATTTATAATATTACGCGCCATAGTCCATAATGTATATTCATCATAGCTGACGAGTCTAGGCTCGCGTCCAATATAAGGTTGTAAGGCTGTGCTATGAGGGACTATTTTCAATTTATTTATAGTTGCATTTGAAAGAGCTTTAAACGATATAATGTTTTTATTCGTAACTGATAATATTTTTTCTTTTATCCTTGGCATTGCCCGCACTTTAGCGTTAAGATACCACAACGTCTTTGGTGTCGTCAGTAAGTCGGATCCCCGTGATACTTCGAATATATTGATATCAACTGTATTTGATTTCCACGTCGTACAATCTGTCTGTGCTTTAAAGTTTCCGTCGATAATGTCCAACACTTCTTTCGATAATTGAGCATGCGGCACAGATATTAACTTATTTTTAATTGTGTTTTCTGATATAACAGGTAATATTGTTTGCGGCTTTGTCTTCTCCGAATTTACTTGTGGCTGTGATTTCGATGACATTGATGGTGCACACATTCTACGTAAAATATCACGCATCATTTTAGGCATCATGGCACAAAGTTCAGCTGGTAAGATGTCATTTATAATTAAATTATCACATTTGAACGCTCTAGTGGGTCCTGCGGCATTATATAATGGCTTGCAGGAGATACCTTTGGAATCCATGGGTACATTTGGTGACAACGGCAACACAGTGACATCAAAATGAATGACGATGTTCGTAACACAGTGTTTTACTGCTATCTGGTTTTCGTTCAGTGATTCAATTTTCAAGCCGGAAACTACTTCGTCGAAACCAATAGCATTAAGTGGGTCACACTTGTAAATGTATTTTAGATCGACTCTCTTTTCCTTTTCTTCCTTTCCATCCTCTTTATAGGAACAAGTTATCTTTTTTTCATCACCTAACGTTTGTATTGAAGCTTCTTTATATCCTACGAAAAGAAAAGATTTTGATTAATAGCAGGCTAATTCATTATGGTTATAATCGTGAAGTTATAAAGTAACTCACCGAAAGATTGAGTTTTCTTTTTATCTTGACTATAGTAAACCCCAGCGCTTACTTTCTGGATTACATTATCAATAAAGTTATTATTACCATGTGCTTTGCACCACATTCCCTTCACTCTAACTGGAGATCCAGGAGGAGATCTCTGGATACGTACTGGAACATCGAAATTACAGATTGCCAGTTTCACAGAATTGCTTTGGACCCCCTTTTCTAATCCACAATTGGCATTTGTTCCGGTGCTTCTGAAACTGTCTCCAATTGATGCTTTTTTGTAATTGTCATTTCCAACTTTATTTGCTAGGGATTGTATGTTTGACTTTATCATTGAAGATTTCTCAGAAAGAATTTCTAAAACTTTATCTTTTAAATTGCAAATCGATTTCCGAGACTGTTGTGATCTACTGTAACTTGAAAACTCGCGTTTAGATTTATAGACTGCCTCAATATCTGTATTTATTACTTTATCTATTTTACATTTAGGATTTTTCAGTTTTATCTTCAAGTCAACTTTTGGTTCTATAACATCTTTGTTAATTTCCAATTTAATATTTTCTTTTATGTCGTACCATTCCTTCATGAAAGGCCAACTCATCTTGTCGAGTCCTCCAAACTGAGGAGGAAGTTCGTCATTCATCACATAGTAAGCAGAAGTAAGTTCTTCTCTTCCCAAAACCACTATGGGGTACTTCAGGCGGTATATTTGCTTCCTTATTTCAGTTTTCGTCAGATGCGGAGCATAAGGTACGCTTGTTAACGTGGTGCAAAGTCGAGGTTTCCTTTCCTTGACAGGTGATGGACTTCTCCGGGAAGTGTTATAGTCTTTTCCCTTGTGTAATATAACCTTAATGATTTCATTTAGTGGATCTTTTTGTTTTTCAACAGCGTCGACAATGGCCTCGTCACCTAAAATTATAAAATACAAGTCGCAATTTAGATGGTGTATTAAGAAAGTTGCAAGTTGTAATATTCAAACTTACCCTTATTTTGGTTTTTATTAGATTTGGTATACGTTCTAAGACTATTGTCACAGACTCCAAGAGGGACATTATTTTTAAACTCTAAGGAGTCCTTACTACTATTAGTAGATATAATAACATTACTTCTACCAGTCTCGTTTCCATTCGAGCCTGTATGTATAGGATTTTTCTTTTGATTTTGCAGTGTATTATTTAGTAAAGCTTTCCTTCTTGCATTACGAGCATTAACTTGTGCAATTCCTGGCTTTTTATATCTTGGCGGTATGGATGCCCTCTCGTTTTGCGATTTTGTGGGCGCTTTTTCTTTCAATCCTAATTTTTCTCTTACGTTTTGGGTAGCTCTCTTGCAGCGCTTTGCAAACTGATCACGCTCGTCGATAACGGTAATATCACTCGAGCTGGTCTTTTTACATTCATCGTCTTGTTGAATATCCACTGTAGATATGTATGCGAATTCCTCAGTTGTGCAGCATGATGTAAAAACGCTGTTTACGGTGTGATCACTGTAGATTAATTTATAAAAATGTGTAGTTATCGAGGAATTCAAGAAAAAATGTATCTACTACGCTACTGGGTGCTAATACTTACTGATCTTTCCTGTGTTTTTTAGTTTCCTTCTTCCTTTTACTCCCGATACTACTGTCTGGCGTGGGTCTAAACCGAAACTTGTTAATACTTCGCAGTACAGACCATACGTCATGCGGATTATGCTGCCTGGGAGTTTTTGCGACCACCACTGAAGACTTCGGTTTCAATTCGCTAAAATCTGGTTTTGTCGTACTATCAGTGGAGCTACAATAGAGATCGATGTTGAATTGTCTGCAATATTTTAGGTCTCGGTCAATGATCTTTTGAACCTTCTTTGACTTGGTCTTCTTCTTCTTCATCTGCGTGATGCGTTTGGGCTTGGGTTTCTCTAGCTCGTCGCGCAGGTAGTACTCGGACTCGTTCATGTCACTGACGGTACACTCCTGCGGCATCGGCGCGGGTTGAGTCGGCAGCGTCAGCACAGATTTTTTCGGCTTCCGCTTTTTGTTGTTGCAGTTTCTTAGCGCTCTAAATTGGTCCGAGCTGGCTTTGTAGATATCCGCTGCATACGGAAACGATGACACGATGCTTGTTGCCGTCCTTTGCATGCATGTTTGTTCAGTTCTTCGCGATACCATGTGTATATTATCAGTAGTAAGGTAAGGAGATCTGAACTTTGTTTTCGACACCGCCGATGTTGGGGTCTTGATGGTGCTACTCGTGGTGAATGTTGAGCTGGCGGTTCTAGTCCCGGCCGTCCGCGCGGTCGAGTCGGTGTTGGACCCGCATTCCGGCACTATTGTGTCAAGTTCAGCTTTAGAGCTCGACAACCCAAAGATGGTGTCATTGTGAAGGAACTCGAACGAATTTATTGCCATTTCTCGTACTCTTCTTAAGATACATTAACTGCAATGGAAAGTTGAACTTACCAAGTACCATTGAAGAATTGCTGGCATGATAGGGTAGGGTATTATGCTAGTGAGTTATTTTAGGCGAGTAATAGTGGCGTACGTACCCACCGAATATACCTCCCGGAGCCGGTGAACGTCCGCCTGCGAAAATGGAGATAGACTGATTCTGATTCTATTGTCTCCCAGTCAGTCAGCCAGACCACGAACTATAGCACGGTCGCGGTGGCGCGATGCACAATACTGGGTTATTTTTAAAATGCGCAATATCTGGTTAAATTAATGATAAGTTATTCGTAGCTTCCAGGCCCCAGGATTAATTGAGTAGATACATAAATAATCCACTGCTGCACTCGTATGATGGTCGTTGCCGGAGAAAATTATAAGGGTCTACCTTTAGTTTAGTCGGACCCAGGTCGATATTAACTCCTCAAGGATCCATCATCAATCGAGATTCCCCACGCAATTACTAGGTACATACATACATGTGGGTGAGTGGTTCTGCCTGTGAAAAAGCAAATTGTGCTGTGTGGCCAATGGCCAACTACCCACTCCGATTTCTGTGGTCAACACTGACATGTGAAGCCCGCTCTTCACATTGGCACATCGTTAGGCCAATACGTCTTACATTGCCGGGATTGTAACCAACCAAGTCAGAGCGGTTCTGATCTATAGTGTTAATGTATACCGTATTGGCCTCATGTTGGCCCAATGTGTACAGCGGGCTTTCAGTTTTTAAAGTAGGTACTCACCACTTCTCTACGGCGAATTTCGAGTTTCGGGCCAAATAATACATTAATTATCCATGAAACTAATCTTGTAATAATAATAGTGAATCTATTTTGTTTAGGTAAAAATATTTAAAAAATATGTAGTGGTCCAGTGACACTTCATGTTTTCCAAAACAAAACAATATTAGGTTCTTTTTCAAACAAAATACTAATAAGCTCGCCAGTCGTCAGGTCACTGAACTCCGTGTACCCACTACGAAGGCCACAGTAAATGCCTTTAATGCCTAGTAAAGTAGTAAGTAGGTTTCGTGACGAAACCTTCATAATTTTCTACCTTATTTCCCGCTACAGATGTTACTTCCGGTCTGACGTCACATGTTCCGAATAGTATTACAATACCGAGAGCTGACGCCAATGATTTTTGGTTTAAACAAGGATATTTCTGGATCAGGAGCAGCAATATGCCCGTAATCATGATTATTTTATTATGATCAGTATAAATTATCCATTTTTTTCCTGCAATGGGATATTTAGATTTTAAATCAATTCGTGTCGAGCCGAGGCTTTTTTCTCAAATAACTCTAAATACCCACGACACAACGAACATTCGGCCTCTCATAGTTTCTGACATGGATATTTTTTTGTTTTTTTTTTCCTTCCAAAATCTTGAAAACTATTTCATTTAAAAAAAAACTGAACATTGGACTCCTGGGGGGTCTACTCTTATCATTTAAACACATAGTTGAATCCACTAAAGCAATAAACTGAGGATGTAAATTTTTTGAGACAAAAAAAACTGTGCAAGGCAGTGTCGGAAGAACTATGACTATGACTAGTCATCATAACCACAGACTATAATAATTTATTATCGATATTGCAAAGTTAACCTTGTCTGAGTCACAGAGTTTAGTATGCTTTTGTGGTCTATCCGTCTATCTATGTTCCCTACGAGTGCTAACGCCTAGTATACGTTACGTGCTTCCTTCTCCTTCTTCTCTTCTTCCTTCCTTCCCTTCCTTCCTCCTTCCTTCCGATGAAATTGCGAAATAAAAAGGGCATACGGTCATTCGTTTACTACCATACCACTGCCAGTACAGCCCAATGAGCCGTTTTCAGATAAATTCACAAAGCAATTCATAGATGGCGCTTGCAGGCGTGGCCATAGAAGAACCGGAATACGGCTGTCAAAATTAATCTGCGCTAAGCAAAATTTGACAGACGTGTCCCTGTTCTTGTATGTGTATAAGCGCCATCTATGAAGTGCTTTGTGAATTTGTGCTGAAAATGGCTCATTGAGCAGATATGGGCCCAGGTCAAAGGTGTGTATTATTTTTTATTTTCTTTTAAAATATTACCTATTAGATAATATTGACTTACCAATCATCACCATAATTTTCGTTATTTGTTCAGGTCACGCAGCCAGACATAACACCATACCGCCTTTTACAGCAAATAAAATGCTTACATTATTAGAAAACGCGTGTTCGGAACTTACGCCAGAAGATTGGACAAAGGTTGTTCAGAAATTAAAAAATAATGCAATAAGATTGGGAGCACGACGTTCATTTTGACAGTATAATAAGTGAAAGGGTATAATTTTTCGAGACTGTTCCAGTAACTCGGAAACCGATTTAGAAGAAGATAGGCTTGATTTAGGATGTACCTCTCATAAATTAATATTTTTCGTTTTACTTTTCATAATAATGAACTCAGTAAATAAATATCCAAATATAAATAACAGTTCAATGACAACAACAATCGATAATTATTATGATCGACTTCGAAAGTCGTCTCAACCCTACGCATATCACATTGACATCTGTCACAGGGCTGAAGCTATATTTTGTAGGCTGTAGAGACTGGACCCTATTACTAAGACTTCACTATCCGTCTGTCTTCTGTCTGCCTGTCCGTCCATCTGTCTGTCTGTCACCAGGCTGTATCTCATAAACCGTGATACCTAGGCAGTTGAAATTTTCACAGATGATGTATTCCTGTTGCCGCTATAACAACAAATACTAAAAGTAGAATAAAATAAATATTTAAGGGGGGCTCCCATACAACCAACGTATTTTTTTTTTGCTCAGTATTAATAACGGCAACAGGTAGACGCTTGTAATATTCACAGAATACTTAGTTCTATATTCGCTTCAAAAATAATTTATTAAATTCAAATAAAATAAACAGTTAAGGGCGGCTCCCATACAACAAACGTGATTTTTTGCCGTTTTTCTCGATCTTTGTTTCTAATGTTACATAGACAATGGTAAGGAACCCTTCGTGCGCGAGTCCGACTCGCACTTAGCCGGTTTTTTATTTGTATTGTATTGTAGTTTCTAACTTAGTATTTAAGGATTATTATAGAATGAAATGGTGTCGCCCGCGCCGGCGCCGCGGGGTGCGAGCGAGCGGCCCTCAGAACCAAAGCTCAGCCCCTATATTACGCGCACCAAAACCTGAGCGATTCCAATCGTCTAACTGTCAAATTAGTATGAAATTTGACAGTTAAGCGATTGGAATCGCTCAGGATTTGGTGCGCATAATTGAGCCACATAAGTCACATAACACAATTTGGTGTTCTGTGGGGCGGCCCGTAGTAACATGGTAAACCTTGAACAGTGAACTGTTATTTCTAGTCTGTGACTGTGTGTTATATGTGTTCTGTGATCCACAGTCAGTGTCAGTGTGACCATTTGTGGCAGATTTCTGCCATTTTGGCAGATTTGGCTCCAAAACTTTAGCTGTGGCAGATTATGCTGACGATTTACTAAAATAGCAGATTTTGGCAGTTTTGAAAGATTCCAAGTGAACTTGTATTAGTTTTAATGTTCAATGAAGTCATTTTGCATCACCTTAAAATTATTTTTAATTTTCCATAAAGTATACTTTACTTTATACTTTATTGCACACATAAAATCACATGAATAAAACAAAACATTTACGATCATAAGTATATTTGGTACCTAAAAAAATATTTTACCAAACTGGCAACCTCTGATTCACGCACAGATTATACGGGGACGTAGCGGGGACGCTTATTCACTTTTTACACAGTTACGTCATATGATTATGAACGGTAATAGATCTCTTCTATTACCGTTCATCATAATATTCTCCCAATTAAATCTGAATAAAACCAATATAAGGGACAGATTCATAAGAGCATTTTTTTCTAAACTGCTACCATACCTTTTTTTGGACCTATTTTAAAAACATCGATTTATGTACAGTTTGAAGCTTTTATATGATTCCTTATTTATTAAATTTTGACAAATTAGTAATTATTTAAGGATAATATTTAAAGAAAAGATTTTACAAGCATTTTAAGTAAGCTTGGTATAATCTTTGTTCCCATTCCGTTACCATAGTATTTTCAATATTATGCCTAAACAATCGGGTAAAATTAAATAAAATTTAGATTAATTGGTAGTTTAAATGATTTTTTACAATATTATTGTTATTTTATCTGCTTGTGTAGTTTATTTCATATTGTTTCTGGCCCCTGTTTATCCATTTCGTTACCTTTGCGGATGAACACTAGATATTTTTCCATTTTATGAAAGAACCATGCGATCATTTAAAATATTTTAATATAAAATAGAAAGCTACTGTAATTCTATTTCATATTTTGAAGATAAAATTAAAGAAAAGCTTACATTAGTGTAAGTTTTTATCAAAAAATGCCTCTTATCAACAGGGGACAGTAACGAAAAAGATGGTAACGAATTCATAAAGCTGCATTTACGATGACAAAAAAAGCCAATATTTAAAAAAATAATGAAAGGCGCTTTTACCTAAATAATAATGATCAATAATTCTAAATAATAAATGAAACATATTTTATTGAGAAATTATTTATTTAAAGTATTTTAAGACTTATCATTGATGACTACCAAACAGTGAAATCACAAAAAAAATATCAGATACCAGCTGCTGTACTCAAAGTGATTATCTAGAGTTAATGATGATTAACTTGGTACTATTTGTTAGTTGTGAAAGTGGCAACTGTCGGCTGACCTAATCTAAATTCTTTAAAATTAAGTAAGTAATCACTGAGAATGCGGCACGGCAGTCAGTATTGTTAATTTCTTAAGCTAATGATACCTATAATCATTAAACTAACTTAAATCATATAAGTTCAATACAAACAAGTCTAAACTCTTCACAATAAAAAAAAATAACATTAAGTAATATAGAAAACAAGGCACATTTTGTAAAATGTTTTAACCTTAATTAATACTATAAGACTTTTCAAAAGTAAACAAGTAATATAGAAAACAAAGCACATTTTGTAAAATGTTATAAACTTTAAAATTATAGTATTTTAAGGCATTTGATATGCAAGATAAACAAGTAATACAGAAAACAAGGCACATTTTGAAAAATGTTTTAAGCCTTAATTATAGTATTTTAAGGCTTATCAAAACTTATAAATAACTTTTTGAAAAAATATGACTACCACACAATAAAATCACAAAAACATATCAGGGATTATTATCACTTTTCTTATAAGCTAAATTTATTGCAGTCATAAAAACTTTACTAAAATAAAAATAAAATACCTAGAGTTTTAAATGCAGAAAATATAATTCTCACCTTTTTTCTTTCCATTTTTTTATTCTATCTATGTCCTTCCTTTTCTGTATTCTGTCTTTTTCAGGGTCATTCTTGATACGCTCGCGATATCTTTTTTGTTTTTCCGCTGCTGTTAGAGGCATTTTATCTAAAAACAACAAATTTGATTAAATGACATTTATTCACACAGTCACAAATCCATTAAAATAAATACAATATCATTATATAAAAGAAATAATATAAAAGAATAGAAAATTTAACATTAATTATATCAAAGCTATCCTATCCCTGTAGAAATGGAACGTGTCGCCAAATAAAACATTTTTTTCTTAAATGTAAAATTTATAATATGTATCTCTATTCTCAACGTGAACGATTCTTTATCGTTCCAATACGTTACTTTTTTACTTTCTTCTACTCGTTACCATCAAAATGATAACGGAACCAGAAGTAACGAATGAAACATGACACATTTTAAAAATACTTAAATACATATAAGAACCAATATTCAATTCAATGACTGTTGTTTTTAGCATTTGGCTTTAGACATTGCATATTACTACTATATTAATATACACTAAAACACATCACTTAATAAGTTATTAAATGTTAAAAATTGGGTAACTACTTACGGAAAATTTCATCCGCGCGATCACCTCCGAACTTGTCGCAAGGTTTACTGCAGACTGACTGACAGACCGACATAATGCTGTATTGCTATGTCTTAATTAGGGTTGCAAAATATAAAAAAACATCAATTTAGAAGAAAATTTTATTTCTTTGGTATATTTTTTACACGGTAACGTGATCGGAATTCCGGTTTTTTCAAAATCAGGAACACTGATAAAACCTCGTTATTTCTTATTTTTTGTATTAAACATGTACTGAAACGAGATAATTTAGTAAAATTTACATTTATTTATACCAGAAAAATACTAATATTGTTACAAAAGTCAATAGATTATGCTTATAATTCCAATTAAAAGTTTCAATTTTAGGGTGGGACACTACAAAAAAGGGGTACCTTATGTAACTAAATGTTGATTTTTTTAAATTTATGAATAATTAAGTGCAATTAAACTATTTCCTCATAAGATTATAAAATATACTTTCATTTCGTATCAAAATTTATTGTAGTTGCCGTACTAAATATTCATTTTAATGATATCTAAAGTCGGCGGACACTCGAAAAACCCATGGTAGCAGTTTAGAAAAAAATGCTCATAAACAAACATGATGTGTCGGCTATCATTAATACCACAAAAGAAATGATAAAGGAATACGGAGACTGGATATCCTTTAAACCAACTAAAGACATAATTACAAAGATGTTATCAAAATCTATCTGTACGGAAAATGAAAATGAAAATTTTGAGGCCAATGAAGATACAATGTACTTATTGTATTGTAATTATCAATACATATGTATCCCTCATCTCCTCTCAAATAGTATGATGATGCCACAAATGACACGTAGATAGGCTTGGCATACTTGCTTTCAAATAATACTGATTAAGTGTGAGTAGGACTTTTGTTGAGGGTTCCGCTCTATTCCTTTTTCAATGAGAGTGAACACCTTGCGTAGCTGGCAAGCTATACATGGTTGAGTAACCAGGAAGTAAAAAAGTTTAGATTGTTAATTGTTTTTTTCCTTTCCTGGTCTGTCTGTGAAAATTTGTGATTGTGATAGGTAGGTAAAGTGAAACCAGTAATATAAAAAACCTGTTTTAAGGGCGCCACATTCGCTTTGTTGACTGCTACACTAAGTTTAGTCGTGCCCATGTAAATTGGTTACTGGATTAATTTTTTTTTCTCACTGGAATTCAAGATAAATTACATTACATCCACGTCTACATGCAGAACCATGTAATAAGTAAACGAAACCATTGTCTGGTTAAAATAATTTTTATTAATTATCAAAATCAGAGTCTAAATATTCAACTGATTCATATGGCATATCATGATCAGATTGTGCCAATGGTTGAATGAATTCCAGTGTGTCGGATTCGCTGTCAGTTGATGAGTCGCTTTCAATGCCAGCACCTTTCCCCTGCTTCTGTAATTTTCTTTTATTGTGTTAGTGTGTTCGCAGCAGTTATTCCATGTTTCTGCAGTTATTTCCTAGAATAAAATAAAAACAACATTAAATGAGTAAAAGCGACATTTGTATAAATGAATCAGAATGTCTTATATTTACCTCAAAGCAGTCTTGTACAAGTTTCAGGAACCTTATGTTATCTATACCAACATTCTTTGTGGCAACCTTCCCTTTTACTATACCCCATATCATTTCGATAGGGTTTAAGTCACAATGGTATGGTGGTAGTTGTAGTATTTTGTGCCCATGCTCCTCTAATAAACTATCAATTTCATATAATGGATTTGGTTTATTCCGTTTTACTAAAACCAACATCATGGCTTTGGTGGCATTAGTAGGGTAGGCAATATTATTTAATGTAAGCCAGTCTGCAATTTCTTGTTTCCTATTCACTGTAGTCGGAGGTTTGTTTATCTGGCTGGAATGATATTTAGCATTGTCCATGACAATACAAGTGGTTCACTTAAATTTGGAATTAACTTTTCCAACGTCCATTTCTTGAAATTTACTTTATTCATTGCTTCGTGGAAATCCGCTTTTTTTTCTTTATCATTATAAATCAATAATGCATTTGGAACGAACCCAGTCTTGCCATCACAATGAACAATTATGTATCGCTTGCCTGTAGCCACAGCTTTAGATACGCCGGGCTCATTTTGGCTTTGCCAACATTTTGAGTGATTCAGCGAAGTATGGATGTAACTTACATCAAGATACACAATAGGCATACCGTTTTCTCTTAAAATTTTTATTTCTTGAAGGTACCTATCTCTCTATGCCACTATGTCCTGTCGCTCCATTAGAATTGTTCTTTGATTTCTGCATTTTTTATATTTATAACCCAATTTATGCAAAAGTAACCGAAGAGACTCTCTGCCACCCACAAAATGTATATCTTCCTTAAGAGCTGCAAGTAACCGCTTCAAACTCGCCACTTCTTTACGAGCGGCATAAAATTCATGTATTTTATGCCTAATAGAACAAATTGAAAATCGTCCAGATTAATTTTCTTCTTCGATTTTGGTTTATTTTTCTTAGGCGTAGAAAATACAGACGACCTCTTTCCTTCTCTGTGTATCTTCATTGCGGAAGAGCGAGATATACCTGAAAAAAGCAACTTGATCGTAATAGTACATTACGATACTAGTGCGAAAAGTAGGAAATTCGCAACGAGTGGCGATAAATTAAAACACGACCGAAGGGAGTGTTTTATATCGACACGAGTTACGAATTACCTATTCGCACGTGTATCGTACAACGTTTTATAGTACATATGGCCCTTTGAAGTTTCGACATAGGCACGTAAAGTGCTCATTATCGCACTAGTGCGGTAATGTAGCACCATATGTACTATAAAAACTGTTATAGCTCACAAATTAGCCAATTTTGTATGCACTGACTATACTATATACCTACCAGTCATGTTGACAACTGCGTCGGTGATGTTATTTAGAGGAATAAAGTCTAATCCCGCGGACTTTTTCTCCGAGAAATACTTAATTATGTTGTGAATTAGTTTTCTTTCACGGCTATGGATAGTTTTCGGCATTTTAAGAGACCAAAAACTCACAAAAGCACAAATAAAGACCACACGTCAACTTGACATCAAAAGGCTGACAACAACAAATCAAATCAATGAACATCATGAAATGACATCAAATCAGGTAGAGTTTAGTTTTCCTCAATATTATTTTGCGCTGTGCAATCATATACCCCTTTGTATAAGTTTTTTACCGGTGTAGTGCATGTTCTGTTAAGTGTTTATCAGTGTAAGTCCCAGTGTTGTCCTAATTAGTGAGTGAAGAGGTTAAGATGGATGACGAGCCACCCGACCTGGGTGGCTCAGGCCGAGACGGCGGGTCGAAGTTTCCCATGGATGTCACTGTAACCGAGGCTCCCACAGACTCTAGAAAACGCCCATGCACGTCGACAGCTCTCCTAAATCATGCTGCGGAACTACCCAAAAAACATATAAAAGATCCGTCTTCTAGCACTCCCTCCGTACAGACCGTTTTTGTGCATCCGGAAATGGAAGAGATCAAAGTGTATTCTCCCACTGATTCTGCTCCATTTGTTGTACATGTTCAACGCAAGGTACCCGATCCCTCTGCTGGATCCACTATTAGGCCCATCAAATTTGGGCAGTTCTTGCATGAAAACAAGGTTGAAGATATCGTCCTTGATGGAGTTAAACCTATTGGCCGAAACAGAATCTCCATTGAGTTTAGGTCAGCTGCTACAGCAAATAAATTTCTTTCCCACCCAGCTCTGGATACTTTCAAATAAGAGGCATCTATACCAGCACATATTGTTACCCGTACAGGTATTGTAAGGAATATCCCCGTTGATTGGTCAATGGAGGAGCTTGTTGAGGCGGCGTCCATCAGGGACATCGACTCATGCATCCTCAAGGCTCGAAGGCTCAACCGAAAAGTAATCAGAGAGGAGGGGGGCCCAGTTTGGGTACCTACTCAATCTGTGGTCCTTACCTTCTCAGGGTAGCAACTTCCAAAGCGCATTATATGCTTCTATACGTCAATCCCAGTTGAAACTTACATCTTCCCTACTATTCAGTGCAACAACTGTTGCCGTTTTGGTCATATAAAGGCACAATGTAGGTCAAATGCACGTTGCTTTAAGTGTGGTCAATCTCATCCTGGAGACTCTTGCAATGTAGCTCAGGTGTCATGCCTGTTATGCTCTGGCCTCCATATGGCGACTGACAAAAGCTGCCCAGAGCACTCCCGCCAAAAAACAATCAAGCTGACAATGGCTCAAGAAAATATTAGTTATGCAGAAGCTGCAGCCCGTTTCCTACAAGTACGGAGACTGTATTCCGACTCTGCCCGCAGACCAATTCAGTTGTCTCCCAGCCCACTACCTACAAGAGACCCATCAAACACCCAATTTGAACCAGCTACCCATTCGTACAAAAAAACCCTTTACACTCAAAGAAAAAGCCCAGCCCCGGCTTCCTCCCATGGTTATGATAAAGAGGTACATGAAAGGATTATTAGTTCTCCCGCACCAGCACTCCCTAAGGGGTGTGCCCTGAATCCAGCATTCCAAACTAGTCCGAATGACAATTTACTAGAACTTTTAGCTAAATGCCTGGTCAATATATGCACCCGACTAGACAATGTCGAGTTACCGAACAACGTGCGCGAATTACTTGCATCTCTCGTCAGTCAGCCCCCTGAGCATGGACCTAGTTCTCCTGCAATGGAATTGTAGAAGTTGCAAATTAAAAAAAAACAAGAATTTATTTCTCTAATTAACCAACACTCTCCCTCCATTGTGGCCGTCCAGGAGACATGGCTGAAGCCCGAGTCTATTTTTAGGGTCCCTGGCTTTGCTTGCCTCCGGGAGGACCGCAGTGATGGATTTGGAGGGGTTGCTATTTTTATTAGTTACAATTTGGCTTTCCGAAAAATTAATATTCCTGACCACTCTGACTCATTTAATATTGTTGCTCTCAGATCTCTAGATATCACTTTTGTTTCTGTTTATATTCCACATCCTTCATCAGCTTGAATTAAGCTCAACCTTATCCTCCATTCCGGGCCCTATGGTCCTGATGGGAGACTTTAACTGCCACAACAGCCTCATAATGATTCAGCATCCTATGATCTACTAGATGTCATGGATCAAATAAATCTATGTATCCTTAATGATGGCTCCCCTACTCACAGGGTCTTCCCTAACCAGGATCCGAGGTCTGCTGTGGATCTTTCTCTATGTTCTCCCTCCTTAGCTCCTGTTCTGTCATGGCAGGTCCTGCCATCTTCCTATGGTAGTGACCACTTCCCGGTATTAATCTTTTTCCCCTCCAAATCGGTTACCCCAAGGCAACATCCTCCACTCCTAAAATATAAATTGGCAGAACCCGGTTGGGACAGGTTTTCCTCCCTGACTAAGGAACATGTTGCTTCTCTCCCTAAAGTCACAGTGGATAATGCCAACTCATCCTATCAAAAATTAGTGGGAATTCTTGATATTTCTGCATCCTCAGTTTTTAAAAAGAAAAAATTGTCAAAAAAAAAAATTCTTAACATCGCCACCATGGTGGGATGTCGAGTGCACAGCGGCTGTGGATGGTAGAAAAAAAGCAGAAGTGGCATATAATCTAGCCATGACAGAACAGAACTTTGTTCACTACCAGAGGGTAGCAGCGGAAACAAAAAGGCTTCTGGCAGAAAAAAAAAACAAGGCTGGATACGTTTTACTGAAGGCTTATCCCCGAGAACCCCTTCGGCGTTGGTTTGGAGGGGAGTGAGACGATTCCGCAGCTCTAGGAATTTACATGACGATAACTCTAATGATCCTTCCATCTGGCTTGATGATTTCGCTATGAAGCTCGCCCCTGCCTCTGCTCCCTTACCAGAATGTCTGATAATTTATAAATCCCCTAATTCATCTCACGAATTTAATAACCCTTTCTCTATGGAAGAGCTTTTGTGTTCCTTGGAGCCTCTCACAGACTCTGCTCCAGGCTTGGATGGTATTCCATATTTTAATCAACAATTTCTTTCTGTCAGGATACATCCCAGACAGCTGGAAGACACAGATCATCATCCCTTTAAAAAAACCCGGTAAAGAAGCCAATGACCCTTCGTCGTACCGTCCCATTGCCCTTTCGTCTACCCTAGCCAAAGTTTGCGAACATCTCATCAAGCACAGACTCGAGTGGTTAGTGGAATCGAGAGGTCTTTTGGCAAAGACACAATTTGGATTCAGGAAGGGAACAGGCACCATGGATAGTCTTGGTATTCTCACATCAGAGATCCGAGTTGCCTTTTCGAAGAAGGAATCTGTAGTTGGAATTTTCCTCGACGTTGCAGCTGCCTACGATAATGTCCTACTTCCCGTACTCAGAAACAAGTTGTTACAGCTGAGTATTCCGGTGAGGCTGGTAGACTTCATCTGCAACCTGTTGATGGAGAGGACAATCCTTGTCAGAGGTTCTAATAGCTTTCTCCCCCCCAGGACAGTCTGGAGAGGCCTGCCACAGGGCTCAGTTCTGAGCCCGATTCTGTATAACTTATATACCTTCGACCTTGAACTTTCAGTCGCATCATTCTGCAACATCTTGCAATATGCGGACGATATTGCTCTTTATTTACCATTTCAAGATACAGAAGAAGCGGCTAGTCGTATTAATGCCGCAATGTATTACCTGGATGATTGGCTTGCCAACCATGGTCTGTCTCTGTCCATTTCTAAGAGTAGCTTAGTGGTCTTCAGCCGAAAAAGAATCCCACCTGACATTAAAGTCCATGTTAATCATGAGCAGATCCCAAATCGCTCAGAGATTAAATTCCTGGGAGTTATTTTGGATTCCAAACTTACAGGTATCCCTCACCTAGATTACGTGTTAAAAAAATGTGAAAAGGGGTTGAACATTCTGCGATGCTTGGCTGGTGTTTGGTGGGGAGCTCATCAATATTCACTTAAGCTCATCTATAACGCAATCGTTCGTAGTCACCTTGACTATGGCACATTTCTTTTAGAACCGTGCAACAAGATGGCTCTGTCTAAATTAAATAGTATCCAATTTAAATGTCTACGAGTAGTGATTGGGGCTATGCGATCCTCCCCTACGGCAGCCCTCCTTGTCGAATGCTGCGACCCACCCCTTCACCTTCGCCGCCAGTACCTGTCCGATCGTTTCATCTTTAACGTAGTACAATTCCGACACCATCCTCTTTTGAAAATACTTCGTGAACTCTCTTTTCTCGTCACTACCTCTAGTTATTGGTCCCATAAGGACACCCCCTGTATGCTCAAAAGCTACCTTAAATTTCGTAATCTACGAGATCCAGTCTCTCAGACTAATACCTACCCTCTTTTTGCTACAGATTATCACGCTCTGACTTTCTCTCCTAAAATTCTTCTTTCTTTCGATATTTCCAAACACTCTCCGGATGCAGCTTGTAGGTTTAACGAGACACTAGTTGAACAGTGGTCAGGCTGGGTGCCGATCTATTGCGATGCGTCAAAGTTATCCGATGATGGCAATGTAGGTTCCGCTGTGTGGATACCTAAGTACAATGTCATCCTGCAACATAAATGTCCACCTTTGTCATCCGTCTTTTCGGGTGAGGCAATCGCATTACTAAAGGCCATTATGTTTGTCGAAACACACAAAAACGTCATCGAGAAGGCTATAATTTTTACGGACTCCCTGAGCTGCCTCCAGGCTGTTATGTCTAACCCGTTCCATGCGAAAAACAGATTTCACGTGATTTATAATATTAGAGAGCAACTCTATAAACGTTACGTTACGTTATCTCTCCGAAACTGTTCACGAACGCACTGGAAGATGCCTTCAAGCTTCTGGAATGGCAGGGACGCGGCATCAATATCAATGGCGAGTACATCACGCACCTTCGATTTGCCGACGATATAGTAGTCATGGCAGAAACGATGGAAGACCTCGGCATAATGCTCGACGACCTCAGTCGAGTTTCCCAACGTGTGGGCCTTAAAATGAACATGGACAAAACGAAGGTCATGTCGAACGCTCGTGTTGTGCCCACCCCAATAACATTGGGGAACACGACTCTCGAAGTTGTAGACGAATACGTCTACTTAGGACAAACAATCCAACTAGGCCGGTCCAACTTCGTGAAAGAGGTCAATCGTCGAATCCAACTCGGCTGGGCAGCTTTCGGGAAACTTAGAAAAGTCTTTTCGTCTAATATACCTCAATCGCTCAAGACAAAATTATACAACCAGTGTGTGTTACCAGTGATGACTTATGGCACTGAAACGTGGTCTCTCACTATGGGCCTCATAAGAAGGCTCAAGGTCACGCAACGAGCTATGGAAAGGGCTATGCTCGGAATTTCTCTACGAGATCGAATCAGAAATGATGAGATCCGTAGACGAACGAAAGTCGTCGACATAGCCCAGCGGATTAGTAAGTTGAAGTGGCAGTGGGCGGGGCACATAGCACGCAGAACTGATGGCCGATGGGGCCGAAAAGTTCTCGAATGGAGACCACATATCGGCAAGCGCAGCGTGGGACGACCAGCCACAAGATGGACAGATGACGTCATTCAAGTGGCAGGAAGACGCTGGATGCAGGCCGCTTCCAACCGGTCTTTTTGGAAATCCATGGAGGAGGCCTATGTCCAGCAGTGGACTTCTTGTGGCTGAATGATGAACTCTATAAATGCCGTACCAACGGCTTAGAAATAGTGTTGGCCTGGATTCCAGGACATTCTGGAATCCAAGGCAATGAATTCGTAGATTCCTGTGCCAAGAGGGCAGTACAATGTGGAGATAGCACACACTTTTTCAATTTTCTAGCTGACCTTCGAGCCACAGCTAAGTCAGACCTTGATAAGGCATGGAAAACCGAGTGGGCTTCATACCGTCAAGCTAAACCAACCCAATATGGGAATATTCAAGACTTCATACCGGCACGCCCATGGTTTTTCAAATTTCGAGATGCTAACAGGAGAGTCACCTCGACAATATGTCGCCTCCGCTTGGGGCATGCTTCAACCCCTGTCTTTTTGGCCAAAGTCCGGGTCAGGGACCATTCCTTGTGCGAATGCGGTCTGAGCGAGGGAACTGCAGATCACATCTTTTTCGAATGTACAAAATACAATTCCTCATTGTACGGTTATCTTCCAGTAGATCTTCCCCTTCCCACCAATCTTCGCTGCGTACTTCCGTTGGTTTTCTCTTCATTTGTTAAAGTTTTATGTTCATATGTAGAAACTAACAAAATTAGATTGTAGTTTTTGTTATTGTACCGAGTAACACCTATCAAAAAGTATATATTGTGTTTGTCTTTTGTTACGGGTAAACACCTCGACAGAGTTTATATATATGTGTATGTATGTATGTATCTATTTTATATATGTATGTATGTATACAGGGTGTCCCAAAAGGTTACGTAGCTGGGAAGGGGGGTGATAGGGGTGGTCACAAGGATCACCAGAAAAATAAAATAAAAAATCCCCTCTGGGTATTTAAAAAAATAAGTGGCATTTTTTAAAAAACTAAAAATGTTACACCTTGTGGGGCTATTTTGCTAACTGTACCTACAAATATTGCTGTATTTAAAAAAAAAAAGCTGTTATGTAATCATCAATAACCCTTTATCAAATTGAAATAAAAAAAACCATACATATCTAACCAAGATTTTAAAGAAAATTAAGTTCTTGTCCAGTCAAGGACTTAGTAATTACGATTTCACTCAACTTCCTTCAAGTGTACTGAAAAAAAAAGTACTATGCAACTCCGGCGAGTAACTTAAATAGATAGGTAATTTTATTGCCATTCCAAAATGGTATAACACTTATTTAAAAAATTCATACTAGGACATTTAAAAATAATTTTCGGGAACAATACCCCTGTAAAACAAAACATATCAATAAAATGATAGTCTCAAATTCGTACGCAAATAAATTTTTAAATGTCTATTCTGTTCCTTTGATGTTACTGACCGTTATAATTCTCAAGATTGGAGTACAGACATACCTCAAACACTCAAGTACAGTCTAGGCCAGATCAAGCTTTACCATATGACAGGGAAAATAACCTTTACTGCATTTACTCAAGTACGCGAAAGTTGTAAAGGATCAAGCTCCATCTTGTCTAGTCTGTACGAAAGCAAAAGTTGATGGATTTGATTGGCTTATCCAGCTGATCTCGACCCTAAAAGTAGCTTATTTATTAATAGTTTCAGCTCATCCCCAAAATATTTTTGGTAATATTCATCATCGTTTCTGTATAGGCCTTAGACCCTGTACAGTCTAAGACTAGGTAAGCTGTGATAACAAAGAAAAAAATCATTCCTATTTCCATACAAAAAAAGATTGTTTAATTAGTTTCAAAACGGTCACAGCTTACCGTGTCTTAGACTGTACATTACAGTTGCGGTTTTAAATGAAACTCGAAAATAAAACAAAATTGTAATTATTTATTTAAATAAAATGCTCGAAATGTCTACCACCAACATAAATACACGCCCTACATCGTTTTAAAAATGAGCGGGAGATATGGCGAGCAAACTTCTATTGTTAATTGATTCCGCAGCCTCTGTGATCCTCGCCCTCAAATCAGCCAAGTCCCTGATGGGTTTTCCATAAACTTTTTCTTTTATAGCACCCCAGTAAAAGAAATCTAACGGGTTTAAATCCGGTGAACGAGCTGGCCACGCTATAGCACCGGCCCTTCCCATCCACCTACCAGGGTATTCTTCGTCAATCCCTTCGGAAATCCCTTACAAAACGCGCATAATGTGCTGGGCACCCATCTTGCTGGAACCACATATTCTTTCGTTTCCAGCGGCAGATCTTCCAATAGATTTGGTAATTCGTTTTGTAAGAAGTGTAAGTACGCCTCGCCAGTCAGTGCCTCAGGTAGCTCAAAGGGTCCGATTATTTTACCATTTAGTATTCCGGTCCACATGTTCACTTGAAAACAATATTGGGACCGATCATCTCTAAGTAGGTGGGGATTTTCTACGTGCCACTCGTGTAAATTGTGTAGGTTCATGTATCCGTCCTTTTTAAAAGTAGACTCGTCGGACCACAATATTATTTTATTGAAAAATTGAGGGTCCTCCCTATGCATGCGCAACATCCTACGACAAAATGCAAGTCTCGCAGGATAATCGCGTGGTAATAGACCCTGTACGAGTTGCACGTGGTACGGGTGAAGCTTCTCAGCTTGCAATATGCGATGAGCAGTACTTTTTGGTACACCTGTACTTGCTTCAATTGCCCGAACTGAAGTACTCGGGTCGTCTGCGACGGCTTGAAGCACTTCATCTTCTACATCGAACCGAGGTCTGCCTTCATTAACCGCTTGATGTGGAAATCGACCCTCAGAAAATAGTCGGTGGACATTGACGAAAACAAGGCAATCCGGGTGACGTGCGGCGTTCGGATATCTTTCTCGGTAGAGTCTTGCTGCAGCACCGCCATTACATCTACATTCGCCGTAAATGAGATGCATGTTCGCATATTCTTGTGGAGTGTACGTGGGTGGCATGATGGCACTGTATCACACACTTTAGTCCTTGAGAAAGCCGGGTCGTTGGAAGAAATCACAAACAATGTCCAAATCACAAAGAAATAATCAAGTCCAGAAAGCGAAGCAAAGTTGTTAGTACAAAATGAACACAAACGAATACAAAGGATGCGCGGTAAACGAGAGAGCTTAATGTACTGACCGACTATTTGACTAACCAAAGATAGCACACCTACTTTTTCTCTTCCTTGTATCTACCTGTCTCTCTCACTCACCAAACTTGTTTTGTTTGGTTTCATTGTTCTCGCGCATGACTAACGGTACGATAGGGGTACCTGCCTGTTCAAGGAATTAATTTTATGTGCTTTAAGATGGATAAGTAAGCCATTTATTTCAACTAATATTTGCTTTTGTACACAGTAGGCCAGATCAAACTCCATATTTTTACAACTTTCGCGTAGATCTGTTGATCTGGCCTAGACTGTACTTGAGTGTTTGAGGTATGTCTGTACTCCAATCTTGAGAATTATAACGGTCAGTAACATCAAAGGAACAGAATAGACATTTAAAAATGTATTTGCGTACGAATTTGAGACTATCATTTTATTGATATGTTTTGTTTTACAGGGGTATTGTTCCCGAAAATTATTTTTAAATGTCCTAGTATGAATTTTTTAAATAAGTGTTATACCATTTTGGAATGGCAATAAAATTACCTATCTATTTAAGTTACTCGCCGGAGTTGCATAGTACTTTTTTTTTTCAGTACACTTGGAGGAAGTTGAGTGAAATCGTAATTACTAAGTCCTTGACTGGACAAGAACTTAATTTTCTTTAAAATCTTGGTTAGATATGTATGGTTTTTTTTATTTCAATTTGATAAAGGGTTATTGACGATTACATAACAGCTTTTTTTTTTAAATACAGTAATATTTGTAGGTACAGTTAGCAAAATAGGCTCACAAGGTGTAACATTTTTAGTTTTTTAAAAAATGCCATTTATTTTTTTAAATACCCAGAGGGGATTTTTTATTTTATTTTTCTGGTGACCCTTGTGACCACCCCTATCACCCCCCTTCCCAGCTACGTAACCTTTTGGGACACCCTGTATATATATATATATATATATATATATATATATATATATATATATATATAAAAGAAGCTTGCATTATCATTAACAGAGGTAGTACTTTCTCTCAAACTCGGACGTTGGCAGAATCCTTAGGAAAGCCATCACTACAAAAAAAAAAAGGCATCAAATCAATAGACAGATGACATTTAAAGTTAGTGTTACCATTGGAAGAAAAAAGTTCTATTGCTTTTCCGCAACAAGGCGAGGTTTTTTATATTCCTGGTTAGCCTTTACTGATCTAATCAGTTTATTACTTTTCAAGTAGATGCTGTAGTTTTCAGTTCCATTAAGTTATTTCAATTAGTCAGTGATCAGTTTAGGTATTTCATAATGTGTAACAGTGATAATGTTGATTAAAGAATTTGCCAAAATATGAAAGCATATTTTTGGCATTGTTTGGCGTCATGTTTGGCAGATTTTTGGCCCAGTGTATGGCAGATTCTCCACTTTTGAGATGGTCACACTGGTCAGTGTTATATACTATAGGGAGGCAATAACGCACGTACCAATAACGCACACCCCGATAATGCACACCCCGATAATGTACAGCTGCTACCAAACGCACAGAGAATATAATCGTAGTGGTTATATTCTCTTTGCTGCTACCTTGGGAGTTGTGTGTGAAATGAAAGGCGTTCGTGAAATAAATATTTTTGGTATCGTTCTAAAAGCACAAAACCAAAATCACCATGGCACAAGCAGAAAGTGAAAGGATAATACAATATGTGGCATTTACATCATTTGTGCATCCTTCGTTTTGGCACACGCTTACAGAGATGAAACTGGAGGTAGACAAACTCAACCAGGATACGAAGCAGATCTTCGGACGCTATAACGGCCGGTGCGACATTGGTGCCGTTTTCGAAGTAGATGGAACATCTTTCAACCAGTAAGTTAGCTACCTAAACTGTATATAGGGTTATATTTCTTGTTGTATTGTAAAGGCAACCAGGGCCAAGTTTTATAAAACTACAATTCGTAGTTTATTATGATGACGATTCGAGGTACATTGCGTAGTAGCGTCGAGAAGTTAATCTGTGGGTTAATTGACTTTGTAATGTACATTGAAATGTCATAGTAACTGCAAATTGTAGTTCTATGAAACAGGCCCCAGTTGATGTTGACAAATTCTGCCAGTCTTGTCATGACATGAACTATAAATGAGAATTGTACCTACAGCTTTAATACACAGGGTCACTAAATGAGCAATACCTGAAACACATCAGTTGTCAGGAACAAAAAGTATTTTTTTGGGACTTGATAGATAATGTGAACAAATTGTACCTTCTTCCATGAAGGATAATGTTAGTGGGAGGTTGTGTAAAATTTCATAATTTTACTCAGTAACCCAAATTTCATAAAACTGATATTTCAAAAAAATATCAATATAAAAACTCATTTGGTTAAACACTAACTTTAATTATTATGCATATGTTATAGGCAAACTCCGAAGCTCCGGCGCTCCTAGGTTGGACTGGTCAATCCTCAGGTCAGACTGAATGACTTAGTCAAAGCCCAAACAAATGTAAATTTTCGGCCTTTGACTAAACAATTTTCGTCAAACCTGGGAGAGACTAATTTGGTCAGGCAAACGTCAAAACACAATTTTATTAAATCGGGGTTTGACGAGTCAAACTCCGATATAGGTATGAAGTGTCTTATCTTCGTATATTTGGAAGCATTTTATCATTTAAGCAGCTTTCAAGTCTTAAGAACCGCTTAACTCTGCCAGTTCTGACACCTGATTGGTCAGCTTACGTGATTTTCACTTTTATATTTGAGATGCTTTGTGTGGCATTAGGCCCGCCTTTTGTACGATGTGCAATAAAGTATATATAAGGATTATACGGAGGTTAGTTTGTAAGATTAGGTATAAAAAAATAACATTTTTAAAATTTTGATGTTTATTGTTTTAATAATTTCTTAAGTAATTAAAATGGAAAATTAATCATTTTTCTGACATGGTGAGGCATTAACTTTAATGTTAATTGTTTTAATAATTTATTAGGTAATTAAAGTGGCAAATTAATCATTTTTCTGACATGGTGAGGCATTTATGTTAATGTTAATTGTTTTAATAATTTCTTAGGTAATTAAAATGAAAAATTGATCTTTATTCTGCTACTGCAAAGACGTTTTCTTTTCAGCTACTTTAGCGGATTCTACCTCACTGATAATCTGCTCATACAACTGTTTGTTTTTTATGTGAAATGAACACTTATTTTTATTCAAATTAGAAATTTTCTCTTTAAACTTTACTTTTAAAGCTTCTTTATCCACGTTTTTAGTAACAACAACACTGTTTGATTCACTCATCTTCAATTTTACACAATTACACGCCCGCACGCTCAATGAACGAACATGAAATGACAAAACAATCGGTCGGAACACCGCGAGAGACATTATGAACCTGTTTAAACATGTTCAGATCAACGTTTGACCGAGTTTTGGAGTCGCTTCTAGGATTGACTAGGCCAAAACCGAAACAGAATAATTTACTTTCGACGTTTGACTGAAAAGTTAGGAGCTCCTGGGTTTGACTAAAAATACTTCAGGCAAAGGGCGAAATTGAAATGTATTTCGGGGATTGCCTGATGGCTTTGGCCAAACCTAGGATAAACCAGTCCTTCCGCGAAGAGACTGTGTATCGGACTTTGACTATAACACATACATAACATAAGCAGCCTATATACGTCCCACTGTAGGGCACAGGCCTTCTCTCAGAGAGACAGTATTATATATTAACAAATAACTGTTACAGTTATTAGTCATACAAAGACTTAACTAGTGAACTTTACCCAGCGACCGTGTTCATTCCAGTACTTAGAAGACAAGTACAGCCCCTGCCTTGACTGCAAATTATCTAAGAAGCAATTTTTCTTTACCCAGGTCACCACAGACTGAACAGTTTCATGAAACTATCACAGGAACTATTGTAAATAAGAATACTATAGAGGAATTTAAAAGTATTGACAAAGCGGCCCTGCTAAATTCTGTTGGTGAAATGATTTGGGCCAACATTAAGAACAGAAGCTGGATTGAGAAGCCAAATAATTTACTTAACTTTCTGATCCTCTCATTTGCAGTAAGTATGTACAAAACACCAAAAGCTCATTGATTGATGTGTCGCAAAATGGTTTTAACCCCTTGGGCAATGATTTTAAAATGTATTGATTCTGATTGAGAGGTCAAATTAATTTAATTTAATCTGAAATTATGCATGACACAGATTTATTTTTTCATCTATATTCATCAATCATAATTTGTTTTTTATTTTATTTCATTAAATTTCAACATACTTGACCCAGAACCATAGACCTCACAGGTTGATTTTTATACAAGTTTTAGTTTTTATATATCCATGATACATATCACAATAAATATCATATATTGATTGATATATATGTGAAGAATATAATAACTTTTTTATGTATCTGATATACATACGATATACGTACTTAAATATCAAATAACAATATTTCAAACAGGGGTTTGGTACTGCAAATCAATAATAGATTTCAAGGTCATCAAAGAGGGGCCAAGCAGCAACATTGGCATAGGAAAAAGTGAGTCTTTTCAACCCCAGAATTGTCTAGTGCCTCCTTGAGGCCGTTGAATTTGAGCATTGGGATTCAATGTTGACCATTGCTTTTCAGGGGCCAACTCTAGATATGCCAATGTTAAGAAACATTATACTGCGGTACTTGCATAACTAAGTAAATTTTTTTCTTCCATTCTAGGATTTAAAGAAGTTCCACTACTACTTCTGGTTTGCATTTCCCTGCCCAAGCCAGCCCACAGTTTTTATCAAACAAAACAGTACAATCACATCAGAATTCGATGGGAAACAACTTGAGGCCATTGCGCAAGGCCACAAGGCACAGGACCCAGCACAAAGATGTTACTTTGCCATAAGCAAAGGACCTCAACTTGTGGTTAAACCATTGTCAGAAGTATTAAGCGTAGCAATTGTCCAGACTGACGTAAACAGAATTTTAACAGAAAATTACTTTGGGTTTCTTGACCCAAGCAATAGCGAAAACCCAGGATGGCCTCTGAGGATGTTTTTGGCGGCTCTGGTAGAGTTATGTTCAGGGTTGAATGGAGCTGACGTGGATATTATTGCATTGAGACATGCCGCTAGGGGCAGTGTGGAGGCCAGTCGCATTTTTACTGTAAACATTCCACAGGTAGGTACATTTAAGAGCATTTATATGGTCATGCTGTGTTCTATCGGACACCTATCATAGGTTTATCAGAAATTGAGGTGCGGAAACTTACGCCGCAAATAAAATATAATGCTATTTATAAAGTGATTATGACAAGTCCTTAAATTTTAACGGGTTTCTACAAAGCGGAGGATGGATGAAGTAGGTTCTCAATTCGAAGTGAATGCTTTTTTTTAGGCAGAATTCTAGGGGTGCCATAGAAGAGAATTGATTTGAATTATTGATTTTTTCGGCTATGTTCTCGGATAACTCCGTCAAATCTTGTCAGATCTCAGTCAAGTCTATCCAATTCCATTAAAAAAAAAATGTCACGAGGTACATACTGCTTTACCACGTTTAGACCAGATTTACGTTACTGCATTTATCCTCTTTCAGGATGTGAAACCAACTGAGACTGCTGGATGGGTAGGCTGGGAAAGAAACGACAGAGGCAATTTTGGCCCTAAACTGGCCAACATGTCTGCTTCAATGGACCCAGTAAAGTGAGTGTTTTCATTAATAAAATTTTTTACACAACATAAACTCACGCCTGTATCCCAGAGGGGTAGGCAGAGACAAAGGACTGCCACTTGCTACGGTCCTGAAAGATCACTTTCGCTTCCTCAACATTCATTAGTAGTTGCATGCACGCACGCCGGTTTCGGGTACTTTTTATCTTTCCCTTTGCTAATACAATTTTTTAAAATTATTTGTGTTACTAAAATTACAAAAAATAATGTTAGCGCTCAACTTTTTGCGTATTCATGGTTTATGGCACGGATCGCAAGTGTGTAAACTAGTGTCCGAACGAATATTCGGTTTCGGCCCGGTTTGGCCAAAAAACGTAGACCAGGTTCGACCGTTATTTCGATTTCGGTTTTGGCCTATATACCTACTGCCAAACTTTTGGCTCCTCCAAATCTTTCATTCATGTATTTTCCTCGTTGCGATTGGCTTTCCACGGGCGCGGGCGTCTTTTCGTCGGTTGATCTTTAGTCGACAGCAGACACTGGCGTTATTTTTTCATTTTTGTAAAAGTGGGCTTTATGGATTCCTTCTAAAGGTAGGTCTTATACATGGCAGGGCTCGTCTATGTGAACCACAACTTTTTGTATATCTTCTTAAAATGTATGTCAAGGAACAACGTGTCGAAAAAATTAAATTTTACAATTTAATTAGGTACGAGATCTCCAGTCCAGTACATTAAATTTACGTAGGCATAGTTATCGTTATCGTATTGTAGTAATACATTGCTTATAGATGCCAAATATAACAAACTGTGTATTCACACCCAAAATCTTAAGAAACTAGTCCCTTATGTTTTTGTACACACTAATCCCCGTGTACAAAAACAAGAATCGCGAGTGCTGCCGAGCTCTTTCGCTTTGCAAGAGACAGATATAAATATGCGGCCAACCGCTGACTGCCAACCTTCGCTAGTCGGAGAGGCACCATAAGAAGAAGATGAAAAATCTCTGTGTCTTTACATAGAGATTAGGGTGATCGATTTCTGCTCTATAGCAAAGTAGAGTAGTCGAGCAATGTCTTTAAAGGATCTGAATAATTTTAAGTTACTTAACAGTTAATAAACAATCTTTAACAGTTAATAAACAATAGATAGATATAGTATTTTCTGAGGTAGACATAATAAAACTGAGCACTAGACATAATAAAACTGAATTTTAACGGATTTTTACTCGTTTACTTTTCCATTTTACAATTTTCCGACGTTTCGGTACTTTTGCAAGTGCCGTGGTGTTCTGTGGCCGTGGTCTCGGTCGACTGAGGTGACAGGCGCCTTTTTGAAAGCATTAACTGTTAGTTTACTACCCTCGGCAAAAATTACGTTCCTAAAATATTTTGGCAAATGTTTAAATTGAAATTGACACTAGAATAATTTATATAAACTCAAAAATACTGATTATTAGTTAGTGAAATTGAATTTCAATCTACAAAACAATTATTTTATATAAAGTCAAAAATATTGATTATTAGTTTTGAAATTAAAATTAAATCTACAGTCACACTTCTAGCAAGGGGGACTGCGTCCCATTGTCAGCCAAATTGATGCACCTACCTATCGATTGAACCAGCACCTGACGCAAGTCCTGTCACCGCTGAACACTGAAGCCCACGTCAGATTGAAGACCTACATTTGACTAGTGAAGAAACAATGGTGAGTTTCGATTGTAAATCCTTGTTTACTTGTCTTCCAATACAGGATTGCATTGAGATTGTTAAGAGAAGGCTGAATGAACATGATTTGCCTGTGGAATATGCAGAGCTGTTAGATCACTGCCTAACAACTGGCTACTTGGTATGGAATGGTGAATTTTACATGCAGGTAGACGGGGAACCCCATGTTTCTCCCGATGTCGCCGATATCTTCTCCGCTTGTAAGACTTCGACGAGCGAGCCATGCGAACTGCACCAGTCCCACCAAAGTTCTATAAGCGATATGTCGATGAAACTTTTGCTGTATTACCTACTAGCGGAATAGCAGCTTTCTTAGATCACCTTAATTCCATAAACAATAAGATCTAGTTTACAATGGAGTTAGAAGCAGATTGTTCTTTGGCTTTCTTGGATATGTTAGTCATGAGGAATCCAAACGGAACTTTAGGCCATACAGTTTATAGGAAAAAGACCCATGCCGATAGGTACTTAAACGCTGAATCTCACCAACATCCGTGTCAGTTGTCTACCGTTGGGAAATCTCTGGTACAGAGAGTCCACCGAATGTGCAATAAAGCGAATGTACTTCGTGCAAACAAAGTGCAAGCTCCGCGCATCCATCGCAGAGGCCGTGTCAAATCAGACACACTCGAGCGAGTTCCAGCATTTCTGCCCTTTGTGAGAGGAGTGACTGACAAAATTGGGAGTATTTTGAAACGCGCTTCAATCAAAACAATCTATTGACTATGTGGATCCTGGAACATTGGTCAAACTAAGCATAAAATAGCTGAACGGGTGAAGGAACATCTGCAGTTAATGAAGATACACTCAGCGGTACCAACCACTTCATTCATTTTAGTTCATTAGAGTTCAAGTTCTAGCCCGAGAGGACCATTTCTTTCCTAGAATGATACGCGAGGCAATAGAGATCCGCCGGCATCCCAATTTCAATAGAGATCGTGGTTGGAACATAGCTACAGCCTGCAGCATGGGAACCAGCTCATAAGTGCGTGAGACCCCCCTGCTAGAAGTGTGACTGTAGATTTAATTTTAATTTAGTCATAGTGATAGTCATGACTAATAGTCAATATTTTTGAGTTTATATAAAGTAATTGTTTTGTAGATCGAATTTTAATTTAAATTACTAATAATCAATATTTTAGAGTTTATATAAAATAATTTTATTGTTTTGCTAATTTAAATTTGAAAATTTACCAAAATATTTTTGGAACGTAACTTTTTTGTAATTTTTGCCGAGTGTAGTAAACTAATAGTAATAGTAATTAATGCTTTCAGAAAGACGCCTGTCACCTCAGTCTACCATACAGAAAATAATTACAGTCTACCGAGAATACGGAACTTGCAAAAGTACCGAAACGTCGGAAAATTATAAAATGAAAAAATAAACGAGTAAATATCCGTGCAAATTCAGTTTTTATTATTTCAAATTCATTGTCTAAAGGAAACCTTGCATAAATGGTATAATATTCCCTGGGAAGAAATGTGCGGTACAAGATACTTTCTACATTTCTGCAATAAAAAAAATATTTGAACCACAATATCTAACAGATTGATTTACCACAGTGGTTTCTTTGGAGAAATTCTCATAATGATACTGAGAATACGTGGGTTTCTGGAAGGACGTCAGTAAATTGACACCAGTGATAGTATTGGTAGATTAACACTGTCTAACTTAAGTTTGAAATACATTCTTAAGTAGGTGTATACAAAAATAAGATAAGTTAAGATAAGAATATTCTTTATTGTATACCGGAAAAATACTCTCCAGATTAGCAGATGCCTCATCAGACTTGAACATAAAGCTCATGAAATGGCGGTTAGTGCCAGATCTCAACTTTGGTGTGATGAAAGAAACCAAATGTCTGCTCTTGGGCGCTGGAACTTTGGGCTGCCATGTCGCTAGGGATTTATTGGTAAGTACCAAAAGCGTTTAATGTTTTATTGACTAGTTTGGTTTTATTTTTAGTTTGGGATTTTTATTCACTTGTCGTGGTCCCAAACTAGGATACCCCGTGCTATGGAAACCAGGCAAGGACATCACAAACATGGAAATACATCGAGCCTGAGGCCATGTGTACAAACAAATGTACAACGGCCCCCAGTGAGAATCGAATCCACGACCTCCGGTATGGTAATCAGACGTGACACCGCTAGACCAACGAGGCAGTCTAAAAGAAAGGCCGTTTCATACAACTTATGTCAAAAATCTACTGCCTTTAGGCTTACCTTGAATATAGGAATCAAAGTTAACTGTATTCCAGATGATGTTTAGAAGTTTGGTGATCGTAAAGTTGGAAGTTTGAATCAAACTGCCTTCTTTCCGCTCGCGCTCGTCAAGCTGATCCTCGATATGTACTAAAGTGCATAATAGATGACGGATGCAAGGTCGGGTCAGGTTACGTGTTTTTTCATATCATGCCGTTGTCATTGTTCTAGAATGCCTTAAGGCTGTTACGTTTGGCACGCCCTCCCGCTCGCATATACTAACATCTTAAATGATTGTAATAAAAATAGTAAGTATACTTTTGATAAATCTGGGGCTTTGCTAGATAATAAAATTACGGAAATTTAAGACATATTTTATATCCATACAAACTAATGTATTCTAAAGTGTACAAATTCTTTTACAATCACTAAAAATGTTAAGATTGTGCGAGCATGACAGCGTGCCAGATGTAAGGCCCTGGGTTAATTAATTGTAAAGACACTTGCTTCTGACTCACAGGTTTTCCTAGTTCGAGAGCAAGGGCCTCAAAATTCAATGTGGCAAATTACTTGTATTTGTAAGATATTTGATAAAACTGAATTTAACGGATATTTACACGTTTACTTTTCCATTTAATTTTCCGACGTCTCGGTACTTTTGCAAGTGCCGTGGTCTCGGTAGACTGAGGTGACAGGCGTCTTTTTGAAAGCATTAACTGTTAGTTTGCAACCCTCGGCAAAAAGACGCCTGTCACCTCAGTCTACCGAGACCACGGCACTTGCAAAAGTACCGAAACGTCGGAAAATTGTAAAATGAATAAGTAAACGAGTAAATATCCGTTAAAATTCAGTTTTATTATGTCTAGTGCTCGTGTAAACCGAAGAAAATACTAAGATATTTGATGTAAAGGTATCGTGTCTTCGTTTAAGGCGTGGGGTTTCCGCCACATTACGTTCGTGGACAGCGGCAAGGTGTCGTACTCGAACCCGACGCGGCAGGTGCTGTTCACCCACCGAGACTGCCTGGGCGGCGGGCGCGGGAAGGCCGAGGCAGCCGCCGCAAACATGGAGCTCATCCTGCCTACTGTTGTAAGTTATTGATATGATGACACAGTAGACAACGTTCTCGTGGAAAAAAAGTAAAATTTTGGTTTGAAGCTGGTTTCATTAAACTGAATTTAATTAAATTTGCTGTAAATAAATGTGTCTCCACATTCAAAGATTGAAACAAAGGGGTCATCCATAAAGTACGTCACACTAATTTCCTACTTTTTTATCCCTCCCACGTCCTTGTCACAGTTGGCCACATTTGTGAGACCCCCCCATATTTTGCTATTTCACGTCTAGAAATTATTAAATAAAAACGGCAGTTCCGAAATTAGTTTTATTGACATTTAAATTGTGTTTTCATATTATCAAAATCATATGAAACAGGCAAAGCGCAGCGTGGGACGACCAGCCACAAGATGGACAGATGACCTCATCCAAGTGGCAGGAAGACGCTGGATGCAGGCCGCTTCCAACCGGTCTTTTTGGAAATCCATGGAGGAGGCCTATGTCCAGCAGTGGACTTCTTGTGGCTGAATGATGATGATGATGATGAAACTTTTGATAAATATTTGATGGTGATTCAGGCGTGAGTTTATGTTACGTCTTATGTTATTATGAAACATTTGAAAAAAATTACAAAACAATAAATATTATTAATATTATTGAAATGTGACGTCACGAAACATTGGACCCCCTCCCACCCCTTGTCACACATTATCACACTTTGACGACCCTTTGAAACTTTACAGGATTATTTAAAAAATGCGATTTCTGAAACACCCTAACTAGAGATTGTCATTTACAACACCTTTTGTTCTGTGAGTTTGTTTTAGATTATTTTGTAATTTACCGTTCACATAATTTTATTAAATTCGCGCTTTAAACGCTCTACCAATTTCACATCCTTCAGTAAATCACTGTCCAACATAGAAGAATGTCCATTCTGTGTTTCAATTGGTATTTAAGCATATATATAATATAATGCAATTCCAAAGCAGAAAAACCGCAAAAAAAATCTTCTAAAAGTGGTATGTAAATTGAACAAAAAAAGAAAAAAAGTAGTAGAACAGAAGATGTTGTAAATGACAAACTCTAACCGAGGTGATTCAGGAATTGCGCATTTTAGAGATACTCCTGTACTTTGGGTTCTCCCTTACTATATCACAATAAGGCAGGTGAATGTTTACTTGTCTCCTTACAGATAACCCAAGGCATACCTCTACATATTCCAATGCCCGGTCACCCCATAGGTGATGCTTTGAGGCCGGAGACGGTTGCGAACATAGAGCGATTGTGCAAGGCCATAGAAGAACATGACGTCATATTTCTACTTCTGGATACAAGGGAGGCGAGGTGGCTGCCCACGCTTATTGCTGCACATTATGGAAAGGTACATACTTATATGGATAAAAGCCTTCAAGGCCCCGTTTAATTAAACTACATTACATAGTTGATTATGACGATATACACTGCTTATAAATAAATAATATGTATTTAGAAATATCTATGTACCTATGTTTTATATAAAATTATTTATGTATATTTTAATGAGAATAATATGCATGCATTTATTTATCTGTTCAAATTTTAACATTTGTATTTCAGTTTATTTATTTAAATTATTAGTTTAGTTTTTCAAATTACAAGGGCCTCGCTGAAAATCAGCACCGAGATTGATTTATTTATATTGGTACAATACGATTAAAATCAGTTAACGATTCGGCTTTTCTCGGATATCATCGCCTAAATCCTGAGACGTAAATGGCACGAAATACATTACCGCGATTTCTTTTAGGTAGCATTCAATTTGAAGTATCATAATCGCAATGTAGCACCTGCCAAGATGACATAACTAACCGGTAGACCTAAGAAATTTATTATACAGAAGTGATCGCAACGTAGGAAGCTCTTTAAATCTTTCATGAAAGTTATATATCATTCGTCGTATTACGCAATAATCAAAATCATCCAATTTTAAACGATATTTTTTGCCGGGCACTTCTTTGGATTGTTGATCTTTAGGTGACTGATCTGAGAGCTTGTCGTTTTCCTTCAAAATTTTTAACACGCTGCTTTTCGAAACTCCGGTTGCTTCACAAACCCTGTCCAAAATTTTTTTATGATAATTACTCTCTTCTTTTTTAAATAAATTAGCTTCCTTTCTAAAATAGTGATATACATTATTTACAATTTCACGAGATTGAGCAACAATTTTTTTATCACGCTTTAAATTTGTTGATACATAACTATTGTAAGTTAATTTTGATAAAATTTGATAGAATCGAATATTTTCACGAATGAAATTAGCGTTCATAAACATAAATGTATCATATACTTCAAACTGTTTTTATTGACACTAAGAAGTCATACTGTTAAAATAAGTAGTCAATTATTTTTCTTATTTCAATTTAAAGGTTGTGTTAGTTTTGAGCTATAAAGGCGGTTTTGTTGCTCATATCGTTCTTGTATTGTATTCAATAAGACAACGAGTAATATAATTAAAGGTCATATCTGTAAATTGATAACTCTATGTGAGAGATGAGGGATTCACGACAATTACCGACGTTGGCCGAATCGTTAACTGATTTTAATCGTACTGTAGGTATATGTTTAAAACAAGAATTGCTCGTTTTAAGGAATAAGATATAGGCGGGTATGTAATAGGGGTTAAAGTATGAAATTGCCGTTTTATTGCAATAGGTTCTTTGAATTGACATAGAATCTTCATGGTTTGAGGTTTTCGAATGAAACTTTTTTCAAATGGTTTCTATTATGTTCTTTTTTTAAAAAATGTGAAAAATTTGAATATCGACTTTCAATTGTTTTTGTTATTCAATTTAGACAAGAAAGATGGATACTGCGAAAATTCGAGTGATTTTTGAATACGAGTTCCGACGCGGAACTAACGCGGCAGAAACAGCCCGCAATATCAATGCTGCGTTTGGAGAGGGGTCTACTAATGAACGCACCGTGCGATTTTGGTTTAAACGCTTTCGTGATGGAAATTTCGACTTAAAGAACGAGCCACGAGGAAGACCGCCCACACAGGTGAATAACGATGAATTAAGAGAGATAGTGGAAGCCGACCCTAGTCAAACTACCCAGGAATTAGCGGCATGGTTTAACGTTACCTTACCCACAATATTGACTCACTTGCGTCAAATCAATAAAATAAAAAAATACGAAAAATGGGTGCCTCATGATTTGACTGATCTGCAAAAAGAAACGCGTGTTGAAACTTGTGTTGCCTTGTTGAACCGGTACAGAAATGAAGGAATATTGGATCGAATTGTAACATGTGATGAAAAGTGGATTCTTTATGATAACCGGAAAATAAAAATGCAATGGCTGACCCCAGGTCAAATGCCACAACAGTGTCCTAAAGCAAAACTTACCAATAAAAAGGTAATGGTAACTGTTTGGTGGTCTCAGCATGGTGTTATTCACTATAGTTTTCTCCGATCTGGTCAAGCAATAACGGCAGATGTCTATTGTGCCGAACTCCGAACCATGTTGACAAAACTAGCAGTAAAACAGCCCCGACTCATGAATCGATCTTCACCATTATTTCTCCACGACAACGCGAGACCTCACACAGCACGAGAAACCATTTTGACCCTTCAGGAACTGCAGTTAGAAACCATTCGTCATCCTCCGTATTCACCAGACCTTGCTCCAACGGACTACCATTTTTTTCGTGATTTGGACAATTATCTACGTGACAAGAAGTTTTCTTCCCAGGAGGCAGTACAAAATGCTTTCACACAGTTTGTGCAGTCTAGAACTCTAGATCGTCGGAGTTCTATCGCAAAGGCATTAATGACCTTCCCATTAGATGGCAGCAATGTATAGATAATAATGGCAACTATTTTGATTAAATAAATTTGTTAAAAATTTAAAAAATAAACAATTTAGATTTTCAGTACAAATCGGCAATTTCATACTTTAACCCCTAATATTTATTTTTACTTTAGAACGGCGACGTAAAACACGCATGTCACTTTTTTTCAGATAGTTATAAACGCGGCTCTAGGATTCGACAGCTACCTGGTGATTCGCCACGGCACCTTCGGGGCACCGAGCGAGCCGCAGCCCCTGGCCAGCCAGTATGTGCGGGGCACCCAGCTTGGGTGCTACTTCTGCAATGACGTCACTGCGCCTGGCAACGTGAGTGCCTGCACGATACGCAGCGCTATGCGAGCCCTGATGACGTCACGGCGCCTGGTAACATTGGTAGCAGTACCGACCACCGGCCTCACGCTAACTACAGCCGGTGATGCAGTGTAGCCAACTGGGATGGAACTTCTGCAGTGACGTCACTGCTCCTGACGACTTGAGAAGCTTTAGGTACCTAGCAACGGAACGGCCTCACTCTCGCGTCCCCTGACCAGAAAGTTCGTGCGAGGCAGCCAGCTGGAGCGCTAATTCTGCAATGACGTCACTGCGCCGACTGGATACCGACACAACTCGACCACGAGCTCTCAACCGAGGGATTCCTCTTTGATTCCAGGACGCGGAGACCATTGTTAAAATGCATAACTGTGTAATAAGCAAAAATCTTATTTATTAGATATTTGCTTATTTATGATCGCACCAAAGTTATGGGTGCAATAAAGTATTGTGATCGTTAACGAACGAGAAATCGGATTGTTTATCAGATTAGACTACCTACTATTGCGGTGCCCAACTTTGAACAGACCTTTATTCTTTGATGCAGATACAATACATGGTACTGGTACCTATGTTTCTCCTGAATTCATTGTCTCTTGGAGATGGACTACTTGTTCATATTCTGCGGTGGAAGATCGAAGCAATAGATTAATGAAATGAGCTCATGTGCTCACTCATTCTTTTACAGTCGTTAAAAGATCGCACGCTCGACCAACAATGCACAGTGACGCGGCCAGGGGTCGCCGCTATCGCCGGAGCCTTAGCCGTGGAGGTGCTTGTGTCGTTACTGCAACATCCGCTGCGGTGGGTGAAAATAATTATTAATTAAGTACACGCGAGACTATACACGCGAGAAGCGTGTGATCAGATATGTAAAACATTTCGGAAATGTAAAATAATCTGTTGCGAACTTAGAATAGACGAATCACGTTCATAGCCATGCTATGAAGCATTTCACTCGTCGATTGTGTGCGCAACGTCAAAAGACAAAAGTTGAAGAGGTTGGCAAGCAAATGACACAGCTAAAGTGGAGCAAGGCAAATTAAAATTTTGAGAAATGGTCCTTTGGAGACATATTTCATTTTGAAAAATTGGGCATTCTCGACAAATCCCCTCTCATCTTTCAGGGTTGATGCGCCAGCGGTCTCCAACCTCAGCGACGAACTAGAGAAGGGCTTGCCTGCAGACATGCAGGGGGTGCTTGGGCCGATACCACATTCCATCAGAGGCTTCTTATATTCCTACCAGGTACTTGGCGGCACTTTATGACGTAACAAATTACTTTAGTGAGTTTCGATCCTAGGAGCTAGTCGGCAGTGCCACGATTTTTACGCTGTTTTTTTGTCAAGATGATAATTTGCGATGAGGGCAGTAAGTAGAGATATGACTCTTATTGCTAACTATACCCTTTTGCTGAACCTCTTTAATGCAAATTGGGATTGCTCGTAGCTATGATGTTAACTGCTCAGGTCCAATAACTACCCTAGTCGCACCCGTTTAGTCAGAACTTTAAAGATACCTAACTACTCTTGGATAATTATTCTCATCTCTGTTTTTCCAGACAGTAGTGCCCACTTGCGTCAAGTTCAAGCAATGTATAGCTTGCTCCGACGTGGTGGTAAACAAGTACAGGCAAGAGGGACTAGAGTTTGTTCTGAAGGCCTGTGAAAGCGGGAAGTACTTAGAAGAAGTCACGGGTCTCGCTGAGCTGCATTTGACGGCGGAAATGACTGACGTAAGTTTGACTTTATGAGGTTTGAAAGGGAGTAAATTATAATCACTTAGCCTGGTCCCAAACTAGGATACCCTGTGCTATGTTAACCAGGTAAGGATATCACATACATGGAAATGCGCGCTGACTGAGGCCATTTGTACAAATAAGGTATTGCGGCCTACAGTTGACAACCCACAACCCTCTGTTTTGGCACTCGAGCATGTTTAACCGCTAGACCCTCGTTGGTCTGTCAAATAAGTTGGTTCATGTAAATGACTTGTGGCATAATACTTGCCACCTTAAATTGAACCTTTTTTTATGTGGCCTTCTATCAGAGAGAGAGAATTGAACCTTACCACTTTGATGTAAAGTCCAAACAAAATGAAAAAATTATGCTAGCTCTACGAGTTAAAGGGTTAAGTGACTGTTTAATTGGTTGCAGATTTTAACATTCTCGGACGAAGATGAAGAGGATTGACTGCTTTATTCGCCTTGGAAATACTCTTGAAAGTAGGCCTTAATTATCTAAAGTGAACCTTGGCATATGTAAGTTATTTTCAAGGGGGTCATGAACTCATGACCCTTAAAAAGCGTTGTTCTATTACACCGAATCCAAATGCATGTAATCCAACATCCTGGAGTGAGTTTAGACAATTCTCGGGAGGGCACAGGCCACGCTGTTCTTCCTTGCTCTACGCCAATGAAAGTGATATTTTATATTTAACTCCTAATTAATAATGCCATGTTTTATATAATGATAACTTTAGTAATTTGTAGTAGACTTGTATAAAATGCTTATAGCATTAAGTCCACCACATTGCCATTGTATTTTTTACTTATATGCAATAAACGTATTAATAATAACAATAAGTAATAATCACACGAATAATATTTAAAATAAAAATCAGTAATTACAAGTTCTATAGAACACTTTATTCATTTACAACTAAATCTTCTCCCTAATCAATCAGGGGTGCATAGTGAGAGTTATGGTGGGCAGGGGCAGGGGCGGGCCCGCAACGATCTGTTTGACGGGCTTGGGCGGGCGGATCTTGCGTCCGTGGCGGCCGTCTTTGCGCTTCCAGAGCCCCGAGCGCGGCCGGTTGCCGAGCCAGCGATTCCGTTGCGCCGAACCGATCGGCGTACTACCGTGATCGACATTCGAAAGACGACCTGCCAACGGAAATATGCGTCTTTTGAGCTTAAAGGGAAGAGCGGGTGATCGTGCTCTTCCACTATAAAGGGAAATTTCCCGCTAGGCGGATCGTATGACTGGGGACGGCCGGTCCGACTGATGTTCTTTTTTTTTAGCCCTAAGAAGGGCCCCTTCAGCCACGTTCGTAACCAAATTTTCGTAACCAGTTACGAATGTGGACTTTTTATCGCTGTTTCGTAACCAGCTACAAGCCAGTTACGAATGTGGATTTTTTTTCCATTTTCGTAGCTGAAACCTCAATGAGCCGGATGGATGTGGAAGTACCAGGAGACCATACATGGCTAAGAGGTTTCAGCTACGAAAATGGAAAAAAAATCCACATTCGTAACTGGCTTGTAGCTGGTTACGAAACAGCGATAAAAAGTCTACATTCGTAACTGGTTACGAAAATTTGGTTACGAACGTGGGAGAAGGGCACCCTCCGGAGGACACGGGGGGAGGAAGGTGGTGAATGCTCATGCATAACAGCACGGGCCCGGCCGTGCTGCCAATGTGGGACTCACAAGAAGTGTGCCTACCCACTAAACACCACCTGGGGCTGGTTTTGGTCCTAAGGACCCCTAAACCGACATCGGGAGCGACCCACCTCGATGCCGAGGAGGGCGCGCAAAAGACTGATGTTCGTCGGACGTTATATTTATAATATGTCATGTGAAACATTTTGCTTGCGCGATGCAGGAATGTCGGAGTTTATAGTGCGCGCGCAGAGTTGACATGTGCTCGCCACAAGCTACTTGGGAAATCAGAACAAACTACCTACATGGATTTTTGGCGTATTCTTGTCTTGATTTATAGATGTAGGCCGATTTGCACCACTTCTTAAATGTCACTTAAGATGCCATTTAAATCGACTTTTGTATTTTATTTAAATGCTGTGTAGGCGAAATTGAAGAAAGTGGTGCAAATGGGCCTTACTTTGTTTTTTGGATTTGTCGCGGCGCTGTATGTAAGGGTTCGATGAATATAAAAAGCGGCGATTGATTTGTAATTTTACGTTATGGTATTTTTATATTTTTTGTGTAGCGGTGGTAGCCTATTGGAAGACCCAGGTTCGATTCCCAGTGCGGGCATGTACCTATGACTTTGTTTTCTAAGTTAAGAACATTTGTGAAGTTATAGTAGCAATACCCTCGCTAACGGTGAAGGAAAACATCGTGAGGAAACCTGAGTGTCTGAGCTATTCATATACCTCACCGCTTGAAATCGCCAATCCACGGTGGGCACGCGTGGTGATTAAGCCCATACTCTCTCCTTGAGAGAAGGCCAGTGCCCTACAGTGGGACGTATATAGGCTGCTTATGCTTATATTTTTACGGTCTTACTGCCGTACTCAGAGTCGTCAATTAAGATTTAATGTCAATTAAGTATCATGTCATCTCTTTCATTTCAATGACATATGAAAGGGATAGCACGACACTTAATGAACATTAAGTTTAATTGACGTCTCTGAGTACGGCAGTTATTTTATTTATTTTAAGTTTATTAGGGAAACCAACAGCTTAATTAACAATAGTAGATTCATGTAGTGCAGTAACAATGTTCTAAAGCCAATAATAGGATTCCACAAATTAACAAGTTAGTTGTCTATAAGAAATTCAAACATATTAAACTTTTTTTATTAATACATTATGACAATTTTGTTGGTAAGTACGTAATATCTTAAATATTCAAATAGTAAATAATAAATAGTGTCCTTTACACATTTCTTTTTTCTTTTTAAGCTTTTGTATTGTGTTCATTCAGTTCTTCAATATTACAATTTCTCAATTATGTAAGAACCACAATAATATTTTTGAACCTGGTTTAAAGAAGGCTTTTGGTGGGTAGTTATAAAAACACGATTCCTTCAAGCACTCGATTAAAATAGTACGTGATGGAGATTTTAAAAGGAAAAGACGTGTAACGATGGTTTGAGCATTAAGTTCGCCTTTGTACTTTTATAAGTGCAATAAATAAATAATAATAACAATAATAATGTTCTAATGTTCGACCATCGCCACCAGACGGCTTGGTGTCGGCAGGGCCTTCACAGACCCAATCGGCACTTGGCACCCGCCACTGTTGGGGAATGCCGAATGCGTTAGTCAGTAGATATGAATAAAAACGCATTGAGAGCGTATACAGGGCGGCACTGAAAGAAAAGGCAGGTTTGGGAAACCGGGCTGTTATGCACCGCGAATTTGCAGAGCTGGAGTCTATGATAGCCCTCACGGAGCAAAACCTAGCGGACGGAGTTCGTTATATCCTACGATCGGGACTTTTTGATGATATCGAATTCGAAGGACTACGACGCGAGACTATGTCCTCGTCGTCTCCGCATGCCTATGTCGGTGATGCTGCCTCGCCTCCTACCGACCGCGGCTTCCCCACTTAACGCTCAGCAGACGAAATCGAGATGTCGTGATGGCTTTGAACCAGATGCTGGCCCCTTATTGACCCACTTTGGACCTTGGCGATGCTCTTCGGGGCTGCGGCGGCGGCTTGCTGCTTCTTAGGCCTAAAGCTCCAGGAGTCTGGACGCGCTACCGGACATCAGGGTAGTGCTATCCCAGCCTGAAGAAGACGAATTGAAAGCCGCATCGCCGATACCAGGGACATCATTTGCAGACTGATTAGCTTCAGATCGGGCAATACCAGGCCAAGGATGGCGCGCTCTGTTAGAATGGCGTTTGCTGGGACAAATATTGGTTTGTCCCAACCAAAGTCTCAAAAACTGAGAGGGCATCGACGATCTAAGCAGGAAGTCGCTGCGTGGCGGAAGCGAATCCGGCGATATACTGAGTGGTCAAAGCGGTATAATTAGAATCGCCTCTTCCAGAGTGACCAAAAGAGGTTCTATAGATCTGTGGAGCAGCCTGATAAAACACGTGTGACGGGCCAAGGACCGGACAGGACCGCATCAGTTAATGTCTGGCGCAGCCTGTGGTCTCAGCCCGTTAATCATGTAGAGGGCTCCTGGATAGGCGCTGTAGAGGAAGCTTCAGGAAGCTGAAGAGGATATAGCTCCGATGAGCCCCGTTATCATCACTGATGTAGCCAGTGCAGTTCGAAAAGCTCCGAACTGGAAAAGTCCGGGGCCAGACGGCCTGCAACATTACTGGCTAAAGGGGTTCACGAGCTGTCACGCTACTCTTGCTCACCAGTTCCAGGATACCCTCGAGCAGAAGGCGCCCCGAACCTTTTCACCACTGGGGTCACTCACCTAGGTAGTTCCTAAGTCAGAGAATACCGCTGACCAGACGGGTTACGTATCTTTCCACCATCTACAAGACACTTACATCCATTTTGAGCTCCAAGATGTCTCGACACCTTGAGGAACATCAGGTAATGTCCGGAGCTCAGAATGGATGTCGGGCGGGTGGTTGCGGTACAAAGGAACTGTAAGAGCGCCTACAAGTCACGCTATGATCTAGTACGGCTCTTACGGTTGGTTACAAGATTAGCTATTGTCTTGTAACCGGGAAGCTAAATGGGGTAGCTAGCTGGGGTGCTATCGGATAGAAATGAAAGCACTCAATTGCTAATAAACTATCACTATATTAAACTGAATAACGATATAAATGATAGAAGAAAAATGATGAACTAAAATCTGTTTCCGCGGTAGTTAGGTGAGTTGCTGACTGGACAAAACATGTGCGGTTGCACCGTACAGGAACTCTTCCTCGTTGACGCGGTTGCTGGAAAACTGGTAAAGCGGAACCGTCGAAACTTCTCCGCTGCTTGGATAGACTACAGAAAAGCATTCGACTCCGTCCCACATACATGGCTGAAGAAGGGCCTCTAATTGTACAAAATAGGTGTTACAGTAAGAGATTTCCTGGAGGCCTGTATGGGACAATGGAGTACGATTCTGTGCCTTCCAGGTGAGCGGCTGACGGATGCTGAAGACCGAATAAAGATACAGAGGGGTATATTCCAGGGCAATTGTCTGAGTAAGCTATGGTTCTGCCTGTCCCTGAATCCTCTAAGCACTTTGCTGAAGAAATCGGGGACGGGCTTTCAGTTTGGGAGAGGAGGTGGATGGATGACCTCAAACTTCTTGACCCAACACGGGCTCGCTTGATGGATCTACTAAAAATGACGTGACTTTAGTTGATCCATCAGGATGGAGCTAGGGGTCGAGAAGTGTGCGGTTATGTGCATGTGGAAACGGGGAGGAGAACACGGTACCAGGGTATGTCACAGAGTATCAACGTCATGGAGGCAGATATAAAACAGTCAGTTTGCAGCGTATTCTTCTCGCGACTGACAAATGTGCTTACGAGCTATTTGTCAGGCGTGAACAAGATACGCGCTTATAACGGCTGTGTCATGCCCACCATCATGTACAGGTTCGGCATACTCAGGTGGAATCAGACTGAACTAAAAGCCCTGGATAGGAAAGTCCGCACAACTATGACTTTCCATAGGATGCATCACCCGAAATAGTCAGTGATGAGGTTGTAATTGCCGCGAAAGCATGGTGGTCGTGGGCTATTCGGCATACTCAGGTGGAATCAGACTGAACTTCAAGCCCTGGATAGGAAAGTCCGCACAACTATGACTCTCCATAGAATGCATCACCCGAAATCGTCAGTGATGCGGTTGTACTTGCCGCGAAAGCATGGTGGTCGTGGGCTATTGAATGCCCAGACCATGCACAATCACGAGGTAAGCAACCTTCATAAGTACTTTCTGACGATAACGGACAGTCCGATGGATAGAGATGTCATAAGATGTGATAAAGGACTCACCCCTCTGGCCTTAGCCAACGAGCAACGGCAAGACCCGGTGGTACTGAGTATCTCTAGGCGCGAGGACATATGGAAGGAGAAGGAGCTGCATGGGAGGTTCTTCAAGGCTCTACAAGAGCCCCACGTGGATACGAAGGCCTCTCTACACTGGCTACGTTTCGGTGACCTGTTCGGGGAGACCGACGGTTTTGTCTGTGCAATACAAGATCAGGTTATCAAGACCAACAACTATAGGAAATACATCCTGAAGTATGGGTACAGCCGATATTTGCCGGGTGTGTCGCCATTCCGGTGAGTTACTCAGGCATTTTATTTCCGGTTGTTCGGCACTTGCTAACACAGAGTATCTGCAGAGACACAACCTTGTAGCCAAGATTCTCCATCAGGCCCTTGCTCTGAAATATGGCCTCGTCGCACAGAGACTATCGTAGGTATTAGAAGTAGACGCCGGTGCTCGAAAACGACCACGCGAAGCTCTACCGGGTTCGGCCCATTCTCACGGACAGGACTATTCTCTCGAATAAGCCTGTTATCGTGGTGGTGGATCGAGCGCAGAATAAGGCATTTTTGGTTGACATCACTATCCCAAATGCTGAGAACCTCGTGAAAGCCGAAACTGATAAGAAAACCAAGTATCTGGAACTGGCGCACGAGGTTGCCGACATGCGAGGGGTGGTGTCGACCAAAATTGTTCCTATAGTCCTGTTCGCGAATGGGTTAATTCCAACCAGTCTCGCTGACCGTCTGAGGGTGTTGGAACTCCGTGTAAGCACGCTTCCGGCTATCATGCAGAAGGCGGTGCTGCTTGATACAGCCCGCATAGTCGGACTTTTTCTCTCGTTGTCGTTGTCACCCTGACCTCCGGCCGCTTGGACTCATCGGTCGGAGGGCGTCCGTCTGGCCACTTTGGCAATCGAGACTATTATCTTTTTTATCCCGGAATAATAACAATAACCTGCTTTGCTTTAGAGGAATCGTGTTTTTATAAATAAGGCCGTAAAAATATGAAAATAATTTTATTAAGCTCGTGTAATAGCTTTGTTGTGCAATAAAGAATGAGAATTTTTTAAACTGCTTCTTATAAAACTACAAGCGCCGCTACTTAAAAAAGACATTTTATTGAGGCGATTTTGGGCTGCATTGCTGAAAACTCAGGCAATTTGGGCTACTCGAAATGAGGTGATTTTTGGATGACTGTGTTTCCTAACTTTGGCGACATTGGCCGGCCAGCGTTTGGCAACATTGAGTACAACGCATTATTATTATTATTAATTCACGGTGACATTATATATTAGTTATATGGTTTATTAGTCTACTCAGGGCCAATTTTTCAATAGTCTGATAAAACTTAACTGGAGAATAAATTGCATGCTATCACTGTCTAAATCATACGACAAGACAGTGACAACATGAGTTTCATTCTTTATCTGACTATTGAAAAATAAGGTCAATGTCATAATGTCATATCTGTTCTAGTTCTGGTTAGACATGAGATTTCTACAATTAGCCTCATAGTTGGGCCATTGTACGTAGCAAACGCTAAGGTATGTAAATTGTAAATACATCAGACACTAGGGTTTCCTCACGATGTTTTCCTGCACAGTTAGCGAGTGGTATTTCTACTAAAACTTCACAAATGTACGTAGCTTAGAAAACATGCCAAGATTCGAACCCACGATCGCCCGAATGAGAAGCCGGCGTTCTACCACTCCGCTACCACCGCTCTACTTAAAACCTTCCGAAAGAAATACAACACAGTTAATTAAAGAAAGGGACTAGACAACTATTTTCCTCTCGTTCCCATAATATTGCCATCTGTATTGTATGAGCGAGACGTAAATAGTAAATTAGTCCCTTTCTTTAATTAACTGTGCTATAGTATTAATCAACATATTATGTTGAAAAATAGTTTAATAAACTATATATTGTATAATAATAAAAATAGTTTTCGAATAGTTAGTTTTCGAACGGAGACCACATATCGGCAAGCGCAGCGTGGGACGACCAGCCACAAGATGGACAGATGACGTCATTCAAGTGGCAGGAAGACGCTGGATGCAGGCCGCTTCCAACCGGTCTTTTTGGAAATCCATGGAGGAGGCCTATGTCCAGCAGTGGACTTCTTGTGGCTGAATGATGATGATGATGAAAAATAGTTTAATAAACTATAATAATCCTATATTGAAAAATAGTTTAATAAACTATTTTTCAATATAGGATTAACTCATACATAAACAGCTGTTCCATTCATTTTGACGACATAACAATATGTATTGGCACATGAATGGGACTTCGACAAAAGTATACTTACCAACAACTGCCATGCACTCTTGACTGAAGCTGAACTGTTGCTTTGAGGGCATCTGCACTATAACCCTGTCGTCCTGCTTCCTTAGAATTACACCATGTGTCCCTGCTGCATGGATGTACAAACCACCTTTACCTATACAAGATGAACTTATTAAAATTGCAGGTAAAAATTTCCATTATGGAACATTGATTTATAGGGCGGGGGGGAGTTGAACGGGAGGACCTCACATTGAAGCAATGCCATTGAAAAGCACGGCGGATTAACATTAGAAAATGCGCCCGATCGTTCAATCTCCGTGTTTACACTTTTCAATCGCATTGAATGATTGACTATGGCAATCGCATTGAAAGCGTTCGCCGATTCAATTCAATTCAATTCAAATATTTTTATTCATTGTAAAAACATAATGTTTACTTAATGAACGTCAAAGTTGTTAGTTTCACAATTAATGGATTATGTGGAGAAGAAGCTAACAAAGAAACTCCACATTTATTCTTTTCAAAACACGTTTTAACTTAATTAACAGAGTTTTCAACTTAAAATATTAGTCATGAATGTGTTGAACACTAGTCACAATCGTCCTTTAAATAATATTAATCTACTGTTTAATGCCAAACATCTTTGTCTTGTCCAACATTTGTCCGACTTTGTCCGACATTTAGCTTTCAATGAAATTGCGCATTGGCATTGCAATGTATTTAGACGTTTCAATACCACTGAAGGAATGAAATTACAAGCAATATTGCACCGAAATTGAACCGTGTACCTAATATCGCCTTTATAGTCCATAAACTAATCTGTTGACAGTGAGGTTGACGTTAGCCGGTTTCAGAATTGAAATTTCACTTAGGTAGGTAAATAATAGGGGTTAAGTTTTATTGCAATAGGTTCTTTGAATTGACATAGAATCTTCATGGTTTGAGGTTTTCGAATGAAACTTTTTTCAAATGGTTTCTATGATGTTCTTTTTTAAAAAATGTGAAACATTTGAATATCGACTTTCAATTCGGGCAGTATATTTTTTATTTTGATCTTATTTTATATTTTTTTCTTAAAGCAGAAGTAATTTCTAGCGACTAATTTCATTTTTTCAGCGATTTGTTAAGTTTATTATTATAAATTATTTATTTAAAATATTTGAAAGGGTAACGTCATATTTTTCGAGTGCACACGCCGAAACGTCGCGCAAACTGTCACACTTTGTTTCTGTGATTTGCTGTCACAGACGTTTTTTTCACAGACAAGGAAATGATATGCATATGACAGTTATGACAGCAAGTCCTTTTTTTAAGTAACGTAGTGTTGCCATATGTCATGTTTATTTTAAAATGTGACGTCATCAGAAGGTCAAATGAAGGTTATTGTTTTTTGGCAAAAATAACGCTCATCTTCCTTAATATTTATCTTAAACATAGAAAATATGGTTACTTAGATGTTAATCTCGAAATGGTTTTTGATTCAGCCCTCAAGAAAAAAAATAGTCTTTGCGAATTGTTTTTGTTATTCAATTTAGATAGAGTTTTTGTGATTTAATCCCTCCATCTCCAGGCCTCCTGGGATAAGACCTGGGTAGAGGACATCCATTACCGCAGAATCCAACCCACTATTTCGCCAAAGCCCTGGTTTTGTAGTGCGCCGATGTCAAGTTTAGTAAAAAGATTACATCAACCTCGATCCGAATGTGTCTCAGCCACACTTCAACTCCGGCCCACCTTGCTAGACTTGACATTGTGCATAGTCCTGCCTGTTCCTGTGGAGCTGAGATAGGTGATATTAATCACGTACCTATTACTTTCCTGACCTGATTGTGATCATTCCTCTTTTTTTGCTTCCCTGACTTCCCTTGGTGTTCCTTTTCCTTCCTCTGCATCCTGCCTATCTAGTTATAATGTTAATATTTAAAAATGTATAGCAAAATTTTTAAGTAAAAACGATATAAAATATTATTAACAGCTCATTTTAATACCCTTTTCCAAATTCCGTTCCATTTTCCATTGTAAAATAAGTTCCGTTTCCTTACCTTTATTATTTTATCGATCCTAAAAGCTTTGAAAAACTTGACACAGGCATTGGCGTAGGCACAAGTCGTGCAGTCATAAAAAAAATGTTCGAGATGTCCTCTTTAGAGTCTTTATACGTAGTACCTAGTTTAACTCAATGGTGCATAATGAGGGATTTTCTTTTTTTTATTATTCCTTAGTCACGAGTAAGTGAGCTCGGTGATCTACGTGAGCGATCTGTAGTGCGTTCCGATTTGCCCATGATCGCTTACGTACGGTCGCAAATCGGAACGCATGGCTAGTTATGTAGTAATTTCAGCGCCATCCACGGAACTACTTTTTTTTTAAAGTCAAAAAGAAGAAACCTCCCCATTGTGTTTTTATAAATAAGACTGTCAATGATTTCTTAGCAGTAAAATGTTAAAATATATGCATCGAATTGATAACCACCCCCTTTTTTGAAGTCGGTTAAAAAAGAAATAGGTGCTTATGTATAAAGGTGATATTGGCCAAATCATTATTGGAACATTTCAAAATATACTGTTTTGAGTAATTGACGTTTAAAAATCGTTAATATTTTAAAATGTACAGTAAAATGATTTTTTCTTTACTGGTCGAAGTTGTTTTATAATAGTTACAATTAACGTTTGACTTGTACCATTAGTGATTAGGAAAAATTCTTTTTCATTACTCATACTCTGAAAGGGGGTCATTGTTCATCCAGGCACCGTGCTGAAAGCGGTACATGCCTGCTCTAAAGCAGAAAAGTATTAAAAAAAATATATGAATCGTAGTTTATATTGAACAACGCAATGGTAGTAACCTTAAAACGTAAAACGATTTAATCTTCATTTATTAGTTTTGTTGACATTTAAATTCTTTTTGATGTTTATAATTAATATAATGTACTTTATGTATTTATTAGTCACTTTCAAGGCGAGATGTGATTTGCGAAATAAATTAAAATATTGTTTAAGACACAGATAAAACCACCAAATACGCAAATTGGAAATGGCCGTCTTTCGCGGTCGCGCGCCATCTTGCGAATTGTGATGTACGGCTAGCACAAGTTGGCGCGCGAGCTATCTCGCCGCGAGCTAGGCCATCCGTCTGTTTCGGCGTGATTTCCTTAAGTTTTATATTTTAAACTTGTTTTTATCTTTTAGTGATTAACATTAATAATTAATTTATATTATTTCTCTAACGCTCAATAACTGTACAAACGTTAATATTAATTTCAAGTGACTTTGTTTTTTAATAAAATAATTTTGATTTTAACTGGCTTGTGTTTACTTTCCTCGTATTCGTAATGAAAAGTAGAGTGTTTTACTCGGGTGATAGCACCCATTTCTGCCTCGAACTATTGGCGCTCTCACTTCGTTCGAGCGCCAAAACATCTCGTCAGGAATGGGTGCCTTTCAGCCCTCGGTTAACAATCTACTAAATTTGTTAATAATTCTGCATACTTAACTCAAAACACATGATTTTGGAGATGTTGATGTGTTTAGGATACGTGAGGACATACCTGGGTACTTCTCCACACAGTGAACAAAAGTGCCTGCAGGCAGAGCTCCTAATAGGTATGCATCTCCTTCATTGGCTCGAACTGTAGAAAAGTAAAATTTCATGTTAACAGGAGAAAAATGTATTCAAAGTACATTATAATTCATGGAATTCAGCGTACCAGGAATCCTAGGTAAATGCCTGGATGTCTTCAGGATGTCCCCAGCTTTCATATTTTCAGTTGCCAAGATGTATTTCAGCTTGTCTCCAACAGCTACTAGTGCTATGTGGGAAGTTCTGCAGCCATCTTCCATGATCTATGAGGAAGTTAATAAGATAAATAATAGTTGGGTGAAAGGGCAGGGTTGTGGAAAATATTTTTATTTTGAAGCTAAACTGGGCTAATATTGTTTAACTTTAACCCTAGACACCTAACCTTCTCACATATCCCATAATACCTAACCATTAGTCAATTCGAAGACCATTTTTTGAAGTGTTGAGTTTAAAAAAAAACTTTTCTGTTTTTGGTACCTTTATTACACTGAGGTTTTAGACATATTTTATATTAGTTATTTATCATTATCACATACTCTTATTTATTTTTCTTTCTGTTTAAAATGGCATGCGTTTCTACAGATCAAAACCGACAATCTTATGAAAAATGTAATAGACAGAAATTTCAAAATTTTTTTTATTTTAGGGGTAAACTTAAATAAACTGTAGAGAGTAGAAAAAAAAAATTCACCATAAATCGTGATGTACGTATTTTTGTACAATAAAAAAAAAAGTATTTGGCTGCTGGAATTTGTTGCCTCTCACCCAGCCGTGACGAATACCGAGTTGACAAGAGACAGACATCTGCATACAACCCAAAAAGATACACCAATTTTTCTGTTGCTTATTCATCGAAACGATGAAGCTTAGGTGTCTAGGGTTAAACAATATTATTAATACTATTATAATAAAACGGTATTTTCTTGAATATTCTTCAAGTGAACCAGAGTAAGTCAGTGGATTTTGTGTTGTGGGTCAAAACTATGGGAATGACCCAATAACTAGTTATCTGGGCAAGGCAAAAAATAAGCTACATTGTATGATTCTTGTCAGTTTGTAAAGGAAAATACTGTTTTATTGTCAGAAACAATTTGAAGCTACACAATACAATACCACAATAACTATAAAATTTAAATATACATAATTTCAATTATGCCACACTACAGGCCTGAGGTAAAAAAATATTGGGCACCTGTTTATGACTATCAGATATTTTACCTGAATAACTTTTTCTTCAAGTGGTGGTCCCTCAGTGGGTCCATCGCGCACCCATTCGATCCAATGGTATTTGTGTTTGATACCTCCTCCGATACCTTTCGCTACTACTCTACCTATAATCATAGAGCTATAATGTTAGGACAAATTTGGCAAGTGATAGTGAAGAAAATAGTCAAGTTGTTTTGGCTGTATTTACCTGTCTCCGGATCTCTGCCAGCAAGGTTTGTGACGTTTAAAGGTTTTACAGTATAGTTTTCAGGGAAGTGAACTATTCTTCTGTAAGCCTTACCAAATCCAGGTTTCGGTTTCTCTATGTTAGGTTTGCTAGCGTAGCTTATGAATGAGACATGAAGTGCCCTCTTAGTAACAAGCCTCGGAGTGATTGCTAAGCTTGCAAATAACTTATTCAGAGCCATTACAAAGTTTTAATACATATATTTTTTATTTTGCAACATAACCTCTAAAACAACCATAGAGTATAGTAATCATTGAAAACAACACAATTTCTTTTTTATTTTCGTTTGACACATAACTCTTTGGTTTGACATTCTTTTTTTTTATAGTCAATAGTGATATTCTCTAATATAAACCGGTTCTATACTGGTAAAATTGCTACCACAAGAATTTGGGTGAACTTTTTCTATATTAATGAAGTCCACTTTTGGTCGCTTTTGCCCAATAATGGGTATTGATAGACCCATATTCTGGTTAAAAACCGGAATCTTTTGACGTGACGCGGCTGTCTGTTCATGGCTTATCGGCATCAGTACTTCAGCGCCACCTGGCGTAGATTCTTCGGCAAAAGTACACCGTGAATGTGGCGTGTGTTGTTTGGATTTTAGCGAGTCGTAAATAAAAATGCTTTCAATTGATTACTAAATTACTGTTAAAAGCGATCAATAACCTAATAATATCCCAAATATTACTAAGGGCTTCTGACTAGTAACAAGTTTTAGCAGCAAAAACTGATCTAATTTTGGTATTTTGCCCCAAGTTGCACGCCTGCCTTGGGGTCTCAGAAAAGGACAAAAAAAACGAAAATTCTGATGCTACAGTGATAATGCGGTGAGTTGTATTTTACTACTGGTTTCCCTTGTAAGTAATATAACATTTACTTACTTGAGGTCGACCTTATCATATAGCAGTGGAGTATCGTGCACTGTCACTAGGTTACTCCTGGCTGCTGATGATGATTCCTGCATTTCTAACGACCATCTGTTGTTGTGATACTGTAATTTTGAACTATACGATAATATTCGCGATAATTCAACAGTTGCTTGTTAATAATCATAACCTGTACATTGGCTCAAACATCTTAATTTTTGTTACAGAAATAGACACCATCGGTCTTTCGGCATATCACTGCGTTCTGTTGGGACAATGCGGTGCCTCGCTCGTGTAGCGATGTGTGTTTGAACTCTAGTGCTCATAATGGTTGTTGCTGCAGCTGCCTAAGCCACAATGAGTCACAACCTGGCAGGTATGCCCTCGTACAGGCTGCCGGGGCCCGGGCTTGGGCCGCCGGACTTCAAGCCGCCCATGGATACGCCCACACCGCCCGCTCCCGCGCCTAGCAACCCCAAGAAGAGACGGAAAACCTCCAATGCCAATAATGCCCTCCCACCACAGCCCCCACCCACAGTACAGGACTTATTACCTCCTCCACTGACCGGCTATGGCGACACTATCGTAGCTTCCAATCCCTTCGATGACTCACCCTCAACAGTCTCACACAATGGTCCAATGATGAATCAGAATGGACCTATGATGGGCCAGAACGGCCCAATGGGCATGATGGGACCAATGCATGGCATGGGTGGCCCTTCAATGAGACATATGAGCCCTCTCCCGCATAGCATGAGCCCTATGAACCAACAAATGCCAAGTAGAGGTGGAATCAGCCCTATGGGAAATATGAGTCCGATGGGCCATATTGGTGGAATGTCCCCTATGGGCGGTCCTAATATGGGCATGAGTAATCACAACATGGGTCCCGGGATGGGGCCAGCATCAAGATCAATGGGAAGTCCTATGAGTCCAATGAATTCAATGCCAATGGGGTCACCAATGTCATCAGGGCCCATGGGTAGTCCAATGAATATGGGCTCTATGGCTGGCAATCACATGAGCAACAGTCCGATGGGCCCTCCCATGCACAGTCCACTTGGCGCAGGATCTATGAATGGGCCCATGAACGGCCCAATGGGAGGTGGAGGTCCAGGCATGAATGTTCCCAGAATGAATGGCCCAATGGGTCCTAGTTGTTCAAATGGGTCTATGGGCCCCAACAATTCTATAATGCAATCAAATCCAATGCAAAACAGTGGCATGGGCCCTGGGCACTGTGGTCCAATGAGACATGGAAGTCCTATGGGGTCTGGAATGGGGGGTGGGCCCATGGGAGGAAATGGTCCAATGTCATCAATGGGCCCGGGGCCTCCATATGGTGGGGGTCACATGGGTCATGGAGGGCCAATGGGTATGGGAGGCAGTGGGTCCATGGGCATGGGGCCAGGGCCTGGCAACATGGGCAACTGCGGCCCGCTAGCTGGCATGAGCGGAATGGCGATGGGAGGGCCTGGACCACAAGGAGTGGGTCCTATGGGACAGAACATGGGCATGTTTGGGCCTAAGCCGATGCCAGTGAGTGCTGGGAAAGTATACCCTCCAGATCAGCCCATGGTATTCAACCCACAGAATCCTAATGCACCACCCATATATCCTTGTGGTGTTTGTCACAAGGAGGTTCATGACAATGACCAAGCAATTTTATGCGAGTCAGGCTGCAACTTCTGGTTTCACAGGTGAGATGTCTGCGCAACCCTATTAATATTTTTTTTATTGTATTCACCATTTCAAACAGACCTTTGTACTCAACACTGTCGCCTCTTCTGCTTCAGAGGCTGCACCGGGCTGACAGAGCCAGCATTCCAGCTCCTGACGGCGGAGGTGTATGCTGAGTGGGTTTGTGACAAATGCTTACATTCTAAAAACATCCCACTGGTGAAATTCAAGCCATAGCGATTCGCCGCCCCCTGTTCCCCCCTCCCCACCCTACCCCTCTGATCCCTAATCCCATCACAAATATTTATTTCACCTCATCTACTTAAAGTGATGCACCATTGTTGAACTTTGGGCAGTTACATCATTGTATCCGCTGATATTAAAAGATCTCATCTAGCAATGTGAAGATGCAAAATTACTTATTTTGATTGTGAGAAAATGGAGTTCAATAGTATTTGTTATCTGTTGCTGCCTTTCCGGATTTGTGAAGTTGTATATAACAGTCTATCAAGCTTGTGATGAAGCAAGTACTTACCTGATATGTTGAACTCGTAAAATAATTTTTCGTGTGATTCTTGAATTAATGAGATGAATGAATGACCCTAGGACAAGCAAATAACTTGATAGACATTGCTTTCCGTACTGTAAAGATCAGAAAAGCTAATAAGATAAAGTTGATTTTAAAATTAATACATTAATGTCTATATATTTTTTGTAACTTACGTTTGTTTTTCATCGAAAGCAATTTTCAAGAAGCGAACACTTCTGGCGCGCGCCGCTCGTTTCGTTAGCGCTGACGGCGAGAGGGCGGGCAGAGATATAGGTGTTTTCACGTTCACTGAAGAGCTCGCAGAAACTATGTTAAGCAAGGCTTGATAAGAGACAGGCGAAACTCACCATATCATCTCGTTGATCGTCGTCTCGCGCTTACGTTTCACTGTATCACGCAGTTGACAATGGCTCTCAGAATGGGTCGCAACGTCAGAACGATTGATTGATTTTGATGAAATACAAACGTCAGTTAAAACCGTTTTAAACATAAAAATATGTACAGTCGACAGCTCATGAACAACGTGCACTCAAATCAGTTACGTTAAGGACGAGGTTGCAAAAAAAAATTAAAGGTGCTGCTGACTGTACTTAGTGCTTACGAAAGTATTTCTAACAATGTATCATCGAACTGAACTAACTGAAAAGCAACAGGTCACTATTGAACTTTATTATTCAAATAGCACAACCTGGCCCGATATTTTTAATGTGTTTCACCTGTGTTTGGTCGAATATTCAATTCAGATTAGTTACTACTGTGTGCTCCTTTCAAGCATATCTTAATAAGCAATCATTGTAACAATTTCTGTGTGTTATTTGAGCACATGGTTGCAAGTGTGACTGGATATAAGCAATACCTATATCGAGTTTGGCCGCGTGATGCCCAATGTGTTGACTACAGTCTTGTGTGCTTCTAAAATCTCTGTGCATAATGTAAATATCGAATAAGTTTTAATGTAAAACGTTTTCCGCCTTATTAATAATGATGTTTTACATGTAATGCATTCAAATAAGCACAATTTGTATTGTATGGCAGTAGATCCATTGTTAATGTCGCTCTTTGACTTAAATGTACTTATATTTTGTTCTGTGCCTCGATTTGCATATGCTAACATTACGCCTTTTTCCGTATGTAGTGTAAATAATAACGATGAATCCATACGCTTTCTTAATGATAAGAGTGTTGCATGTGTTTGTCAATTTCTTAACAATATTTTTTTTATTGACTCCTTGGAATAGTTAAAAGTAAAGTTGTATGTAAATTTAATTAGTCCTTAATGAATCGAGATTAAACACTGCATTAACAAATGATATTGTTAAAAACTCTTTCTAAATAGCCTTGAAGATTATATCCACTCCGTCTTTCCATGTAGGGCATACCGACATCTTGCCCTATCAAAAAAGATGAAGACGTAAAATTAAATACCTAACTTATACAGGGTTACCACAAAAATGCATCATTCCTGAAATACCTCGATGAAAGTGTTTTACAACAACTTCGATCATATGAGTTCCTTTTCTTAGGATCATTTTTATGAAATTCGCGCTTTACCAATGTCGCAGCCTCCGGTAATTCATTGAAGAACTTCCATTTTATTTAGCATGGTTACAACCATGTTGTCATATTTTCTTTTGCAGGTAGTTTTTACAAAAAGTGGCTGACAAGTGTCTCAGTCATTGAAATTTTTATTTTCGGACTTACGGCCGCGAACCGAAAGCAAAAAGTCTAGCGCCCGAAACACACATAAGGACATAGGGCGAGGGCCAGGACAAGACGCGTCGGCTTTTCAATTCACTCTTCACGCGTCTTTTCCGCGCCCTCGCCCCACGTCCCTTCTGTGTGGACAGGGCCTAGACTAGATTTTTTTTCTGCTAGAAACGGACGTTTTTGGCATGATATCTAGTCCTACGGTTTTATTTATAAAAAGACGATTCCACTAAAAGACTTAAGGCGGTTAGAAGAGGAATTCCTCTCATAAACCGGCTTCACTCCGTTTTAAGAGTGTTTTAGTGTGATCGACTTTTTATAAAGACCGCTAGATGCTCGGTCGTAGATCTTCAGAGAAATCGGAGCAAACAGTCTCTCCATCATGTTCAATTTCAATGAATCAATTTGAGAGATTTATAAGACTGCAAAAACGTTCTGTAAAAGATTGTATAATGTTATTCATTGGTGGGGCTAGCGAACATCAAGGAGCACTTTATACAACGTCAATACAAAGCAGAGAAGCCGCAAAACACATATAAAAATAAATATAAAATCGTACTAAGTTTGTTTTGTTGTGAATCATAAACTGTAACTGACTTGTTTCAGAAATTGCGCATTGTAGAGGTAACCCTTATTTATTTAGTTTTTTTTATGTATACCTTTGGAAACATGTTTCCCATGAAGTTGAACCATCCATTTAGTTGGTAGTTAAAAACCATGGAATGCAATTTTGTAACTTTCCAGTGGGTGAATTGTCTAGTTTATTTACTCCCAAAATGTAAACGTTATGGAGTATTAAAAATTTAAACAATCCATCCAGTGGGAACATACAAATCAATCTGATTTTACGAGCTCCGAGGCATATAGTTTACTTTAGACCAAGGAATGGGACAAAAATTTAAGATTAAACTATTTGTATGCATAATTGATTTGTAACTAACTCAAAATAATATTGTGATCTGCCACTATATAATATAAATATGCGGATCAAATCGTGACAGATTCCTGACGTTTGTTATCTCAATTATTTAGGAATTGACAGTTAAATCGTTAGGAATCCTTCAAGATTTGGTGCGCATAATTAGGCGGTTACTGAGAAAAATGCAGTACTTAATGATTTTCAGAGATAAACTTTTAAACATGTTTGAAAATATATGAATTTTATTATTTCTTTTGTATGAAGCTACCTATTGCTAGTATTTCTATGCAGAGAAAAATGTAAAGCCATCATAGCTATATCGTTTCTACAGCAAATATGTGATTTTTATTTCAGTTGATGTCCTCAGCTTTTACTTAACATTTGCTAAAAATAATTTAAATTCTTATCTTGTTAGTGCTAAGATTCACTTACATTGATTTTCACTGTGCCTGTCTAAAAATACTTATGTATTTCTTCTGTTTTGTTTGTCTTCATACTGCACCTATAATAAATTATTGTAAACTTGAATTACTGGCAAAACCCCTTATGGTTATGAAAACCACGAAGGAGGCCTATGTCCTGCAGTGGGCGTCAAATGGCTGATGATGATGAAACATGAATTACTAACTTAAGATAAGGCAGTGACATGAATAAAGTTTTCATTTGTAAATATTAATTAGTGATTTTGGAGATTTGATTATTGCAACTTAGAATATTGTACAGTTTAATTTGTAAGGCATAAATTGTAGGAATATTCGGCCAGGAGTTATAGTTTTGTATAGCATTAAGTACTGGAACATCACAAACTGCGCACAGAACAGACTGGTTTTGTAAATTATTAATTTATAAATGTTACTAGCGCGTTACTCGTTCTATTTTACAACAAACAACAGCGGCGCCGATTGTCTTGTTGTAATATCAGAAATATTTATGAAGTCCGTATAGAATAGCATCAGTGGTCTTTTACTTGTGCATAGTTTATTTTGTATTATGTGAATATTAATAAATTACAAGCAATAATAAAATTGTTACTGAGATTCTTTCATTTCTATAGACAGATAGGACCCACAAAATTAGAAGCTGTGTTTTTTTTAGTATTAATTTATTGACTGAATCTAGTCATTATGGCATACAGGTTTTTACTAATTACTACAAGTCACTGAGAAGTTTTATAGCACTTCAAAAGGTTTTTATTTAACCTTAGGCCCCTCGCCCACGGCGACTTTTTGTAGTGATGCGGTCGCGCGTTTTGTAAACGCGCAACAGCATCGCTACAAACGCGCTTTACTTGCATTTGCAACGCGTTACAGCATCGCGACTGTATCGATGCAAACGCGCGACTGTGTCGGACTACATCGGGAGGAGAACGGAGGAAGGGTGGCGCCGTGGCGCGTGAGTAGTGCAACATAGATTGAGAGTGCTGTGTCCATCGGTCCAACGGAGTCCATCTTGTAACTGTAGCGATCGCATGCATTTTTGTGCCGTTACTGAATTGCTTTTGCATCGCGACAGAAGCGCGACGGTATCGCGTTTGCATCGTGACTGAATCGAGCTTACGGTGGGCGAGGGCACACAGCTTGCGACCGCATCGCTACTGTATCGATGCGAACGCGCGACAGCATCGCTACAAAAAGTCGCCGTGGGCGAGGGCCCTTAAACTCTATAAGCAGACCATACAACTAGCTATGTTTAGATAAGCAGCCTATATACGTCCCACTGTAGGGGACAGGCCTCTCATTTGTGAAGTTATAGTAGCGATACCAATCGCTAACTGTGAAGGAAAACATCGTGAGGAAACCTGATCGTTTGAGCTATTCACATACCTCAGCGCTTAAAATCGCCAATCTGCGGTGGGCACGCGTGGTGATTAAGCCCATAGCTAAGTTTAATAATTAATTTGTATTTACAAACATTCTTATACAAATTATAAATAAAGTAGTTTCATTCCGAAAATAAGTTGGGGTTAATATAATAATATGAAGTACAGTTGACAGTTTATAAACCTTTACATGTTTGTACTCTACTTGGTTGCGTAACACGCGACTTTGCAACAGAAAAGATTAAATATCTATTGTATACTGTAACTATGTTGTACAGGTGTAATAAAATCCTCACATAGATCTGGAAAATGGGGGGTTCATCAATAGAAACAACTATTACTGTGGTGAAAACTTTGAAATCGCGAAAAAGTTATCAGCTTTTCTATACATGTAATGATGTAGAAGGTCACTTTGGTATGGAAAAACTGTCATATTTTCTGATATTCACGATTAATGAGTAGGACCACTTATTTCCGGTTATACATAATATAGGGATTATGGTACACCTGTATAGAAATGAGATTTACAAATAGATACATAATACAGTAACACCTACATAAGTACAATAATCATAATAACAAAATTGTCAAATAGGTTCCTTTCTTTTTACATAGATTGTCTCAGCAAAACTTTGTACTTTTTATGACAAATTGAATAGTGGTCTCAGTATCTTTATATCACTGCCAACATGCTTAATATCTTTCATACCAATTACCTACACATCAATTGCAATTAATTACAATTAATCAATTACATTTCTAGGTAATTTCAGCTCAAAATATATACTTTTAACTTCATACATCAAAAAACTTATATTGATTATTATCCATAATCAGTGCCATAGGATGTCAAGCCTTTATTCTGTATAGCAAAAGAGATGGCTGCATCCATGAAGTCAAAGTGATTTGCAAATGCATCATCATTGATACACATGTTTGCATCAAAGTAGTTGGCTTTACTTTCTTCAGCTTCACTGGAAGAACCTGACTCATCTGGAGAGCATGTGAAAGGTTTATTCCAGGAGTCATCTCTTGGAGGTGGGGAGGGTGCTACACTTGGCTGTGACAGATTGACATCCAGGTTCTCGGTGTTTCTAATAGATGTATTCTGTAGTCCATGGGCTGAGATTGCCATCAGAATCCCTTCATTCTCTATACTGTTGTCTCCAGGCAGATTGTTACTGAACTCCGCTACATCTAGAGCCAGGAAGCGATTAGTGACCATCTCAGCAGGCAGTGGAGCGACCATCCAAGAGTCCAGCACTCTGTTTATTGTGTTGTCCACTATGCCTTGTGCCATCTAAAAAGTATTAAAATACTGAATTGTATACACCAATGTAAATATAAAGAGATAGAAGGGCTATGTACATTTCATCACAGCATGGATAATTTAAGGAAGTGACAGAAAAATTATATGCCTCTCGCTCACATAATATAGGCGGAAATATTGTATGAGTAAGAGGCAAACATTATAAGGCACTGGTGGTATGGATTGATTGCAGATTGATAAAGCGAGCCTGTTTATTTACCTGTCTGCCTTGCCATCGTGTTATGCAGTAATCTTCGTGTATTTGATGAGCCACAGACATGGGCACAATCAAATTCTTATTGGAGTCATTCTGCAGGCTTGTGCTGTTACTGACAAAGGAGCTTGTGTATCTGGGATAAGACAGTTTTCCTGGTGTTAGACATGCCCCTGACTTCGTTATTGATTTGTCACAGTCAGTAATCACAGTGTCTAATGTATTAAAATCTTGTTTCAGTAAGTAGTCTCCAAGGATTTCTAAATTATGCTCAGTGCTGGTTACAAGGTCGTTAGAGTCACTCTCACTATCTGAAGAGAGGCCAGCCGAAGCGGTGTTACGCGAGGAGGCCGTCGCAGGCTTTTCGTGGTTAGGAAACTCATTCCTTAAGTGGTATTTCCCTTTGACCTGCCACGCAAATCTTGCCTTTTTGAGTGGGCGTTCTGAACCCGGCCCGTCGCCATTTTCTTGTCGTTTACAAGAGGATCCACCCTCTGCACACTGTATATTCATCATAAAACCATATACTATGAAGCTTCCTTAGCAAGAATAGCTAACTTTGCCACATGTAAACAAACAGATGGACTTCCCTAATTACGACCATATGATTGATTGACAGTAGCTAATTAACCATGTAGATAATGTTTATGCGAAAACCGCAGCTCACTGATGGGTAATAGAATAATACAAGTCTCTAATAAATGTAAATTGACAGCACATATATTAATCTCGAAAAAAAATAAAAGTTATGATAGTAGTTAACACTGCACAATGCACTACAAAGCTTCACTTAGCATGTAAAAGGGGTCTAAGGGACAACTTTTATTGATTGCCTAAGGCAACTAAACTCGTATTCATACTTTTCGGCTAATATTAGGCAACATGTTTTTATTTATTAGTAATTAGAGAAAATCATCAATCACTAAGGCACCACTAAAAAGTAAACAGAATTAATTAAACTTCCCTCGACTCTCGACAACTCGCAATTAACTAGAGATGTATTTTTACAGACTTTTCCGGTTAGAAAAACCGTTTCTTTTTCTTATTTATTTCTGAGAGTGTTACCTAGCCACATTCAATACTGTCGCTATTCGCCACTAGATGTCACTCAGTATCGTAGGATCATGGAAGTAGTATGTACTACGTTGTACGTACCCTGCGAATATAGGCTACGTAAAAAATATTAAATGGTGATTTTCAGTCGTGCTTTTATTTAAAAATATTTTGGGTACTTACTACCCAGCACATTTTTAAGCACTTTGCTGCAGATATTGTTTTTGGATATATGAAGTCTTTAATAATATTAAAAAACCTGTTGTTTGTTCACTGCATAAATTCAAACTATAGCCAAAATATAAAAACTGACTTTTTTTGGTTCCAAAACATCCCTTTTGAATCTATGAAAGCTAATCAAATCAGCAAAAAATATATACTGTGGGGCTTATAAGGTAGCAGATAACGATTTTAAAATATTTATTTTCAATTTTACTTTACTTTAACTTAATTTTACCTGGCTTTGCTTTCATACGAAACTGAAATCCAATGCTCGCGTGAATTTCCGTAGGTACTCTAGCATTATTTGGGTAAAAATTTTGTTTTATTTTTCTCTGAGGACAACATTTACACTTTATTGAGCCAGTAAATTCGGTCTTACTTGCTGAAACTTTTCAAAACGTACCATATTTTGGCTTAAAGTACCATAATTTTGAGTGTCCGGTGCCGGGTGCCATAAGTTTATGGTTGGCGTATGGGCCCGTCTTTACATTAACGGAAAATGGTATTAATTATCGCGTTGTCGGGCGTTGAACGTTAGTGTGGCCGGCTTAACGCCGTAATTTTATACACGCCGTTGTCAATGACGTTAAACCTTTGGCGATAGCTAGGGTGGCGGTCTCTTTCGACACATCAAAGGGATTATCGCGTTTCTCGCTGCGTTGATGTGGCTACACTGGGGTTAGTCATCTGTCATTTGAGAACGTGTAGAGTCATATAGGTAGAGTGCGACAAACTTATCTGACCCGGTGAAGGCGTCACTTTTCTCATAGTAAACTTGACGTTTCCATACTATATTTGACACCTCTACCGGGTCAGATAACTTCGTGGCACTATAGTTGATTTGATTTTGTTTTTTATCTGTGATATGGAGTTAGGAGCACAGGTTAGGAGGTTGTTTGTTGTTGTGTCTTCTTCGTTTACGACGCTGTTGTCTTTTTTTAATGCATTACATGATACAACATTGGCGAATGGCGTAGCTCATAAAATACAGTAAAGCAGAAGCTTCGACGTCCATCTTTGCTTTCCAATCCAAATAAATTCTTTGAAATTTGAAACTATTTCCTACGATGTCCATGTTGAATTCACAGAAGTCACAGATTAGGATTTTTTAAAATTTAACGCCATAATTATTGCCATTGAACATTGAACACCAGTTTAGCCAACAGAATTGTCGCGTTTTTCGACGCGCTAATTTTCCCCCTTAATTGACGCGTTTATGGCCATTAAGCGTTTCCTTAATATGGCCAAGACATTAGAGTATAAAGTACGTAGGTAGAGTGCGTTTCATCTTATAGTTCTGTCTGATGCCATAATGTTGGTAGGAACGCAGGCCAGTGTTGCTACGTTGGTCAAAATGTATTCCTTGAAATTAGGGAGTTGGGAGATGAAATGTCTAATTGGGCTTACATTTTTGACTATAATTATGATCGTCTAGATGACACACACTCGAGACATTTTGACAATAATCGTGTTCATCTAAGGGATCTACACCTGAGATATTGCCATCACCTGAATCCATATCATAATCACTCTCATCAGAAGTGTAACTTTCATCTCCAACTTCAATTATGAACCTGTCCATTTCACTGTCAACAGCAGGACCAGCAGTGTGATATTTATCTTTAATATTTTTAACATGCTCGCATTTTTTTCTCCACTCGTCCTGATGGAGATCTGTATGACTACATCATTATCGCCTTCAATTTGGGTACCTCCTTAAAGTCTGATATTTCACCAAAGTCTTTTGATCCAGTCAATCTCTCTAGATGCTTCACTGGCAGCAACCAATTCAGCTTCAGTGCTCGATATCGCAACACATGTTTGTCGTCGACTCGTCCAAGATATCGCTCCTTCAGAGTATAAGCATAATATGCCTGATGTCAACCGTTCTGTGCTTTGATCTCCACCATGGTCAGAATCACTGTAGCATTCCGGAATTCCAGCATTAAAGCTCTTCTTAAAAACTATTCCACGGTCTAACGTTCCTTTGATATATCGTAGGATACGTTTCGTCTCTGGATGTCTTCTTTAAAAGGGTTTTGTAGAGATCGGGATACAACGCTTACAGCATATGCTAAGTCAGCTCTGATTACAACGGTCAAGTATGCAAGTGCTCCAACAGCTTCTCTATACGGAATCGAAGCAGGCTCTACCACCTCTTTATCCAGATCTGGTCTTTTATTTCTAACCCTAGAAAATATGACGCATCTTTTATTGTTATTTTAAATCTTCTTTTCAACTCTCTAATTAACTTATCAGAATCTTCCTGATTCGTTGCAGCGACTAAACCGTCGTCCACGTAGAGAGCGAGAATAACTTTGCCACTCCCACGGTTCCGGTCAAATAGGCGGGGTCATTAAAACATTGTTTAAATCCGATGGTCTTCAAGTAATCCACCATGCATTTGTTGCAGCACCGAGGCGCTTTCTTGAGTCCATATAGACTTCTTTTGAGTCTACACACCTTTTTAGATCCATCAGAGTAGCCATCAGGTTGATTCATATAGATTTTTTCGTTTAGTGAACCATACAGAAATGCGGTTGATACATCAAACTGTGTGAGTTTTAAACCTTCATTCAAAGCAACGCTTAAAACCGATCATATTGTCATCATCTTAGCAACTGGGCCGAAAGTCTCGTCATAGTCGATGCCCTCTTCGGAGATTCGGCAAAAGCTTATATTCAAGCCATTTTTTAAAATTGGCTCTGTACATATCATCGTTATAGTCGGATGATTGCGAATGAGATCGGAAGATTAAGCCACCCCCGCATGGACAATAATCCACCGTGGCCCTTTGGCATTCGGCACTAATACGCCCTTCTTCTGTATCGCTTTGCTAACATTTGCTTGCGCAATATGTTGGGTGACTAATGGTGAAAAAATCGTTGTGAATTTTTTTTTCTCAATTCTTCCAGATACCGATAACGCCAGGCAACAATGTAACATCTCTCCATCTATTGATGGTGGCTCTTCATGGTGTTTACCTTTCTTTTGGATCTACACTTTTTGAAATAAGATCCCATCTCCTTGATTACTCTCCACAAAGTGATACGACTTTCTTTGAAATGTACCTCACGTCGCATTTCGTGCAATAACTTAGTCAAAAGTAGGCAATTCTTTTTTAACAGAATAAAATACATGTATTTTAAGCCTTCAAGGTCGTCCAGTTCAATAGTTTTACGTCTAGGAAGGGCGCGGGGTTGAATTTTTTGGGACGTGCTAACTGCCATCTTACCTTCTCTGGTAATCTTCGCCACTGTTTTTTCAGATGCACCTAAAATTAAAAACAAGGTTTACTGAGTAAAAATCATGAAATACAGTTAAACCCAGAAGTATACCCAACTTTGCATCTTAAGTTTACAACATAGAGCTAGTATTTAAACAAACAAATGTAATCGAGTACAATAAAATTGTTATGGCGTGTAATAACAGTCATATTTATAAAAACACGAATCCTTAAAATATCCTCAGATTCACTTTAAATAGTCTGTGCTAAAGGGAAATACGTAACCACAGATTTAAACTGTATTTGAAGAGTGTTTTAGAGAAATCGTGTTTTTGTAAATAACACGGTAAAACTCGTCAGGGTGTTTATTATATTTAAAAGTTATGATGGAAATTTAAATGATCTTTAATCTACTTTTGAGTTAGATTGTACCAATCTAATCAAAATATGAAAGTCCATCATCGTACCTACTTTATAACTATATAACTACCTAAACTTTTACAGTGAAGGGTTGGAAATTGGGGACCTAATATGACTAACTCTGGTAACCCTATTTCACTAACCAGTAATGGCGGCAACACGAGACTGGACACATCTTAGTAGGTAGAATAAGTGGAGCTTCGTTACGTTTTTCACGCTCACAGAATTTCTCCACTTTCAACATCTGTCTTTCACAGCTTTTCAGCGTTTTGGGCATGATTATATCAGAGAAACTTTCAAAAAGTAATAAAATGTGCAGAGACGTTTTCAAAATACTATGACAAGGGCATCGGAACTATAAGATGAAACGCACTTTAGTACTTTAATTTCAAAGGGGCCCGTACACAAAACATAGTCATTTACATAATTAATTGTACGAAGTGTATTTACATAGGGTTATTTCTAAAATGAGCAATTTCTGAAATATATCGGTTAGTTTCTCATTTATAATAACTAGGTACGAGCTTTGAAATTTTTTATTCGATTTTCCATTTTAAATTTTTCTGCTGAAATATAATTATTTATTGTTGGAGAGTGATTTAAAGCGCGAATGTGATAATAAAATTATATGAAATTCGATATTTAATAATATGTGAAATATGTGAGAAATTACTTTTAGAATGAAAGTTGTTGCCAAATACAAACTCGAATAGGGGTGTTTCAAGAATTGCACATTTTGGAAATAACTAGAGATGGGCCGACTGTGACTTTGGCCGACTGGCCGACAGGCCGACCAGTCGGCTACAAATTAGCCGACATGTCGGCCGATATGTCGGCCGGGCCGACATTGTTTTCGGGGGAGTTCGGGTGACCTCGGCAACGCTCGTGATCACGTCGCGACATGATTTTTTGTTTATATATAATGTTTTAGTAGATAAGATCTTTCAGATTCCTAATCGAGACTTATAAATAAGACTGATTAAATTCGTTATGATTAAGCCTGAGAGCATAGAGGCCAGCTTAGATCTAGGGTTTGACTGTTGATTACTTTTATACGTATATAATTTTATGACTGATCTGATCTCGTAAGAAGAGTATCTTAGAAGTGGAATATCTTTAATATGGTACAAACTAATAAACGATTAAGTACATAACAGTTAAAATAAATACGTATTTCAGTTACCCTAATCCGTCGGCAGTTTTGGCCGACTGTTCGCCGACCAGTCGCCGACTGCAAATATGGCCGACTAGTCGGCTTAACCGACTGGTCGGCGAACAGTCGGTGCATCCCTAGAAATAACCCAATAAAAATATTTATTATGTTATTAAAGGCGATTTGCTTTCTATTGTTATAAGTGGTGTGAGTACGAAAAATGTCATCTTCTGAATAAAATATCATCTAGTAGTCCCAGCCGCCGCAAAAACATTTATTGCCGCAGCTTTTACGTGTATGCCGAAAAAAAATAGATAACAGAAAAAAGAAGAAAATACTTAATTTTATTCTTTTTTTCTTTATCTGTCAGGTAGGAGTTAGGATCGTGGCAATTGGCAGACATTGGTCTCTGCCTACCCCTCTGAGATACAGGCGTGAGTTTATGCTATGTTTTATAAAAATAAAACACTATCGTAAGCATTACAATATGTCTTTCGTATTTTATAAATTCGTTACTGCCTGGAGCTCCTTAATGACAATAACAAAACAAGTATCTTTCAAGGCTAATGATCACTAGTATTTATGTCCAAAAACACCTTCCTTCTGGCGCAGTCTGGTAAATACTGTCAGATCATTGATTAACTTTGACATTTTTGTTGCGCATCGCACCGAATGTGCACTCACTACAATCGAGTGCACACGCAGAAAGATTCTCTTACATCTACTATATGACTCACCCATTCATATTTGTTAATATATATCTAATTACTCATTCCCACCCACCCACCTAACCTTTCTTCTTTCGAGGAACTCGCTAGATTGTGAGAAATTATTGTCAAAATTCGTCATATAGTAACTGGAACCTTAACGACTTCTCATTATCGTTCTAAGCCCTCTATTGATGCATAATCGGTTTACAAAGCAAGGCGGGGAGGATGTACGGGATAAGGTGATCGTCCTGCCATTCAGCCACTGGACTGCGTTTGAATAGGTCACGCATCGACAGTAAAATAGTCTTAAAACTTTTCGGTGCACTCAAGTAAGACTGACCTCGCAACATAGCCATGCAGGTGAGTACAACAATTAAAACTGCTTAGAAACGCTCTTTTTATGCTTAGGTACTAAACTTTGCTTAAAAATCTACATCCTACATAATATGTATAACTAGTGCCTTGTTGGTCCAGTAGTAATATGTCTTGTGTTGTACATAACATTGTAAATTATACAAGTGGACGAAAGTGATAATGCGCATCGGCTTACGGCTGATGGTGTATTGATAAATAATAATAACTAAATTAAATTCATCTTTGATTTAGCGTTTAGGGATATCCTGTGGATAATTTGGGACCCGGACAGGTGATTGTGTTGTGTGGAAGTTATTATTGTATTGCCGTCAGTCAGGGCCACCATATTTTTTATGGGTTAATTTTAAAAAAAGGCAATGAATAATTTGCCTTTCGCTCACATAATATAGGCGGCAATATTGTATCAGTGAGAGGCACAATTATAGTTCTCCAGGTCCTTTCTTTAATAACACAGTATTATAGCTTATAGCGCAGAGCCATTTAGAAATGAGTTCGTCTTCCTCGTAGTTTTAAAGTTTGGTCGAATCTTAGAAAAAAAATAACAACCAATAGTTTGCTTTGAGGCGTGCTCGTAGAATAAAACATCCACCCAGCCCATTGGAATGTTACAGAATAGGTGTGTTGTGTTCTCAGGTTGCTCCTTATTATTTCTGTGACTTTTGATTTCGTAATGTGCAATATTTTCAGACAGTAACAATTCTCGCTGTAAGCTGCTGCCTGCTTTCAGCAGTGCTGACGGCACCTCAAATGTCCGACACACAACTGGAGAGTACCCTCGCTGACAAGACGGCTATGCAGCGTCATCTCAGGTGCGCGCTGAGCGAGGGACCTTGCGATCCTGTGGGGCGGAGGTGGAGAAGTGAGTGTTTGGGTTTCTAAGGTCTATTCACATTTTTATAAATTTAACGGGTTTAATCGCGATAGGGTTTAATCTCTTCTGATACGGAGGGTAAAGTTAGACTATTTTTCCTTGCTCGTTTTTTTATTAAGTTTCCCTTATAAATAATCGCGATGAGACCTGTAAAATTAGTACCTAACTATGTATCTACCTATTGTCCATCACGTGACATTGGAAAATGTTATCCACATTACAGCGAGAATTAATAAAACACTTCTACACGGATTCAAAACTCGTTATTTTATGATTTGTACTTACTGCCCCCATTTCAAAAACAATAGGGGCCTATACCTTCATATTGGAAAAACCTACAAAACCAGACCTAGAGGCCATCAGACCATCTCTCATCTCACCCCGCCTGACGACCGGGCACTCGACAGCCAGTCGCAGAATGCTCAGAGTGACCCACTATGGAAAACCCTGGGCAACCTAAAACGATGCTGCCCCCAATCATCAAGCACATCTCCCGCGGCGCCCGTACGAGCATCGCGGAAAAGCTCTCCCAAACCATAGAAACTGTCACAAAATATAACAGCTGGGGCGCCTGGGAGGCCCTTTTAAAGTTTCCGTACGAAACTTTACACATAAATAACAATAATAGGAGAAAACATCACTCACAGCCTTAATAAAAGAGAACTGCAGATATTTATCACCCTATACAAAATCCCCAACCCATCAACAACTTCCATAAAAGTATTAAATACAAAAAAGTCGAAACAAAAGCAAACGACGGAGACCTGAAGGGAGCTGCGCAACTCCTCCTCTCATGCGACACCATCGCACCCGACTCGCCCGAAGTTCTGTCGGCCCTTAGAAATAAACACCTTTATTTTTTCTGCCTTCCACCAGCACCACAGCCCGATGACGGAACATCTCAAAGTCATCGGAAGCTATAAGCTCCTAGGGCGGTGATGTCGTTTAAGAACGACTCAGCAAGCGGCCTGGACGGTATTAGCCCCCAGCACCTCAAAGACCTCCTCTGTGGCGTGATCGGCTAGGCAGGCGAGACGCTGCTGAGTCGCCTCACGGCCCTTGTCAACCAGATGCTGGCTGGAAGGGTTAACCTAGGGTTAGGCCTTGTATAAGAAAATTATCTGCTCAACGCCGGGCACCATTGAAGTCTCATGCTGTGGGCTTCCCCACAGCATGAGACCTCAATGGTGGCCCTCACCACATCCGGAGTTCCAGCAATGCTGGAACCTCCGGGAATATTGCGCGATGATGGAAAGAGGCCCGCCGGAATGACGTCAATACCCTGGAAACATGGGAGGCCGCTAGTAAGAGACTCAACCCGCGTCAACACGCTGGCGCCTTCCCATGTTTCTCAGAGTAGAAGGGCGACTGGCTCGGTGGCCAAACGGCGGAAATATGCAACATTGGGTAATCAACACATATTCTCGCCGTTTGGGGTTGAGACACTGAGACCGTGGGGCCTCGAGGCTCGTTCGCATTTTAAAGAGCTGTCGAGGCGCCTCATCGACGCCATGGGAGACCGGAGGGCTGGCGCATACCTCGGCCAGAGATTAAGTCTAGCCACCCAAAGAGGGAATTTCGCCAGTATTCTGGGCATCCTGCCGCAGGACACCGACCTGGAGCAAGTTTTCTACCTGTAAATATGTATGCTTAATTAGAAATCATACTTATTAATATTAGTTTATAAATTACATAGTTTTATTGTTTTGCAATTTTTTTCGAATTCGAATTTTAACTATTTAACATTTTGTCATAGTAAAATAAGCAAGAACATTTTGTAAAAAGCGTCCACTTAGTAATACCTATGCCTACTATTTCGGTGCGAGTTTTTATGTGCGCATGTATTGTTATTTTAATGAACTGTTTCTTTCTAGTTCTGGCGCCATTGGTACTTCGTGGAACTTGCCCGCAGTGCTCGGCTATGGAAGCTCGCCAGATCCGCCGTATCCTCTCCTATGTGCAACGTAACTACCCTTGGGAGTGGTCTCGCATCATGCGTCAATATGGCTGAAAACCTGTTTGAAAAACCTGAAGACCTGTGTGTTATTTTCGTTGACCTGCCTACCTTTTCGCTTAATTTTCCTTCTTAGCATAGATTTGTTTTTTGCTAGGTGGCCTCTAACGAGGTGCTCTATTACCTCATTAAGGTTTCCATAATTAATTTGCATTTTAATAAGGGCAAAAACATAATCATCTGTCGTACTATATAAAGAGTAGGTTAAGTACTATTTATTATAATAACAGTAAATTTTCTTTATAAACAATATTATACTTATTTATTTGTTTTACTTGCCGTCGGGTAGGTTTGATACAGGTGAGCCCAGCACACTTACGCCCGAGTCATACCTAGCTAGTAGAGACCGGTTGAGTTACACCAAATCTAGAGAGGGGAGGTCGTGTTAAGTAAGAGATTACGGCACCGCAACTCGCCTGAGCATTCTCTATTCGCCCGCAGTCCTTAACGCTTCACTGCTCTCAAAAACCGTATCCGCGAAAATAAGCATTGCATAAAATCTAAAATTCGAGGTCCGGGTCAATTGTGTTACCGTCTCTCTGCCAAGTGAAGTCAGTAACTGTGTTGTGAAAGGATCGCTGGTTTGTGCGCAACTTTACCTTAATCAAGATGCTGGTAAGTGAATTGCTGGAAAATCTGTGACCCCGTCTCAGTTTTCTGAAAACTAAAACTTGAACTCTTGCTTGGAGCATTGGATTAAAATAAATAGGTGATACTTGAAACACGAACAATAATTGGTACACTGTGGTTTCTACAGAGGTTCTACCGTCTATTGTTTCACTTTTTAGATTGCGTCGGTAGTTATGTGGCCAAGTTGGAAACGTTGTGAAAATAATGGTAGGTAAATTGATAAATCACCGTGAATACACCAGCAGTACTTACAAGAATTTTGCGAGTACCTCGAGTAAAATATTTAGTTGATGGTATTTTATAAACCATTTACAAATAGGTCGACAGACATGCTGCAATAATTAAATTTTAATGCTTCTCTTAATAAATATAGCTACGTAGGTGCATAATACACAGATTAACCAAATCTGTGGTTGGAAAAATCTACAGATAGTATTAATTAGTAGGTTAATTTTCTTAACAGGTAAAAGTTTACCATTTTTTTTACTAGGCTGAGTCTGGTGATGATGACCTTTGATGATACACGCAGAAATTTTGATGTCATGGTCATAGTGTATTTTAACGATGCTTACTTGCGTGCTTTAGGTAGCCATAAAGTACCTATCTAGGTAGAAATTTAAATACATAAATTCTGATGGCATATGGAGTTTAAAAAAATCATTGTGGTGCTTCAATGTTTCACATTAAACAAAACAATAGATAGAGAGATATTTTGTCCCACGCTTATAGCGGTTGATGGATATCTATTTCATTAGTTAACTTTTCCAAACTTTTTTCTGTTTTGCCTGGGAAATTTCCTTTCAGATGCAAAATAATCCCTAGAAGCATTTATCGTTGGGGAACAGTTAGAAATGGTTATGTAGTGGTTTAACATAATTGGGCCTATATGGCTACGACGTTTTTTTGTCCTTCTATAATATTATTGGGCCAAAGTTGACCAGTGGCCAACGAAGTCAAGTATAATACCAGGTACTAGGTACCGAGCTGATGCCACACATGTATGAAGTCTTGACAGTTACCAGTTCGATGCCCCTTGACCGATTTCTGCTAATTATGCAAAACTGAACAAAGCCTTAACGACATTGCTGAACTAATATATTAACAAAAGAATTAATATTTTATGTAATGTATAGAAATAAATTGAAACACTGACATTTCAATTTGATTCCTCTGTTCCAAATTCAAACTTATCACTTTTTGCCACCACAACCAAGCAACGTCGCGTTTACGTCGAAGCGAAACTTTTTCGTCCTTGTAGTTGTGTTTATTCATGCCCATAGATATCGCATTGCTGGGAATTAAGATTCTAAGCACGTAGCCTGTCGCTCATGGAGTCTTATTTTTGCCATTGCCTGTCGATGTCGTTACGCACAGCATGAGAGATTTTACCAGTTATTTAAATGAAACAAACACGCATGTGTGTCCATATCCTCAATTAATATTTGATTTAGGTACGTGCTTATTGACCTTAGTATCGTCTGTTTTTTGTATACTCGGAACTTTGTTTTTAGGGTTCCATACCCGAAGGGTGCCAAACAGGACCCTATTACTAAGACTTCACTGTCCGTCTGTCTGTATGTTTGGCTGTCTGCCACAATGCTGTATCTCATGAACCGTGATAGCTAGGCAGTTGAAATTTCACAGATCATGTATGTATTTCTGTTGGTGTTATAACAACAAATACTAAAAATAGAATGAAACAAGTATTTAAGGGAGGCTCCCATACAACAAACCCAATTTTTTTGCCGTTTTTTGCTCGATATTCATAACGGTAACAGGTAGATGCTTGAAATATTCACAAAATATTTAGTTCTATATTCGCTTCAAAAAATAATTATATAAAAATAAAATAAATATTTCAGGGGGGCTCCCATACAACAAACGTGATTTTTTGCCGTTTTTCTCGATCTTTGTGTCTAATGTTGTATAGATAAGTAAGGAACCCTTCGTGCGCGAGTCCGACTCCTACTTGGCCGGCTTTTAGATAAGTAACTAGGATGTGCATTAGAATATCACCACAATACTTAACTCATAAATAATTTTGTAAATATGGTATTTTATGAATTAAGGAGGTAGGTACTTGATTGGAAATCTTTGTAATTGGTTCATATTTAGCTCAATATCTTTGAAGTGATTACATGTTCCTGATAGGTACCTAGATTAACTTCGCAGCGGAAGTATGTAACGAGGTAGTACTACTCCTTACTCAGAAACGCCTGCGAAATTTGTTACGCAAAATAGGTCTCTATCACGAGAGCACGTAAGACTGAAAGTAAGACTAAAATTTATGGAAGTGAAAGTTAACTATTTAATTTTCATAGACATACAGTTCAATTACTTGCTATTCATTTAGTTCATATGAATTAATAGAAAATAGAGATTTCGCTATTTAGAGAAGTTTTCATTTTCATCATTAAATAGCGGAACTTAATTTTCTTCTAATCTTGTAGTTTTGGTTTCTCTTTGCTATTATTGTTTATTTCCTTCTTATCCTCGGAACTCTAAATTCTCAATCAAAATTATTAAGTCCGTTTCACTGGTTTCCTCCACACAGGGTAACCTAGCGAGGAGACCAGAGTTACACTTACAGTTACGCACGTTACGGGTTGAACTCAGTAGGCCACTAATAAATCTAAGAACATCCTTTTAAATCACCTGTTATTTTTAGGCTCACTCTGTAACTTACTTAATAAGAAGCAAATAAATGAATAAAGTATTTATCACTGGTGTAAGATAGGTAATCATAATCATATATTACTGGCTGACTCGGCACACGTTGTTTCGCCATATTCACTAACCAACGACTTATTTCCGTAGGCTATACCACAGAGGAAAAGCTATACCATTGAAATTCACTGGCTATACACAAAAAAAATTTCAAAAATTGTTGAAGCCGTTTCGGATCAGTTCGATAACAAACACTGACACCGGATTTTTATATAGGTATTACACGTTTTACTAAGCAGTAAATCTTCGGAGTAAAACTACTTTTGTCGCGTAAAAACCCCAGTAACTATGACGAAATTAGTTGGCCAAAAAATTAGTCATCCACGTTACGTCCACTTCATGTCCATAAATTATGCAACAAATTGCAGTCTCTTTCACGCATGTTTTATTTTACATTGCGAAACATACATTTTATTATTTAAAATGTTATATTATTGCTACTCGACTAAATAAGAATCCGTATGACCTAATACGATGACCTAAATTGATAGGCATGTAGGTACTTACTTACTTATATGATAAGTACCTATGTAGTAAGTTTGTTCTGAGGAGGTAGTTTATTCTAACCTTTGTACACAGGGTATAACAAAATTAAAAAGTGGGGGGTTCTACTTATTAATACTAACAACTTTTAATTAAGAGGACAACTTTGAAGTCAACAAAAAAATGATGAAACAAATGCGAAATATTTTTCTCTGCTATACGGAAGTATAAAACAAAACTCTACAACTTGAAAAAACAAATGAAGATCGGATTTGCATTTTTTTTTCTGTGGCCGGCCAGCTATTCAGTAATTATTTTTCATTTTCAACATTGAAAAAAATGGTAAATATTTTTCCCAAATCTATGCTATTTTAAAGAAATAAAGTAAATTATAATAAAAGCATTTAAAAAATATATTCTTTAATTAATACTTTATATCAGGGGTCGGCAACCTGCGGCCCGCGGGCCGCATGCGGCCCGTAGACTATCTCGGTGCGGCCCGCAAGCCTGAGGTCCGTAAGAAAAAAATACCGAAGCAAAAGGCCATATAAATTCACTAGAATTTATACGGCCATGCTGCTGGGCCATGAGAGTATTCTTGAAAGCTCGCTCCCACACGGGGTGATAAAAATGTACCTCTATTTCATTTCTTAAGAACTGTTTATCAAGACTGTGATGTTATGTATTGTTTCTACCGAAAATAAATATTTGCTGTACTTATTCAATTCTTGGCAATTTCTTTTGCGTTTATCCGCCGCACGTGCGGCGGCGGGCGGCTCCTTTGAGACAATAGGCGGGGCGGCAGTCTTTGATTAGACGCAGGTGTGTGGCGGCGAAAAAATTCAAAGCGACCGGTTTTAGTTAAAATCACAGCCGCGCGCAGCTCTCGCCACATTCGGTTGTGAAAATTCGCCGGAAACTCACGTCTCATCTGGTTGCTAGCTACGCGTTTCGTTTTACCTTTCTTCCCTTCGCTGATAGCTTCTCACGCACGACGTATGAGGTAAGTTGTATGCACTCGCGAGCATTTTGTTTTATTTTATGTACTGCTTGTTAATGTGAACCTTCAGATTGATGGGTAAATGTTATAAGGACGGGGATAGTAGTTACATGACATGAAGTTAGTTACGAGTGTGTCATGTTTTAATTATTATTTGAATGTGGAGTTGAATTTGTAGGTGCTAACTGGAACATATAATTTTACAACGAATTTAATTTTTTTCATTATTGTTACAGAATAATTATATAAACATGGCTTCAAGAAAAAGGAAGATAGAAGAAGAAAAAAGAGTTTTTAACGAATTATGGACAGAATTATACTTTTTTATCGAGTTGAAAGGAAAACCGTTATGCTTGATTTGTCAAAAGAGTATTCCTGTAGTAAAGGAATATAACCTGAAGTGACATTACGACACTGAGCACAAAGCTAAATTTGACTGTCTTGAAGGAGAAATACGGAAAAGGAAAATTTCCACTTTGAAATCGTCATTACAAAATCAACAAAACATATTTAAGGTTGTGGCAGACAACAGCGAATCGAATGTTCGGGCCAGTTACAGGGTAGCAGAGATTCTTGCAAAAAGTGGACGTCCGTTTACCGATAGTGAATTAGTAAAAGAGTGTGTCTTAGCTATCGCAGAAGAAATATGCCCAGAGCAGAAAAAAATGTTTGAAAGTCTTAGTCTCTCTGCAAGAACTTGCACCCGACGTACTGAAGACTTGGGTGCTAATTTGTGTGAACAACTCAGGGATAAGGCGCAGTCTTTCGACTGCTTCTCTTTAGCGATGGATGAAAGTACGGACGTGTCGGATACAGCACAGCTACTCATATTTGTACGCGGCATTGACGAAAACTTTACTGTTTACGAAGAGCTTGTGAAAATGTGCAGTTTGAAAGGTACAACTACGGGAGAAGATTTATTTCACCATGTGGAACAAGCTCTGGATTCATTGCAATTAAGCTGGGAAAAGTTAACAAGTGTCACTACCGATGGAGGCAAGAACATGAGCGGTCAAAACAAAGGTGTTGTTGGGAGAATCATCAGCAAAGTGAAAGATTCTGGATCTACTGTGCCATTGATTTTTCACTGTATTGTCCATCAAGAGGCATTGTGCTCCAAAGTTATATCCTGGAAAGAAATAATGGATACTGTAACATCCACTGTTAATTTTATAAGAAGAAATGGGCTCACACACCGTCAGTTCCAAAAGTTTTTGGAAGATCTGGAAGCTGAACATGGTGACGTGGTTTACTACTGTGAAGTGAGGTGGCTCAGTCGAGGTGCCGTTTTGGAACGGTTTTTTGATTTGAGGAAAGAAATTGGCAACTTCATGGAGATGAAAGGAAAGCCAGTAGAAGAGCTTACTAACAAACAGTGGATTATCGATCTTGGTTTTTTGACTGATTTGACTTAGGAACTGAATCAGCTCAACAAACGCTTGCAGGGAAAAAATAAATTGATTTGCTATATGTATACAGATGTAAAGTCATTTGAAATGAAACTGAAACTGTTTATCAAGCATATTGATGAAAAAAAGCTTGACCATTTTCCTAATTTTTGCAAGAAAGCCGTGGAAGAAGCTGGAGATAATTTTGTGTGGCAAAATATTACAATGAGAAACGTGTTAACACAACTACAAACTGAGTTTGTAAATCGATTCACCGACTTTAAAAAGAGCTCCCTTAACATGGAAATATTCCAAAACCCTTTTGCAATTGATATTAGTGAGGTACCAAGCAATTTGCAAATGAACATAGTAGATTTGCAAAGTAATAGCACACTTAAAACGGCATTTAAGGAAAGCACTGACTTGATACAGTTCTACGGAGGTTTGAGTTCTGAAAACTTCAAAGAATTGAAAAAGTTTGCTCAGCAGATAATAACTATGTTTGGTAGTACATATTTGTGTGAGCAGACTTTTTCAATTCTCAACTACCGCAAAAATAAGAATTGTTCGCGGTTAACGGATGAACATTTAGACGCGATACTGCGCGTGTCTACTACTAAAATGAAAGCAGACGTTAAAAAACTTGCAAGTCAAATGCAGCCTCAAAAATCTCACTAGTACTTACATTTATGTTAGTATAGTAGTTCAATTAAAAAAGACATAATTGTATGAATATATATGCGTTTTATTTCAAATATTAAAAATACATGCCCGAACATATAAATATAAGTGCGGCCCGCACTGATACTCTGGCAACATATGTGGCCCGGCTATAGCATAAGGTTGCCGACCCCTGCTTTATATATTCAATTTTACATCGCGATGTGATTGAGTGGCTGTATTAGAAAGTTAGAACATGGTTCAACAGAAATTTGAAAATAGAACTAGTTTTTTTTTATAATTTGGCAGCTGTCAGTTGAAAACAATTCTCCCTAGGACTGAAAAGTATTAGGTAGGTACTTTCAATCCGCTCCTCAGGCAACTTCACATCTACTTTCCGAGTATAAGTAATGAAAATAAGGTTTTTGTATTTGGGCGATACCCAGTAACTGTGGCGGAAACTTGAAGGATAGCTTAGTGGCCGTTTGATGGGCATTCATAGATTTGACGTAACGGTTGAACTTGACAATTGATCGACTCTGAGGTACTTAAGTTGGGTTTTATAAACAATCTGGTACATTACCTATCTATCTAACCCACATTTGCCTTACCAAATTATTTTGATCGCTATTAAAAGTTTCTATTGTTAATTTCAGATCTCAACAAGATATATTGTCGTCCTAAGCGCACTGATGGTTGTGTGCTTGGCCCAGACAACCCGCCCACCAGTATCAGATACAGCTTTAGAAGATGCTCTCAACGATAAAAGATTCATCCAAAGACAACTCAAATGCGCACTTGGAGAAGCGCCTTGTGATCCCATCGGCAAGAGGCTTAAAAGTTAGTAGTCGTTTTAGTTCCTGACTATGTAGTTACCGATTTTTTCATTTTCACGTGGCAGGTTTAGAATCTAGGCCCTCCGTGGATAATAAAAATATGCGCAAACAAACATATTAGAAAACATTTTTAACGTAACGTCACTTTATTTTTAAAATAAGGAGACAAGAAAATAATCTTGACGATGCAAATAATGCTCTCTCACAAGTACTAGATTGGATCACAGCAAATAATCTGCTGCTAAATTCCAAAAAGACAATGTAAAAGTTTACCTTACCTAACGTAAGATTAGTTGAGAACAACATAGTAATTGGACACGAAAAAGTAGAATTTGTAGAAGATACTGTATTTCTGGGCATCACAATCAATGCAAAACTGCAATGGGGTCCACATATTGTAAAATTAGCACATAAATTTAGCTCTGCAGCATATGCAGTGAAAAGAATTAGGGAACTCACTGACGTTGCAACTGCTAGGCTTGTTTATTTTAGTTACATCCTACTTAGTATTATGTCCTACGGTATACTACTATGGGGCCGAGCAGCAGACATCCAGACTATCTTCATTTTGCAGAAGAGAGCCATCCGATTTATTTACAAGTTAGGTAGTAGTATAACATCTTCACAGTTGCATGTCAATACATTTATGAAAATATTATGTACGTTAGAAAAAATATCAAAGACTTCTAAAATGTTGGTGGATATCATAATGTTATTACTAGAAATAAACACAAATTGCTATTTTCACGATATAGACTTGCAAAAGTTAATACATCTTTTATGGGGCACTGTAGAAGGTTCTACAACAAGATTCCTCAAGATATATTAGAGTTACCTCCAACGCGGTTTAAAAAATGTGTTAAGCACATTTTGTGCAAAAAAGCTTATAACATCAAGGATTATTTAGAAGACTAGTAGAATAATATTAATTACAGGACGATTGTGGCTAGTGTTCAACACATTCATGACTAATATTTTAAGTTCAAACGTGTTTTGAAAAGACTGCATGGGGAGATTCTTTGTTAGCTTCTTCTCCACATAATCTATTAATTGTGAAACTAACAACTTTGACGTTCATTAAGTAAACATTTTGATTTTATAATGAATAAAAATATTTGAATTGAATTTAATGGAATTTTTCACAATGAAAAATATATTCCTTCGAATTACGGTGAAGTCAACCTGTACATAAATTTGTATTCAAAGGCAAGGGCTTCCCAATATAGTTGAATAAATACATGGTTATCGGAATCAAGAGATCGTCTGTTTCGTTCGTTCGTTCCGATCCTTGTCGAGCTATAGAAAATTATAAAAGGGCCCAATTTTATTTTTCAGCCCTTGCACCGTTGGTGCTTCGAGGCGCTTGTCCACAATGCTCACCACAAGAGACGAAGCAGATCCAGAGAACTCTGTCCTACGTGCAGCGCAATTTCCCCGCAGAATGGGCCAAGATTGTTCGACAATATGCCGGCTAAACAAATATTAACCAAGAAATTGTAACCTATCTCACTGAAGAAGAGTTGTGCAAACCAATGTACATTAATACAATATTTATAATTTTACTTTTAAGTACAATTTTATTTAATTTTTGTTTTTAAGTAGATGCTTCCTCAAATACGTGATTGTGTGTAGGTACCTACTTATCAATTAATTCCATTTTAGTTATGCATTCGATTTCTGATAAGTGGGATAACTAAGTTACAACAACAATAAGTATTAAATTAACAATAGCAGAAAGAAACTCAATATGAAAAAATAAAACTACGTACTTAGAACTGTATTTCCAAGCAGAAAACATTTATGATTTATAATTAATATACACTTTGTTTGTCAGTAAGCATGTCATTTTATTTTTCTTAAAGTAAAATATAAATAAACATATAGGTACGAGGGGTATGCTTAAAAAACTAGAAACTCGAAAATTATAATATTTATTATAATGCATTTGCATCGCAGCTGATCAAATTCTCGATTTTTTAACAGTTTGAACATTTTCTCGAGTGACTACGGTTGGCGGCCGACCTGTCCTCGCTTCATGTTCAAAGCTTCCCCGTCTTCTTTTGAATTCAGCAAACCAATTTAAAACTGTTGCTCGTGAACAAGCAGACTCGACAAAAGTAGGTAGGTAGTAACCAGAAGTTCATTCAGAAATACATTTTTGAGGTTTTAAACCTTTTTTGTAATCATAATAAATCATAGCGCAAACCACGTCAACTGAGTTCCATTGTTGCAAGGAAATTCCCGCCAGATTCTCACAAAAAAAAGTGTTTATAAGAAAAAATATTTGATGCCCTAGTGTTTACGATGGTGTCACGTATAACTTGCCAGTATCAAATTAGGAAGTAGAGAGTATCTAATTAGATTGAGCATGCCCCTCGTCGTACAGTTGAAAACGGGAGTTCAACTAGTCAATACAGATAGAGGAATACGGACAACTTTTACTATTTTGATAACTTCAAAGGAGTATAAGAATATCAACAATTCCATGCTAAACTTACCACTCTCGGCATTAAAATGTATGGAAAAGCAATGTTTGGAATAGTAGATTGTTAACCGAGGGCTGAAAGGCACCCATTCCTGACGAGATGTTCGAGGCAGAAATGGGTGCTATCACCCGAGCAAAACACTACTTTTCATTACGAATACGAGGAAAGTAAACACAAGCCAGTTAAAATAAAAAAATATAAAACTTAAGGAAATCACGCCGAAGCAGACGGATGGTCTAGCTCGCGGCAGGATAGCTCGCGCGCCAACTTGTGCTAGCCGTACATCACAAGATGGCGCGCGACCGCGAAAGACGGCCATTTTGAATTTGCGTAATTGGTGGTTTTATCTGTGTCTTAAACAATATTTTAATTTATTTCGCAAATCACATCTCGCCTTGAAAGTGACTAATAAATACATAAAGTACATTATATTAATTATAAACATCAAAAAGAATTTAAATGTCAACAAAACTTATAAATGAAGAATTAATCGTTTTATGGCTGTATAGGTTACTACCATTGCGTTGTTCAATATAAACTACGATTCATATATTTTTTTTTAATACTTTTCTGCTTTAGAGCAGGCATGTACCACTTTCAGCACGGTGCCTGGATGAACAATGACCCCCTTTCAGAGTATGAGTAATGAAATAGTAGATTGTACAACAAGTGCATAAAACGCACCATTTTACTCGAGACGTTTATCCATCCGAGCGAGCTTGCGAGCGAGGATAGATATAAAGTCGAGTGTAAAATGGGTTTTATGGACGAGTTGTACACTCTACTTTTCACTTCGATTGACGACATTATTTATCGTTAATCAAAAAACAATTTTAAGTTGTAACACAAATATTACAATGAAAAAATAATTATGGTTCCCGCCAATTAACTTTTTTTTCTTTTTTTTTTCTGTAGGGACGTGACACCTGACTTAAGGTCGTTACATACTGCTCAGTTATAAAAACATTTTCTTTTTATAACTATGATAAGTTGTTGTTATGGCTTAAATACTATACTGATCTACTAAATTGAAAAATAAACAAATATAAAAAATAATAAATGAGACGAAATACAAATTATAAGTTTATTTCATGAAGTTTTATTGTGTACTTTGGCTGTTGGTATCTTTGCCTTGGTCTTAGAATACGAACGAAACGAAATAAAATAAAGAGGTTGTTGTATGAAGTTAAAGATGTTCGTGTGGCTGTTGCAGCGATTGCCTTGGTCTTCGACGAAGATTTTACTTTATGCTCTAGAGCATAAAAAGCGACTTTATGTCGCCTACGCACGACATAAAGACGAACTTTTAGAGCATGAGAAGTGAAAATGTATTTTTTCACACCTGCTATTCAGAAAAGATCCCTTGATTCCCTCAAATGAGGGATCAAAGTTGTACTTTTCTTCCCTGATATTCTAAAGTACGTACCGTAATTCTAGTCAGTAAAATGACATTTGCGATGTGACCAGTTTTTAACAGAAAAATAATAGGGATGTACACAATCGACATAAAATATCGACTTAGTTTTTTTTTCAGTGATTCAGTGATTTTCATCATCATCAACCCATTATGTCCCCACCGAGGGGCACGGGTCTCTTCCCTGAGGAAGGTATAGGCCATACTCCACCACGGGGGCCAAGTCCGGATTGGTGGAGGCTTGTAAAGTCGAGCCCACCAATTAGATGCTTATGTCATGATAAATATAAAATATGAAAATTATTTAGTGATATGCATAAAAAAAAAAGCCAACCGATCTAGGTATAATAAATACTTTTCAGGGTTCCGTACCTAAGAATAAGGGACCCTATTACTAAGACTCCACTGTCCGTCTGTCTGTATGTCACCAGGCTGTATCTCATGAACCGTGATAGCTAGACAGTTGAAATTCACAAAAAATGTATTTCTGTTGCCGCTATAAAAAAAAACTAAAAACAAAACAAAATAAAATAAATATTTTAGTGGGGCTCCCACTACTTAGTTAACTAAACTCGAATCCACCAACTTAGTCAGTAAATTGATATTTGCGATGTGACCAGTTTATAACAGAAAAATAATATGTATGTACACAATCGACATAAAATATTGAGTCTTATTTTTATTTCTTTTATAGAATTATCCCACAACTCATAAAAGCTATGTAAGACATGATGAATACAAACTTTTTAGTGATATATATAACTTTCAACACGTTTATTTAATTTTCTTTACTAGAGCTATGTTGTTTTAAAAAATGTTGTGATTGCCAACTTTGATATATATTTTTTGTTGTTGGCAACACCCATCTTTCATCTTGTGTGTCGGTTGTGTGTGCCTCAGTTCCGTTTCTACTACAGTGGCGTGAATGTGTTCTTATGTTTTTTGGTGTTCTTTGACGACTTTGGCTTCTCACTTGGACATCGATTTGATTGCATTGCGACTGAATTTGGCATTTCATCTGGACTACCGTTGGATTGAACTACGATTGACCTCGGCTTCTCATCTGGACTTTTTGTGGATTGCATTACTTACTGGCTTACGTCTTCTGGATATCTACTTAGAGTCAATTATGGATCCTCAACCATCTACTTCAAAACATGAAAGCCTTTCCCCGAGGAAAAAACTGAAACTAAATTCTCATTTTTAGTTTGTTTTCATGTAGATTTTAGTGTAACTTAATCATTGTATTTATATTATTAAACACTTAAGATGTGTTATTGGGTATTCAGGCTGGCCAATCATCAGGCTTTAAATTCGGATTTAGCAGAAATAAAGAAAAAAAATGAGAATATGACATGAGAATATTTTAAATTATCAAGTTACATCGTGTCAAAATTATCTCATAAATAATACTTCCGTGATTTGTCACAAACAACAGTACTAAGAAAAATAATTGATTATGTCGTTAAATCGATCGACTAAAGAACATCACTATTTTAGCTGGCAACTCTTTTTCACTAACATGACAGTTCTAAATGTCATTTTACTGACTAAGTTGGTGGGCTCGACTATAGTTTTTTTTTATTGCCCTCAGCATGATCCTTGTGCAGATTTTCACAAAATATAATTCCAATTCGATTTTTATTTTGTTGCAATCGATCATAATTGTCTTCCACGGCACATATTGTGTTTGATTTAAATTTTCCTTATAGCAGGTGTGAAAAGCAGTATGTGTCACTCGGTAGCAAAATTATTTCCGTCTTGGGCGTAAACACTTGAATCCCTCGCTACGCTCGGGATTCTATTGTAGAATCTTTCGCTTCACTCAGGATTTAAATATATCATTTTGCTCCCTTGAGACACAATCTACTATTTCGCGATCTCTTATTTTTCCCTATGTCAAAAGGCCTTCCCATTTCTTTAAGCAATATATAACGTATAACGTAGGTACCTGTCTACCAGAGCCCTGGGGTATAAACGTTTTAATCCGACTAATTTGTCGGTTTGTCAAGTAAATATTACACTGTACGACAGGATTTGATCTAAGGCGCTAATACACGCGCGACACGCTGCGAATGACAGTGCCAACTGCAGCCGTCGACATACGTCGACGACATGCGTCGAAGGCAGCTGTCGACGCGGATATTTGACGCTGAAATGTTAGCGACTGCCGCCGACTCGGATATTCGATTCTGACATATCTCGGCGACTGCCGCCAACGCTTCGACGGCTGCCGTCGACGCTTCAATGCCTCCCGTCGACGAGCGTTGACGGCTGCAGTTGGCACTGTCGTTCGCAACGTGCCGCCCGTTTATAAGCGCCCTAAGAGCGTTTTCACACTATCCTATCCGATCCGGTATCGGGGTAAGTAAAGTGTATGAATTATGTACCTGTCTTTCATATTGTCCGGCGCTATATCGGATATGTTGGCGGCACCATCGGACGCCCGTGAGCCGTCGGACGACAATGTTTGTACGTGTGCTAAACGTGTATCTAAATTATCTCTGTGTGTGCAGAGCAGGCCATTTGTGTATGTGTGTGTGTGTGTGTATGTGTGTGTGTGTGTCTTGTTTCTTGACACACACATACACACACAAATGGATACTGTTTGTGAGATGAATTAGCAAATAATCGAATGTGGATTCACTCCTACGAAAGTAATTAAAAAACTTTCGAGGTGCGTTTTGCAGCTTGCTAAAAAGAGTATAAAATGCTCATTCTGAACACCTAGCTTCCAAAACGGGATGTATCCAATACTGTCTTGCGTCTGCGTCTTAAATATAATAGATACAGCAAATAAAGTTTTCTATTGTAGTCCGCCATGATGACCTGAGCGCACTTAACAATCTACCGATAGATTGACGGAACTATGTGAAAACAGCACATGGTGTCGGTTATGAGATCGTCGTCCAACACTGATATCGGATCGGATAATGTGAAAACGCTCTTATAGACAATACAAAGCGGTAACACTAGGGATAACTAGCGCCACCAATGAAAAAAATCTCGATCGTTTTTGCTAATGTGACAGACCAATCTCTCAATCATGTAAATTTTTAGAACCAAAGGCAACAAAACCTAGGACTAGATAGCATGGCCGTTTTTGCACAAGTGCTATCTAGTCCTCCGTGATCCTAGTCTCGGTCGTGGTGGGTCGCATAAATCACTACCTATTAATTTTGATCTGTAAGAATGTTTCTTTTATATTGGTGGCGCTATTGTTACTGCGTGGAGCCCACAATATAATAATATAACTGACATAAAAAGTCAATTGCCCCTCTTATGCAACAGAGCCGTACAGCCGATAGTAAGTACATCAACCTTTAGGTACACGAGTGTATTCTACTCAGTTAAATTACAGGACGAAAACCCAGATGATCTATGTTATTCCTAGGTACATGGGTCAATCAACTATTCTTTGTACTAAACAAGAGCGGCAAAATTAAGTTTTTCCTAAAAATAATAATCGAAAATCAAAATTATTTTACAGCACATTTTAGAGATTACTCAATAAAGTTGTAGATAAGATAACGGGCAGTGCACTTTTTTCATTTTTAGTGTCATATTTTGTTAAATATACAGAAACTATGACAGTATTTGGTCCTCTGCGTTACCGACTATACGAGTACAATTTAGGTTACAAAAACATTAAAAAAATTTGAATCGACGTTTTTATTGAGTACAACTAGCATCAGTCTTGTACATTAAAGGCTTACATAGAACTATCATAATCATGAGTTATTGTGTCTCTTAAGTTACTATATGGTTTTTATAATATTGTTTTTTAAAATAAATCAAGAACCTTCGTATTTTTTAATTTGAAGTCTATATAAAACAAAGCTTCCGTTATTAATGCCTCAGTCATAAACTTTTCCAGCAACAAAAATAACTACCTTAAATAGGATTTTTTTTTTCATTTTTTTACTTAAGACCTTAGGGACATTATTGTAACGTAAGAGACATTCCTGGTAACTTAAGAGACTAACTAAGAAATAATACACATAACACTGCTTTCCAGTGTCAAATGCACACAATCACATTTTGTTGTCACTTATTACATAATAAACTAAGTATTACCTACAAAGCAAAAGTTGTCAAATAATTAAAGCTACTTTTAAGAAACAATCTTTTTAATTATCATTAGGAACATATTCATTTAAAACAAAACTGTTACTTCTCAAATATAAATAATCAGAAAATCAACCATACTATTATATTACTACAAAAAATATTAGGTATGCTACTTCTCAAATATGTTGATGTCATCTTCAAATTCATACAACGTGTTTTGGTCATCTTTTTCTTCGGTTTGTTCGGCATTTGAACTATGTCCTCAAAGGCGACGTACGAAATGTCTGATGGACGGCTTGACTTCACCATCTTCTTCTATATCACCCTGGGCTAAACACGCGTATTTATAATGCTTTTAACCACTAGCCTCAACCTTTACTAACAAAAAGTCTCCACAACTAGGTGTGTGTTTGAACAAGATGGTACTGGTATAGGTTCATTTTCTTCTTCCGAATCTTCACATCCATATATCACATTATAAAAAGTCCTGTGTGGTTTAGTCAAATCCGTAAATCCAATATCATTTTGTGTTTCATTTAGGAGTTCTTGGTCTTTTCGGAAACTGCTTAAAGGCAAATCGTCCTCTTCATCTTCTGCTTGAACAGTTTTTTCTGGAGTGGAGTCTATGGGCTCGTATATTTTAGGTATCAAGCACGCGCAAAACCTCTTCTGTCGCCATTTTCGCAGAAGCAACTCAAGCTACGATGCTTCAGTTTGCAGTAAGATGTGGTATATATTTGTTAATGTAATCTTTGTGTACAATAAAGAATATTCTATCTATCTATCTATCTATATTTGATGAACCTGTAAGGTTCCTGGTAGTCTCATAATACTGACAGGCAAACATTCCCATATTAGGCCAATCTCTTCTTTGGTTGTAACGAACGTTACAAATAAGACGTAGGCGTTGGCGTTGAGCTCTTTTTCGAAGTTTCTAAATTACTCTTGCGTTATTCTTTTCTTTTGGTGTTAGGGAACTTACCAATCTTTTTTTCTTGTGATAATTTTCTCTCTGTTGTCTTTTAACTTCTTCATATTTTATCTTATCCCGTTTCAACCTTTCTCTATATCTTTTTAGTTTTTCAGCAGCAGATAGCTCCATTTTCTAGAAAAACCAAACCTATTACCAACAAGTGTTTTATTACCATTGTAACACATTATTTGCAATTGATTAATATATGACTAAACGAGGAAAAGTTATACAGTTATAGTGCAATGTCCACTGTGATACTAACTAAGTCTCTTGTGTTACCATTTAGGTAACGTAGGTGACGAGTAACAGAGGGGACGAATTACCATGAAAATTTCACCAAGTGATTTCTAAATCAATTTCAAAGCAAAATGGTACATATTCACTGTACTACAATAATTTGCAATAATAATAAAAAAGGATTTGTTAAAAAAGTCTAGAAAATACCTGATTTTTCGCAATCACACTGGAGACACGGAATAAACACACCCTATTCGGAGCGCACTTTGTGAACGACTAGCCGGCACGTGGCAACCAGTGTGACCAGATTTTAATTTGTCATTATGCTAGCAACTTGGTCAAAATCTGCTAAACTTTTTTTAAAGACTGCTAAAATTCTGCTATTTTGGAAAATACAATAAAAGGCTGAAATAAATTTATTACTTTATTAAAAAATATGGTTTCTACATTTGCGTTTCGTCGATATTTTTATATAGAGCAGTCGAATTTTTTGCTGTTTTAAACATATTTTAAATTACACGCTTTACAAAATGCCGCATTGGAGTCATCCTTGGCTCTTCACAGCCAGGATGCAAAGAGTGGATCCTCCTCCCACTCGGAGCGATAGCTCTGTTCGTATCTTATTTCATTTTTGCGCTTGCATATAACACAATGACCGAAACACACTGTTAGACTGCTAATCACCTACTATGACTGGTTTTTTTATTAGTTTGTACTCTACATACAATTCGCAAGCGAGAACAAGTATGGGAATTTGCCCTCAAAATAATATTGCCAGTATGAAAGAAAAATTTTGCTAGAAATTAAAAATGGTCGTTGTAGACTTTTTTTCACAAACAAATTAATTTAGCATCATGCTAATATTATGCTATTTGTTTTTTTAACTCTGCTAAAAGCTGCCAACTTTTTCCATTCTGCGACATAATTGCTAAGCTGTAAATTGGAGGTCGTATTCTGCTAAAATCGCAGAATTCTGTTAAATTTGGTCACACTGGTGGCAACCAAACAAGATGGCGGATACTTGCAACGTTGCTTCTAGGAACCTAAAGCCGCAAACAATCACAAGTAACGCTAGCTATCTCTTTTGAAAGATTTGAACTTTTTGCACAGTTACGTGGGGGACAATATGTTAATCGAACTCCGTGGGACAAAATTTGAAAAGAAATAATATATAATCTATATCATAATATATTTTATTATCCTTGTCAATGTCAAATATTATGATTATTAACTATTACTATTTAACATCTATTTTGTCTATTTCAAAGCAAACTGTAATGAAATATTCGCTTTGGAAGTTTGCGAAGTGGCTGAAGGGGCAGCTCGAATTTGTATGGCGTGGAAACATTGTCCCCTAAGTTACAGTAAAAATAGTAAAACATTCTTAATTAAACTACCTAATATCGGTAACTGAAAAACTTAACCAATGATCTGAGAATCCAGTGTAGGTACTAAAAAATAAAAATACTATCCTAAAATTACCTCCTTTAAAATACCTATATTTTTTTTTATCGGGACGCACTTTAGTACATAGAATAGTTGATTGACCCACAGACTTTAATTTCTATTTCTTGGCAAGATTTAGGCCGACATGCATCACTTTCTTAAATGTGTCTTAAACAGCATTTAACTAAGATTCTTCTTACAAAAGTGGATTTAAATGACGACTTAAGTGACATTTACGAGGTGGTGCAAGTGGGCCTTAGTCACAGATTAGTACGTACTAGAAAGCTGTGGCATAACGGTAATGTTTTTTTTCATATGTTCATTTGTTCATAATCATATAGGTACATTAAAACTGCATTAAAATGTAGGAGTGTGGTTTCACCCCTATTTAGGAGTGTTGACATTTTTTCCAAGTCAAATCTCAACATTTACTGGTAATTTATGCTAAAAAGGATAAAGTTGAGTAGGTACCTATAAATTGATGATTAAACGAACTTAAATAGGTACCTGTAAGTAAAGTTCTATCATAATTATACGATAGTTTTATTCGAATATACCTTTTGTTTTACCTCTGAATTTAAACTTATAATTCAATGGTTATTTACCCAATGTCATTACCAAAATGTACACATGATAGCCGCTCGACTGGCAGATCGGTGGGTGGTTGTGTGTGTTTTTTTCTATATCTACCTTGGCGACACCTTATGTGTTAGGTACTACTGGAGGTGATCTATGCTAATATATTCAGATAAATCAATCCTATATTTATGAGAAAACTTCATTTTCAGGTAAGTTCGTTTTATCATCAATTTATTAATACGAAGTACCTAGGTACCTAATTATTCAGATTAAGATTAACGCGCCATCTATGAAAGCAATGATAGCGCTTATACAACACTCCACTCTCTTACTACTCTTCAACAGATGTCGCTGATTTATATATTTTTATAAATTGAAAGAAGAGTGTAGCAAAAGCATAATAGTATTTGTCTATGACTCACGGTTTTTTAATCTGGCAACATATCTAAAATATTATCATGTTGGTAATTGCTGACGCTATCCTTCATTGCATTTCCGGTTATTCTTGCGATTTCTTTTTTATATTTTGAGATAACTTTCACATTTATTTATCATGCTTGTAATTTGCTAAAATATTTTTAATTTAATAAATTAATTGATTGTTATTGAATTAATCAAATAATCATTTTTGGTTTCAAAACATTATATTATGACTTTAAATCCAATTTGTCAAATCAGTGCTGCCAACTATTTCTACCAAAGGGAATAATTTCGTTCGTAGTCGGCAAAATACTATTTACAACCAATATTTTGCAACTATTTTGACAAATAAGTGTTGTTTCTTTTACAATTCAAGTGCGAGAATCAAACAATGTTCATTTCAGGATAAAATATCATAGATTCTTCATGTAATCACCAGTGGAAGTTCTACAAGCTGTCCACCTCAACTGAACATAAGAGTGACTTCAACAAAAATATGGTCGTAAATTTCTCCTGAACAGATTAGTGGTGATGTGTGAACAAACTGAAATTCAGTATCTGGACGGGGAGGTAGTATGGGTGAAGCTTGGCTCGTGCTGGTGGCCAGGGGAGGTGGTAGACCCGGATAAATTACCACCAGACTTCTTGTCATCATTTCGCAAACCACCTATTGCAGTTGTCAAATTCTTTCAGGAGGATTCCTAGTGAGTACTTATGCCATAACCTGAAACCTAGTAACCACAAACACCAGGCCTGGAAGACTTAGTTAACCCATATATCCTTTGTTCTCATTCTCTTATGAATTATTTAACAGTAAACTCTTCATAACCTACATAAAGTAGAAATCAAGTCCAGGTTCATAAGAGAAAACAATCTTTTGCATCGAAAGGATTTTTGTTAAACTATAAGAGAATTTCTAGTGAGTTAGGGAGGTATAGGGGTGTGAGGGGGGAGGGGAGGGGGTGCGGAACCCCCCCCTTAAGCCCTCCTCTCCAGGAAACGTATAGTTTTTGAGTTACAACCCTTTCTCACTTTTCTCTGACACACGTACTGAATTACTCTTTGTAAGGACTGAATTTACTTTGCAACAGCTCCGGTACTGCGGGAAGTGCAGCCCCTTCGCCCTTGTGTAACAAAATGCAGGCACCCATCGCAGCTTCGGCTTGCTGGTCTGCGCCGACCAGTCTTAGCTGCTACGGATCGCACTGGTGCCTGCATTTTGTTACAGCGGGCGGGGGCCGCCCTCCCTCCATGCCTCCAGCTTTTTATAGACACTAGGGAGGTAACCACCACCACTGCATGGTGCTCTGAACTTGTTTTCAAATCATTTGAACCTTTCAGCAACCAAATCATGAGTGTGCCAATCCTGTTTTTAAGCCATTTAAACTTATTGACTATTCAAAAGTACGCTGGAAGAAAAAAATCTTTGAATTTACAATTAAAAGTGACCAATAATGAACAGAAGTGAGAAAAATGGTTTTTCACGGAAAATTTCGCGCCATAATTGAGTTCCATTTTTGCTCACTCAAATTTGTTTGTGCTTTTTTTTAATCTGTCGCCATACTTGTCGACAGGTTTTGACGTAAAAACGTCTTATTTTTGCTCAGTCTACTAGACAGTCCCTAAAGCAAGCCAACCCAGGATTTTTCTTAAACAAGCTGGTTTCTAAAAGTAGAAGGCTGTTGAGCTCATTTTATAAAAGTCAACATTTTTTGATTAAACAACTGTTTAGTGATGGTGACCGAAAGCCCAAGTGCAATAATTAACACATTTAAATTTAACCAAATCAAACACTTGCTATAATTGGGGCTTGGTTTGAGAAAAAGTTCCCAGGCGCCAATAAAATCAAACACTTGGTTGTAGAAAAAAGTTCCGGATGCCAACGTATTGTTGTGGCTTGTCAGTACTGCAATTTTCCCTTCTACATTATGATAAAAAGCACAGAACACAATATCAAATTAGATAGATAACACTTTAAAATATTATGTTTTTTGATCTTGTAGACACTATATAGATATAGTCTCATGAAATATCATGATATTCTTTGTTAGGTTTGATCGAGATTTTGGCTGAGAATCTATGTTGGTAGTTTTACATATTCTTCTTTAGTTTATCTTTATATTAATGTTTATTTATTTATAATGATACAGTTACATATTTTATTATTATTTCTTGAGTGTAAACTAATAGATTGAGAACATTGTTTAGAAACATTTTGTGTAATATGTCAAAGTGTCAGTGGAACCTTATTTGTTAGCCCTTTTTAACTTGAAGACCTTTTTCAGTGAATATGTGAAGAACATAAATTCTATCTACAAGTACAACTGTAGCCGCAAATCAGAGTTCATCAAGAAAGGACTTGGTAAGGGAAAAAAACATAATTACGTATGTGCGTGCAGAAATGGTACCACGTTAAAAATCGTAATTTCATACCTGGGTGTAGAATGGTTCTAATGTTTTATATGGTTTTGTAGATGCATACCGCACCAAACATGGCCGCATGGAGAAGTTTCCATCAGACATTGTCCAAGCCGAGACAGCTACTAATGGTGACATTGATATATTGAGCCGCGGGGAGTTCCAAGAAACCAAGAAAGAGAGCTACGCCGGCTTATTTGGCAACCCCAAAAAGACTCCAGTCTTTGGAGGAAAGAGAGGTGATTACAGTCTTGGTAATACTTACACCGGTGTTTACTTATCACATTAAAAATAAAGATAGTAAGTAATCTTCGGGACCGCGCGAAGCATAATAGCCTACACTAGCTAAAATGGCGAGGGCTGTGTGGCTCAGCGACGCCGGCCGAGCGCGCGAATGCGAGCGCACGAGGGGCTCCGCAGCGAGCGGCGCGAGCCGGCCGATAATAATAACTCTCATACAACTCAATCACTTGTCCTAGTCCTTTACCTTTATTTGGTATGGTATCCAGGTAAGGACATCACAAATTAATAATAATATTCTTCATTTTTAAGCGGTATATTTAAATGTACTTTAAACTAGAGGTTTCCAACTATAACTTATAATATAATCTTTATAAGAATGATTTGCTCCATAACTTTGCCGATATTAACCATAAATAACCCTTCTATACAAATTTAATATTAACTTAAAAAACCTTCTTCCTTAAAATTAATAGTTGTGAACAGAACCTGGATCCTTCATATCAGGATCTTGGCACAACACCACTGAGATATCCAGACATGACACTTCGAAAAAATTAAGCAACACATTTTAGAGCCGCTTTTTTATTTATAGTTCAAAACATGCGTTGTTATTGGACAAATTTATATTTAAATTTATTTATGTTAGAACCATTCTTTTTATTTGTAATTTACCATTGATAACTAACCTAATTATTTCTACCTCCATATAGATTATGTTACCAATTGGTTACAAACAACTATCTACAGTACTTACATTTCTTTTTCTCGGGGTACCTTGAATATTGTTTTCTTCTCGCTATTGTTGACGCAACCATAATTAGTATTATGTGTACATAATAACAGGGCCGGATTTAGGGGAGGGCAGGCGGGGCTACTGCCCTGGGGCCTCCACAAGGAAAGGGCCCCCACAAAAGGCTAATATGTACTATCATTAAACGCCAATTTTTATGAGTACTTATAACGTCTGTTTTTCAAATAAAAAAAAAAAATTCGTCGTATTCATTGTAGTTTTTGTTTCGTATTTTTTATTTGGGAATAATTAGGGGCCTCCGCTCCTTCGTTGCCCTAGGGCCTCCAGACCTCAAAATCCGGCTCTGCATAACAATATGTTAGTCCCATCTTGCCAATACTCTTGAGCGACGTGCGTGCAGGTCATGCGCAAGTCGCACGCAAGTTAAATGAAATCGAGCTTGGCGTGCCGACCGAGGCGCATTGAACAACCCGTCTGAATACCTCTTGTACCGGTCGATATTCGCCTGTGTGTGCGTTTGGCGAGAAACACGGAACGGAATGAGGCTGTGTGTGTGCGGCTGCACTCGCGCCTTTCTATGGAGATTACCTAGCGTGTTTTAGTGATGAACTACAATTATATTACAATAAATAATGCAATCAATACCTGTAAACCATATTCTATTCAGTATCAATATTAAACCACTTGTAATGTGGAACATAAAAAAAATAATTTGAGATATCATTTAAAAATCTCAATTATATTTTTTATGTTCCATGCGAATTGACTGTGTTACGTTTCGAAATTGAGAAAATTGAGGTTAAAAATATGTTTTTTGAAGAAATGGTTTTCAGGTTTTGAATTATTTCAATAATATGTTGTATTGTTTTGAACAGCGGTGGTAGCCTAGTGGGTAGGACATTGGACTCGGAAGCGGGGTCTCTCGTGATGGTTCGATTCGATGCAGGCATGTACTTATGACTTTGTTTTGTAAGTTATTTACATTTGTGACCTTATAGTAGCAATACCACTAGCTAAATGTGAAGGAAAACATCGTGAGGAAACCTGAGTGTCGGAGCTATCGACATATCTCAGCGCTTGAAATCGCCAATCCGCGGTGGGCACGCGTGGTGATTAAGTCCATACTCTCTCCCTGAGAGAAGGCCTGTGCCCTACAGTGGGACTTATATAGGCTGCCGATGTATTTTGATTTCACAACCTGTTAATATCTAATATATAAAAATTATCGAACTCCTCCAAAACGGCTTCACCAATGTTTATGAATTTTTTTGTTTAAACTTGGTAGGTCTGAGAATAACTCGTAGGCTAATTAATATGGCAAAACAATGTTTGCCATGTCAGCTAGCATAAAATAAAAATATAGGAGTGTGAAAGACAATTATAACTTGTTTCAGGACGTCCTACAGCTAAGCAAAGGGGACAAGAATCTCCTATTTCAACACCAGTTAGAAAGGTAAGGATGTTAATAAATTAAATAATTGTACACTAGTGATGTTTCGCTAATAGGTGCCTAATAAAAAAATATAATAATGTCTAACGATTAACTTCATTCCGGAATCAGTTACTTGGTTTTTTGTCGGAAGAGTCCGACCAGGTTTCGCTCTGTAGTGCTTACGAAAGTTTAAGTTCGAAAATAACGTCTATTTAGAGATTATTAATAATTAGAATTGTGATAATTTCAGATCAGCAAAGGTAACCCAGATTACAAAGTGCACATTTTGCTGCAAGGATCTAAGTCGACACCACAAGCCTCGGAACTATCAACTCCTTCCACAAGCAGGGCTGGCTCAGAGCCTGTGGAAGACCGCACAGAGAAAGCAGATAAACCAGATAAGCCAACCACTTCCATTTTATCGACCCCTGTAACGTCGAGTGGCGGCGTGTACGCCTGTCACGCGTGCTCTTTTAGTACCGCGCGGCTCAATGTCATGATACTCCACAACAAAACACACAGTATCTCTTATACCCCTTACACTCCTTCACCCGTTCGGAAAAAGCCGGGGGCTAAAGCGTCGCCCAAGTCCACCCCCAACTCGTCTAAAACCCCAAAAACACGAAAACCTCGAAAAGAAAAGACAGACAAAGAACCGAAGAAAGCCAAAGGTCAGAAACGGTCGGCGGAGTCGCAGGAAGGCGCCGACATGAAGAAGACGAAGACTGATGACGAAATAAAAATTAGTCTGCTGGCAGACTGGGACGACATCGACGAGGAGTCCAATGAAGAGTCTTCGCCTGCCACCGTCCCAGCGGAGCCTGCAGCCGCCCCTGCCGAACCTGCTGCCACGCCCGCGGAACCCGAAGTCGCGGCAGAGTCCCCCGCCGTGCCAATCCCTGCTGACTTAACAAGCGCTCAGGTGCCCCTAGAGGCTTCTCCACCCAACAACAATAAAACACCTAACGAAATAGAAACGCTGAAACCAGAATCTTCTTCTGACTCAAAGTACGAATTTTGCGAAGACGAAGATTGGCCGACAGAGGCTGACGGGGGTCGCAAGATACCGCGCGTTAAGAATCCTAAGAGGAAAGACGATACGAAGAGCATAAGTATCGATGAAGATGAAATGGCGAAAGAAGTGGCAGAGTTGCTGAGCAAAACTACGGTTCCAGAGCTGCCGTCTGCCCCCGAACCTCTTAAAGTTGAGGAAAATTTTCCTGAGCTTTCAGTCGTGAAGTCTCCTGACAAAAAGGCTGAGATAGAACCACAAGCTACGAAGTCGCCGGAGAAACCGGCGGCGGACAAGCCACCAACCAAGACTATTTTCAAGACGAAAACGTTTTTTCGTAGCCGGCACTCTCGGAGTCAAGACGCGATCGGAAAGTACGTTGCCGAGCAACTGAATGCTGTCGACCGTATGAATACTTCGGACTTGGACTTGAACGGGTTAGAAGTAGCGTCCTCTCCTGAGGCACGGGACTCCCCACCTGGTGATGTTGTCAAAGTTGCGCGTCTCGCGCCCAAGATACAATTAAAGAAGATGAAAGCGGAAGCTGCGCAGTTAGCTGAAAGAGAAAAGAATAACTTGCAGCATATTCCCGACGCCTCAACGTCATATATTCCTGAGACAACCTCTTCACTTGTCCATGAAAAGTCATCTTTTGTACAGGACTCATCAAATTCACTTACTTCTGACAATGAGGCTTCTACCTCAGTTATTCCAGACGCTAATAGCGTTATATCATCAACTACTGAAGAATATGATAAGGAGGTGGTTATACCAGAAAATAACGTCAAAGAAAGTCCCATAAAAGAGAAACCGTTTGTTGAGCAACCATTATTGCAAGAACATATTGAAGAAAAGGAGATTAGTGACAAAGCTCTTCTAACTCAAGAAACTCTAGAGGAAAAAGTAGAGGAAGGAATTCCAGTTGAAATAGCTGTTGAAAACAGCACACAGACATACATGAATGAAAGTACAGCTTCTGCTGTAGATGCTTTGCTAAGTGTATCCTCTAGAGAAGCTGACAGAGTCACTAAAACGATCAGCGACGACCTTCCCGAAGATCTCTTCGAAGATGATAAAGTTGATAGTAATATAAGTAACGTCAATGGTATCGAACAATCAGATTTTGGTCTTAATAACGGCGATGTAGCCTTGGAAAAACAAGGCCAACACGAAATAAATGAAGTAAATGTTGCAAATGAATTGAGCTTAGATTATGGTATTCATGGGGAAAAACAAGACAATAACAATGATTTGAGTGATAAAATGGATGTAGATATCCCTGAAATCGACCATAGTATGAGTGAAGAAGTCACTGCCGATATGACTACTGATATTGAAACTGACGTGATAAGTCAAGTGACAAATGATACCACTGATGAAGTTTCAGGTGACATAACTAAAGAGATGCCCAATAAAATATCTGAAGAGGTTACAACCGAAACAACTGAAGAAACTAATTTTGTGACGGAAGAAACGACTACAGAAACAAAGTTTGTTACGGAAGTAACTGAAGAAACAAACTTTGTTACGGAAGTTGGAACTGAGGAAACAAATTTTGTAACAGAAGAAACAACTGAAGAAACAAATTTTGTAACAGAAAAACCAACTGAAGAAACAAATTTTGTAACTGAAGAAACAAATTTTGTAACAGAAGAAACAACTGAACAAACAAATTTTGTTACGGAAGAGGTAACTACAGAAGAAATCTCAACAGAGGAAAATATCACTGAAGAAATAATAACTGATAGCATGCCATCAGAGTCTGATTTACAAATAGCAGAGGCTCTAATGAACCTCCCGGCCACTGCTCTCAAGAATAAAGTTACAAATGATGTCGAACACCAAACTCAACTTTCTTTTAATAGCCCAGAGCCAGAGCAAGAAGCGACGGGCGGTGGGCTGTTGAATACTAATTCAAAGTTTGACACAGATTTTCCACCAGAAGCAAACCACGAAGATGTCCAATCCCGTTTTGAAACTGAACAAGAAAAAAGCGAAAATCTGAATGCCGCACAATCGTTAGTACAAATGTCTGAGACAGTGGATCACAAGCTGAATAACTTAGAAACCAATAATACTGGAAAAAAAATTGACAAGCCACAGAAAATAACAGCAAAAGAAAACAACACCGTTGACAATATCGAACAAAACCTAGCATTGCTCTCCGATGCAAACAAAAGCGAAGTATTAAGTGAGAAAACACCAAAATTCAAAACGACGTCCTCAAAACTCTTGAAAATCTTAGAAGAACCGTCAATGCCCAAGATGACTTCGAAAGTTGTTCCGTCGAAACACATTATTACCGCAGTCCAAGGCAAAGAAAAGATACTCAACTTAGATGTTGCACATTCACCGCTCAAGATTAAAGCACCAGCACAGAAACAGAAGATTATCATACGACGCGCAGCACCGAATAAAAACTTGATCAATAATTTGAATGAATCTACGAAGCAAGAAAAGTTAGTTCTATCGCGCTCTACGCAACTGTCTTCGGACGGCCCGTCGGTTCAAACGTACACGATACAAGCATCACCAGATACGCCCACTGACAGCAACACTATCGTCATACAACAGAAAATGCGAAAAATAGTTCATACTCCGACAAAATTACAAAAAATCAAACCGCAGACATCGCTAGTGGCGATAACGCCAGAAGCTAAACCTATCAATCAAGCGGCTACGACAGACGAAGTCCTTTACGATATCAACTCCATGCCGATAGTCTTATCTGATGATATCCTAACGCCAGAGAGTATTGAAAAGATGCCAATAGTAATGTCAGACGGCAACATTATATCAAGCCCCGCAGTGTTACCAAGCCCATCCAAGCCCATCAAGTCGAAAATATCTAAAGTCGACCCAGAAAAAATTGCTATCAGTGCGTTGGCGAGTAAACCCGAATTGAAGACTCTGCTAATGAACCCAGTCAGTGATTCTAGCAAAGCTTCTACACCTAATATTCTATCCAAATCTTCAAAACTACGAGGCACGAAACCCATGTTAGTGATCGACAAGGCCACTGGTAAACAAAAGATTATAATGGCCAAGGAGTCATCGCCTAAGGAAATAAAAAAGCAAACTATTAAAACACATATTGCTAGTAAGGTACAGACTGGGCCTATCGCGGCCAAAACTGATAAGTTTATCATCTTGCCTACGCCTCATACGCCTCGATCGGGAAGGACGCAGAAAATAGTAATCGATCCACAGACTGGTAAAGCCCACGTTTTGGTAGCCAAGGCTTCTGATCCCCCTATGAGTATGCCAGACAATAAGCCCGTGTCAGCCAAAATAGTCCCCTCTGCACCGGACAGCAACAGCCCCGGGGGTGGCACAGTCATGATCATCACCAATGCTCAAGGAACTCAATCGAGAATAGTTCTCACTCCAGAACACGAGAAGCTACTATTTCCCAATAAGCAGCTAGCCAATGTGAGTCAAATAAAGACAATAGCTCATAGACAGATGAACACTACGTCAATACAAAAGCCACAAACTATCGTGACCTCAGGACAGTCTGCGAAAACAACGAGGATAGTGTCCAAACAGAAAAGTGCTATAATTACTTCTAAGGGCCAACTAATTGTCGGAGGCAGAGTAGCGACGACTGCTCAGAACGTATCCGAGCTGCGGCCAGTGGCGCCCAAACGTATCGTAGCGGCCGAACCGAAGAAGATCGTACAAGCCGCGCCGAAAACTAATGAACCACTAATATTCCTTCAGCAAAAATCTGGAGCCGTGATGCAATTGACTGCTGCTCAGTTCGAGCACTTACAGAAGACTGGGCAGATTGTACAAAAATCCTCGGTTTCAACTCAGCCCGTGAAGGAAAACAAAATTGTTGTCCAGAAGTCGGTGACGATAACTTCAAACGAAGCTGTGCATCCTCTCATACAAAAACAGCAGAAGGTTCGCGCGGCTCGAGCGCCCGCCGTTTCGCCCTCGCCGGCCAAGAAGATGAAACAAGAAATCGCATTGGCGCCGGCGCCCGCCGCGCTGCCGCCACTGGCGCCCATATCGCATAGCGCTCCGCCGGCGATAGTCCCCCTCGTACAAACAAGCGTACCGAGCGCTATAGCAACTACTAGTAATTACTCTGAGTTAGATAACTTCGAGGAACTTTTACCATCGACAGCGATCGTACGGCCGAACGAGGTGATCACAGAAGCGCCGCCTGAACCGGTGGTTCCCACCCCCGCACCCGCGCCCGCGCCTTCGCAGGTGCCCCCCGCGCAGCTCTCTGACGGACAACTCCTGGCGGTACCTGGAGAACACTTTGGCGGACCGCCGGGCTCGTTCTACCTCTGTGTAGAAGACAATGGATCTCTAACGCCCATAGACAATAGGCCACTAGTATTAGAAAATAACCAGCTAGTCCCTATGGCAGTCGAGCCGGTGCTGGCGCCGCAACCTGAGCGCCGGGACATTTTGGAGGCCGCTTTGGCCAACAGTGACGTTTTCCACGCGGATCCACCTCAGAACGAAGCTCCCGACTTCCGGGACTTGAACGCTAACGTGTCGGTTCACTGCCGCGTGTCGGAGACAAGTACGACTCTAAACCAGCCCATAATGACTCCGGTGGAGATGCCGACCAAGGGTGACAGCGAACCAGCCGTCCCTGCCAACTTGGAAGACGGGCTGGCAGTTATCGGGGTGACCCCTCACACAATTCCTACGTCCTTGGAGTTGCCTATCACGGTGACAGACCCGCGTATAGCGCCAAAGACTACAGATCCTCTCAGCAGCAACAATTACTGTACGACCACGTTGCTTCCGTCGCACAGTGCGGACATGCCCTATGTGTCAGCTGAGGAGACGGAGATCTGCCACACGGGCCCGATATCCATGCCGCTGCTAACAGAGGAGGACGACGGCGTGGGCAAGTCCATGCCGATCTTGACGGACGAGGTGCTGGGCGAGCGCACGGCGTCGTCGGTGGAGTCGGCGCTGGGCTCGCCGGCGTCGCTAGAGGCGCGCGAGGCTGAGGACGAAGCAGGCTGGTCGCGCCGCCTGCTCACGCCCGGCTCCGACTCCTCAGAGACCTCAGCCGAAATCCCCCTACAGCCGCCCATACAGATATCCGTTAGCGACCTCTCGCAAAACAGCTAGGCCTGCACTGCACATCACACCTTGTATGGATTCGTAGCAGATTGTCTCGTTCACAACACGCTCCGCATTCTCAAAATGTTCCATTCGCAAAATGTCCTGTTCGTAAAACGTCCCGTCTTAAAAACGTCTCGTCTGAGAAAGCAAAGAATCTTTGTACGAAGAGAACAATTTTGATGTAAAGTTCTTCATCGTGCCCCCTTTAAATTGGCTGTAGAGTATTTTTGTTTTGGCTCCAGTGCATTGTTTAGCGCGGGCGGCTACATAGGTTTTCCTCGATGTAATTTGCCTTATGTGTTACATTTGTGCCAATATGCTTGCGAATACGCCAAACCTTTTATTGCGCCTAAAGAATCATATAGGTCGACAGCAGGGGCCTGTTTCATTAAACTACAATTCATAGTTTATTATGACTGTTATTTAAAAGACGGTTTCGTGACAACTTATTTTTAATAACATTATTATAAAGAAGAAATGTGTGCAAAAAAGACTATATAAAAAGGTTCCTATGCTATAAAATTATTAATCGCCAACAATTCTGTGTACATTGCGTAGCAGAGTCTTCCTGCTTGTGGGTCTGTCTGTGGGTTAATCGACTTTGCAATATACGTCGAATTGTCGTACTAAACCATGAATTGTAGTTCTATGAAACAGGCCCCTGGTTAAAAATTACAAAATAGTTGACCTAATGGTCATCTTTAATAGGTGCCTGTACCGAAACTGAGTATGTGCAGCTGCACGTAAAATGTATTGTCGACAGGACAATAACACCTATGTCGTAGACGGAAGATCTAGACCAATGGGACGAAATTGTTCTACATTTTTAGGCGCGGAGCCCACTGATCTAGCGTCTGGCTCGGGCATGGAGCAGACATCATTCTGTTTCATTCAAATTCCGCACCACGTTCTGTAGCACGCCATGCGCCCGCGCCCGATTGCAGTCAGTTCGGTTCCAGGTCATTTCCTACGCACCACGCCGTTTAATAGTCATGCCCGTGCCATTCCTGCGCCATGTCAGATCAGTGGACTCCGCGCTTTATATGTTTGTAAGATTTGCCTGCTGTCGAGCAAGTATATTTCACAGAAGGGACGTTTTTCAAACGCGATGTTTTAGGAACGTGGCATTTTGCGAAAACCATAGCGTTTACAGGCGGAGGCGAAGGCTTAGAGCGGTGGTAGCCCAGTGGGTAGAACAATGGACTCTGTAGCGAGAGACCCAGGTTCCATTCCCAGTGCGGGCATGTACCTATGACTTTGTTTATTTTCAAAAGGTACGTATCTACATTACGAATTTGTAGTAGCAATACCACACGCTAACTGTGAAGGAAAACATCGTGAGGAAACCCGCTTCTTGGTTGGCTCCGCACGTACTGACTTTTCTTTTCTGTCTGTCTTTTAATGTGCCAGGCACTGCAGCGTCCGGAGTGGTCCCTTCACCCATCTAGTGTGAGTGAAGGTGCCACTGGACGCTGTATAAATCATCTCATTACGTAGAATACAGGCGGAACGTTTTGCGTACGGGTCACAACGACGAATCCCTTTGTATATATTTTTTTTATGATTTCATTATTGTTGTCAGAATAAGAAGTATTTCACTCATGTTCATGATAGAAGGTACCTACGGTTTCATCTACATTATGTGCAATTATTATATTACCATGTTATCAATTTGACGTTATTTGATTGAGTGCGTGATTAATGTTAAATGGATGGAAGGTGGAGTAGTTTGTATACTCTAACAGAAAACTGTCTATCTCCACTTAGATTGTCAAACATTGTTTGAAGGAGCCACTGCTCCGTTTGGTTTTATAAGATTAAGCAAAAGTTAATTTTGTATTAATTGGAACATTGTATGTATGTGCTAAGGATATTGCTGATTTCTTGTAAGCAAGGCTTATGTTTTAATAAAAGGAACGGTGCCGGTATATCATGAGATACGCACGCGCAGAAGTCCTGATCTGACTGTAAATAATCCGAAGCTCACAAAGTGTGAAACTTCCCCGAATGTCTATACTAGTTGGTAGCAAACATTTGTCATAAATATTATAACAAAAACGTTGGGAGGTAAAATTTACGATTGTAAATTTATTGGAATTATGATATTGTTGGAAAGTATCTGTAATATAATATTTTTTAGGAATACATATAATATTTTTTATAATGTCTAGTGAAATGGAGTAATATTTCCATGTACGATTTAGCCTGTATATGTACATGGCATTGCATCAGGCGCAGTGGCGCCGATGGCGAGATGTAGGAAGGAACGGGTTGCGTAGCCACGCGCTTAGTCCACTGCTCCCGGCGAGTGAATCATACATAATGTAGTGGTTAATGTTAAGTACAATTTTTGTTGGAATTTAACATACTTAATGTATAACACAAGCACACCTTTATTTGTTTGATGATCTACGTCAGGTTTTATGTCAACAGTAGCTATAAACTTCTGTGTAGTTTTAAATGAATAAAATTTAAATAAACAATGTTCACGTTTTATTTCCTGTCAAGGGTAAATGAAAATCAATTGTAAAGTTGTTAATGATTTAATTAATCTGAACTAAAATGGCATTTGCGCTTATCAATACCAACACTTTAATGTTTTTAATTGATTTATACAGAATTTTGGAAACTTTATTTTTATTTTATAGAAATGCGCATTTATTTAATATCACGAGTCTAACTACTAATATTTATCTACATTAAAAACTACGGTAACAACTTCGATAAATTCGTAATAAAAAATTGCAATACAACAAAACTATAGTAGCTGAATGACAATGTACTTAAAACTATAATACTTTCCTTTATAAAACCTGCGTTATCTCCGTTCCCGTAGACGTTCCCGTTACAACAAAGCGTAATAACAACCTACAACAGTCGAATTGATTTGTTAGGTACTAGTTTATTGCTCGTCCTTGCTTTATATTACAAAAATCAGTTGAAGTAATAAATAGGAAACTATTGTACAAACATGAATACTTTCTATACACATTGTAATGAATGATTCGATGAATTCTCTCGCGGCGCTCGAAGAGCTTCCTCCGCCGTCAGGTTATTTCTATTTTACGTTCTCTCCTACTTGAGAGCTTGTCGGGTGGTGTTCGGCAGGAAGAGGCACATCAGGCCACCGCCGGCCAGTAGCACTGCCACTATGAATGTGGGTGCGGGACAATAGCTATCCAGTAGAGCTGCTATCACCACGTTGCCAATGATGCCGCCGAGACGCGCTGCCACCATGGAGACTGCTACGCCGGTGGCGCTGTGGAAGGGTATTTGGTTTACTACATAGTAAGAATATGCATGTGATGAATATGCATTGCACATGCAAGTATTTAAAAAAAATACTTATTCACAGTAGATGTATCAAACTACAGGGTTTACGTGTATCAGGAATTGCGCATTTTTGAGGTAGTCTGGTGTTAATAGAGTAACGAAATATCCCAAACCAAGGATTATCTGCACAAATCTTACTAGCTAACTCGGCAAACGTTGTTTTGCCATATTAATTAGCCTACGACCTATTCTCAGACCTACTAAATATACATAAAAAAAATCATAAAAATTGTGGAAGCCGTTTCTGAGGAGTTCGATAACAAACACTGACACGAGATTTTTATATATTAGATAAATATCTTTAAAGTAAATCTACCTGGGAAAGCCTGAGCAAAGCCCCTCTCTTGGTTGTGAGATTTCTGCCATATTTTTTTCATTCAAAATCTGGTGATTTTTTTGCTGAATCCCGCCTGTTTGACGTAATTAGTGGACGTCCCCAAGACGTAAAAAATATGCTCATCGTACAATCATTAATATGTTAGAATGTGCTGTTACGAGACGGATTCCAGAAGTACCTAACACTATCATTAAATTAAGGGAAAGTAGGCAGTTGGAAGGAGCTGAAGAGTTTTCTTACCGGAGGTTGGTTGGAAAGACTTCGGTGATGAGGCAATCGAGCGAGGCGTTCCCGCACGAGATGACCGAGCTGAAGATGGCGCTCACGATCAGGTTGTTCGTCTTGTTGTACACGAAGTACATCGCTGCAGAGCACATGCCCGCGGAGAAGGTCGAGAACACTGTGAGACGTGGGATTTGGTTCGCTCTAAATAATGACATTAATAATGATCCGGCTCGAAGGATCAAAAGTCTGATATCACAGGTTTTTTTTTGTTTTTAATTTCAAGAGCATTTTTCCGTATTTGTGTTCTGAGTGCTCTAAATTTGCCAGAGCATTTCGTGAAAACTGAGGACTATGCCTATGGCCGTTACAGGCTACCGATACCATGCCTATTATAATAGTTTAACCCATAACAAGAAACAAAAGTCAGTCGACATGGAACATTTTGAGGAGTCTTCGGTTCTTGGAGGCGATGTTTGCTCATATACTAAAAACTACCTATCCGTATTAACTGATCATTGACGTCGAGATTGGCGCTCCATCCCTGAGCTTGGTCATTGAAGTACATCCAAATGCAAAACAATGATTTCTCTTGTCCTAATTCCAAACATGGTTAACACTCAGACTTTGTAAGATCTATCTGGAGTTGGGGAAAAAGTCTTTGCGTTCTTGCGTGGAATGGACGTCATGAATCTGCATACCCTATCATTTGCATCGTTAGCTAGCAACAACGCAAAATTTGCCGATACTAATCGCCAGATTGGTGGCAGAATGAAGAGTTAATAGACTTCAAGCGTTTTTAAGAGCTGAACAAAAACCTACAGAAATGCACTGTAAGTTTAATTTGGGAGAGTGTCTGCAGAGAAGGCAAAGCAACATTATCGTTTTCTGTAGTAGGTATACTAAACAAAATATTGCATTCAACATCAACACTCACCTAAGAAGAACTTTCTGCCGAGTCTATCCATGCCGAGGATAGCGAATATGTTCGACGGTATAGCGGCAGCGACCGTGATGAGTGACTCCATGAACACGTCGGAGTGGATGTGCGAGTCGCAACGTGCCTCGTCTGAGTGCGTGCCGAAGTGCGTGACGTATCTCGTCACCTGACAGATGTCAGCCTCAGCATTGTCGTGCGCTCGAGACCACTCGTCGAAGCGGTTGAACATCTCGGGGAACCACATCATTAAGCCGTAGTAACTGGGAAGAGACATCGGGTGTTAGAAATCATAACTTCAGTGGCTTGACTTCAATTGCTACACACGTGTTTAAGACTATGTTTAAAGAATAGAAATAAAATGTTGTGTTTAGGTTTTTGGGAACCGCAATGTTGTGGATATTCAATACATGCTAGTGAAGTCGTAGACACAAGAGATAATAAACATAAATTGCCCTACTTTCTTGGAAGAAATCAGGGACAGAAATCTACATAGCACTTAACACTACCTAAACCTACCACTAGTAGCTTTCATTTGTATCGGATCATGGCATTTTTGCCTCTGATTTTGATTACTGGGTAAGTACAGCAAGGATTGTTTTAACTGCAAAGTATCTTCTTATTATTATTAATATTCTTGTGTGCAATAAAGAATATTCTTATCTTATCTAAAGGTTTGTGGAAAACTCACCCAATATGGAACGTAAAGTTAAGTGTGATGGAGATGGCCGTGAACTTGAGTATGGGCGGCACGAACAACTCCTTGCTGTGCTCCACGATATCGCTCAGCATCCGTCTGGTCTTGGATTTGGCCTCCTTGGCTTCGATTTGCTTCTGTGTCAGCGGTTTGTAGTTGGCGGGCTCTTCGATAAGCAGCTGTTTGACCGGGTATTCTTCCTTGGGACGACCGGTATTCATGAGGTAGATGCCGCGGAAAACCTCGATGGCTTCCTCGTGGCGGCCGCAGGCTATGAGGAACTTGGGCGACTCGGGAAGCAGGAAGAGGAGCGCGGCAACCACGAAGGACGGCAGTGACATAACCAGCAGGAATATGCGCCACGAGTTGTAGACAAACCCATTGGTTTCTCCGCCGATTTCTGGAAACAGAGCGCAGTTGGACTTGCAAACGTGCAGTCTTATTCCTGATACAAAGTTCTATGATTTTTCTTCATGTTTTCGGCGTATCTTCAGAGAGAGAAACTTCTAAGTCAGGGCAACCCCTATAGGTTTCTTGTGATCAAACACAAATTGAAGAGCAGATAAAATATGTGAATAGCTGACTTCATTCCGTTAATAATGTTTACTCACCACTAGGAATTATGACCCAGGCGAGACCTGCGACGAACAAATTGCCGAGCGTCCAGAAGGCAGCCATGAAACTCAACATAGCCCCTCGTTTGCTCTTCGGCTGGAACTCTGCAAAGTAGGACCAGATCACAGGACCCGACCCTCCTAACCTGTAAACATGAAAATTTACATCTTTAGATAGCTAAAGTTCGGTTTTGAGTACCAGTCCTCATCCGACCTATATCGATCGAATGATCATCATCATCATAATCATTCAAGAAGTCCACTGCTGGACATAGTCCTCCTCCATGGATTTCCAAAAAGATCGGTTGGAAGCGGCCTGCATCCAGCGCCTTTCTGCCACTTGGATGAGGTCATGTGTCCATCTTGTGGTTGGTCGTCCTACGCTGCGCTTGCCGATATGACTGTGGTCTCAATTCGATTCAATTACATGGTGCGCTCATTTCATTGGTAACAAACAACTTATCTTCAACGATATTTTTTACTCGCGATGCTTATGCATTAGTTACCTATATATTTAACGGGTCTAATCGCGATTATTTAATTTTATCACCAAGTTTTAGGTAAAATCTAATAAAAAAAAAACAACGGTCTCGTTTTGTAACGTGAATTTGTAAGAAGCAATAAGTACTTTTAGGGATTTACAATTCCTACAGTAAAAAATACACTTACGCAGCTCCGTTGATGAATCTGAAGAGCAGGAAGAGCTCGTAGTTCTGGCTGAAGGAGGAGGCGACGATGGCGAGCGCGTTGATGACGGAGATGGCGATGAGCACTCGCTTGCGGCCCAGCGTGTCGGCCACAGAGCCCCAGGCGTACGCGCCCACCATCATGCCGATGAAGATTATGGAATTCAGCCATCCCTGGAGGGAAATTGTTCAGATTAGTGTGCGTTACGTCTTAGATTAGTTACGTTAGGTACGTATCGTAATTGTTAATTCACGGCGAGTCCGCTTAGACCGCGGTCTATTCATAAAACTACAGTTCATGATTTTTATTATGAGAATTCGATTTACAATGCGTAGCACAGTCTTCTCACTTGTTAATCTGTCGATCGACTTTGCTATAGTACCTACATCGAATTGTCATAGTAAGCCGTGATTGTACAGGGTGACTTTGTATTCGATTGACAAATTTTAAGGGGGTATTCTAACCATGATTTAGTAACCTATTTAGTTTCGCGCTAGTTTTAAATAAAATGGGGGCGTCAAAATTTTTTTTTTGTTAGGTACCCATAATTACTTCACTGTAACCATGATTTAGAAACCTATGGCGCTAGTTTTGAAGAAAATGGGGGCGTCAAAATTTTTTTTTGTTTGGTACCTATAATTGCTTCACTCTAACTATGATTTAAAAACCTATGGCGCTAGTTTTGAAGAAAATGAGGGCGTCAATTTATTTTTTTTGTTAGGTACCCATAATTACTTCACTCTAACCATGATTTAGAAATCTATGGCGCTAGTTTTGAAGAAAATGGGGGCGTCAAAAATATTTTTTTGTTAGGTACCCATAATTAGGACGCTAATACACGGGCGGCACGTTGCGACCCACAGTGCCAACTGCAGCCGTCGACTCTCGTCGATAAAATGGCAGGCCCAGGGGGTGTAATGTAAGCCCCTGTATTGTAACTTGACACCTTCCAACGCTTTCGGGTTTCAAAAAGGAAATTAATTTAGTTAGATTTACCTTATTTCAATAACATGGTATCCGCACAAAGTTGCTATCAATAAGATATTTGAGCACTATGAGAAGTTTAGTAGGCTTATGATGATGCTCTACATAATTTATTTTCAATTCTAAATCAAACTTCGATTTGTGGCCCCTAAACATATTGGTTAAGTTTTATTGCGATCCCGGCATTTTGGAAATTAAAACCAATCTAGGACAATTTTTAAAAACCTATTTAGACGCTAAAAATTCCACCCATGCCGGGACTTGAACCCGCGACCTCTGGCTAACCGTGCCAGCGATCTCCCAACTGAGCTAATGGGCAAGTACAGGCATCGGCGAAATTTCGAGCCAAACTTCTCTGTATTAAGGGCCCCATACACGGAGCGATCCGTCGCTACGATCAATCTGAAACGATATCGTGACGATCAATCTCTCAGTTTGTCGCTCACACACGAAACGATTGGTCGTTGCGAGCGATAATTTACTTTTTTGAAATGGAACGACAAAGACATGCTCAAATAATCCAGTAGGTATGTGCCCTATATAAAATGGAAATCAAACTTCTTTTCCTTACCTATGTAACTTAACTTAAAATAACTTTTTTGCATTTCTGTTCATTCCACCTTATTTTCCATCTCAATTAAAGACCATTTCTTACGACTATTATTCTAAAATTTCAATATCCAAACACTGTTCCAATAAACAACTAAAACACTGATTATCGCAGTAACAAATTCAAAACACTGTTGATTCATCGTTACGATGCGATCTCGACATACGCTATCGAATCATCGTTTCGATCGGTTTGAAACGACGGATCGTAAAGATCAATCGTACCGTATATGGGGCCCTTTACGTTGCTTCGGCCAGATGTCGCTGCCTGTACGTAATACAAACAATTTGTAAAGGGGTTCGAAATTTCGCCGATGCCTGTACTTGCCCATTAGCTCAGTTGGGACAGCGCTGGCACGGTTAGCCAGAGGTCGCGGGTTCAAGTCCCGGCATGGGTGGGATTTCTAGCCTCTTAATAGGTTTTTTAAAAATTATCCTCAGCCGGGTTAGTGCATCAAAAAGAATATAACAATCTAGGACAAATCTCCTCTTACAAAAAATTGTATTCTAGCTCAGGGCTTTGAGGCCTGTTGTATGTTTCACATTATTCATCATAATACGTACTGTACAAGCGCAAGCTCGTGTGCCATTGTACTGTTTACTTTTATGCAATTACCTACATTATTACATTAATTTACCCAAGATTTTATGATATATAGACAATCCACCCGGTGGAGAGTTACAGAATAGGGCTGGAGGGACTAAAAATAAGAGGTCGTTACTCACTTTAGGTCACGTACGTCGTCGGGAGGACGGAAGATGGAGCCGTTGAGTCCTATTATGGCGACCACGCATAGGAGCACGAAATGTAGGCAGACCACCTGCACGATGGTCTGATGACATTAGGGCTACTACTGGGTTGACCTGGACTACATGGAGGACTCATGAAGAGGCACACGTCCTACAGTGGACAAACACATTCTGAAGAAGAGTAAGAAGACTTACTTTAGTCTGCGTGGTAAGGTTTAGGTCGCACTGCGCCGACGGCAAGATGAAGGACATGGAGATGACGTCCATCTCCTCGGACGTGCTGACCAGCCCGCACACCGCCAGCAGCAGGTAGTGAAAGCGTCCATAGCCTGCGGGGACCACCGGGTTACGTTAGATTACGCCTGATTATCCATAATGCTTCGGTCACACACAGCGACTAATCGCTGCGAGGACCTAATCGCTGCGAGGACCTACTCGCCGCGAGTATTCGCTGTGTGTGACCGGCTATTCGCTGCGAGTAGATTCACTCGCCGCGAGTTGAAGTTGCCGCGACTAGAATTGAGCATGCTCAATTTTACTCGCTGCGAATGAGCACTGATAGTCGAGAACTCGTTGTGCTTGCCGCACGCAGCAAATTGACGCTGCGACTAGTATTCGCGGCGAGAGCACTCACAGCGACTAGTCGCTGTGTGTGACAGTAGCTTTAGGGGCCGTCCATTAATCATGTGATGTTTTTCAGCAACTTTTCAGACCCCCTCCCTCCTGATGATGCAACGTGAGGTTTTCGACTAAACCACCCCCGTTTCTGACCCCTACCCAAGGTATCTTACTGATTTTTAGAATATTATCTTTAAGTAATCCTTTAAGGCATCCATAATTATCTTTAAATAAAATTTAATTCTGGAAAATTAAGAGAGTAATGCACTGTAATAAATACGACCAGACAGATAGTCGTAGTAAAGTTGCGGGTTGATATTTCGTGGTTTTTACTGTTAATTCCATAAATTCTATAAAACTTCTAGGCGCTCGCTTGAACCGATTTACATGTGTGGTGGGTGTTGTTAGAATCCTTATGAGTATTTGATTCAAAGTAACATAGTACTTACTTCTTAACCTTAGTAAAGAGTAGTAGGTACTTCTATATTATTATGTTACTTAAGTAAAGAAGTAATTAAAGAAACGCTTTGCATGGAAAATGCCAAGTAAACTGGGTTTTAATACAATTAATATTGTACTTAATTAAAGTGTGAAAAGGAAATGTAAAGTCCTAGATAATATTCCGGAATATATTAATTTTTTTTTTTTTTTTTTTGTTGAAATGGCAACCAGCCGTTGCCGACAAATTCTGCCAAAGTCACGTCTTGACACGAAATGGGCAATTTTTTTATTTATTTAAATTTTGATTTCTTTGTGAAGACTTTGAGCTAGTGTGGACTAAATGGAGTTTCTATCTACAGCAATTCTGAAACAATATACAAACAATGATAATCAAGTAACAGTACGTAAGCTGAGATAATACATATTTTTATAATTAAGAAGGTACTTGATACTACTATACAATACACTATATTAATATTCCTGGGCGTCCAAATCAAGTTTCCTTAAAGACAATGTCAATTATTTAGACATTCAACAATGGTCACGTATTTCAAATAGAAATAAATAAAATAGTAAGTAGGTAGGTACTCAAACTGAGGATACGTGCTTTCTTCTGTTTTTGCAAAAGATTAGGCAGTGAGTGACTGTATGGTGTGTAGGTGTCCGTTTGCACGAATTCAAATTCAAGACGCAATTAACACGCGAATGATTACACGTGTCCACTACGGTCAATGGAATTGTGCGATTATTCTTCTTTGTCATTTTACAGTGGCTCGGATATTCGAGATTCCCAGTTCTACGAAGCTCGCTGCAATTGATTGTACAGGGTTGCAAAATATAAAAAAAACCGGACAAGTGCGAGTTGCACTCGCCCACCGAGGGATCCGTAGGTACAAATTTGTAGGTACTTACATATTATAAATAGCTCAGGAATCGAGTCTCGCAGTTTTTTCCGAGCTGTTTCTGAACTTCAAAGACTAATTATTGTTGTATGATTTAATTACAAATGTATAGTTTTCAGATTTTTCCCTGTACTTCGTAGTATAAGACGATATTACTTGCCAAATTTCATAGTTTGAGGTGAACGGAAAGTACCCTATAAATTTTGATTCCCTTGAGTGTCGAAATATGTTTTTTGCGGCATAAGCGGTCGTATCTTTTTTTTACATTGACTTAGAGGTTTTTTTCACAGCTTCAAGGGACTGTAAACCTGAGTATATGGTTTTAATTTCAACTCGATACTTCCACGTGTTCCCGAGATAAAGGGTCTTGACAGACAGACAGACGGACGGACGAACAATTAACAAAGTGATCCTATAAGGGTTCCGTTTTTCCTTTTAAGGTACGGAACCCTAAAAAAACTAAAAAGGTCATTACGAGCACGGTACTGATAACAAGTTACAAGTAGGTACAAAAATATTTATGTTATAGGAATTTAAAAAAAAAACTTCCACACACAATCACTTGTGGCCCCAAACTAGGATACCCTGTGCTATGGTAACCAGGCAAGGACGTCACAAACATTGAAATACACCCAGACTGAGGCCACTTGTACAAATGTACGGTCGCCCCCAGTGGGAATCGAACCGACGACCACCGGCATGGTAAACACGCGATACCGCTAGACCAACGAGGCAGGCAATTTTGTAATTTCACTAGATATGATCATAATTTGATTTGATAATTATCATCATAATCACCGGCGGCGTCCGTGCATGCAGCGACTAATGAAGGTTGACGAAGTGAAATAGCTCTGTCAGGATCGTAGCAAGTGGCAAACAAACTCTAGCCTCTACCTACCGCTCTGGGATACAGGCGTGAGATATGTATGATCAACATTAGTTTTTTGTGTTACGAAATTGTAAACTCTAAACATGCTATTCTTAACATGTTTGGCGCACCGGTCCCTATTTCATACAACTACAATTCATTATTTACTATGAAAATTCGATAATATTGCATAGCCGATTAACCCTCAGATTTACAAGTGGGAAGTCTCGCTTACAACGAACTATAGTTTTATGAAAGGCGATTTTTTCTGTTTTGAAGTTGTCTCCGAAGTTCGCATTGACGAAACCTCCTCTTTTTCGCAAAGATATGGGAATTTTGTTACACCAGGTGTTACAAAATTCCCAATAGTTACAGCTGCCAATAAGGTACCATAGCGAGCTTATTGGCAATTTAACATGATTAGGATATTGAATCTTTGACGATTGATTGAAATTACTGCTTATTGGCTTCCGTCCGTCAGGCATCATACTTAGGCTTTCAGCCTGTTGACATCGATATATCATGCCTAACCTGGGACCATAACCACCGTGGTCATCTGACCTATTCTTTTCACGCGTAAGTACTCCTTTTTAGGGTTCCGTACCCGAAGGGTGCAGAACGGGATCCTATTACTAAGACTTCACTGTCCGTATGTCTGTCTATCTGTCCGTCTGTCTGTGTGTCACCAGGCTGTATCTCATGAACCGTGATAGCTAGGCAATTGAAATTTTCACAGATGATGTAGGTACATCTGTTGCCGCTATAACAACAAATACCTACTAAAAACAAAATAAAATAAATATTTAAGTGGGGCTCCCGTACAACAAACGTTGCCTTAAGACAGCGCTCGCCATCTAGCGGCCATCTATGTAACCTTCACAGCGCCGATGTCATGTCGTTAAATGTCAATGTTAAACACTTCTTGGTTTCTATAGATGGCGCTGTTCTCAAATTCAATCTTTGTCTAATGTTGTATAGATAATGATACGGAACCCTTCGTGCGCGAGTCCGATTCGCACTTGGCCGGTTTTTTTTAATGCCACGCATGAAAAAGATAGAATAATAATGTTTCGTTTTAATTTAAAAAATACTGTTTTCTTGTGAGCACCTTATTTAATATTTTGTTGTAGTTTTAGGTGTGCTTTGTCTTTGAATTAGATTAGATTAGAACACTTTATTGTACACACCAGAAAACAAAATACATTAAAAGGCTTAAATGTCTAAGTTTTGTCGTATACAATTGAAATAAACTATTTCTATCTATCTTCTTAATTGTTACGGATTACGCCATGGCATTGTGGCCGATGTTGTGTTCCTCACGATGCCTGTCTAGGCTGTCTAGCGGGCTCTTCACCTCTTGTATGCGGGCATGTGGTACATAGGGTAAAGTTACTTCGATCTCTATTTATCCTTACATACAAACAAATATTCACTGGCGCCTGCATCCCGGAGGGGTAGGCAGAGACCAAGGTTTACGACTTGCCACTATTTACAGGACGAACTATCTCCCTATAAAATGCCTTTCACGTGTTACCAAATAAATAGTGAATAGTTGATTACCGGCTAGTTCGATGGCCTTTTCAAAGTCAGCTTTTTCTGAAAGGCCGCCTTTTTCAGGGTCGATTTTGACTGGAGTGTTCAGTGTTGGTACAATGCCTGGAAAAATATAAATTGGTGTTGTAATTCAACGAAATTAATTCTAGTTGTAGGTACCTAGTATCTATTTTTGTTGTAGTAGGTATATTTGAAGTAAATTGTTTCTTTCTAAATTATAATTATTAAATTAATTAATTACCTATTTACTAACTTACTATTGAAACACTAAAATAATAGGTATCGTCATTTACGAGCAAAGGAAAATTTTAACAAAATAAAATGTAGGTAATCTTTGTGTACAATAAAGAATATTCTATCATCTATCTATCTATATCATGCAACTTTGGCGCCATATCAAACCCGTAGTTGACTTAGTTTCAACATTCAACTACACGAATGTCACGAATAAATACGTACGTATTTTACGCGTTACCTACTAATTGTCATTCTATACACTATTTAAATTTGCATCAAAATGAGATACTAATATTATATGACTACACGAACTTGAAAATTACTTATTGTTTTACTATGAGATAAAATTGGCTAAAAATAAAAGAAAAACCAAGTGTCGTCACTACACGTCTATTTAAAAAAATACACTGGCTTCGTCCCGTTTGTTTTATGTGCAAAATATTACTTTCAGGTACGGTGTGGCACCTCTAGTAGATCGTGCCGGTGCCACCTGTTGCGATTACAATTTATAGCTTTTAAAATGTAACTGCACCGGTAGTAACATTGACTACGCGGCTAATATCTGCAGTACTTAATTATTAATTAAAGAAAGGGACTGGACCACTATTTACCTCTCGCTCACACAATATAGACGGCAACATAAGTATAAGCGAGTGGCAAATAGTGGTCCAGTCCCCTTCTTTAATTAATAGTGTTCTACTTACCGCGTTCTGCAGCTTTGGAACCTGGCCCATTTAATTGGTGGTCCCCTTTTACATCACAATCTGAAACAGTTGAACGCGTGAAAACGACTAATAATCTAATATAAAAATCTCGTGCCACAGTGTGTGTTATCGAACTCCTGCGAAAGGGCTTCACTAATTTTTATGATTTGTTTGTGTATACTTAGTAGGTCTGAGAATAGGTCGTAGGCTAGTTAATATGGCAAAACAACGTTCGCCGAGTCAGCTAGTAGATATGTTACATTATGTATGCTATTACTCGGTCATAGTAATAAAGCCGATTTTTAACCGACTTAAAAAAAGGAGGAGGTTATCAATTCCTCCATAACTCCGTCAAATTTTAACCGATATCGACAATTCGTTTTTGTTCGAACAGGTATAACGTCCCATTGGTCCCATTTTAATTTGGTGAAGATCTGATAGAGACTTTCAGAGATGGAGAACGGAACTCTTCAATGGACAGCAGTAAATAAGCCCTAATGGGGCCCATCCTTTCGTAATATCCGTTTGTTTCATAAAATAGCGTAAAAGTAGTCACAAGTTAATTTGGTGACGTTCTGGTGAAGGCTTTCGGAGATGGAAATTTAGAACATCAAATTTTAAAGCAACGAATTAAGTAGGGTTATAAGGGACTTATTTGTTTTTCTCCCGCTCCCCCACTAAAAATTGAAAAATAAGAATTTTTAAATAAAAAATAAAAACCGACTTCGAAACACTACAGCACTAAAAAGTTAGAAATAATTTAAATAATTAGAAGTATTTATACATGTAGGTATTGTAGTAATTTGTAGTCCCAGTTTCTTTTTTAATTTTTTTACGATTTTGATACAGTCGAAAGCACATCAACCTTACACGCGTGCACTCTACTGAGTTACGTTACGGGCGACTTTGCAACAAAAATGTAAAGGTTGACCTGCATGCACTAAGATGCACGTTGCCCCTCTGACAGCTGTTAAAAGCCAGTTAAGTCTGCCACAGTCAGCGGCCAGTTGGGGCTCCATGCAGTAACACTTGCACCACCAATGGGAGAAAAATCATATTATGCTTTACAGGTCGTTTTTGCAAAAAGTGTCACATCGCACGTCATACATACATACATAAACCCACGCCTGTATCCCAGAGGGGTAGGCAGAGACCAGTGACTGCCACTTGCCGCGATCCTGACAGATCACATTCGCTTTCTCAACAACATCACACCTCAATCATGTTAGTAGTGATTTTTAGGACACTTGATCCTAGAATAAGGAGACTGGAACTAGGTCATGATTATCATGATTGACAAATTGGTTTGAAACTTTTTGAAAAAACGATCTTCAAAAAATTACAACGTGACGTTGAAACGTAGTAAGTAGTAGAAATTTCAAATTTCTAAAAAGAATCCTTGAAACGATAATGCTCCATGGGAAGAAATATGCAATACCTATACGATATACGATGCATTTCTGCAAAAAAATATGCAGAATAAAGTGCGCCTAAGTCGTTGATTTCCCAGGCATAGTTCCTAAAAAAAAACCGGCCAAGTGCGAGTCGGACTCGTGCACGAAGGGTTCCGCACCATTATCTTTACAACATTAGACATAAAGATCGAGAAAAAACGCCAAAAAATCACGTTTGTTGTATTTTGTTAGCCCCCCATAAATAATTATTTTATTTTAATTTAATTATTGATTTTTGAAGCGAATATAGAACTAAATATTCTATGAATATTTTAAGCGTCTATCTGTTGCCGTTATTAATATCGAGAAATAAACAGCAAAAAAATACGTTTGTTGTAAGGAGCCCCCCTTAAATATTTATTTTATTTTGTTTTTAGTAGGTATTTGTTGTTATACCGGCAACAGAAATAGATTATTTGTGAAAATTTCAACTGCCTAGCTATCACGGTTTATGAGATACAGCCTGGTGACAGACAGACAGACGGACAGTGAAGTCTTAGTAATAGGGGCCCGTTTGGCACTCTTCAGGTACGGAACCCTAAAAATCGTAATGATGAATACGTGGATTCCGGGAAAGGCATTGGAAGATGAACAATCGGTATTGTTATTTAAGGCGGGGATATAAGGTGTGCTTGTAGGTACGGTGTGGGTGGCTTAAGTAACTATTAATTATTAGCAATAATTAAATAGACGCTTTTCTAAAGTGTCAAAAGTCGCAGCTTTACTACATTAACTGTCAAATTACGTTTTACGTACTGTGAGGTTTCTTGGGTCCGGGGTCAGTTTCTACCATCCTATGCAAGCTGCTGGCGGTGTATTGCTGCGCGCGGCTGGCTCACTGTCGACTTCGCTCTCAGCTCCAACGGCACAAAGCTCGTCTGTTGGCAAAACAGATTATTTAGTACATACGATTAAGTGCCACTTTACAATGGGCCGACGAACATTTTATGAGGAGGATAAGAGATTCTTGTAATGATGTTATTAATGCACATATATGGTGTATCATAACCAGGGATCGATTCTTTCCTGATACTGGACTCAGGTGGCAAATATGAAAGAAAAACATAATTTTATTTATTTATATACAAACACATATTATTCTAATTAAAATAAAATTCGTAAAAATACGAAAAAAATGGCACAACTCTGACGGTCTTGTTTATAAAAATACGATTCCTTAAAACACTCCTCAGAGTCTGTTTAAACAGCCTGTGTAAAGAGAAAAACGTAACAACAGATTGTTTAAACTGCAAGTCCACAAACATGCGATGCAGTGTAATGTTGTACTCCTAGGCCTTCTCAAGTACTTGCCTACCTCTGCATGCCTACTCCCGTAATAGGCGTTTATACAGTACTCCTGAATACCCCTTATGCTGCAGACAGTACTGAGATGCCTCTGTAATTCTTACAAACGCTTTTGTCTCATTTCTTGAAAATAGGAACAGTAATACCGAGATTTCATTCCTCCGGTAGGTATGCGTTCCTCTTCCCAGATCTTAGAGATCAACATATGGAGTCGCTCCTCAAGATCCGGATTTCCTTTTCTCATTAGTTCTGAGGAGATAGCATCAAGTCCTGGTGCCTTATCGTACTTAAGGCAGCGAAATGCATGCTGGACTTCTAGTAATGTAGGGTACCGGTTCTAGCGTTCAAAAGAAACCCGAAAATTTTTGGGAAATACTGAAACAGGTAATTTTTGGAAAATTTTTGGGAAATACTACATTTGTATGAATTTAAGATCGTATCACCACTGTAGAAATAAAGAGTATCACGATTCGAACGATGAACATGATTTTTTTTTTGTTTGGACAGGACAAATTCTGTAGAGTCAGTTAGTTTTTAAATAAATTATAATTTATTGGCGAAGAAATCGAGGTACTTAACAGGATTTGTGAAAGTTGTTTGTTAGCCTTGGAACTATAATATCGCATCGCAGAAGTTATGTTTATCATTATGTAGACGTGCAGACGCTGAAAAACTAGTCTGATCAACATATTTCTTGCTGCAAATTCTTACCCAAGCGTTTACAACTCGACAGGTAGAAGCTTACTAGGTACAAACTATTGTAGTGAGTCCTACCATACCTAAATAAGGCCTAACTTAAAACGTGCAGTGGAATTTATAATTTATGTCTTAAAATAACCTGTTTTCATAATATTTGCATTGCACGACTTGCATGTTTGAAGATCGCAAACACGCAAACTTCTGATGATTTTATGAGATTTTTATTATGCGTGTGCTCTTGTCCAGCTGGAACGTCGGTGTTTTATGCTCTTAACATTGAAAGCAAGGAAGGTCGATCGATAGATACAGAAGTCGACATGCTAGTCATATACCACATGTCTCCCGGTTTATCCTTCGTGGACTGACCCTTAGGGCCGGTTTCTGAATTGAGAATTTCACTAACTAAATACTTAAGTAACGTTCTGTCACGCTCTTTTCTGAGAAATTCGAAGAGACAGCACTACAGTTAACTATTTACTTAGCGAAATTCTCAATTCAGAAACTGGCCCTTAGACACTAAATTGACCACAGGGTCTATGGCAAATTATTAGCTAAGAATTGCTGCCTCTTCGGATTTCTTGACAAAGAACGCGACAGACGGATACATCAGTAGGTATTTATTTAGTGAAATTCTCAATTCCGGCGGATAGAACCCTATTGTAAATATTGTTTGTGGATAGAACCTCATTAGCTAGCAACATTGACAGTTACATTGGTAAATTAGCGAATGAAGGCAGAAATATTCACGAAACAAATGCATCGAGTGAATGTGGATGGAAGGACCGGGAAGGGACGTCCTAGGTGGACATACTTCTACCAAGTAGGGGATGTATTAGCAAAAGGCAAGATAAAAAGAACCCAATACCTAATGAATGTTGATGAAGCGATAGAGGTCTGTCAGGATCGTGATAAGTTACAAACCCATCTCTCCAGGATACAGGCGTGAGTTTATGTAAGTAATGTTTATTATGGATTTCCGCAAAATAACGCCTGATTCCATACAATAATGGAACGAAACTAAAACCGCGTTTTCACGATCTTAGTAGGCTCGGACCGAGTGACCAATTTTGCCACTTGGAAGTTACTCGTAACGTGTACAGTGTACACTCAGTGTCTTACACTGGCGATCTTAGTAGAAAAAATGCCAGTCTGATGAAAACTGCCATTTTTTTCGTACTCGTCTTAGCTACTATACATAAGATGAAATCGCAAAAACAAAATGGCGGCAATAAGTAAATAACTTCCAGACAACACAATCACTTGACCTGGTCCCAAATTAGGATACCCTGTACTATGGTAACCAGGCAAGGACATTAAAAACATGAAGATACACCCAGACTGAGGACATTTGTACAAATGTACTGCGGCCCTTAAGCGCCTTAACGGCTAGACCAACGAGGCAGTCAATAGTAGGAACTCCTGCGTTTCGTAAAGAAAAAGTGAAGTGGCAGTGAAATGTTGAAGTTTGTGAAGTTTTATGAAGCTGTGGAAGTGTTGTGAAGCGTATGGTTTTCATTGCCGTGGCAAAACTTATTCTTTCTCTTTTATTTTTATACTTTTTGTTGCAGTTCAACGATAAACATATTTGATTCCGCTTCTATTCATGTTAGCAGTAAATTTTGGTCTTAGCACGATGAGCGACACCATTAGCAGCAAAACGCCTATAAACTAAAGCAAAAATCTGAATTCACTAAAATGCGTGTACACTACCATCCTAGTAGCCCACAGTTTTTAGTCACTAACATTTATCACTCTGTCCGAGCCTACTAAGATCGTGAAAACGCGGCTTTAGTCAGCACAAGCTGACGAGACTTGTCGAGAATCTGGTACCTAGCAATTTTAGTACTTACGCCCTGAACGACTGACCTCTGTGAGCTATCTTCTTTTCACTAGTAGAGAAAATAAGAGGCCAGAATTGAGTAGTTAGTGGCAGAGACAGCGATACTTAAAAACAATCTAACTATCTAGATAGTCATTATATCTGCATTACACGGACTTGTTCTTAATGAGCGAAAAAATCATTGCCAGTGCTGCACAGTGTTCTAAGAAATGCATTTTTAAGACGCAGCATTTTATTAGAAAAGCTGTTAGATATTAATATTTAAACGCAAGATTTAGTATCCTCATTTTTCTAGCATTTCTAGTTTATGACAAAGTCTTCTAAAAGTAGTGCAATATTCATCTGAGTATTAATAAAAAAACCCTCTTAAATTGAGCATTACACGTGATAATGATGTTACTGCAGTGGTTGGGTTTCCGTTACTGTATGCATAAAAGTAGCCAAGGCCAAGCCAAGTTAACTTTGGCAAACTTTGCGTCGTCCCCAAACATAGACATAGACACAAACTTTCAAAATATTATATACCTACTTAAACGGTATTATTTATAAAAAAAGAAGTAATGCTTCTTAAAGTAACACACTCTTTAACTTTAGTGAGCGTTTTAACTTTTTATGATTTATAAAAAGTTCGAGCTAAAACGCTGTTGTTTTTTTTAATATATTACGCAATTAGACATGCGGAAATTATATCTTAGTCGAGATCGACTTACTCACCTATCATATCGTTCTCCGATATGTATACTATCATTGTATCTTTAAATCACTTAGATCATCTGTCTCAGGGTTCTTTCTAGATACTCTAACTCCTTACTGTCTCCTCTTTCTGGTTATCTATCCAGATCGTACGTAAATCACTTAGATGAGATGAGAGTTCTTTCTAGATACTCGAAATCGTCAATGTCTCCTCTCATTAGTCAGATACAACTCAGTATTTCTGAATAGTTTAGGAAGATTTAAATGGAATATGAATCACATTATTTATTTATTTACAAAGAAGTAAAATATGAATAACCTCCTTAATAGTTATCAGAAAATGTTACATTTTAGACAAATGTTGAAATTGGTATCTTAAATTTTGAAAAAAAATATGTACTTAGTAAGAATTTGTGATTTTTGTTAATTTTTTCTATCAAACACTAGGGGTAGAAAAAAGAATTGTGTGACAACAACCCCCCTTGTGTGTTGTGTTTTGTGATTAGATTTGTGAACTGCATACCCATTTTTTCACAATAATAAAATATGTTAGGATGCGAGCGAAAGAGAGCATAGGAAAAGAAAGCAAATAATTTCTAATTGAATTCGAATTAATTGACCTTTAATTAGAAAAGGGAATTACATTAGGTACCTACATACTTAGCAATAGTAAAAACAAACAAATAAGCATTCGCGAAAACTGACAAAAGTCGGAACGAACGAATCAGACGGAAAAATATCGAACTAGTTACTAAGACGAACAAAATTTGGCCGCAATAATCGCCTCATCTGGCAACGCAGAGAGAAACAACTTAATGTTCTGAGAACAGCTTTTTGTGTTTAACATTTATTCACTCATGCCTCATGTGGTGCAGAGTGCTCACCACAGATTAAAGACACTGCTTAAAGTAGGTTTAAGGGACATTTAACGAGACTGGTTGCGGAGGGCTTAAAGCTTAACTAATGTGGAGATTTGACTTTATAAATCATAATTTAGTTAAGGTCTGACATAAGCCTCCCTAAGAGCTGTTTTAGTGGAATCGTTTTTAGGGTTCTCTACCCGAAGTGTGCCAAACGGGACTCTATTACTAAGACTTCACTGTCCGTCTGTCTGTCTGTCTGTCTGTCTGTCACCAGGCTGTATCTAAATATATCTGTATAGACGAGCGCTGTCTTTAGACAACGTTTGTTGTATGGGAGCCCCCTTAAATATTTATTTTATTCAGCTATCACGGCTCATGAGACACAACAATTTTCTTGAAATTCACAGATGATGTATTTCTGTTGCCCCTATAACAACAAATCCTAAAAACAGAATAAAATAAATATTTAAGGGGGCTCCCATACAACAAACGTTGTCTAAAGACAGCGCTCGCCATCTAGCGGCCATCTATGTAACCTTCACACCGCCGATGTCATGTCGTTAAGATCAATGTTAAACGCTTCTTGTTGGTTTCTATAGGTGGCGCTGTTCTCAAATTCGATCTTTTGTCTAAAGGAACCCTTCGTGTGCGAGTCCGACTCGCACTTGGCCGGTTTTTTTAAATAAGACCAAAAGAGTTTTCATTTAATCGTGGTCCTTAGAGATAACTATACCTACGAAAGTTTTATCTATACAATTTTGTTGTTTGAGCGACACGACACAAAAGAAAAACCTTCGCAATAATAGCTAAATTATATCTGCCTATTATTGAACTACTTACCAACTATTGTGTATAATGGTCCATCTTAAATCATCCGCGAAAAATCACGTCACCTTAGTTCTAATAGATTTCAAACGACGTATCACAAGTAATCCTTGTTTTGCCCCTGAATTAGTATTGTTGAAAACCGGCTTTTGAAACGTGTAATGTGTGTAGAGATGAATGATCGTACAACAATGGGCGGGAAGCAGCCGTCAGCATACAGCTACCGCACAAGCCACTACGCTAGCCCAGGGGCATGGCTACTGTATCGCACGCGACAACTCAATAAAACGTCACGCTGTTTCGCTCTTAGTTACCACATGAAGCGAGATGGCGCAACTATATCTCCCGCTATCAGGCTCGATACCGCTGTCGTGCTGCAGTGGCAGGGTCTCGGTACTTCAGCCGGTTCCAGCCTGATCGCTATCTGACCGTTGCAAGCCTTGGCATTGCAACACGCATTTCCTATCAACATCTATTATTTTTACATGTTTCTTACAAAAACTAAAACAACTTAAATCGACCCAGATGTTGGCGAACTTGCGAAATTAATATTCGGACTGAAAACATATTAAAATGTTTTTTATAATTAGACGGGCTACTCAACTACGTTTTAGCCAATGTTAATACCTAACCCTTGGCAATCCTCTGATGTAGAGCAACAAGGCGGTGTTGTAGGCAACTTGCAGGTTAAATGGTAATCTCAAGATGTGACCGAGTGTGCAGGAAATTAACCCCCAGTTTCTCGTACACTAACACGCTGTTATTCTACTGTTAACAGCTGTCAATTGACCAAAGTGCATACAAAAAAAAAACCACTGACAACTGTTAACAGTAGATTAACAGCGTGTTAGTGTACGAGAAACGGGGGGTAAGGTTCGCAATAGTAGCAAACAACAGACAGATTGTGGTTTGTAACAGGAAGGGTATTGTGTTTATAAATCAGCCGTTATTGAACAAGTGAGAGCAATGTAATTGTCTAATCACGGCGGCAGTTGGACAAATTGAGCTTGGTTAAGTTCTTTCGTTTTAGGCTTAAATTTAATGTTGTCTTCTTTACTAAGGCTTTACTGTCGTCTTTACACAGTATGATCTAGCTTTATTTCTAATTGGCAGTATTATAATTATGATTATGAACATCGAGTGACCTGCGTCTGTGAAATCCCGTGAAATGAAAACAAAGCCTTTCGGCCTTATTTATAAAAACACGCTTCCTCTAAAGTAATCCCAAGAGTCAGTTTATTTAATCTGTGGTTATGACTTTTCTTGTAAAATCTCCACCGCAGACTATTTTAATCGGTGTTTTAAGGAATCGTGTTTTTTATAAATAAGACCGTTTGCGTGTAGACGTAGGTACCACCAGCTCAACAGATAGAAAATCGTATTTGTCACGTACCTACTGCAGCTGAAAACTGAAATTTATTATATTGGTTTATTCTGTTTGTGACAGCTACCCGTGTTCCAGACGAACTTAGAACTTAGTTCTCCAAAGTACAGTGCCAAGGAGAATCACTGGTTGATTAATGTTATGAACCGTTTACAAAAAATGTGTGTCTATCTAAGAAAAAATGCCTAAACTGTAATAAGTGAAGTACATAATAAATTCCTATGCAATAAAGCATTTAGGGATGCATTTCATAATTATAGTTATTTGCCTACCTACTTATAATTTAATCGCCTCTCAAATCTAACCAGTCAAACAAATGTTGTTAGTTGGATGGAAGTGATCTAGTTATAGTTTGGTTGACAAATTCTCTTCCGAATACTCTCGTCTGCTTTGGATCTGCTTCAAAAGATGTAGAGTTGACAACAAATAATATATAACAATATGTAATAGACCAATGCCTTAATGATGAGGTTTACCTAAACAATATTTAGCATAGGTACCTACCTACCAAAATGTTTATTATACTAAAGTAGGTAAGTAAGTAAAGATAGTCAGAAAAACAATCGGTTTGGTGCATAAACCTATGTTGATTTAGTTGCATTGCTCACGATGACTTTAGTCTACGACTGGCCGAACGACCTTCAGCTAAATAAAGAGAAAATTGTTATTGTTGCCGAATCGAATAGAGACAAAATTAGGTTCGTACAACTAAATTAGTTCAACTCAGTTCGAATGGCAATGTTTAGGTGACCGGTTCGTCAATAAAGTTAATTGGATGCTACGGGAGGGAACTAAATATTTTTCGAAAGGTAAGGTGGAAGGACTGTTGTGTGGAGTGAATGACCCTGTTTAAAGTGTTAGAAAGTCGGTACGCAATAATGCACAACCAGAAATTAGCATCCTTTATCATTAAAACAGCCAGTAATGCACGGCTAACATCCATGTATATCGGACGCGATATACCACTATTATTAATATGTTTACTGCACAAAGGTAAATATTAAATAAAATGGCAACACATTTTGCACGGTATCAACCGTTTTACAATAAAGTATCTTCATTTTCATTTTGAATTTTTTTTTCTTACCAAGCTTGCAAATAGGTACTGGTTGTATTTTGCTGACCACGTGTTTTACGTATTTATGTACGGATAGTGACCGTCGATTACTGGCTGTGTTTTACTAGGCTCCTGTGGCCGTGTACTCTATATTTTATGGCCCGAAACTCAGGATTCACTTTGACAAGGTTCCACCTCATTTTCATCGCGCCCTGATTACTTATATTTCTAACTATTTTAAGTACCGTGTCAGAAGTAAAAAGTTGTATGCAATAAAAAAAATTCAAAAGTAAGTAGGTAGTCGTTGTTAATGATGGATACTCGAATTGACATGTACTTATCAGGAATTACGTATTTTTGAGGTAACGTAAGAATTGGATACGTAAGAATAGATCATATTTTACCTATTTTACTTTGTGTTTCTGTGACAATTTAAACAAATCTTCTTTCTTCTTTCTATATTTGCTTCTTTGTCGACTGGGTTGACATACCTTCCTACATGTAGCGGTCACGGGGTTGGCGAATCACGCCACCAAACATTAGCGTGGGTTTTAAAGGGCTGCGCCCAATTTTAATCATGCAAAATATTTGCACTGGACATGATATGACTAGTGGCACTTATGTATAACTCGCAACCTTTTTATTGTTGTTGCAAAATGGAGACAGTCCACGTTTGTAAAGATTGATGTGTTGTCGATTCGCCGCTGTTGTTTCTTCTTAGAAACATACTTTTAGAGTAGATATATATGTGTAGATACGGTAAATTCTTTGATACCGGTTGCGCGCTCTCTACTTTCGCTTAAAAAAACTTTCAGAAGTGTACCTTTGCGTACATGCGACAGCAGGAGGATCTACACCTTTTTAGGGTTCCGTACCCGAAGGGTGCCAAACGGGACCCTATTACTAAGATTTCACTGCCTGGGTGTCTATCTGTCTGTCTGTCTGTCGGTTTGTCACCAGGCTGTATCTCATAAAATTTTCACAGATGATGTATTTCTGATGCCACTATAACAAAAAATACTAAAACAGAATAAAATAAATATTTGAGGTAGGAGCCCACCTACAACAAACGTTTTCTTTTTTTCGTTTTTTCCTCAATATTAATAATGGCAACAGGTAGTCGCTTCAAATATTCACAGAATATTTAGTTTTGTATTCGCTTCAAAAATAAATAATTGAAATAAAATACATATTTAAGGGGGACTTCCATACAACAAACGTGATTTTTGCCGTTTTTTCTCGATCTGTGTGTCTAATATTGTTTTGATAATGATACGGAACCCTTCGTGCGCGAGTCCGACTCGCACTTGGCCGGTTTTTTTTTTTGTTGCAAAGTCATCCTAACGTAACTGATTAGAGTGTATGGATGTGCTGTCGAACGTGCGGACTACTTTACAACAAAAAGATTGAAAAGGTTGATCTGTTATCGACTGTACAATCGTCAGCAGGTCAACCTTAGTTGCGAAGTCGAAGTTGTAGCCTACGAATATTTACTGTAACCGATTTGAGCGTTAAAAAAATCAATCTTTACAATAGCTGTCGATTACTCGTACCTATTTCTGTTTTATTTGTTGTTGTATTCCATCGTTACTATTATTTTTGTGTTCTCGTCTCTCTCCATAACTTTGTTTTATTTTTGTGTTATGGTCATTTGTGTTACAATGGACTTATATGTTTTTCACTTCACTTCCATCGATTTATTCCATCTACCATCGATTTGCTCAATCTATATACATATAATAATCTATCTATATTAATATGTATTATAATAATATTAAGGGAAAAGTTAGTTAGTTTGTATGTAGGGGGTAATCACCGGAACTACATATCCGATTTCAAAAATTCTTTCACCTCTATTTAGAACTGACCTTCAGGATGGATGTGGGCTAAAGGCTTATTCAACTATCACGAGAACGAAGTCGCGGAACTGTCAGTATAAATAAAAACTTTATTTACTAAGTGCATTACTTAAATAGAAATGTGTCGATAATGTCAATTAAAGTTACTTATGTAATGTACGGTAACGCTCTACTTTTCCGAATTTGAAACAAACAAAATTAATGCATTACATAAATCTGATTGAATTTATCAAAATAAGCCAGTTTTGATTTTTATTTCCATAGCTCTAGCCAGCCTATCTAGCCCACTATTGAAAATTCTTGCTTAGTAAAAACATTTCGTAAGTGCTATTATAGTTAGGTAACTCGATTTCCTTACCAACTGTGACCGTGGTTGGAGAACTGAAAAACGGTGAAAAACAAATCACGAAACTCTGTTATCAGCACACAGTCACTTCTAAATTCATGATTTTCGTTTGTTTGAGTAAATTTATATAGAAAAAAGAAAATCAATTTCAGAACTTCCAAAAAGAAGAACACTTGATCTTTTCATCAAGTGTCACTTGGCGGGAACCACTTCACGTCACTTGCACTCTTGTACATTCGCACGGAAACAACAATTTTCTTATTTGATTACCTATAAGGTCTTTTTTATTTTTCGGTCGGTTTTTATGGCAGGTGCGACCGTGCGCGCATCAAGGCGGAGTGTGCGGCCAGTATCCACACGCACTGTGTTTAGCACCTCCCGTGATCTCGGCTCGAGAGCCCCCACCTGTGGTCTGCCATGCTGCTTAACTTTAGCTTTTAGACGTGATAGCAGTGACTCTTTAGTTCTTGTAGAGTCAAAGGAGACTTGTTGAACTTGCTCTTTGTCGTAATTGTCGTAAGCAAGGTTAACAGATTGTGATGTTGATGAATTATCATGACGTCTGCTGTAATTCAAACATTAGAGATGATATCACGTGAAAATATAGTCCAAAATAACATAGGTCACTGATCTCCGGCTTAAGTTGTTGCATTTACCTAGGTAGGTACGTCTTAACCTAGTTAATGATATCTACCTATGTGGTTTCGTGCAAAACAATTCGTGGTCATTATATTGGTTATACTTAACATCAATTTGATAAGCTACCTATATAGTATAACTGTGCAGTCGATTGTTCCCTCAATAGACCATGTATTTCGAATGTTTAATTAAACGGTCTTTTCTCTCGGAGCTCTATATAAATTGCAAATTAACAAAGTGTCTTTAACGAAATGACTCTTACTATTTCCATCCTATTTTTTTTGTCCATTTTTCTCATTGTGGGTACACTACATGTTATTGAAATAACGCGGAACCTGAAAACCGTTTCATCAGTATCGATAATTAAGCTACGAGAATAAAAGTGAGAATATCAAACTTAGCTTATTTAGTTATGTTGTTAAATTATAACATAACGTAATACAAGTGATACAGTACATTAAAATTCGCCAAACTTTGTTACGTTTGGTTTGATTAGTTTTTGTAAAACCGAAATAAACTTCACTTCATCATTCAGCCACAAGAAGTCCACTGCTGGACATAGGCCTCCTCCATGAATTTCCAAAAAGACCGGTTGGAAGCGACTTGCATCGAGCGTGTTCCTGCCACTTGGATGAGGTCATCTGTCCATCTGGTGGCTGGTCGTCTTACGCTGCGCTTGCCGGTATGTGGTCTCCATTCGAGAACTTTTCGGCCCCATCGGCCATCAGGTCTGCTTGCAATGTGCCCCGCCCACTGCCACTTCAACTTACTAATCCGCTGAGCTATGTCGACGACTTTCGTTCGTCTACGGATCTCATCATTTCTGATTCGATCTCGTAGAGAAATTCCAAGCATAGCCCTTTCCATAGCTCGTTGCGTGACCTTGAGCTTTCTTATGAGGCCCAGGTAGTGAGCGACCACGTTTCAGTGCCATAAGTCATCATCATCACAGTGGTTGTATAATTTTGCCTTGAGTGAGTGAGGTATATTAGACGAAAAGACTTTTCTAAGTTTCCCGAATTCCGGCCAGCCGAGTTGGATTCGACGATTGACCTCTTTCACGAAGTTGGACCGGCCTAGTTGGACTGTTTGTCCTAAGTAGACGCATTCGTCTACAACTTCGAGAGTCGAGTTCCCCAATGTTATTGTGGTGGCCACAACACGGGCGTTCGACATGACCTTCGTTTTGTCCATGTTCATTTTGAGGCCTATACGTTGGGAAACTCGACTGAGGTCTTCGAGGATTATGCCGAGGTCTTCCATCGTTTCTGCCATGACTACTATATCGTTGTCACTTATAAATTTACACGGATTCAGTAGCTGGATATTGTGATCGATCTTTAAAATGAACTCACAGGCTATAAACATTATCGATGTTTTACAAATAAGATCCTTATCAAATATTTTCTGACACCCAAAAATATCTTTACCTATTTTTGTTACACGTATACAGTGTTATTTATAAAATGTGCAACATCTGAAACATACCTTAGAGTCTGTCACTTAGGTATTAAAACTTTTGTTGCACTTCTTGCAAATTATGAATTTTTTTTTCAACTGACTTCTAAAACGGAGGAGGTTCTTAATTCGTCAGACAGAATCTTTTTTTATTGTATGTCCCCCGTACACCTAAAGACGCCTGGACAGATTTGGAAAATTATTTTTTTGTTTGAAGGGGTCCCATGGTCATCGAGCCAGGATCTAAAGATGGGATCCTGGAGAAATCGAGGGAAGTCTAAATTTTTAAGGCTCACTTGAAGCGATTTGGATATTTTTTATAGTGATGCGTGAATTTGCTCTCAGAAAACACAATTTGGTGGAGTCGTAGTGATATTCCCAAAAAAAATTTAATTTTTTTTTTTCTTTTTTTTCTTAATGTTTCTTTGTAGTTTGTTTGTAGAGTTTTCTGCTTCTGCTTTTTAGTGGCGCTGTTTGATGGATAGTGATTAAAAGAATGGATATTCTTTTATGTGAGACAACGATTTATGCAACGATGCGACTTTGGTAGAGCGCGTTAAGCGCGATTTTAAAACTAAGTATATAAACCCTGATGATATTTTGAAATGAAATCTGAGAAAAAACCCAACATAATGGTAGATTTTACAACAAGTGCACAAAACAAAACATTTTTATCCGAGACTTTTAGCAGCCCGAGCCGAAGGCGAGGGCTTATAGTAATGTCGAGGATAAAATGGTTTTGTGGACGAGTTATAAACTCTGCTTTTAATTTCGATTGCGAAGAAATAAAACATTAGTATAAATTAGTAAATTGAAAAAAATAATAAACGCACGAAAAATCAAGAGCTATTTCCCGCCGCTTTATTTTTTTTTAATCTTACGACATTAATATTTGGCTTGGGCTGCAGACCTATACAGCCTACTATTAAATTAATTTTGTAATAATAATTTTCTTAAATTAATTAAAAAACCTATCAAACTTGAATTTAAATTTTTAATATCTTTTATGTCTTAAAAAAACACATAAGGCAAATAAATTAAAGTAAATATTATAAAATAACAAATTCTATTTATGAACTTCTTATTGTGTTTGGCTGTATGGCTCATTTTTTTTACAGATACATTTATGAGTAGATACGTTAATGCACTTGTGCACAGAATTCGATTTTGTGCAGCGTATATCCTGCACAAATAAGCACTTTCAGAGCATGAGAAGTGAAAAGTTAAGATAAGATAAAAAATATTCTTTATTGTGCAATAACGCGTACAAGACGCGAGCGAAAAGTTATTTTATTGTTAGACGAAGGAACTTACTCTAGAACCTTGTCTGCATTAAGTAAATTGCACCATCTAATTATCCTCATCTCTGGTTCAACAGACATTTCCGAATAATATCTAACCGTGGGAAAATTTAAATTGAATAATAATTCCTGACGAACATTTTGGCAGACCCACGCTGATGCGCAAATCGGCCTCGCCTCTGCTGGTCTTCACGTTAAACCGGTATTCCAAGGTGAACACTTCTGTCAATTTGATACTCAAAGAATTTACAACGAGTTTTGTTTTGGTTATGGTGCTGCCTGGATTGCCTGGAATTTGACATAGGCTGTTTGTTTTTGTTTCCTTAAGAGGCTGACAAACCTGCCTCAGCCATCCCTGTCGGTGTGGATACGAATGAAAGAGAAATGAGAGAGAAAGAAGGAGAGAGATAATTAAAGTGAGTGAAAAATTGAAAAATATAGATTTTTGGTAAAAACCTATATTAATTAAAAAAGTAAAACAACAATGTTTTTAGGAAGTATATTATAATGAGTTGTTCCCTGAATATTATCGACAAATTTAAATAAATAACTAGGTAAATGGTTATTTTAAAAGTGTAACTGTGTTTTTTTTCGTGAGATATTGATTACAATGTCTTTTGTAGACAAAGATGTTTTTTGTTACTACGCATAATAACCTGATTTTGCAAAAAAAAAATGTATAGGTAAGGCTCAATTGGCTGTTATCAGAGAGTTACTTCGCAAGCAAGAGCTTCTTTGTAGCCGGTACCCGGAACCTCGAAATAAGAATTCCTTTTCCTCTTAGTCCGAGGTTCCGGGTACCGGCTACAGAGACTTAGAGAGGTAGGTATATTAGAAGACTGTATTTTACTCTTAAGTCCCTTTGTGATTGTATGATAATTGATAACAGATAAAAGATGGATTTGTGGAGTAGTCAACTGACAACCTTACATCCTACAAAAATATCTCTGTTGCTCAAAAAGTTCATCAGAAATTGATCATCAGAATTGGGCCAACTTCTCGTCTAAGAATAATACATTGTACTTATGGAGCATCTCTGTCAAGTTCCTTGCCTACACGGGTACAGCAATTTGGAGATTTTTTTCTTGTAGGTAACCATAATCTCTCTGCATTTTTTTGTCCTGTAACATATCTGGCTTCGAAAATATCGGATCGGACTCGAATCGGTTAGTGTACACGCTGGTACGCGCTGGTTGAGAACTTGTCCTAGATTATTTTTATAGGTGCAGTAATTGTTTTTGAAAACAAATGCGAGAGCTTAATTCTTCTTGCAAAATATTTCCCTAGAAAGCTGTCTTGTCTGTATGCACTTTCACCAATACTTTATTAGTCACATCATCACATGAGTGCAGGATCTGTACCAGTGGTAATAACCAGTGATCATTGATAATATCTGATCAAGTAATTTGAATTTAATACAACTAAAATCGATAATTGTTGGGTAATGTTATATTTGATTTGATTTTATGAAGTCATCTTAATTTTTAAGTGACCCCAATTTAACACCTAATTAAGTACTAACAGAAGTTAGGGCAGTCGATGTGTGTTACCTTGGTAATAAATTATTATTGATTTGATACGATTTTCGATACTTACCTAACTGTAGAGACAATTTAGTTAGTGGGGCAGATATGAACCATAATTTATGTCATATTTGTCAAAGGCACGCTGGCCTTCATGGGGATGTCGATTGATCACTAATTTTGTGAGCTAATAAATAAAAACAAAAAAACACACTTTTGTTTGACGGTAATGCACTAAAAACGGTAGAAAGTCATGTGTGGTTTGCAAAGCTTCATGTGCTGCTACTAACCATTCCGGTGTGCCCTCACTCAGACAACCCTGGCTGCAGCATTAGATTATTTCTATCATTTAAAGGGTATTAAAACCGTTTATTCAACAGAAGTAAATTATTATCATTATGCTATCAGAGGTGGAACGAACAAACGTACAAACATATCCATGAACCCTGAAAACTTTACACTCCTTTTTAGGATTCCGTAGTCAACATAATGTACTCCGCCTTGCGTCAATCATTTAGTCCTGTTCAGCATGGTTTCCTTAAGGGCCGCTCCACTGTAACCAATCTTATATTGCTAAATGACACTGTCACCGGTAACATGGAGAAGGGTTTTCAAACCGACATAATCTATACGGATTATAGCAAAGCTTTCGATAGAGTAGACCACTCTCGGCTTTTGTATAAATTAAGTGCTATAGGCATAAGAGGTGATCTTCTCAGGTGGTTTTCGTCTTATATCGATAACCGATCCCAAGCAGTAGTTATCAGCAACCACATCTCAAGCTGGACTAAAGTTCCCAGTGGCGTGCCACAGGGCTCCTTGCTTGGCCCCTTATTATTTGCCATTCTAATCAACGATATCGATAAATGTTTCTTAAATTCCGAAATTCTTATTTTTGCAGACGATATGAAAGTTTTCAAATCCATTTCTAGTACTGCCGATGCCTTTGATCTTCAGGACGACCTAAATAGGCTAGATGTTTTCTGTAACGCTAATAAATTGGACCTCAATCCTCTAAAGTGTCAATCTATAACGTTTACAAGGAAGATTAAAGTTGTATCATATTGCTATTCACTAAAAGGCCATAATCTCAAACGCGAAGATGAAGTGCGTGACTTGGGTATCATACACGATTCCAAGCTTATTTTTGATCGCCATATCGACGATATATGCAAAAGAGCCTTTAAAGCATTAGGATTTGTAATGCGTACCTCACGCGACTTCAAGAAAGTAAAAACATTGAAATTATTATATTGCACGTACGTTAGAAGTCTACTCGAATACGGTTCACAAATATGGAACCCCCAATACGACGTATATGTCAATCGGATAGAGAGGCTGCAGAAAAAGTTTATCAAATTTATTAATCGTCGTATAAGGTCCGAGAGGGATTACCTTTCATCCTGTCGCTCAATGCATCTTCTCCCGCTGGTTGAACGACGTCGGATAGCCGACATTACAATGCTAATAAAAATTACTTCTGGAATTGTCGATTGTCCCGATTTGCTCTCCAGGCTTAACTTCCATATTCCTGGTAGGTCTCTTAGACATAATTATACATTCCACACACCCATCCCCTCAAGAAATTACAGAACAAACTCTTTCCTTTTCCGAGCTTGCTCAGCATTCAACAGTTTAATTGATGGCCCGGACACTGACTTTGATGTCAACCACGATTCCGTTACTTCAGTTAGGCGAAGGTTGGCTGCAAACTTCTTCGGTAGCGAGTTGCCTGCTACTGGGTGATGGGCTTGGTTCTTTTACATTGTTTTTTTTTTTTTATTATATAGGTGATGGTTAGATTTGACTGTTTTGCTAAACTTTTTTGAAGTATGGATTTGTTTTCGATATTGTAAATCTTTGTGTGCTCTGAACTACAGTGTCGCTATAAGTGAAAACCTTTTAATGACTCTCAGTTTCTATAATGTACAATGTACCTTTTATCATGTTATTTTTAGTCGATGGTTTTCCTAAAACTCAATAAATAAATAAAATAAATAAATAAATAAAATAATAGTTTCGCCACGTCCGTCAGTCTGTCTGTCTGTCCGCAGCTTAGCTCAGATGATTAATAAGTACTAGAAAGAAATTTGGCATATACATATTAATCATGTCGACAAAAAGGATAGAATAAATGTAAATTTTTAGGGTTCCGTACCTCAAAAGGAAAAAACGACCCTTCTAGGATCACTTTGTTGTCCGTCCGTCCGTTCGTCCGTCTGTCTGTCTGTCAAGACCCTTTATCTCGGGATCGCGTAAAGCTGTCGAGTTGAAATTAAAACCATATACTCAGATCTACAGTCCCTTGAAGCTTGAAACCAAACTTCTAAGTTAACTTAAAAAAAAAGATACCACTGTTAGAAAAAGTCGTATATTCGGACACTCAAGGGAATCAAAATTTATAGGGTAATATCTGTTGACCTTGAACTATGAAATATGGCAAGTAATATAGTCGTATAGGTACTACAAATACAGCGAATAATCTGAAAACAATACATTTTTAAATTAAATCATGAAGAAATAGTCTATAAAATTTGGTAAAAGCTCGGAAGAAACTGCGAGACCCGATTCCTGGGTCGAGTTTCATAAAACTACAGTTCGTAGTTTATTACAACAATTGGAGGTGCATTGCGTGGTAGAGTCTACTTGTTAATCTGTTGATTAATCGAATTTGCAATGTACAACGAATTGTCATAGTAAACCAATACTGGTAGTTTTATGAAACAGGCCCCTGAACTATTTATAATATCTAAGGATCTACAAATTTGTACGGAACCGGTGGGCGAGTCCGACTCGCTCTTGTCCGTTTTTTTTAATTGTATGTATTTATTTTTTCTCGTTAACTCCCTGTGGGGTATCGTTGAATTGGTCAGTTAAAAATATTGTATGAAAACCTTTTTTCGATTTAGGGATCCGATTGCAAATTGCCTTAAAACGTAAATTTTTCTTAGAGTAGGGCGCCCCCCTCTCCCCGTCTAAACGGTTTATTGTAGAAACGTAAAAAAATTCAGAGCAGATGGACATATGATGGAGTTAAAAGGAAAACTATCACGACTAAGTAGGCTTTACAAGTTAACCAATACCAAGTTGACCAACTTATAAAAGGAACACTCCGTATCAATTCCATTGAAAATTAGGTACCTACTTAGATGAAGTTGTTACAAGACTTGTAGTAAATAAGTATAAGTAAAATAAAATCCTGATATAAAAGAAAAACCCCTCCTTCTAAGTTTGTATATTTTGACGACCTATTACGGAACCCTACAATGCACGTGGCCCGACCAGCACTCGACTGGTTTTTTTGTTTGGAATCAGTCGTGTAAAAAAACACCTTGAGTCAAGCGCTGAGTTCACCCTGAGTGAACACGTCTTTTGTTAAAAGTGACCGAATCATTCATTATTTTAACAAACCCGATTGAAGACAAAAACAATGTTATCAAGTTCGTCGCGTTTATAAGTGACAAACCCAATATTTGCCCGCGGCTGGAGGGTATTACATTGTTATTTACTCTGTCACTGGCTTGCGTGGTGCGCTACTGTTTGTGACGGATGTTGACGAATTATTACATCTCACTGCTATCTATTTTGTTCTACAACAGCCTTGTGGCCACTTGAGATTTAACTCTATGACATTCTACCAGACTTACGTCAATTACTGGGTTACCTATGATGTAGTCTGCTCTAATCGATTTGGGAACTCTATCTTGGGTAAAATAGACTCGGACATTATTTTATTCAGCCAATTTGCAATATGGCTAAAGTGTATTAGGGTCTTCAGTAGGGTGCCAACTTTTTTTCTAACAAATATAGTATTTTCGAAGCTATTACCTCTAAAAATATGGTAGATGGCAAAATAATGGTAAAAAATAGTCATAGCGGCTGTCGTGCAGCGCGATTCACGGACTTGGACTTGAAGAGCGAGCTTTAGAAAAAGATTAAGGCTGGGTTCCGCTTTACGCAAAATATGGTAGTTTCGCCTGCTATATATTTTTTTAGAAATATAGTATTTGAGTCACTAATATAGTAGGATACTATATTACTCTCAAGTGATCATTAAACAAAAAGATTTTCTTCAACAGTTTCCAAGTTCCGTCTAATGTAACCTGTCAACCAATGACTACAGGTGCGGCCTACGAATATCAGTGGAGGGGGGCGGCCATTCGCGGAAAAAACAATGATTCAAATTATACGAACGAAAACAAAAAGATGATCCGGATAAGGGGATAATAATATAGGTACATAAAATTCATAGAATCTCATATAATGTAGCTCAGAAAATAAAGAACGGGGGCGGCTTATACGCGGCCTAGGGCGGCCAACACTGCTAATCCGCCTCTAAATGACTGGTTCCCAACGCATACATACAACCAAAGTACTTACGTAACACTATACAATAGGTACACGCCGCGCCGGCGAGTGATGAGTCGATGACTAAGGTTCTCGTGACAAAATTTGCCGTTCTTGCGTCATTTATTTACGGGGCGCTTTTTAATAGGGGTTTATATCTACAAAAAAATAATAATTGAACATTTCTTTTTACTTTTGCTTATTAGATGTTATCTATATAGAAACAGCTTCTATATAGATAATTAAATCACGTCATTTCTAACTGCATTTGCTGTTTGAGAAACAGGTCAAGTGCGAGTTGCGCTCGCACACGAAGGGTTCAGTATAATGATCTATACAACATTAGATAAAGATAGATTAGGTACATTGAGAACACCGCCATCTATAGAAACCAACAAGAAGCGTTTAACATTGAAATTTAATGACATCGGCGCTGTGAAGGTTACATAGATGGCCGCTAGATGGCGAGCGCTGTCTTTAGACAACGTTTGTTGTATGGGAGCCCATCTTAAATATTTATTTTATTCTTTTTTTAGTTTTTTTTGTTATAGCGGCGACAAAAATACATCATCTCTGAAAATTTCAACTGTCTAGCTATCACGGTTCAAGAGATACAGCCTGGTGACAGACAGCCAAACAGACAGTCATGCAGACGGACAGTGAAGTCTTAGTAATAGGGTCCCTTACCCCTTTGGGTACGGGACCCTAAAAATTAGGCAAGTTACAGACGTATCGACTGTGAGGCTGGTTTATTTTAATTATTCTCATGGTATCATCTCATATGGGTTGTTATTATGGGATGGGCAGCAGATATAGAAACAATATTTATTTTGCAAAAAAGAGCAGTAAGAGCTTTTACAACTTAAGCAGTAGGGAAGCGCTAAGTAAGCGTTTCAAAGACATAGGAATTCTCACACTGGCTTGCCAATATATTATATTCCATAATATAATGTATATCCGTAAGAATATAACAATGTTCAGATTAAATAGGGACCTCCATAACGTAAACAGTGGAAATAGAAATTACATTGCTTATTCTAAATTTCGTTTAGCCAAGATAAATAAATCGTTTGTAGGCTATTGCGTTCGTTTTTACAATAGAATTCCAGAACATGTTCTATTCTTGTCTGAAAATAAATTTAAAACATTCATTAAAAAGTCTCTATGTAAAAAAAGCTTATTATAGAAAGACGAGTATATGAACGATTGGTAGTAACCCAATTCCACTGCGATTTCATTGTTAGGTATTTAATTATTAATATTATAATTTATTTAGTTTTAAAAAGTTTGCTGACGACCTGATTACATATTAATAACTGTATAGTATCACACATTTATAGCTGACCAGAACTCAATCTGCAGGTTTGCTAAAGGTCATTCGAATGGTCGCACCCATCTCCCTCAAACATGGTTGAGACTGGTGATGGCCGATCCCTGCGTTATGCTCGTGAACGGGTGCTGTTCGTATGTCTGGCCGCAGCATTAGTTTTTCCTACTTTTGTAAGTAGGTAGTATTATTTTGGCTTTTCAAGTTATTGATGGCAATCACGGAATCATATTATACAGGCTTTGATGAATTAAGTTTAAGATGATTTGAGAAAAGATGGTCAGAATGGAGTTTTTTTTTCCGCTGCCTTTTTCTCCACCTCATACGGCCCGAAGGCAGCGCTATTATAGTTAACTACTACATTGACATTCATCAAATAGAATGTAAATTCTTTACGTTGAAATAAATGATTGAATGTTATTTCAATAAATGATACCTTAGCAACCATAATCAAGTCTTCTTTTAATTTTTTCCTCTGTGTTTCAACCAACCTTATTAAGTTCATCATGAATACTTATTAATTTATAGAAATGGAAATTATTTTGTAGCAAGTGCAATTATTTTTAAAAAGCCTTACTTAATAGTGGTTAATAATCGTAACTAGTCAGGACAAATTCATTCTTTTGGTTTTCCAATCTCGTAGGAATTTTTCGTTCCGGGAAACTTAGCATAATAAGTAAACCTAATGCGACCTCTGACTCAGGTGTTTTTTCGTCGCCCTCTGTTAAAATCGCAGCATGGTGATAATCTGTAGCGGTTAAACGAAAAATGTTTGTACAATCCTGTAAGTTACCGCGTTTTCATAATTTTTTGTCTTATTTGGACGCAATAAAGTTGGTTTGTGTTTGTCACTAGCGCACATGGAACTTTGTAGTCATGAATCGAGGTCTAACTATTGCCATTCGTGTGTAGTCAATTATCAGCTTTGAGTGCTAGTATGTCTCCGCATGTCCTATCCAAGTGCTTTGGATCGGGTTGGTTATCCCTGCCTAGTGGGTACTAAAGTAGGTAGTTAAGCACACGTTACTTGTACGTAGGTAGGTATCACGTTTCGTCCAAGCTCACTGGGCAATAAATCAAATCAGTTTAGTGCCTGGAATGGCCATAGTAAAATGTAGTAGCGTGGGTGTCGTATAGCCGACCGTAATGTGCAGAGTTTCTGTCACAGTTGAACATAACGAACAGTTGGTACATACGCGAATGTGAGAAAATGAGAAACATCCACAACGTTATTTTTGTCTAGCCACAACACGTTTGAATACAACGCCGGAGGTCGTGGGTTCGATTCCCTCTGGTTGCCGCCGTGCTTTAGTTTAAACAAATTGTTTCAATCAAAGGTATTTTTTTTATATTTGTTATGTCCTTGTCAGGTTAGCATATCACGGGGTATCCTAGTTTGGAAGCAGGACAAGTGATTGTGATTGAGATGTGGGATGTTATGTTACAGACAGGAACAGGATGCTATGTTACAACTTACCCGAATATGGGCTGATGGCCTCTCCTGCGAAGAGTTGATTAGATGAGGGTGTCCCGCCACTGGGGTGGCTATGAACAATACCTTCGAGAAGGTGGGTGATGATGATAAACACTGCTGTGTGGTCGTTTGGGGGAACTCTCCCGAGAGAGTGTGAGAGATTGTCGCGTAACACTGTTTTATAGCGAAGCGAAGCGCGACGGATAGCAAGCTGTGTGCCGATGTAAACCACGACAATCCTACCGCAAATACTACGTTAAAATACGCAACTATTTGCCGTGGGATCACGGTGTCGGTACATACTACTGTTGTGTTTTCCGCAAATTTTCACGGAACAGGAGTCGGAACACATCGCCTTATTAAATATGTTGTTGTGTGGATCGAAACCTACTTCGGGCTTTTTGGGCTTAATACAGATTGGGTCCGTCAATCGTCGTCTTTTGCACATTCTACTCAGATACGAAGAGCACCTGTGAAGATGTTGCAAGCTCTGTCATTCCCTGTCAAGCAAAATTCTACAAATCAAAGTGAACTGAATTGAAATTAAATGAATCCAACTCCACGAACTGTCCAGATTCTAAAATTAATCTAAGAAAAATTGACCAGACCAGCAGCGCTGCCAGTGTAGCTACAATCTACAGCAGGAATCTACAGCAGGTCAACCTTTATATTTTTAAAGCAAAGACGCCCTTAACGTAACTGATTAGAGTCCACGAATGTAAGGGTTGACTGCTGTCGACTGTACGATCGAATCGCCCGCACTCATCACAGCCGATGCTGCCGCGAACTGAACAAGCCTTCAGTTCTCTGGCATAGTTTAAATTGCCTTAGGCTCTATGGAATTAAATATTTTATTGTGATAGTATCGATAATGCCCTGAACATAATAATATCATAATAGGCGATGCTATTGCCAATATTATTAATGAGCATGCGCCAAGCAGGGAACAAAAAATGCTTTTTCCGTCACAAACGCGTCAGACTGATCCTTGCAGCGAAGGACACATTCTGGTGGGCCACCACCTTGATTTAATAATGATTACAAAAATCTTTTACAAAACAATAGGTAGAATTCGAAAAGTCCAGACACAAAATGTGAAGGTTGTACGTACCTAAGTTGTTCTTTAAGTGCCTACTCTTCGTCGTTCATATTACAAAATGTCATATGTCAAAAAAATACGATTTTTGTTTTTTCATTGAAATTGTATAAAAAAAAATTCTTTCACACGTGCAAGACATCGTAATCCTCGGTCTGATTAGCTGTGTATACTATTACTATTTTGTACTTAATTTTCATACTATTTTGATAAGAAAACATAAATCGTATTTTTTGACATGTGTCATTTTACAATATGAACGACGTCTTGTTGGACGCCGATCTTAAAAAATATTTTAGGAATTTTCACAAGTTCTGGCATGTTCTGGCTTTGATTGCGTTGACTTGCAATACAAGCTTGGGTAGATTAAACCACTTACGCAATACTGTCTCGTTGATAAAAAAAATCACTAAATATGTAGGTAAACAAATTGTCGTTAATTATTATTGAGAAAAGTTTTTACTAGGTATTGTGATTTAAATCATCTTAATATTATTATTTAGGGCAATTTAATTGTTGCTTATTTGGCCAAGCTTCAGGTTCGAATCTAATCGAAAAGCGTTTGAAAGTATTACAACATATTGTAGAGTTCCTAAGCAATGAGCTTTTTATGAAAATTCGACGTAGGTACATCGGAAAGTCGAATAACCCACAGATTAACAAGTAAAAGATGAAACACACCAACGCGGTGGCGGTGGTAGTCCATACATACGAGTACCTACGTTAGTTACTGCAGAAGTATTTATACGGACGGTTGTATGGGCGGCCACCGCCACCGCGTTGGTGTGTCTTTATGAAACTCGGCCCTGGTGCAGGATCTTTTTTTTGTACTGGCCAAAGTTTTTTGCGTCTCTAGAGACTTCCATTACCTATGTAATAAGTACAACTACCTAGATGTGATTATTTCATAGGTTTTCCCCGTTGAGGCAAGAACTAAGAAGCTATCACGTTTGATCAAATAAGTCAGTTATTGCTGGCCGGAAGCTGGCAATGTTCACGGCATCTTGAAGCTCAACATACAGTCAAAACAACAGTGTCACATTGCGTGATCGAGTCGAGAGCTCAAGAGGTGTCCGGGCCGTAAAAATAGGTTGCAATCGCCTCGCTGACAGGGTAAGCAGCAGCAAATTGTAGTCGCAGGCAATTTATCAATAACGACAGTATCAAGTGTTCCGGCAGAGAGGCGGGCCGAATTCGGCTCCGGCGATCGTCGGCTGAGGATGCGGGCTCGTGGGTCACGCGAGCAGCCACTCGGTAAACAAGGCTGCCATTTCGACAGAAGATATTGTGCTCGGTAGAGTCACGGTATATTCAGTCGAGACACGCTACCACACGTGTTTATTATGTGCGGAAAATTAACGAGGCACTTTAAGAATTAGGTCTTCCTAGATACGGCGTGGAATCTCACTCGCAGTCTGCCGTAGGTACTTAAGCTAGTACTAATCTTCTTCTTACTATATCGATGGCAAACGACGTTCGAGATCTTAATGAACATAATAGATTGAGCTAGCAGTGTTAGGGACAGACAGATTGAGCTAAGAGATGAATTGATAAGTTCAGAATTCCACAGGTACAAATAGGTGCAGGGCGAGTAGGATGTACCTAATTAAGTAGTAAACTTTGGTACCTACTTAATAGGTAGCTACTTTGAAACTCTCTCCCATTGACGATACGACCAAATGGACAGCATGCAAATGCATGCTGAATTTGAAGGCCACTGACGGTGCATCAGCCGGGACAGCGTCCGCCAGTTCTTCAAAAAGAAGATTGATCAATGACGCAATTTGACAGCATCAGCATTCGCGTTTTCGTCTTTCGTCCTTAAAAAAAATGTGGCCTAAGAGGATCGGTATTTCTCTCTTATTTTTTATTGTAGTTGGCGTCATTGATTTTTCCACAAACAAGGGTTTTCCCTGTACATTTTAATGATTGCCCAAACAAAACCTCTGGACGTTTACATAACGATGGCATCGATAAAATGATAATTATGGTATATAGACACGACCGATGGCGGCTGCGCAGCGCCAAATGGACGCCGTTTTGGGAATTCACAGGTTGGAGGGCGCCAAATGGCGTGGCGTGCGTTTTTTACAGACGCTGACGGTCAATCCAGATGCACCTTTCATTAGGATGTAAATCCATTCCTGGACGCCGTCTTAAAAATGGACGGCGTTTTCTACATTGACGAGCGGTTTTTGGCAGTCCGTTAGGAGTGTTGGACGCATCGTCAATGGGGGGCCTTTAGAAGCTTTGTAAATAACGTCTCTAGCTAGATTGCATATTTTATGATGCATATTTAGTGATTGAAAATCCTTCGGCATTTATAACACACGTGCTGTTCTCTGTTCTCAAATAAAAAGGCAATTCGGTAGGTACCGTAGTGCGTCAGTACATATTCCATTAAGAGTATTTTTAGTACGATGATTCCATTTTTTAGGGTTCCGTACCCAAAGGGTACGGAGATGAATCGCTCGTAGCCCCGGCTGCCTGAGTGATCTTAAACGATCACGAAGGTTAAGCAACACAGGGCGCGTTCAGTGCATGGATGGGTCGCCGTCTATGCCTAACGCTAGTGGCATTTTTCCGAGCGGTTCCGTGCTTCGCAAGGCACGTTAAGCTGTTGGTGCCGGCTGCCGTCGATGGATGGCAGTCGTTAAGCCAAGTCAGAGGCCTTAGGGCGGCTTGACAACTTCTGACAGTAGACGAGCCACTAGTCTACAAGCCTCCACCAATCCGGACTTGGCCCCCGTGGTGGAGTATGGCCTATACCTTCCTCAGGGAAGAGACCCGTGCCCCTCGGTGGGGACATAATGGGTTGATGATGATGATGACCGAAAGGGTGCCAAACGGGACCCTATTACTAAGACTTCACTGTCCAACTGTCCAACGACGTAACAACAAATACTAAAACACTAAAATCGGAATAAAATAAATATTTAAGGGGGGCTCCCATACAACAAACGTAATTTTTTTGCCGTTTTTTGCTCGATATTAATAACGGCAAAAGGTAGACGCTTCAAATATTCACAGAATATTTAGTTATATATTCGCTTCAAAAATAAATAATTAACATAAAATTAATATTTAAGGGGGGGCTCCCATAAAACAAACGTGATTTTTTGCCATTTTTTGTCGATCTTTGTGTCTAATGTTGTTTAGATAATGGTACGGAACCCTTCGTGCGCGAGTCCGACTCGCACTTGGCCGGGTTTTTTTTTTAGGTTTCGCTTCCAATGAAACTTTCACTTAGGTTTAACGGTTATTTAAAGATCGTAATAAAACGTTTTGCTCCAAGTACACAAGGCACGAAACTGGCAAAAACAAGAGAAGTCCTCATATTGGGTTGGTACCACAGAATGGAATGTTGGTAGTACCCATTAAATATGACGTTTCTGTCTACATACCGTTGACTGAACCGAAGATGTACCGTCCTAGTGTTACTTTACAATAAACCTGTAAGTGCGCCTATGGACGACAATTGATCAATCTTTACATTTTAGTTGCAAATTCACCCGTAATGTAACCGAGAAGAGTACACGGATGTAAAGGTCGATGTGCTGTCGACTGTACCAGCTGCACCTTACATTACCAGCACCCGTTTGCCATTTGCCTAGAAGCAGATAGGCGATGTAAAAAAGTTGGGCTACAGACCAGGGGGGGATGTTTCATAGAACTACAATAATAATTCACGGTTTACAATGACAATTCGATGTACATTGTATGTACATTACATGTACATCTACACTGTTAAACTTATTCTGTATGTTATTGATTGTTTGTTACCAATAAAGTAAAATAGTTAAGCCCATACTCTCACTCTCTCCCTGAGAGAAGGCCTGTGCCCTACAGTGGAACGTATAAAGGCTGCTTATGTAAAGTAATGATTGATTTAAGTAATTGAAAGTAAAATTATAGTAGTTTATGTGACTGTCACATAATGAGGGTTATTAAAACACGAAAACGAGCCTAAGGAATCAAAGGAAAACACGTTTGACAAGCTTTGTACTATTTTGAAACAAAATGGCGCAATTTCGACAAAAGTATCTTGACATTCAATCGTCTGCACTCAGTTTTGCGCGCGCAATTTTAGGTATTTTTAGTTGCACTTTTGGTACCACGAAAATAAAATTAGGTTTTTAGATTGTATATTATAGAGTCAACTTTTGACATTAAAAAAAAAACTTAAGTTTTGTTCCGTGATCACAGCAACACTTTAAAACAAATAACTGTAACATAAAGTGAAAAATCTGACCTTTAATGTAGATAACTTTATATTACACTTTTTTTTTTAATTTTCTTTAAAGTTATGTATTGTTTAAAGCCTGTCAATATGTGTTTACCTTTGAATTCTTAATTTGAAGATTATGATATGAGTGTATATAAAAATAATTTATAGGTTGATGGAAATATTTAATATACAATATTGTATTTATAATTTTTTCAAATATTATGTGTGTATAAAAACGAAATTATCAATGAAATGTGTTAATTGGATTATCAAATGTAATTTATTGCAAACTTGAAATATTTCAAACTTTAATTACGCATGCATATATTATTTTGAATACTTAATTTCTATTGGTTGAAATGTTGCTCTGTATAATGAAATGTTTTATTTAATTAATTCTAATTATAAATACCCTGCACAAGTGTACATTTTCTATTACAGTTAAAAGGTAATAGAATGAAAGGCTTTTTTATTTTATTTTATTTAAAGTAAAATAAAATAAACATTGCAATATCAATTAACCCCTTTCGGCCGTTTTCGCAACCAAGTTTCGTAACCAGTTGCGAAAGAAGAAGAAAAAGTCCTTGTTCGCAAGTAGACTCGGCTACGCAATGTACATCGAATTTTCTTAATAAACTACGATTTGTAGTTTTATGAAACTCCGCCCTGAATGCAATATGATAGTTACACTACAGAGCTATTTCTAAAATACGCAACTCCCGAGATACCCCAATTAGAGTTCGTGTTTGGCAACAAATTTTGTTCTATAACTTTTTAATCATGTTTTCAAGGTATGGTAATAAATTGTGGATAAGGGAGGGTCATTCGGTAATTATTTAGCCCTATTTGTGAAAGACCCACGGTTTTTTAGACATTTTTTTTGCACTTTTTTTGAGAAAGCCAATATTCGACCCTTCATATCCTTTTCATATTCGACATAAATGTTCATAAAAAGAACATTCCATTCAAACAATAACAACAATAATTTTATTATTGACCGTCAGTGCAAAAAGGTGCGCAAAAATATGAAAGGTAAGACTTACACTATACCTACTAAAAATATACTCTAGCGAATGTACGAAACAGCTGATATTTTCTGCCGAATTCATAGATCTCATAATACAAATTGTTGTTTGTACTGATGAGTGAAATCCGGAATTTGCTGCAACACGAGGTACATAGGTACCTACCTACCGTGATTTATGGCAATTAATTTATACCATTACCTAAACACGTAGCAGAGACGTATTTAATGTCATTAATGGCATACCTACTTATCTGTTACCAAAGACAAGGTTGTTTTTGTTGTTTCTAATTACCTACGGGCATTTTTATTTTTGGGGAAGTAATTACATGTTGTAAGCATTATATTGTTCAATTTAAACAACTATTATCATAATTTAATAAATGAAACCATTTATATCACTTTTCAATGGTGTTTAAAACAATTTGTTTTAAACATCATCTAAAATGCCAACCCTGAAGCTACAGCAGTAAGTATACAAGATTGTCGTTAACATTTGCTTAGAGGTCGTCATATTGGTAGAGTTATCTAAAGCCTTCTCGCATTTTCTTCAAACCACTCTCAATAAAGACATCACGAGAAGCTTAGCCAAATTAAATTAAAAACATTGATAAGAATAGAACCCAAATAAGCATAAATACTTACGTGTTCATATTTATCAGTCAGGCAAGGGAGATAGGCCGGTTCCTTTGGCTGCGGTCGCTGGTGGATTCGCCAGTTCACTGCTTCTTTTCATGCCTTCTATTCAGCAGTCGGCTCACCTGACACTTTTAACACGATTACTTTTACCACGGTAATAAAAAGGATGTTTTGCTTTGCTTGTAAGAGCAACGTGTCTTGGTCAGATCTATTGCAGCACTGGCTAGTAAGTGAGGGCGCGAGTGCGTAGTTGACAAAATAACAGGCGACAGCGTAGTACTCCTCCTGCGGATTAGTAGGTAGGAATTCGGGGTTCGGGCAGCTTTTATTGACCGGCAGCAGAGTTTTAGGCATTTGTGGTCCTCCTGGCATTGTAGCATGACGACGCGAGTCGCATGTTTTAATGCGCCCAAACGTCGCGACTTTCCAGCATATGTAGCTACTTTCCAGCACATGTACTTTTAAACGTCAAAAGATATGACTTTACATTTTTGCGCCACAAAACGCGTGACTCGTGCCTTAAATTACCTATGCATTGCAATGCAGCTTAGGTAGGTAGTATGACTTAGGTAGTCACGCGTTTTGAGGCGTTAAAATGTCAGAATTTGATAATGTACCTATCTGCCTACTGGAAAGTCGCGTTTTCTGACATTAATGTTACGCGTCGTACTACCAATGCTATTTTAGATAGATAGATAGATAAATGATTTATTTCCATAAGACACACACACTTACACAAAACATCACATATAAGTATATTAATTCGCTCCCAAACCGCGCGAATAAAATGCGAAAAAATATGAAAAAATATGGGCACATTGGTAAAGTATCACGTCTTATAAAGCAACAATTTGGGATACGTAAGTACCTATTTACTATAAAAATAATACTTAAGTACCCCACATTGGGCGACTCTGCAAGTTTGTGAATATCCAAGGGCCCCTAACAGCAGGTACAATGACCCTCCGTGATGTTCCGAAATTTTGTCACTATTAAAAAGAGTTACTAGCAAGTGATATTTCGTTGGAAACTTTTCGACATAAAGATTACTTAACTAATTTCGAAAAGGTATCAGAGAGAGGTCACGGAAAAGAGATCATGCGCCTAATTATTACGCACATCAAATCCTCAATCAATCAATTCTTAATTATGGCTTCTCTAAGGATTCTGCCTATGTCGAGTTTTGGAGATAGCAAGTTTTTTTTTGTTTTTTTTTTTATATTTAATAAAATCCCGTAAGTTACTAATTGTGGTGAGCACATCAAATCCTGAGCGACTCCAACCGTCTAACTGTCAAATTCCATACTAATTTGACAGACGATTGGAATCGTTCAGGATTTGGTGCGCGTAATGTAGGAGCAGATACACTGGGAGTAGGTAGAGTCGACTCGTACTTAACCTCTTTAGCGACTGCAATCGTCTAACTGTCAAATTCCATACGAATTTGACAGTTAGACGATTGGAATCATTAAGGATTTGGTGCCCGTATTATAGGAGAGATACACTGGGAGTGTATCCCGAGTTACCGATATAGCTCGAAGAATTGCTCAGTTGAAGTGGCATTGGGCGGGGAACATAGCTCGAGGAACTGATGGCCGTTGGGTTGAAAAATTTCTGACCTGGCGACCGCGCACCGGACGACGCAGTGTGGGAAGGCCCCCCACCAGATGGTCTGACGACCTGGTTACGGTGGCGGGGAGTCGCTGGATGCGGGCGGCCCAAGACCGGGCAGCTTGGAAAACCATGAGGGAGGCCAATGTCCGGCAGTGGGCGTCAAATGGCTGATGATGATGATGACACTGGTAGTAGGTAGGTACCTATCTAACTTGTTCGAGAAAACAACTTGGATAAATCAATCGATCAATCAGCCCGTCCTTGTCCACTGCCACACATAAGCCTCCCCCAAGTCACGCCACTTCCTTCTGTCCTCGGCCATCCTTATCCAGCCAGCCATTGCCCCAGATCCTTGGTCCAGCGAGCTGGTGGTACGTCCTGCGCCTCGTTTACCAGATCTTGGTCTCCACTTGAGAACTCTGGCGCCACATCGACCACCGGTTCTTCGGCATATGTGACCAGCCCACTGCCACTTCAGCTTGCTAATCTTTTAGGCTAAAGTCAGTCAATTTAGTTCTTGGGCTATGCTCGGACTCTCTTTGATAGATCACAACTTAGATACAAGGTCAAAACCTAGATGTGTCACAATTGTGACATTTTTAAATACACCATTGTACGTTTAGTACGCGAGTTAGTTCGCACTTAGCCTTTTTAGGGTTCCGTAGTCCTACAAGGAACCCTTATAGTTTCGCCATTTCCGTCTGTCTGTCTGCCTGTCTGTCCGTCCGCGGCCTAGCGCAAGAACCGGTGGTACCAGAAAGCTGTAATTTGGTATGTGTACCTATACTTATCACGCCGACAAGGTTAAAGTATAAAATGTTGAACCCTACATTGCGCGTGGCCCGACATAAAATAACAATGCCTTTCATTGGTTTCGCTGGATTGGTATCGATTTTTTTTTCATGTTCAGATACTTTGTAGTCCGACTAAAGAAACATTTTAAAAATTGTCCGGAAAAAACCGGACAAACAACTCAATGGAAAAAAATCGGAAAAACTTGACATAGTTTTTTTTTTATATGGGATTTCAAATTAAATTCTATTAGTTGGTAAAGTGCATCACTCAGCACAGCTAGACCGATTTGGCATTTTTTTTTCAATTTTCAATAGCTAGCCTTTTGACCTGCGCTTCGTCGCACTACAAAAATCATTGCTCTTCTGAATATGAATACCTACTTCGTTAGTAATTTGTGGCCGCAAAATACGAAACGGGTATTTCCCTGTTTTCCCGACACCATCATGGGAAAAAAAACTTATAATATAGAAGAAGACGAAGAAAGAAATTTATTATACCAACAAGATGCATCACCAATAAAGATCTCTTATCTTGATGATGATTATCTTAATCATCATCAAGATATCTTTATTTGTACTGTGTAAGAGACCTTTAATGGTTAGGTACTTATTAAACTATTCAATATAACAAAATGTACGTGTTTTACTCATCAATACAAATACTTCGATAACTGCATCGTTAGTCTAGTGGTCAATACGCTTGATACAAACAGAGGTAGTGGGTTCGATTCCCGCTGAAGGCCACCGTACATGACTTATACAATAATGAGTTGCAAAGCTCCATGGCTCCTTACGGATGGGTTCATTTCATAAGGACTTTTTTTTATTTTTAAAATTGCTCCCCAAAATACAACTAATAGGTACCTACCACAAGTCCTACCTACAACAGTGCACTCTTTCACACCAAAACGTTTCTTTTGATTTTGATTTGATTTATTTATTATACCATAAAAACTTACTTTCTCGGAACCTTTGTAAATTATTGTTGCACGGCTTATAACATAGCAAGCTTCTCAAGTACTACTTACTGAATGAACATTCGAACTTGACTCGGCAATTATAATTTCCGACCACTTGTCCACTGATTTCCGGCCCTCATGTCTCGAGTGTTGTAAGGTGTTTACAACATTACCTTCATAGTTGCAAATTAAGAGACTTAAGGTGGGACGATTCCCATACAAATGATTATTTCCAAATATGTTAAAAGAAATACATAATCATACATTGGAATTGTCTGTCTGCATTAATTAAGATTTTTATTTGCGCCAATATACAGTTTCTTAAAAAAAACACTGGTTTAATAGCTTAAATGAGTTCGTCAATTTAGTCCATACAAACATTATCAATAACATAAACAAACATAAACATTTACATACAGGCACATACATTGCTTCTGGCCCCACACTAGGATACCCTGTGTCGTGGGTACCAGAAACAACGACATCACAAACATGTAAACATCCAAGACCTGGGGTTTCTTTTTTGTCCCCAGCCGGGATTCGAACCCGGGACCTCTCGCACGGTATGCAGGTGCACTACCGCTGCGCCACGAGGTCGTCTTATTTAACCTATTAAACTAGTTTTATTCAAGGAAATATGTATTGGCGCAAATAAAAATCTTAATTAATGCAGACAGACATAATTCCAGTGTACAATTATGTAATTTTTTTAACAAATTTGGAAATAATCATTTGTAAGGGAATCGTCCCACCTTAACTGTTTGTTTTCAGGTTCTGTACCGGAAGGTTGCAAACGGGACCCTATTTCAATTCAATTCCAAATTCAGTTTTAAATTAAACCTAAGTCCGTCTGTTTGACATCCTAGAAGGCTTTTTTGTACTGTAATAGGTAGGTACGTAGCGAACTGAATTTTTTTCAAAATATGTTTGCTTATGACGTATTGTTTAATAAATAATACAAAAAGTAATAAAGTGGGCACGTATGATCGGGACTCATTGGCGGATGACGCGGGGTGTGACTTAGTCAGATCTAGTATTCTTCGGACTATCTATCAATCTATCACAAAACCTACATTCTTATTGCACACCAGTAATCGTGATAGCATAGGTAGACCCTTTTATCATCACAAAACGTAGCGGGTATGTTTACCGTGCCCTGCTGAGATCGTCGAAAGGTTAAGCACCACAGTTCCATTATTTTCCACTCGAGAGGCATTCTGCGAGTCCGTAGTGCTAACAGGGCGAGCGGGCAACGGACGCTGCCCGCAATCTTCTCATTGGGACGTGGTACCCGCGTAAGCGGGGCCAGCCCAGCCCCATCGTAAACGAGAATTGCCGTTTGAGGTCAATCATTAAATTTAAGGTCAACCTCTGAAATGGATGGTTCCCAGTTTCTCAGCTGTGCCAGATACCTAAGCCTACATTCAGTCTCGGGCTTTTCCCTTTTCAAATTAATTAACGTTATAGCAATGGAATTCCTAGAAGACAACTGGGAATACTCCTCAATCGCTAAGGCAACTTTCCGCGTAGGACTACTGAATGCGTAACGAGATTTCTATTGACGGAGAACATTAGGACACTAACGGAAGTTGTAAGAAGACAAACAACACACGACAGTTTCTCTGAAAACTCTCACATTCAGATTGCCTAAGCTAATACAGGATAATTAGGCGCAGATGTACAGTGTGACTGCCACCGGTTTTTATCATACGAGTTACCGAGTTGCGAGCAGTGAGTATGGTCTGCAACAACCGCAGATACTTACCTACCGCTTTTTGTTCGATATTAGCACTTATGCTGCCCGCGATAAGACTGTAGGGTAGTCAGAGCTGTCATCAGGCGTAGCTGCCTAATTGGACGCCACGTTCCCACCCACTGAGGAATGCGGTACCGCTCGGCCGATGTGACAAACAGCACAGAGCTCCGATTCCCGGCGCAATTCCTCACACGTGGCGTGTCCGAGCGGAAATCACCTTCCGAATTGCGCCGCGGCTTCGCGGAAACCTCCGACATCGGACAATGCTCGCCGGTTCTTGTCAATCAAGTGAATGAATGTAACTTGCAACCTAAGACCTAAGTGTCAGGCATGAATGAGTATTTGTTTGTTTACATTGTGACGCGTGAGGGGCGATACACGCGGCGCTCGGACGGAGCGCTGATGCAAGCGCTATCATCGTGGGAACGGGCGAGCCTGCAACCGTTTGTTTTTGTAGTCGCATAGTACGCGGTGTTATTGAAGCACTTCACACACGGCAGCTATAATGTATATTAATGTACGGGATGTATTGCTTTAAATTATATTAAAGTATCACACACACAACAGGTAATGCATCTTTCCCTTCATTCCATTGATATACGTGTCACTACTTTCCAGCTGCTAAGGTATAAATGAATATTTTTGTATCGCTCTGTATCTTAACGTCCTCAGTCCTGACCTTGAAAATAACGATTAAAGACCATTGTTATTTTCAAGGTCAGGACTGAGGAGGTTAAGATACGAAGATGTAAGAATATACATTGTAGCTGCCGTGTGTTGTCTCCTAACGATTTCTATGGAAAGATGTAATGAGATGTATCGTGCTATAATATACATCTTTACATTATAGCTGCCGTGTGTGAAGTCCTTTACGAGCGTCGTGCCCTGCCCCCGCCTCAGCGCTTTTACCGACCACAAAGCCATTCTTTCATTATCTACACCTGTCTTTAATTATATATGGTCACTAAGCTAGTTTCAATGACAACCAAATGATGAGTTTAATAATTTATTAATCAATAAAACGTGAGTTTACAACAAATGGCATCTAAAACATCTAAATAGTAAAGCTGCTTTAGTAAAGCTGATTACGAAGAAAATAATCATAGCTGGAAACTTCACAATATAGTCTTGTTGGTTTTGTTTACATCAACTGTTTTGATGATATTTTTGATCCCAAAAATCATAATTTAGTAGGCAAATTAAAATACAATCCAAAAACACTCTTATAAATGGAAACTACGCTTACTATACAATATATCTATGTATTAGCTATTGATAACTAGGTAAGTACGAATTATTGTGATTTTATGTGCGGTTTTAAGTTATTAAGGTGCTGTCCATTAATTAGAGAGCCAAAAACTGAATATCACACGTCAACATTGTAATTCAGAATTCGTCGTAAAGGATCCTGTTGTGCTCGCTACATTTCGTAATATTTTCTTACCATGATTGACCGATTTTATCCGGGAAATCTCACGAAAGAGGGAGGGGATCTCATTAAAGGATATGAGAGGGCTAAATTTGTACAAAAAAATACCCCACGTAGTTAATGGACGACCCTTTACATGAAATGTCAGGTGCAATGTAAGTATTTCTGATTCTATTGATATTTATATTAACTTGTCTAGTGCATTATATTTCTGGAGATTTTCATAATTGAATCGTGTGATTTTAAAACAACACAAGTCACATATGTTTTTAAAATAACACTTGCCCATTTTTTTTTAATTAAATTATTTACACCTACCTATTGATTTACATTAGAAAAAAAAATTGTAGTTTATTCATACAGAAATCAATATAATATGCTAAAATATTGCTGTTGTAGATATTAGTATTTGAATAAAACAGTTTTTTCTATTTCCTGCAAAGTTGTAATGAAAGGACATGTGTCGTTTTAAAATCACACGATTCAATTGCGTCACCTAGGTACTCGGCATCAACATTACATGATAAACTTTAGGTTTAACTGTGTTAACTATATTATTATTATATTGGTGAAAACTTATTTTGTACTACATTTTGGGATCAAATTTATAAAATACTATATTTGCCTGAATTATTTTATGTAAATTTTTGAAAAAATGGTATAAACGCCACATCATAAACAAAAGAGTAAGTACACAAATAGTAATAAAAAAAATAAATACTGTGCTTTTAAATACCTACGACACCAAATTAATGTTCATAGAATTAAGTGAAAAGTCATACATAGATTTACTTTCAAATGTGTATAATTAAATACGTAATAAATACGTAAAAACCTAACAGTCAAATTTACAAATAAATTAGAAACAAAAACAACTTTGTTCTCTCAAATCACTTAAACAAGGCTAGCCGCAGAAGAGATGCTAGCTCTGGCGGACGTCAAACATATATATGTGTTTTACGTGCGCGCAACGAGCCATATTCCCAGAAAAGAAACAGTCTACGATGACATTATTTCATTAAAGCCCCAAAAATATCAAAATAAGAGAAAAAAAAACTTAATAGGAATGTAATTGGAGCCCCTTTAGTATAATTATGAGTTATAGCAAGATAACAATTTAAAGAAGCTACAAAAAGTGAAAGCTTCTTTCATGCAGACGTCAAACTTAGGAGTCTTCCATACTAAGTATGGGCGAAAACCTAACTTTATACCAACTCATGATTTCATAGAGAAAAGCAATATATTATGATCTTGATTTAAAAACAACAAACCACCTCAAGTAAGCTATGTACATGTACAGCTTATGCAAACGCGTATGTATTCAAATAATACTCAAAATATCTTGAGAGAATTAGATTGGCAAACAAAAGATACGACTTATCTCACATGTTCCCTTCACGTAGTCAAATGCATTCATTAACAGCGCAATGTTGCCATAACAATATGATTATGTGACAAGACAAAAAGCAACACTTCTGTTATTGAATATGCTCACAATAGCATCAGTTACACAAAAACGAAATTTACCACAGTTAACTTTAGCGTGAAGGTACCTCGTGAAATAAATCTTGTGTTATAAGACTATTAAAAATCAATATTCATACATTACTAACTACATTATAACAACCTCCAAAACAACTTGTCTGAATCTAAACCCTATTAAAACTCTGCAACATTCAACATCTTTTCGCACCACGGTCGTTAATAATTAAATTACAAACTAATGCATTCAGTGAATTAAGTTCATTATTCTATATTTTATACTACAAGACTACATAACTTATGCAAAAATATAATGATCACTTACTGAATAAGTTACTTACCAAACTACCAATGTACTTCATATCCTAATTCAAGAAATTCAAATAACTTACTTAATTTTTAAGCAATGATTTGAGTAAGATGTGAAACAATAAGTTTGATTCACTTTGCTCAAACGAAAAAGAAATAAATATCGAAATGCAATTCATCTGTAATGTCACCATTGTTACAGGTTATGACTGTTATCTTACAAAAATATATTGACTACCTTCTACAGTCCTTTAAATATGTACCTACGCGAAATGTACAGAGATTCTGAAGTAAAATTGTCACTGATAGAACAGACAGACGTGTATGTACACTGAACCAGCGTTGTTGTCTCACCCTTGAAGCGAGCTATTTACAATAGTTAGTTTCAACGATGATATAAAACCCTTGGAATGTATATTTTTCGTTTTGCGATCACTTTAGTCCTATAGCTATTTACAGCTGACACTAAAGTTTCTACTTTTACTTTATAATAAGACACGCTCTTTGTTAAGGAAGCATAGATTTTGTAACAATGTGATATTGCCTTTGCTGCTTTTGCTCCTATGACGTCCAATATATTTACAATAGAATCATTCCTAAGCTAACGTAGACACTACAGATTCCAACACCTATGGAAGCCACTCGTCATTCAACCAACGAACTGCGACATACCTAGTTCCAGTCAGTCAATAATTATAGCTTTTATATCTGGCATCCTCACTCGCATAACACTTTAATACATAATTGTAAAATAATGAGTAAACTTTTGATACAAGTTCATGTACATGGTATAAAAAAAGACCCTATTCTCAAATAAAGTGCTAAAGTGGTGAATCCATATGGTTTCACCACTTTCTTAATTAGAGAATATGCGAGCGAAACGGGTGCAAGACGTAACAGCAGCCATAAGGGGTTCCATTTTCATTAGCGTTTCCAATAAAAATCATATCTTTTACAAATCATTTCTGCACAAGACCGGGAAGCTTGGAAAACCATGGGGGATGCCTATGCCCTGCAGTGGGCGTCAAATGGCTTTCTCAAACGATCAAGAACCTGCGACCATATAATCCAGTCCTCACTGAATCAACCTCACGATACACTCGAGTAGGTTTGATAGCAAGATGCCCACTGTAGGACTTCGTTACTTTTATTATTTTTCAATACGATCAGTAGCACAATGCTAACTATTACAAATCTTCGTAAGTGAGATCGCAGTATGCCTAAAATAGCAAAAAGCCTATTGGCATAAAAGATTTGTTTAGTCGCACGATGGCTCACTTTTACTGTCTGCATTACTTTAAATGCGTGGATTGCCACCGATTTGTACAGTCAAGAACAAAAAACGAAAACTTTTTGCAATTATTAATGTAGCATGCCCACTGCGATCTAATGTATGAAGATTTGCAAAAGTTGTGCTACTGATTGTATTGAAATGAAATACAAGTAACAAAGTATCAAACCCTCGAGTATATCCCCGAAGCACGAATGAACTCAGGTCCTCGACGACCGCGCTAAGGCGTCACGCAGCATACAAAGCAGTAGGCAGGCATCGGGCGTGGTCAGGACAGCCGGCGCCGGCGCCGCGAGTCCAGAAGGCAGGACTTCTAATGAAGCCACGAAGCACCGATCAACTCCGGTCCCTACGTACCTCGCCGACGTCGCTATGGCGGCACGCAGCATAAGCAGTGGGCGGGCGTCGGGCGCGGTCAGGACAGCCGGCGCCGGCGCCGCGTGTCCAGAAGGTACGACGCGTCTAGTTTCCCGCGACCGTTACCCCGCGCGAGCAGGCGGCGCGCGATACCGTTCACACGCTCCTGCTGCCGCTGCCGGGCGCCCTGTTGGTCACGTAAGGCTTTGTAACATACGGCAGCATAAGGTAACGAGTTAAAAAAACGTGTTGCGTAATCTAAAGATGTTGTTCAAATATAAAGAGAGGTAAGGCAAAAGCAAGTGGTCCTATACAGATAAGATAAGAATATTCTTTATTGCACACAAGAAGCGAGACATAAAATATGAAAGTCACAATGAAGAAGTACAATGGACGGCCTTATTACTAACAGCAATTTCTTCCAGACAACCTTGTGACGAAAAGGTTGCCGAAGGAGAAAGAGAGACGGGTAGACAGATTGTTTCTGAAAGGTCCGGTCCTTATACGGCTCTTTAACTTGAGAGATTAATATATGGGAATATATGGGAGGAAAATAATATTTATTGTCAACACCTTTATTACCACCTTTGATTCTATAAGACTAAACCCCGGCTTCTCGTATACTAACAATCTGTTTATCTACTTTTGTATGTACTTTGTACTTCGGACAACTGACATCTGTTAATAGCAGATTAACAGTTGATGGACAAGAAAGACGGGTTAGTATGGTATTAGGATCTCTTTAACTTGTATTAGGACAGAGGCTCGTATTTATGTTACTTAAATTTTAAATCTATTCTTATTTGTAGATCCTTGTAATATAATTGGTCAGTAAACTATCACTAAATAAACGTACCTAATAAACTAACTATGAAGTGCAGTGCTTACGAAAGTAGTTAGTTCAATCAAAAACAACTAACTTCCACACAACACAATGGCTTGTCTTGGTCCCATACTGTTGATAATACAGCACTTCCGCAAGTTTTCATTATTCTTGAATCAAAGTTGTGATTTAGTTTTGTACACACAGATAAAAAATAACCCAGGGCCACCGAGTATTTCGACAGGAAACATTACTTTCAGTGTCACGAGCGGTTTAACTTGACCTTTATGCGTATAAATTTTAAGGTATAATTTACCTTGGCGTCTTCCGGCGGTGCTGGTAGCGCAAGGAGCTTTTTCTTTACTTCCTTGGAGGCGGTCTTCGCTTTGTTGTCTTTGTCCGTTGGCGGGAAGCTCTTGGCTCCTCGGGCGCCTTTGAGATATTCTGGCAGCACTTCGTGGGGCTGCGTTGAGAGGAGGATAAGATAAGAATATTCTTTTTTAATACAGTTGCTCAAAAAGTGGCGTATTGCAGGGACGTATAGCGTTCGGGATGTGGGCTATTACATACTCGTGCTTTTTTTTTACCTTTCCCGAACTCGTGCGTTCTCTTTCCCAACTGTCAAAATAATGTCTATTAAAAAGAAAAACCAACCATGAAGTTTTTAGTAAAAAAACTCAGAAGTTTTTATGATTCATGCAAATACGTATATTTCTAAAAAGAAGCTACTAATTTGTTTCAATATCAGATTTAATGATTTGATTGAATGAGTTTGGTTAGGTTTCATTTCATTTATTCATCTCATTAAATTTCATTTTCATTTCATATCAATAAAAAACTTCTACTGAAGACGTATAATTTGGCTGTATGGGCATAGTTCCCTTTGCCTACCAGAGTGGGTGAAGAAAAAAAAAGCTCTGCTTATATTCTACGGTTGGCGCCATTTTTCAGAAATTTTCTTTGCGAGTTTAGTTGTTTGTTGCACAAAATGAGTAATTTCGACCCTAGTTTTTTTGAAGTAACACCACCGGAACTCAGTATAATTTGCACAAAATGCTTCGGAGAACATTTTACCGGAAAAGTCAAAAAGTCGCTACATATCTACATACGACGAATATTGAGTGGAGAGAAGAGAAAAAGGCAAATAGTTTTTCATTTTTTCGCAACTGTATTAAAAATAGTCGTTCAGTACACGTGCGGAACCGTCATTGCAACTTGTTCCGACTGTCAACCCTCGCCTTCGGCTGCGCCTCGGCTCGGGTAGACATTTGTCGGAACTCTTTGCAATGACAGCCTTTCCACACTTGTAATGAAATATACTATATTGTACACTAGAGCACATGACATAAAACATTTTAAAAATACACAGTACAATTGGCGGCCTTATTGCTAAAAGCAATTTCTTCCAGACAACCCTATGACGGAAAGTTGCTGTAAGAAAATGAGACGGGCAGTCGGTATAGGAAAGCATGATATAAAAAAAATACAAATACGTAGAAATAAAAAATAAGATAAACTGAGACCAATCTGAGATATCCTAATGTTTCTTTTCATTCAACTAAATAATTTGACAATTTTTTTCTCTTTTTTTTTCAATTAGGTAATAGATTCGGGGCCAATACTTAATCTGGTTTATTAGAATTAAGGCTAAAATTACGTATTAGATTCGGGGCCAAAGTTATACTTCAATTGGAAAAAAATACTGTATAAGATTTTATTTGCTTTACAAGGTGTTCATTTATGGACCTCAGAATTGTTTACCCATGTACCGAGGGAGTTGGTAGTATCCCAACTTGGAGCACCGGTGAGGTACTGTTCTCCTAATAATTTTCGTTACATGGAATGCATTTACAATACGATTAAAATCAGTTAACGATTCGGCTTTTCTCGGATATCATCACCTAAATCCCGAGACGTAAATGGCACGAAATACATTACCGCGATTTCTTTTAGGTAGCATTCAATTTGAAGTATCATAAACGCAATGTATAGCACCTGCCAAGATGACATAACTAACCGGTAGACCTAAGAAATTTATTATGCAGAAGTGATCGCATCGTAGGAAGCTCGTTAAATCTTTCATGAAAGTTATATATCATTCGTCGTATCACGCAATAATCAAAATCATCCATTTTTAAACGATATTTTTTGTCGGGCATCTGAGAGCTTGTCGTTTGGCTTCAACATTTTTAACACGTTGCTTTTCGAAACTCCGGTTGCTTCACAAACCCTGTCCATTTTTTTTTATGCTAATTACTTTCTTCTTTTTTAATAAATTAGCTTCTTTTCTAAAATAATTATAAACATTATTTATAATTTCACGAGATTGAGCACAAGCGTGGTGCTTTAAATTTGTTGAAGCCATGATACATAACTATTGTAAGTTAATTTTAATAAAATTTGATAAAATCGAATATTTTCACGAATTAAGTTAGCGTTCATAAACATAAATCATATACGTCAAACTGTTTTTATTGACACTAAGAAGTCATACTGTCAAAATAGTCAATTATTTTTCTTATTTCAATATAAAGGTTGTGTTAGTTTTGAGCTACAAAGGAGGTTTTGTTACTCATATCGTTCTTGTATTGTATTCAATAAGAAAACGAGTAATATAATTAAAGGTCATATCTGTAAATTGATAACTCTATGTGATATTATGATAGACGTTTGACACTCACAGCGTACGTCCTGGTGATCTTGAGCCGTTGCGGGAAGTGGTCGAAGGCGTAGGCCTTGGTGCAGATGGGGTACTTGGGGCGGGACACCTTAGTGAAGAGCCTCGCGCCGCGATCCACGCGCAGCTCGCAAATGTAGACGTGCTCCTCAGAGGCGCCCACGGGACGACCCTGTGAAGGAAGGAATGGTGGTTACAATTCAGTTTTACGTCGGTAGAGGAGGCTCCGTGTGGCGCCGGATTAAGAATAGCGTCACTCCCTTTCCTTCCGTGGATTTCGTAGAAGGCGACTAAGGAAATCAATTACCAGGAGACGGGCAGCAGCGTCTTCCTGAGATTCCAACCGCATACTGCGATCGCCAACCCGCCTGCCAAGCGTGGCGATTATGGCAAAACCCCTCATGGTTATGAAAGCCACGAGGGAGGCCTGTGTCCTGCAGTGGGCGTCAAATGGCTGATGATGATGAGAGGAGGCTCAAGGTTATTTATTTTCTTCAATGTAATGTGTACGCACTTGTAAAGTATAGATACATCATTATTATTATTATTATGTGGAGAAGTAGAAGCGAACAAACACGTTTTCGAAATAACTTATTCAGTTTTGTTAATCTATTAGAATCGTGCACTGGAATGGCTAATGCCAGACACCATAGATTTGATTGAGATCACCGAGGCACGGGTATATTGAAAAAAAAAAACGTGTTTTTTTTTATTTGTACACAGGTATGTACAATAGAAGTGCTGGGCATGTGAAGATATTTCTGAATAACTAAGTTTAAATACCACTTTTTTATGCATAAAAAATAAGATTACTCTTAACACTTTGGGTTATTCTTATCGTAAGGATGAGTGAATTCAGATTGTCACTTAGGGTTGTTTCCTATATTCTAAAAGAATCTTTACACGAATATTAGCCTCACTGTATTATATATACCTCGTACTATGTAGGGAGAATAAGAAGTGGGTTTTTATCGACATAGGTTTATTTCAGTGTAGGTATTGATCGATAGACTCTCGACAACAACCTATCTAACCTGACTTGTCACCGAAGCTTGTAATGCCATAGTGCCAGCAAAGCTGAAGATTGAGTTTTGCATGGAGGCAGCTGAAACGCTTTGCAATGATGTTTTTACTGACAGTTTATTTTTTACTATTATAGGTTGCTCAATCTGAGTAAACTTATGGTTTTTACGTCACTGCACGGATTTTTTTATCATAATAATAACAACTTCCACACAACACAATCACCTGTCCTGTTCCCATTCATATTTCGTGTTCATACATAAACATTTTATTACTAAAACCTGCCATAAAAATAAAAATTTTCGGTGGAACCTTTTTATAAAACATGTTCCTGGTACATATTTATTATCTAGAAAGAAAGAAAGAAAGAAAGAAAAAGAAAGAAATAAAGAAAGACAGAAAGAAAGAAAAAGAAAGAAAGAAAAAGAAAGAAAGAACAAAAGAAAGAAAGAAATAACAAAAGAAAGAAAGAAAGAAAGAAAGAAAGTAAGAAAGAAAGAAAAAAAGAAAGACATTGGGACAAATTAACACATCACAAGAAAGAAACGCATAACAAGTCACATAAATACAAGACAAAGGCAAGGCAAAGTCACACCATCTGTAGATCGTCGATCGTTATTTATCTGCTTACCTTGCAGTAGGTGTTAAGGTCCATGACCCAGCACTGAGACATGACCAGCTCGATGGGCACAGCTTCGTATAGGGGCACTCGCATCACTTCGTTGGGGAAGAATCTGCGGGCCAAAATAATTATTTAGCAACCAAATATAGTACACACATTATAATCTAGTGAACAGACTTCGGTCACTGCTTCGCGGACACTGCAAAGATGGGGTGGTGTAATGTATACCTAACGGGGTATACGCGCACTTATTCCACAAGCTGTAAGGGACTATTTAAGGTCTATTTAAGCGGTGGTAGCCCAGTGGGTACAACAATAGTCTCGGAAGCGAGAGACCCAGGTTCGATTCCCAGTGCGAGTGTATACCTATGACTGTGTTTATTTTCAAAGTTAAATAAATACATCTGCGAATTTGAAGTAGCAATACCACACGCTAGCTGTGAAGGAAAACATCGTGAGGAAACCCGCGGCTTGGTTAGCTTCGCACGTATTGACTTGTCTTACCTGTGGGCTAGGCCGACTAAGCTGTCAGGATGGTGTAGGTGTTGGACAAGCCTACTCCGTCTAAAACAATGTCCCAGGCACTGCAGCGTCCGAGTGGTCTCTTCATCCATCTAGTGAAGGTGCCACTAGACGCCGTATAAATCATCTCACGTATTGACTTACGTAGACGCAAAGGCCGAAGTGTCTATTAAACTCACTTTCTAGTGGGCTCGTGGAAGGTCTCGTGCGGGCGCAAATAGTGGTGCCCGTAGACGTAGCGCTCGCGGGTCTCTTTGTGTTTCCACAGCCGCTCCACGCGAAATATGTCCAGCTCCGAGACTGGGATCTCCCCGATCGTTTGGTACGTGTGTTTGCGGACTTCGCCCTCCTGTTTAGACGCAAAAAGGGATAACATATAGAAAAGGAACAAAATCCGTCTCCAGGTACCCTATGTTACCCAGGATGACATAGATTCCTAGCACCGCATAGTTTTAATCGGTACGATTTGATACGTTTGAATGACTTTTTACCAACACAATATGGCAGCTGAAGCTCGCCATTTTGTATTGTTGGTGACGTCAAATCGCCAGTGAAACTCGCGTGGTCAATACCTTTCACACCTCATTTGTCAAAATCGGTCCAGCCGTTTGACCTCTGCGTGGTTATAAAGAAACACGAGCGAAAAACTTAACCATCTTTTGCTTTTGCAGTTGGGTAAAAAGATTATATCATGGAATAGGACGTAAGGATACTTTGACTGGAAAATAACATCTCATATAATAACAACTAACCTTTGAGGAGACTGGTTCTTCCTTCTCCTTTCCTTTGCCCAAGTTCTTGACCTTCTTCCTGTCGACCCTTTTAGTTTTGGGCGACTCCCCTTCCTCCCCGTTCCTCTGACTGACGTCAGGGTGTTTCTCGTCGATGGGGATGTCACGAAGCACGTACACGGTGTCGCCTTGTCGCACTTGCAGGTCGCCGCGCATGAGGGAGAGGTAGAACTGGTGGCCTTCCTCTGTGTAGTCGTCCAGAGGAATCTCGCGGTCCACCTGGCAAGTACGGGTAGTTTGTGAAGATCATGTCTTCTAGATTACTTTATTCGTGGAAGATTTAGTTTGATCTACTTTTTAAGGTGTTATGGCTGACCGCGGGGTCTATTTACCGAAACCGAAAGCAGAGTCCCGACCGAGAGAGAGAGATTGGACGAGACTGGCAAGGGACCGGATGGGTTGGCATGTTAGAGACGAAGCCTATGCCCAACAATGGACTCTTTTTATGGGCTGATTAGATAGATAGATAGAAGCAGAGTACCGCGAAGGGTTCGCAACTGTCCGACAACTTTAAGCATAAAAGCCAAATAGAGATAAATTAGCGAGCGACGCCACTCGAAATGAGGCAAGCCAAAGTCTGAACTCCATTCAGGCCGATACAAGAAGAGCTACCAGACGCTTAGTCACATTATATTCTTTACGATACGGAGCGCTCAGCGGGAACGGCCGAGATGTTGGCAAACTACCATTATAGTATAGTATGTATAATTTTATCTTCTTTTAACCGGTCTAAATAGCAAACAAAAAAAAGGTACGCGAAAGGGGGGATGAATTTGTTTGGTTTCTTCTTATAGCGCTGTAATATCTGAAGTGCTGTAGATTTATAGTGTATCTTCAGTACTATGCCGTTAATGAAATGTTTTTGTCTGTCTTCAACATCAGCCGTTTGACGCCCACTGCAGGACATAGGCCTCCATCATGGTTTTTAACCATGAAGGATTTTGCCGTAATCACCACGCTTGGCAGGCGGGTTGGCGATCGCAGTGTGCGGTTGGAATCTCAGGAAGACGCTGCTGCCCGTCTTCTGGTAATAAATTTATTTCCTTAGTCGCCTTCTACGACATCCACGGAAGGAAATGGAGTGACGCTATTCTTAATCCGGCGCCACACGGATCTGTCTATCAATATGTTTTCCAATAGATTATAACCGCATCTACTGTTAAACAGTTGGCCAAAGCGCATACAAAAAAAATTGTATACCAGAAACAAGGAATAAATTTGTTTCTTATTGTATATCTTTAATGACGGAGCTGTAGCGTTTGCTGCGCAAAATAAATATACTGGACTGGAATATTAAAGAAGGACGATGGAGGTCGATGGATCTCGTTCTGCTAAGTGAAATTAACGCACAGCTATAGCGAAACATCAGAGATACTCATCGTAGCCATAACGACAGATTGTAATGGAGCAGACAAGAGAAACTAGAAAAATTCGCATCATTGCACGTTGTATTATGTTTGATTTGTTATGTTTGTCTCTCTGTTGTGTTTCTCCTACCGGCTGTACTCTTTTTATGCTGTTTCGCTTCTGTACATTGAAGTGTGCGTGTGTGCAAGTGTAAATAAATGATTTATCTATCTATCTATTTCGGCACCATTGCATTAATGATCTTGTTCGACGGGCTCTGGTCACGGCAAACATTTCTTCTGTATTTGAGCCTCCGGATTTATGCCGGAATAATAGGAAACGTCCGGACGGCCTCAGTTTGGATCCTTGGGAGAAGGGTCGTAATTTGTTGTGGGGTGCGATGCGACGTATGTGTGCAAGTTTGCGCCCTCGCATCTAGCGTCTACTACTGCTGCTGCTGGTGCCGCAGTTGAACTGGCTGCGAGACAAAAGTGCCTAAAGTATATCCAGCTCATAATTATATTTGTGCCGCCGGCTATAGAAAGCACTGGTGTATGGGGGACTGAGGGACCGTGGTATGGACGTTCGCTCTGGGGCATATCTGAGCCAAAGGATTTCCCTCGCTGTGCAGCGCGGCAATGCGGCCGGTATCATGGGGACTTTTGGGCCGGATGTGGCTCGGAACGATTGATTTCTTTAGGTTATATTAATAATTTTTATTTGTTTTCAATCGTCTTTTGACTTGTATTATATTTTTGTAAGTATTGTGACTCACGAAACCTGCGGGTGTATTTTGTGTTGATTACTATCATTTCTTTGTTTTTATTCATCATCATCATCAGCCATTTGACGCCCACTGCAGGACATAGGCCTTCATAACGTGGTTTTCATAACCACGAGGGGTTTTGCCATAATCGCCATGCTTGGCAGGCGGGTTGGAGATCGCAGCATGTGGTTGGAATCTCAGGAAGATGCTGCTGCCCGTCTCCCGGTAATTTATTTCTTAAGTCGCCTTCTGCGACACCCACAGGAGGAAATTGAGTGACGCTATTAGCAAAGGGCAAGATAAAAAGTACCCTAAACCGGCGTGCGTGCATGCAACGACTAATGAATGTTGAGGAAGCGAAACTGGTCTGTCAGGATCGTAGCAAGTGGCAGTCCCTGGTCTCTGCCTATCCCTCTGGGATACAGGCGTGAGTTTATGTTATGTCATGTCCATGTCCCTGTTCTGTTATGTTATGTTATGTTATGTTATGTTATGTTATGTTATGTTATGTTATGTTATGTTATGTTATGTTATGTTATGTTATGTTATGTTATGTTATGTTATGTTATGTTATGTTATGTTATGTTATGTTATGTTATGTTATGTTATGTTATGTTATGTTATGTTATGTTATGTTATGTTATGTTATGTTATGTTATGTTATGTTATGTTATGTTATGTTATGTTATGTTATGTTATGTTATGTTATGTTATGTTATGTTATGTTATGTTATGTTATGTTATGTTATGTTATGTTATGTTATGTTATGTTATGTTATGTTATGTTATGTTATGTTATGTTATGTTATGTTATGTTATGTTATGTTATGTTATGTTATGTTATGTTATGTTATGTTATGTTATGTTATGTTATGTTATGTTATGTTATGTTATGTTATGTTATGTTATGTTATGTTATGTTATGTTATGTTATGTTATGTTATGTTATGTTATGTTATGTTATGTTATGTTATGTTATGTTATGTTATGTTATGTTATGTTATGTTATGTTACTATTCTTAACCCGGCGCCATACGGTGGCTTTGTTTTTATTGTGTTTAACCTAATATGTAACTGAAGAATTGAATCTAATTAATAAATATCATGTATCTATCATCTATCAAAAGGAATGTAGAGTTATGAGTATAGTGGGTGCGGCTGACCGGTCGCTTGCGGCACTGGTGGCAGAAGTGCGGCGCGCCGGTGTCGGCGACGCGCATGCAGCGCGCGTGCTGCCAGACGGCGCAGCGCGCGCCGCCGCACTGGACCATGAGCCCCTCCTCCACGTGCAGCCCGCAGATGCACATTATCACCTCCTCTGCGGAACCAATTGATGGGTTTCTCTCATTTCGCTCGGCTTGCGTGGAAAACTAATCACGAAAACACGTACAAGTATTGTACATATGTACAAATGTAGAAGAAAAATTACGGAAGGAACCGTGGTTCTTATTGAATTAAGACCGGATTTGTCAATAGTCTGATAAAACTTGACTGGAGAATAGAACTGATGTTGTCACATGATTTAGACAGTGATAGCATGCAGTTTATTCTCCAGTTAAGTTTTATCTGACTATTGAACAATGGGCCCTAAAGGAAGTATATATTTATTTTTATTCAGCTTTTGTCTGCGCGTAAGCCGTTCATAAAAAACTCAAACCGATATTAAAACAAAAAACACCCAAATCGCTTCAAGTGTGCCTTAAGAGTTCTCTCGATTTCTCCAGGATCACATCATCAGATCCTGACTTGGAGACTATCCGCCTGAGAAGTCTACCCTTCCAAACAAAACAAGAATTTTCCAAATCGCTCCAGGCATCTTCGAGTAATCGGGAAACATACATATAAAAAATAATAAACACACGATATTCCTACGAATTGAGAACCTCCTGATTTTTGAAGTCGGTTACAAATAGGGGAAGCAATAGTAACTATCATGTTGTTTCCCGCCATTTTGATTCTTCGTGACGTCGGTGACACTCGTTTTTACCAAAACATTTCAATTAAAAGCTCATTTTTAAGGTTCCATACCCAAAGGGCAAGGGACCCTGTTACAAAGACCGCTGTCCGTCCGTCCGTCTGTCACCAGGCAGTGTACCATGAACCGTGATAGTTGACAGTTGAAATTTTCGTTGGAAAAAGTTGGAATTTTTAGCCTCTAAATAGGTTTTTAAGACTTCACTGTCTGTCTGTCTGTCTGTCACCAGGCTGTATCTCATAAACCGTGATAGCTAGGCAGTTGAAATTTTCACAGATGATGTAATTCCTGGTGTACATGCAATAAAGAATATTCTATCTATCTATTTATCTGTTGCTGCTATAACAACAAATACTAAAAAAATAAAATATGTATTTGAGGGGGGCTCTCATACAACAAACGTGATTTTTTTGCCATTTTTTGCTCGATATTAATAACGGCAACAGGTAAACGCTTGTAATATTCAAATGTCGTAAAGATAATGGTACGGAACCCTTCGTGCGCGAGTCCGACTCGCACTTGGCCGGTTTTTATTAAAGTCTGTCCGTACAGCCATTGATCCTCTACCTACGTGGCCATAAGATAAATATAAGCGCGGAAAACACAGTCTATTTATTTCACAATCGTGTAACAAAGGACAAAAACACCAAAGGTAATAAAAAGCCTTCAGAGAGTGCAACAATACTCGTATCGAGGCGGGAGCCCCTGTCCTGCTCTAAGAACTTCAACGAGTTAGTAAACTAAAATGTAAACAAAAGTTTATAATTACCAGGCTTGCTCTTATGAAGGAATCCATTAGGCAAGGGTTCTTCGGCGCCGAGTATTTTAGAAAGCTGCTCAGCGAAGTCAGACTTCGCAGTGTTGTAAGCCTGCAAACAAAACATTTAAAACACTGTTTATAGAGTCCAAAACCAATAATAAATCATCCAATACTCAATAATTTCTTGCAGCCACGAGTTTACTTACTTTATACTTTATTGCACACATAAATAAAACATAAAGGATCTTTAATAACAGGTCCATCTGGTCCATCATTAAGGACCCCGTAGGGTACATGCAAGTCTTATATCCTTTGAAGTAGTGCCGCTGTGGCACATCCAGCCATTCACAGGAGAAAGAAGTAGTATGGCGACAGTGTCAACAAATGAAAACGAGAACTACACTGTTTTATAGCAAAATCTCACCCAGTCTTATCTTCACCTCACTAAAGGCTATTTTCGTTTCTTACCTTTTTTAGTTGAAAAGCGACCGAACCCAATGTGGATATCCGCCCATGTTCCCGTATGACAGTGGAGAACACCGCGTTGATTTCACTGTCAAACTGCGTCACTGTCTCATAGCACGCGCTTTCAAGGTTAGTCTCTATGGAATTGAGGTTCACAGCCGGTGCGGATTGGGCGGGCTCTTGAGTCTTCACGCGTTCGTTCTTGCGTTTGTATAAGGGCGCGCAGATTGGGACCTCTTTTTCATCTGAAAATAATGTGAATAATAGTGCACTGTAAGAACATTGGGAGGTATTTATGGAACATGTTATGGAAATAATAGCAAACCAAAAAGCCTATACCGTTTTTTCAGCTTTGATATTTGATTTATACATTTCTAACAAGCAAAACTTTAAAAGCCCTGTTTTTTTAAGTATTTTCTTGACAGCGTCAAGTTTCAGGATATTATGAAAAATAAAATAAATTGACAAGTTTGACACTGAATAATCGGTTTTACGTTTTGCATTAACTATTTAAATAACGCGTTTTATACTGATACTGCTGCTGATACCCATGATACTGTTCGTTAAACTTGATAATGCACTTTTTCAAAATCAACTCAGGCAAGCTCTCTAAATGGATCAAATCAAATGGTCCTTTAAACAACTAGTATTCCTAGATGTTAATCTGTGGATTAATCGGCAATGTATATCGAATTGGCTTAGTAAACCACGAATTGTAGTTTTATAAAATGAGGTCCAGAATTTAAAAAAAAATCTAAAATCGTGCGTGACCCACCTGCAACAGTAACAACAGCCTTGAACAGAGCTTTAAACACGAGGTTCAGCCTTTCCTTCTTGCTGAGCTCCGGATTATCCTCTACCTGCCGTTTCGTAGACGTCTCCTTGGGTGCCCTGAGCGCTTGCAGCCGAGTGAGGAACACCGAGGGATTCATACTGGTGGGCAGAGCGAGCGGGTTCACGTTAGTCACGACTGGGACCACGGATGGGGCGGGGAGAGCCGGCGGCGGCGGGGAAGGGAGCTCTTCGGTGGGCGACGAAGGCGTCATGGCAATCGAAAGCCTGTCCTTTATACGCCGAACCTTTTCTAGGTTCCTAAACAAGAAGCAGCGGCGATCTTTGACCATGTTTCGTTCTTTAACGGTCAACGGCTTCATTTGTGGCTCCTGCCACAGTTTGTTGAGGTGCTGCAATTTGAGGATGGTCATGTTCTTGATGTCGCAAGCTGTGATGCTCTGTTGTTCTAGTTTCTTGTTGCATTTGACGGCTTTGCGCGGACGACCAACGCGGGGCGGCGCGCCGGCCGTGTTGGTTGGCTTGCCGATCTGCCCCTTGATTGGCGGTTTGGTAATGCGTTGCGATTTTCCGCCAATCACGCCGCGGCAGTCTTCCGAGTCGCACTTGCATGGCTGTGACAAACGAAAATAGGTTTTACGTACAGATCGAAGACAAATTCATCCTACTTACGGCGTATTCTGATTTAAATGTAATACCTGGCCTACAGCTGGATTGAAGAGAGAGAAGTTGTAATCATACGTGAGTTCCTCTCCCGGGTCGATATCTCGGAGTGCAAACAATGCCATCCTAAATGTTCCTGTAAAAAAAAAGACTTCGTTTTAATAATAGCGGGACGACGTAACATCACTTTTCATATCCGCAAAGAATAGTGAGAAATCAACCGCGAAGAATCTTAGCATGCGTGGCGTGACCAAATGAAAGTATTAGGTATTTGCTTTTCAAATGACCAGATATTGTTCGTCAATGGTGGCAAAAATAATAACAAGTTAAACATTATGACGATATTACAATTCTAAGCTTAATAAGATATTTAGTTGATTTTTTTGGTTGGGCAAGCATATAATGAAAAATAATATCGCTGTACACTGAAACTCGCTGGATCAACGGTGTAAAGCATATTTCCTGCTGGATGAAGATGGTCGAGGACAAAAAGTGTGGTCACATTTACAGCTTGTCACTGGTTAAGTGGATGGAAGTATATTCCGTACCAGTGTATAGTTCCCTCTGTGTAAACAATTTAAATCATATTAATATGAAGGTTAAATATTATATAGTTCAGAATTTTTAAGGAGAGTTTCCTTTGGCAAAGAGTGAGTTGATGTAGTGTAAATGTCGCAATAAATGGAGATAGAGAACACTTTATCGTACATAAAACTAGAGATTACACAGATAAATAGGTACTTTTTCCAACACTTTTTTTTTTATTAATAAAAAGAACTTTATTCAAAACTAAGAAAGAACTAACAAAACGTTTCATCATGAACTTACCGTTAGAAGTCCACTTCTGCATCTCGCAGTTGGGATGGCAGGAGTGGTTGACGAAGCGTCCATCACCGCCCATCCGGTGGCCATCGATCACGAGGCCACCGTCTAGATGTAGGCAGTAGTGGTGTGTGTCGCGCGCGTAGCGGGTTGCCATGCGCTCCTGGAAGGTTCAAGTGTACAATCAAACACCCTAAAAGGAACAGCTAAGATTCTAGAACCATAGAAAGAAAGGGCTGGGAACTTAAGGACGGAAGAAGCTTCTCGCTCATACAATATTGCCGTCCATATTGTGTAGCGAGAAAACAGTTATTCAGTCTCATAAATCGTGCTTAAAGCCGGAGAGGCAGGCAGGCCATGCGCCCACACAGGCGCGTTATTATCGGTCGATAATAACGGATGCGTTATTGCGATATCTGTTTTTAGTACATTATGTATTAGGACGGCTACGTAGTTACACACTGCTGCGATAATAACGTCGCAATAGAAGTAGGACGCTTGCGTTCCTCCGTCCTGCGATATTCCGACATAAGTTCTAAGAACATTTGTATTGGGACGCACGCAGCTGCGAGATCGAGTACGTCAAGGCCGCAATTTGGTTTTACCGACGGTTAAGAGTGTTCTAAAAATCTATAATAATAAAATAATAATAACTTCCACACAACACAATCACTTGACCTGGTCCCAAACTAGAATACCCTGTGCTGTGGTAACCAGGCAAGGATATTACAAACATGGAAATACACCCAGTCCGAGTCCATTTGTACAAATGTACGGCGGCCCCCAGTGGGAATCGAACCCACGACTTCTGTCTTGGTAGTTAAGCGCCTTAACGGCTAGAACAACGAGGCAGTCAAATATAATATCGACGGTTAAAAGGATATAGGGTATAAGCGACAAAAACCAAATTGTTCAGGAGAGCAATTTAAAGTTTGAAATTTCAGAAAAATGGACATAACTTTTTTATTTATTATCATAATGTAAGGATGGAAACAGCTCTAAACTCAAAAAAAATACGAGCATTAATTAACATTTTATTTTTTTTCACTCGACGTTGTTTTATGTACTTTATATGTCGCTTAACTCAATTGAACGTATTTTTTATATGAGGTAATTCGGCATATGTTACATCTACAAATAAAAAAACGAAGAGTATAGAAGACTAAGCTACATTTGGTTTCCGTATACCAAGAGTTAATAGAGCATAAGTCACATGCCTGTTGAATAATTAAAATAGGTAAAGAAGGATATATGACGATTCAAACCATTGTGACAAAAGGTAATGAAGCACAAGAAACGGTGCTTAGCAAAAACATCGTGAGGATGTCAAACATTAGTGACACCGAAAGTGAGTTGAATAAAAGGTAATATGGTGCTTCCACACATCAAGATTTTTAGGCCAAGAGGAAAACAAGAACATCCAACACATGACATTACCTGGGAGATTAGTAATGTGGATTAAACGTCACGTCCTACAAATAATAGATTCACAACCAACATGATTGTCCTTTAAAATGAGACTTAAGTAACTGCATACGTTAGAGGATGTCAGTTTCATCATCATAGTTCGTACCAGATTACTTACCTACATTAGGTATGATTTTGTAATTATTATCTGACCTAATAAGGTCAATTGAGCGATCAAATTAAAAGTTAGATTCGTTTTTTTTTTCACTGTTTATATAAAAAAAACACAATTATAAAAGAAAAAAGTATTTTTCATAATGTACTCCTCTACGTAGTAACAGAAAGAAAGTCGTAACTTAACTTAATGACAATAACATAATATACCCAAGTGTGAAGTGAGAAGTTAGGTATTAATTACTACTACTTATAAAAATACTGTAAAAGGTACCTTAAAAATAAAAGTTTTTCTAAACATAATTAGTACAACATAGCACTACGTACTTAGAAACTTTAACATAACAATAAAAGCCTTCAAAAAAACAATAAAAAAAGTATTTTGTAGTATTTACTCAATTCAATTCAATTCAAATATTTTTATTAATTATAAAAACAGAATGTTCACTCATTGAACGACAGAGTTGTTATTGTTAAAGTTGTTAGTTTCACAACCGATAAATTATGTAAAGAAGAAACCAACATAGAAACTCCACATGTATTCATTTCAAAACACGTTTCAACTCAATTAACAGAGTTTTCAATTTAAAATATTAGTCATGAATGTGTTGAACACTAGTCACAATGATTGAATCGTCCTGTATTAAACATTACTGTTTAATGCCAAACATCTTCGTCTTCTAGATAATCCTTGATGTTATAGCAAGCTTTTTTGAGTGTTAAGAAGTATTAAGTATTAATTTTTTGCAAGTCTAAATCATGGAAATGACAATTTGTGTTTACTTCCAGCATTAACACTATGATGGGCGCCAACATTTTTCGAAGTCTTTGATATTTTTTCTAACGTACATAATATTTTCATAAATATATTGACATGCAACTGTTAAGATATTGGTTTCTTTAAAGAAATCTCTTAGCGAATCCCTACTACCTAACTTGTAAATAAATCAGATGGCTCTCTTCTGCAAGATGAAGATAGTCTCAATGTCTGCTGCCCGGTCCCATAGTAGGATACCGTAGGTCATAATACTATGGAAGTAACTAAAATAAACAAGCCTAGCAGTTGCAACGTCAGTGAGTTCCCTAATTCTTTTCACTGCATATGCTGCAGAGCGATGTGGACCCCATTGTAGTTTTGCATCGATTATGATGCGCAGAAATACAGTATCCTCTACAAATTCTAGTTTATCATTTACAATTACTATGTTGTTCTCAAATAATCTTACGTTAGGTAAGGTAAACTTTATAAATTTTGTCTTTTTGGAATTTAGCAGCAGATTATTTGTTGTGAACCATTTAGAACTTGCGAGAGAGCATTATTTGCATCGTCAAGATTATTTTCTTGTCTCCTTATTTCAAAAATTTTAGACATTTTTTGTACCATAAACGGTAAATCACTTACGTAGACTAGGAAAAGGAACTCCCCTAAGATAGATCACTGTGGGACTCTTATTTTAACAAGTGAACCCGAGGATTTAATACGATTTACGTGTGCTTTTTGAACCCTTCCTGCTAAATACGATCTTAAAAGATTTAAACCTACACCCTTTATTCCGTAGTTGTTTAACTTTAAGAGTAGCGTTTTGTGGTCTACACAATCAAATGTTTTTGATAAATCACAAAATATGCCTACAGCATCCTTGTGATCCTCCTACTTGCTGAAAATATGCTTAAGTAACATGACTCCGGAGTCTGTCTATATGCTGACTATGAAGGAGTTGGTAACTATTGAAATGCGTAAGTAATTGATCTAAGATCATCATCATCATCAGCCACTTGACGCCCACTGCAGAACATAGGCCTCCCTCATGGTTTTTCAAGCTTCAAACATAACCATGAGGGGTTTTGCTATAATCGCCACGCCTGGCAGGCGGGTTGGCGATCGCAGTATGCGGTTGGAATAAAAAGACGCTGCTGCCCGTCTCCTGGTAATTTAATTCCTTAGTCGCCTTCTACAACATCCACGGAAGGTAATGGAGTGACCGTATTCTTAATGATGAAGATGATCTTCTCAAATATTTTACTTAATACTGGTAGTACTGAGACGGATCTAGAATTGGTTGGATCGTGTTCATCAGAACTGTTCGAATGCTGCAGCGATGTCTTCATTTGTCGTTATTATTTTGTCACCTATATTAAGCAAAATATCTCTTACCCGTTTCTCTATTTATTATTGTCCAAGTTGTCTTAATTTTATTTGGTGATTGTAATATTTTATTCTTTTTATGATCGCACTGGCTGTTTTCCGCAACTTTGTTCGCGTGGTAATTTTTATGTGTATTTTTCCGGGATAAAAAATAGCCTATGTGCTAATCCAGACTATAATTTATCTCTGTGCAAAATTTAATCTGGATCCATACATACAAACTTTCCCGTTTATAATATTAGTATGGATTTAGCTTTATGACAGACGGCCTTAAATAATTTTGAATATTTTTTTACTTTTACTTACAACTAATTAAGCTACTAACAATGACGAAATTTTATTTTGAAATTTAATAATAATTATAATATTTCTTAAAAAATACAATAATCGATCTCAAAATGTGGTAGGTAGGTACCACATTAAAATAAAGCAGTGACTTCGCGGCCGACAGATTTTGGGATAAGCGACTCGCTAAACAGGTAACTGAGTACAATAAAGACCTGAATAGGTAATACAAAATGGCATACGCTACAATTAATAAATTGTCGTTGTAAAGTAATACGGCATAAGTAACAGAGTTGTATTATATTTGTAAATGGTAGTAGGGAATAACCGAGAGTTAAATATTAGCTAGGTTTTAGTAATTGCGTATAAGCGACCACTGTATGGTAAACTTGTTAATGGTAGTAGGGTATAACCGACAGTTCAATATTAATTAGGTTTTAGTAGTTGCCTATAAGCGACAGCTGTATTGTAAACTTGTAAATGGTAGTAAGATATAACCGATGCTTAATTTTTTTGACGACAAAGGTAAAGAGACATTAGTTCCAACTTTCAAAATAGGTACTTATGGTAAAGAACCGTAAGCGCCCAGAAGCTCTACACCAGTAGGAAGTAAAAATACCTTACCGACTAGAGGCCAAAAATGATGCCATTTTTACAGGGGTACAAGCGCTTTTAAGTAAAAAAAGCCTAAAACTCGGTAGGTTACACCAAAACGACCTTTAAAAACGCAGTTTTTTACTTGGGATCAAGCGACAATAAAGTCATTGTAGAGCCGTGAGAGTAAGCGCATTCGACGCAGAATTTTTTTTTAAGTAAGATGGCATTCAAAACTCATTTTAGGCCAAAATGTCGCTTATCCCCTATTACCTTTTAACCGTCGATATGGATACTGATTTAATATCATCAGACGAAGAATTTTAATTGAAAGAACAGTTGATATGGAAGATGACTGACAAAGACGCCAAAATCACAGGAAAATGATCCTATGCTACTAATATTATAAATGTGAAAGTTTGTGAAGATGTTTGTTTGTTACTCAATCACACAATAACGGCTGAACGGATTTAGATGAAATTTCGTATCGACATAATTTGAGTCCCGGGGAGGACATAGGCTACTTTTCAACCCAGAAATTAGTCATACCATGCGGAGGAGGTCGCGGGGAAAAGTTACTTTAATATAAATCAAATTAAAGGGAACAGATACTATTTTATATTCTTTTTGTTGCACTAACCCGTGCTGGGGACAATTTTTTTTAGAGACTATTTTGACAAAATTGCGAATCTGCCCGACATAACCTGCCACGAATACGAAATAGAATTATCGGACGATAAAGACGCAGTTGTGTGCAAGGAATCGAGACGCATTATCGCAATAACGCATCCGGTATTATCGACCGATAATAACGCGCCTGTGTGGGCGCATGGCCTGCCTGCCTCTCCGGCTTTAAGCACGATTGATGAGACTGAATAACTGTTTTCTCGCTACACAATATGGACGGCAATATTGTATGAGCGAGAAGCTTCTTCCGTCCTTAAGTTCCCAGCCCTTTCTTTCTATGGTCCTAGAATCTTAGCTGTTCCTTTTAGGGTGTTTGATATCATGACTCTTGGCTTGGTTAGGAGTTGATTCATTACTTATGATAATTTCTGACATATTTCCTTGACTTCTTAATAGATTAGATTTATTTTATGGACTTCTTCTATGATTTTTTTCATTTCTAATTACTTATTTGAATTTATAATTAAAGATTAAATTAATTTCAGAAGATGTCGTTACGCTATGATTGTTCGAGTCCTATAAATATATCTTCTATTATATATATTTATCAACGGAAAAACTGGAACTTTGGAAAGTGTTCATGTATTCCTACTGGTAAGATATATTGGGACATTTTACGATATTAGGCTATGTACCAATTATCTATACATATAATAAATCTAAAATAAAAGATACCAATTTTGAAAATGTTTAGTGAAATCTGTCAGTAAAGCGTTTTTATCGAAAAGTTCTTGAATCAGAAAAAAACATTAGCTCTAGAAAAACAAGTCCATTGAAGCGGAAGTAAATTGGAAATTAAAAGGAAATTGCTCCGTCGTCTAATTAAAAATGTTTACGAAAGTTAGAAGTACAATATAGAATCTGTAGTTTCATTTCTATTTAGGGACGGAGAAGTCTCAAAAAGTTTATGAAACACACGATGGCAACACCTGGTTGGTGTCTCAGTCTCAGAATACTATTCAAACGAAACGCCGTGTCGTAACAGGAAGTCCAGAATTTCAATGAAGCTCCTTGCAACAAGCACATAACCTCGTATAAAAGTACTGAATTGAGGTCAATTCCGTCGATGAAGTATAAATCTGCACTGTGGCTTCCTACATTCATAGCCATTGTTATTTTAATATTTATGACCTTATTACTTGAAAATTACGTTTTTTTACATTACATTACATTATATGCACCATACAATATCCACCAAGAGCTTCGTCCACATCACGGAACAAATACGGACAATAAAAATAAGAACTTAACCTAACCCAACCACCCTGCAAAGCTGCTGAACCAAAAGTCCGCCGCACTCTGGCAGCATTGCCACGCTGCACCACCAAAGAAATCCTTTAGTCAAGAAATAAACCAGAGCGGCAGTCGAGCCCACGGTCCCTCAAACGGCGCCCCAGCTCCCCAAAAAAATCTTGGCCTGTGCTCCCCAAACCCCTATAGTCTCCACCGCAAGTGGAACAAACATGTAATTAGACATAAGGGCACTATACTTTTGGCGCTTGAAAATCGCTGCCGAGCTATGTATTTTTTTTATGTGATCTGGTAAACTATACTTTATCTTATCTATATTCTCACAATCAGACCATCTCCAGGAAACATCCGTAGGATCTCTCCTGCGGAAAGCCCAATCAAAAAAGCAGTTCAAGTAAGATGGCGGTTCCTTTAACCCATCAGAAGTCACATTCGCTAACGACGTGGACAATAGATAAAATAAAACTTGGAAGCCAAATTGGTCCTACAAGACTGAATATGAGGCTGCTAAAAAGCGCGTTGAAATTCACTTTCTCATCTGTCAGTGAATAGTAGGGCAGACCTACAGAGCACAGCATAAACACAACATACCTTGAACTCTTTGTCCGAAACGACCTCTCCGACGTACTCCAGGATAAAGTCGCCAGACACGATTTTCTCCTTAGTGCGGACACCCCAACCTTTGTTCTCGGTCATGAACTTGTCGAGACCAGACGCCCATTCGTGGCGCTGGATCCGCTGGTTCTTGCACTTGTCGCTGCAAAGGTGGATTTGTCTAAGCTCTTTGTTTAAGGATGTTCTTCACAGAGTTGACAACTCATCGCTGGAATAACACACAATATTGCTGTTTCACCTAGAATAAGAGACGACGTATAAAGAGTGAGACGCAACACTATCAGCGAAATTTTTTTTATTCGTGCGTGATTATTACTTACTAGATATCGTGAGTCGATTTTTACTTTTCTTAAACTTTCAAAGTTTAGATAGATAAATAGATTATTCTTTATTGTATGTACACCAGGAATTACATATGAGAATTTAACAGTAATATAGTACAGTACAATTGGCGGCCTTATTATTACTTTTGAGTAAAAGTTTTAAGGAAACTGCTCCCAAATTACATAGTATTGCCAGCTTTGGACTCCGGCATTACTCCTAGGTATTTTAAAATACATTTTACTGTCTAATGGTTAGTATTAAACATTTGAAAAAAATATTACTTTTTAATATCTTATCTTATTTTTATGATTTATTAAACTTCATAGCATCAAAAAAAATCGCGAACTAGAGTCTAAATTATCACTAGATATGATTTTATTTGAGCTGTACTGAGTTTCGGATAATAAAAAATATACCAAAACCTGAATGAAAGTGAAAGTGAAAATATTTTATTTACCACACAAAAATAAATGAATGTGTTAGTGACGTCGGTTGTCAAAATTCTGTCAATAGGATTTGTAACTCCACCTTTTCGCTCGCGCAGCGCAACGAGTCCTATACAAATCCGTGCGCTCGAAGAACCCAGCCTTAAAGTGAGGGCAAAAATCGAAAATACCTACAAGACCCCCCCGATACCAATTTTCATCACTAAAGGTCACTTTTCAGGCGCAACCTGAATATCCCTCATTAAAACACTACTTGACGTTTTATGCAACTTTTGTTCTAAAATAACACCGTAGGTCTTACCGCTTACCTGAGCCGTTGTGAAAAAAGTCTAATTTTAATTTCCAACAACCAATATAATAATAGTATTCCAAGTCGTAAAATCCTGATTAGAGCACGCGCCATCATTCATGTCCCACGGAGAAGACCCTTCATCATCATCATCATCATCAGCCTATGCTTGTCCACTGCTGGACATAGACCTCTCCTATAGCACGCCACTGAACACGGTCCTCGGCTACTCTCATCCAGCTCTTGCCAGCCGCCCAGAAGACCCTTACTTGCATTAAATTAAGGACGAAAATGTCTTAACTCAATCTTCTGTGGTGACGTTCGGTATACATCAAAAAACCATAAATAACAAAATGTTTCACATCTGTGATCACAGGCTAAATACTCTATGGACTTTCATATTTCAGAAGAGACTAGCCCGGGCCCGGCCCCATGGACCTTCCCCCACGTACCGCACCCCCGCGCGTGAATGATTCGTTGCAATGATGGCTAAGAAAATTTGTTTTTCAAACATTTTCGTAGTTTGACACTCATTTCTAGATTATTACAACAATTTTTTCATATTATTTTTTAATTTCAGACAAGTGCATTATATTTCAGATAATGAAGTATTTTACAATTAAATGTCTATTATGGGCATAAATAGTAGCCGAAAGTAACCCCTTGGTTGAAGCAAAAATGTCATAACTTGAATAGGCTCTAATTTCTGTTTTAATAATTTATTCGCAAAATTTTACCAAGTGCAAACCTCTATTGCCGTGTGGCGCCGGATTAAGAATAGGGTCACTCCATTTCCTTCCGTGGATGTCGTAGAAGGCGACTAAGGAAATAAATTAACAGGAGACCGGTAGCAGCGTCTTTCTGAGGTTCCAATTGCACACTGCGATCGCCAATCCGCCTGCCAAGCGTGGCGATTATGGCAAAATCCCTCATGGTTATGAAAACCACGATGGAGGCCTGTGCCCTGCAGTGGGCGTCAACTGGCTGATGATGATGATGAAACCTCTATTTGTATAGCCTAATCATGTTGGCAAAGTTTCATTGCGATCCGATAAGTCGTTTTTAAATGAACGCCAAACTACGGTTGCATGGAATTTTAACCCTGAAGGCGGCTCTTGAGTAGTCAGTGGTATGTTGGGTTTCATGGCATCACAAGAAAGAAACTTTAAATTCTTTTCTGGTTGTGCAATAAAGTGTTGTCTCTATCTAGGCAATGAGACTACCCAGTAAAACTTTGCGGCAACTGACGACCCCTCGGCCGGGCTTTTGTTATACTTGTATCATAGTATTTAAGCTTGCAAGTAATAAAGGATTATTTTTGATGGTATCATTATTGTTGCGCTCTCACGTCCCCAGCTCTTTGTAACGTTTACGTGGACCTTTATCCTTCAACGAGGCAGGTATAATAACGCGCTTGGTTCAAAGGCAACTAAAAACATGACTGCATGGCCTCAAGTAGTTTGCTCGCTTAACCGAATTGTAGCCTGTTTGTTTGTATGCATCTAACATCGTCACCCTTCGGTGTTATTAGGTAAGGTTTCGTTTTTTACATGGATGCGGATGGCGTGTCAGAGGAAGGCATATACGCAGCAGTAGGCAGAGGTGGGCTGATAATAATGATGCTTTCATATTCCTCCTTGAATTACAGTTATAGCGTAGCAAAGATAAGCCGTCAAGAACGCGGTGAAACTCAGTCGAGAACGTGGTAAAACTTACCCGCAAGGACATAACTGCGGCGAGCACTCGGAGAAGACGAGTCTGTTGATGCAGTCCTCTGGACAGCCGGACTGGGGCGCGCAGTGGCACGCCACGCTCTCGCACTCATCGGCCGATGGCTTCACGTCATAGTAGACATCTGGAACAAACGCAGCGGGTTAAACAGTTGGGTCATCCAAACCTTGGCTTATGTCTAAAGTTGCTTTTGTAACATTTTAAGTACAGATCTAGCGTAAATAAATGCCGAGTTTACATCTGCCATTAGGCCCACTCGAAGTATATTTACAAATACAAATACTTTTAACCTTTTAGATTTAACCTTTAGAAGCCACTTAACCGATCAGAGAGTAGAGTAGAGCTGGACGAGTGGACTTATTGTCTGGAGATGTGCACTGTCTCAAAACAGCATGTGTTTACACCGTCGTCACAGCTGCCGATATCGACATTTTCGTATTTCTAGAGATTTTTCTTATTTAAGTTGAGATATAAGTTATATCTGGTGAGTGACTATTGCAGGCAGACAACATCACAAAAATCACTCACTTGACCGGATCTTCTTGTAGTTCCAGGACGGCACAGGTTGGTTGTAGTGTTGCTGCCACCAGATGTCGTAAGGGAGAGTGAAGTGCTGCAGGCGCCGGCGCACCCAGCGCTCGCAGTACGGCGGCGGTGCCAGTAGCCCGGGCGGGAACTCCGTTTGGGTCACTAAGTTCTTGCCTTTGCCTTCTTGTTTAGGGCTGAAATACACGGTTTGTAATTATCTGGCCGGCCTAGCAATGCATCTAATTGGAGTCATTCGGATGTTTGACGCCGTGAGAGCAGCGGTTAAGCTTCTCGGGGCATTCTAACATATATATTTATTGTAACAGACTTAGTATACTTTTGACAAAATTATGGTTGGAGGCGACACTACACAATAATATTATGGACATTGGCTAATCGGGATACTATTGCCCAGCTGGAGTGGAATGATGTGAGCGAGACTTCTTGAATATAGGTATAATATCCAAAAACAGAGTTTTAAAGAGATAAATTGAAGGATCGATGCACACACGATTGCGGTCAAAAAATGAGTAATCAAAAAGGTATATTGCGAAAAGTTGCGGCGACCCGCAACTGCGTCACACGCTGGAAAGCTTATGTGTGGGTGCGTATTTACGAACGCACACAGATGCTAGGCGTTAACAGACATTTTAGGGCGCTTATACACGGGCGGCACGTGTGCCAACTGCAGCCGTCGACACTCGTCGACGTACGTCGACGCCAGCCGTGGACGCGCTGACGTGCGACGCTGACATGTCGGCGACTGCAGTTGGCACACGTGCCGCCCATCGATAAGCGCCTTTAGACGTGTTTTAATTGTCATATTATTCAAGCTTAGTTTTTGATATAGAAAATGCTACAGGAAGACTTAATTGTAAAAGAAGCGGCATTCTTACCACAATTATTAGCTTATTTGGATTCCTGATACATATTTTAGCAATGGCGCCAAAATTAATATCAGGAACAGGCACCTTGCTTGCGGTCATGGTTAAGTATATCTATGTACCACGACGAAAGTTTTAAAAAGTATTAAAAGTAAATTAATAGCTTCAGTGGCCATTTTTTATCAAAAACTAAGTATGGGATATCTAAAGAGTCCATGATTTTACTCTGTAGCACCCCTTCAGATAAATATGCTCATTATTTTATTACAATTTTAAATGTTAGAATGTGCTAGGAAGAACATTTATTTTGTAAAGTTAAGAATTTATCTATTCAAAATTACATAGCGAAATATCAACTTCAGTTGTGGAAATGTAAAACAAAAGTAAGTTTCAAAAAATAAGATAAGATAAGAAAAAAATACTTACTCTTCTTTATAATAGTCGGAGAATAGCCCAGCAACCAAGAACTTCTTTCTAAGGCGCGGATTCCTCTTAGACACGAGTGGCCTGTCTCTCATGTCTACGCTGCTGGCCGGACTGTCGTCTCGAGAGGATGCTACACGTTTCTTGCAAATGATACTCTTTGATAGCACATCTATACTCTTCTCGAAGTCTATTTCTTTTTCGTTTAAAGGCAACGGTTCGTTTTCATCAAGGTCTCGGTGTGAGACAGGGTCGAGAGAAGGCTCGCGGGACTTTGACCGCACTTTGCAACCCACTAAAGTGTCTAAAGAACTCTCTCGGGAACTAGATTGAACTTCCTGAATCTTCTTCACTGTGCATGATCTGGATTTTCGGCGAGCAATTAGAGCTGCTGGTTTGGTTCGGACAGGTTTATCAGCGACTTGTATTTCGATGAGAGGTTTAGTTTTCTTTGTCTCCTCGCTAGTGGTGTCTGTGCTACGGGTCTGCCTTCTTTCACTAGGGCAGAGAACCGCCAAACTAGATTTGGGTCTAAGGCCAGTTTTAGTGGGGCGTTCCACTACCTTTTTCTTCGAGAACATAATGTCTTCGATTTCTGGGGATGGTGAAAGAGCCCTAGTTTTTCGCTTCAGTCTTTCAATCGAGTCTAACTGACTTGAAGGTCTGTCAGATTTCAAATTCAGTAGGCTTAGTGGGATACTATCTTCTGGGTCGTTACCAAGAGAGCTAGCTAGAGAGGGTATGCTGTCAGTTTCACTGAGCACTTCCCATTTATTTACGTAGTTTTTGTGTTCCTTTTCACCCTTATTCTGCTTTAGTTGGAGAGCTGGCGCACGTAAAATAGAAGTTCCTGCGCTCTTCTTATTACTGGCACTGTTCACAGAGGTTTCAGGACTTTTTAACTTCTCTGGTACATCCTTCCCTTGAAGTTTTTCTAAAGCCACTACAGTTAGTCTGCCCTGTTTCGGACATTCATCTTTATTTAGTACGACCACTGGCTTTTTATGAGTAGTTCGTTGTACAAAGCTGCTTGTAGCCTCACCGTCTTTAGGAACTCGTTCGAAAGCCGAATTATCAGTGTCTTCTGACATGAGATGGGTATCAGATTTTGCACTTTGATTTGGGTGGGGCTCTACCTTCTTCTTCTTCTTTTTGACGCTGGGAAAACCAGTTCTGTTAAACGCTTTACGTCTTCTGGCTTTCTTTTTAGACTGTTGTTCAACCGATTTTGGTTCAGCCACCTTGGTTTCTGTTCTTTCGACCGGCGACGCAAGTATCTTCTTTGTTAGTTCGGTGACCGATAAACGTTCGGCTTGCACTTTCGGAATTAGTATTTTGGGCGGCAAGACGAGCTTGCTTTCCCTGATGAGATTGTTAGAGGTTTTTTTCTTTTTCTTCTCGTTGGCATCGTCGCTCTCGTTGCTCAGATTCCTCTTCGTTTGGCGCAGATTGTGTCCTCCAGCCGTTTCTTGGAGCTTATCAGAGATGACAGCAGCTATAGACTCACCTCGCTTAGGTCTATTGAGAATCGAATCTGGTGCTTCCGAAATTAATGAGAGTGGAAGATCTGATTCCGGATCGATGGGGCTTGGTGATTTTAAGTTTTTCACATCGCCCTTTGTTTTAGTTTTTAGTCTATGGTCAGATAGGATATTGCTCACGCAGATTGAAGATTTTGGTATTTGATCTTCCAAGTCAACGGAGGGTTCGAATATACCAGTAGGTTTGTCGACATTAATAACTACTTTCTGCTCAGTTAATACTTCTGCTGCCTTGGACTTCTTTGTCTCCAAAACCTTCCCTTTGGAAACTGGCGATTTTATAACAGTAGCCCGAGTACTAGTTTGTGAAACTTCTTTAACTTTGCCTTTTTCTTCAATCGCTTTACCATCCATATTCTTTTCTTTCTCCAGTATGCGAGATTCTATTGATTTCCTGATGTTGTTATTTAGCAAAGTGTCCAAAACTTTGGTAGCTGCACTAGCAGGTGCGATCTTCGATACAAGGTTGCTTGTCAGCCCTTCTAACCGGTTCTTCTTTCTGGTCATGATTTCAGACTTCTGTGCTGGCGGTATAGAACTCTTGTACAGTGTTCGGGCCGACATGCTTTTGAGGGGATCTACTGTGCTGTTACTTGAGGAAGAGTCACTGTTAGGTGTAAGACTTCCAGCATTATTAGGTTCTTTGCAATTCTCTTTCGGGTTATTCTGATTAACATCTTTAGTTGCTGGTGTGTTTGTAACCTTATCTTCTGATAGTTTCTTAGCTAACGACTGAACCACTTGATCTAGACTGGAAGCAACCACAGCTTTGTCAGCTTCTAACCTATGACGTTTCTTAGGAGTTACAATAGGAGCAGAATTTCTTAAAGGCGAAGGTTTATTTTCAGATCGTGGCGACACAGTCCTATGGGAGTCTTGCTTAGTTGCTTCGGTTTTGACGTCAGATTTTGGTAGAGACTTCTCCAGATCATGCACCATTTTATGCACAGCCTTTAGTTTTTCTGAAGTTTCAAAGATCTTCTTGGACAGCTCAGACTGTTCTGCGTTACTTGGTTTTATGATCGCCAGTTCATCATCTGTGCAATTTGAGGAATTTGGGGACTGTGTATTAGGCGTTGCTGCATTTTCGTCCACTTTTACAAGTAAATTTTCTGATATTGCACTGGGCTTTGCCGACTTCGTTGTAATTTCCGAATTTTGAGTAACATTGATACAACCCTGACTAGAAGAAGTTTTAGCAATTTCAGTGACTTTCTTTGCTTTTTCGTTAAGGACTTTATACTTGGGAGATCCACTGGTTACACCATTTTGCATCTCACCCATACAATCCGTTTCAGTACACAAGAACTTTTCAGAATCAGTGCCGACTTTTGCGTTTTCATCAAACTCAGCGGTGACTAAACTAAGACTCAGCGAATTGCTAGTAGATGAATTGATATGGTAATGTCTTTTCTTCAACGGTAGTTTGTGCTCGTTTGTGTCTTTACCGCCTTTACTTTGAGATTCTGTTAGTTGCTTCTTGTGTCTCCGTTTTGAGGTTGGTGTAGCAATCTCTTGGTTATCTGAAGTTTTTCGTTTTTTTGAACCTCTTTTTAAAACCTTTACTGGGGCAGGTTCCGGTGTCGCTTTCTCTATATTTTTAGTTTGGTTCTGAACTGTATTTATCAGTTTCGGGGCAACCTGACATAGTTTAATGAAGTTTGAGACAAGGCCGTCCATATCTTGCGTGAACTTTTGGTCTAGGGTGTCGATTGGTTTAGAGTCACGACATCTGGACAAGGATCTAGATCTATGTCGCCTCTTGCTTCTATGACGATGATGTTTGCCCTCAGTTTTGATGGTAATCCTCGAAGGTCTCTCTGCAGGTTGCAAGTTTATCTTGGGCGGTGCTAGCACAACCGTTCTTCGATGTTTTCTTATGTGAAATGAAGGTTTTATGTACGGCTTCTTGACATTTAAAAACACATTTCTTTGTAAGATCTTGTTAGGAACGTAACTGTTTTTGGCTTTCTCGAAAATGCTGGGTAGAGCTTTAGGTGAATGATCTTTTTTCGATGACGACGAAACATTCTTCTGATGTTTTCGACTCTTAGGGGAGATATTGTGGGAAAAACTTTTAGAAGTGGTTTCACATTCCTTCTTAGACACCCTTGCTCTCTCGAAAATTGGCGACGCGCCAAACTTGTGATTGAAAGAGGCCTTTAGAGCTGGTAAAGTTCTTCCACTATGGTTGGATTTCGCTGGCGATTTTAACAATGTATTGTTATTATTATGACTGACTTTGAAGATATTGTAAGTAGTTACTGGTTTCTGCAAGCCACTGAACACTGGTCCTGGTGCAAATGGATCAGACGAGTTCGTTCTTAAAATGTGTTTTTGATTCAGTTTGGAAAAGCCGAAGCTATATTTGGAGACCATTGGGTATTTGGTGCAGACGCTCGTGTATTTAGGACTAGCGCTTGGCTTTCGCAAATAGCTGTCGCATTCGGAATCACTTGAACTATGGCCCAAAGTAAGACTGCTGAAAGTTTTGTTGGCCAATAGCAGAATCTCTTGATCAGACACAAAATGTTTTTGATTCTTGTAATAAGATCTGTCGCGAACTGATCTGGTCTTTTTTAGTTTCCGTGTTCTTCGTCTCATGCTTCGGACACTGTAGTCGGTTTTGTAACCCGATTTGTCAGTCTTGTATCCTGATCTGTGGTCGCTTTTGTAGCCCGAGCGGTAGTAATCACTTTTGTACCCTGATCGGCAACCATAGTCACTTTTGTACCCGGATTCTATCAGTCTACTACAGCTTTTATACGGTTTGAATTCGTAATCGCTTTTGTAACCTGAAAGAATATCCTTGTATTTCGGATTCAGATCGATTTGTTTCCAAGTCGGGTCTAAGGGATCATCAGCCGCGGCCTCATTTTCGCTTTGGTTCTCTCTCCAAGCGTTAGTAAATGTTTTGGTAATTTTCTTGGGCACAGCGGCCAGTTTGCTGTTCAGTTCTTTCCTTTTTTCGTAAACACCAGAAAGCACATTGCGATTGTTTGGCAGTGACTCTTCGTCGCTATCGAGAGAATCATACTGGTTTTTATCTTTTAAGGTTTTAGGTACACTTTTGGTCGGTTTCGCTTTGTTTTGTGGCTTTCTACCAACATTCTTTCTAGGCGGATACAGAACTCTATCCGTTGCATATAACATTCTATCTAAGGCGGCGATGTCTAACTTTCGATCAATCTTTTTAGGTTTTTCATATTTACTCTGTTCTTGTTTTAGAGGAACAGGTGATGGAGCTTCAGTTTTTATTTGGCGCACTTCGTTTTCTGAACTCTTTTCCGCATAATTGCAGTCACTGGAATCAGATCTATTGCGAGTCCTGCTCCTACCTCTAGATTTAGATCTCATTGCTCGCCGGTCTTTAGAGGTGTTCTGTTTTTGGGTTGGTTTTCCACCACTTAGCCGAACATGGGCATGATCCATATCGTGTCGACGCAAAGGCGAGTGGGTTGGTGAATTGTGATTTGAGATTATTCCAGAGTCTGGTGATACGTTTGGAGGGTCATTGTTATTGTGAAACTCATTTATAACATTAACAGCTGGTTTGTTCTCCCCGTGAGATTCGATTTCTCTAACTTTGCGCGGCCTTCCTCGTTTTCTTCTTGATTCTACGATTACATTCTTTATATCCTCTTGAGATTCTATTGAGTTCGTGCTCATTGTGTCAAGCTTCTGACTGTCTATTTGGCTTAGGGGTGTCATGTCAGCACTGGCGACTGTCATGGGTGAACTTTTCAACAAATCGTTGGCACTGCCCAACCCACCTTGCGTGATATCTAAAGTCAACAAGTCAGTATTATCCACACAATCTTCTAAACTCGGTGGATTGGGTATTGCTATCCCGGAAACAGACGTAATTTCTTCGAGGTCTTTATTTATCTGCGAGAGTTCTTCTGTCTGTTGCGGGCTTAGATGCTGAGAGTTGTTTAAAAAGTTAGTACTTAGAGGTGGAATGTCGGGCAAGGTGTTAATTTGGCTGAGAACACAGTCGCTTATCCCGACACCTTCTAAGGGGGCGTTTGGTAGTCCACATGGTATGGTTTGCGCCCCTGATGAGCCCATGGGAGTCATAGGAGCGGCGCTGCTTAATAAGTGAGTCTGTGCAACAAACTGTTGAAGCAAGCTGGAGGCATAGTGAGGGGTGTTGGGGTGCGCGACGCCCGGGTTCGAGCATTCATTCTCTGAGCTAGAAGAATCAGCTGTCGCCCGCTGTATCGCGGCCGTTACTAGATGCGCGTCCATTTCACTGCTTGAGCCGTCACCTATTGCAAACAAAAACTGAACGTCAGTTCTCGGATTTTAAGAACGATTTTCACGAGATTAGCTTACAGACATTTACCGTTGTCGACAATAGACTTGTCATCATTTGGCGGCGGCAGCGCGTTATGCACAACGAACGTCGGGAAATTGGGTTGTTGCGTCGGCGCGCTCGATGTTTGTTCCGGAAATAGTTCCGCCAAGTCTGCATCGTCGATAACCTGTAGAATAACACAATGGTCATTTTCCTGGTAACTAAGATCACCTAATTATTAGAACGTGTGTCGTAATAACTCAATCCATGTATTCGTAAAATTATTGCGTGAGCGACGTCTGTAATAATCTTGATAAATTTTTACAGACTGCATATAACTTGAACTGCACCTTACATAAATGTGATCAGAATTTTAAAATAATGCATGCTTCTTGAGAAGAGGTTTAACTTGGACTTGTAAGTGAACGAAGAACTTTTGTTTTTCTAACAAACATTTTTTATACGCTTCTTCTCTTTTTGCATAGTGCTTTTACATACACTGCCTGTTAGGACAGTCATCTGAAGGGTAGGTACGGCTCAATTAGACTGGCTAAGCCGCAGACCAGTTTCTCATGTAGAGACGGACCTCTTCAGAAAAGAGGCTCACGCCCGCCCGGCAGTGGACTTCATTCAAAGAAAAAACTAACCTGTAGTTGACAAGCAGCGACCAGGGCGGCGCTGGAGTCATCGGCCGACGCGTGCGCGGAGCCGCCAGCGGCGTCCGCAGAGTCGCTGTCCGAGGACGAGGACGAAGACGACGACGAGGACGAGGACGAAGACGTGGACGACGATGAGGAACTGCTGCCACACGCGCCGCTCTCCACCGCCGGCGACGTGAACTGGTGACAAAGAAAAGTCAAAACATTTTTATTAAAATTCGTTTCATAAACTGCTACTTTATGAACATTACTCTTCACTTGTCCAGCGAGTTGTAAATAAAAGACTAAAAACAGTTGTGATATCGCTACTGCTGAACATTTCATTATAACGCAGCCCATGTCCATGTCCAAAACCATCTCAGTGCGCGTCAGCCCTGTCCTGTGCTCAATGGAATAAGAATATTGTTTATCTTGGTTAAGCAGGGACGAAGACTTACATTGGGGTAAAGAATATAGATACTCTCAGACGTATATTTATACGATAATTATTAGAAGGGGCGAGCAAGACCTGCCATTAGGAGTTCCAGATTGATTTGTCGCAACGAATGCCGGCCGCCGGCGGTGACGCAAGGGCCCCTTACTGACCGCAATACACGGCTTTACTAGCATTTTGCGCACTCAACTACCGACTTCGATTGCACATAAATCCTAATAGCCAGTTATAATGCTTGCACATGCAGGGGACAACAACCTGTTAAAATGCTAATCAAATGCTGTTCTAACCCATAATGTCATAGGACACGGTAACTGTACAATAACTACAAAGTAAATTGGTGTTACAACAGACGATTAAGTAGTGTACACAAAGCATACAAGCATTTATTTGTCTGCGAGCCTTTAAATGTACTCACGACTCTCGATTGTACAAAAGGTTTCCAACACGTCGTATTATTTGGCTTCGTGTAGGCACGATTCTTAGTAATTTGGTAGAACTCTCTCGTAACTTATTAGATACTTATGGAGGTAAATTCATGCTTGAACATTTTCAATTCAAAGCATCCAAGTTGTCGGCTGACGTGATAATTTTATGACAGCAGGTGCTTTTGTATAAATAATTGGTAGGCAGGCATCGTCCCATGTTTTAAAAAAAATCGCTGACGGGTGTTTGTTGTTTCCACCATTAGGCTGATTCTAGGAGGGTGCTAATCAATAAGGCGGAAGGGCGAACAACCCTCGGTGCAATGGAAGGGGTTGCTGCAAGTGTCGCGTGGTCACCGGTCTTATCACAGCTCGCATATCAAACAAAACTGCGGAAACTGCCGTGGGCACACGCACACTGTACTAGCAACCAAGAAAGTTCCTTTACGTTTTGATTCTTATTTCAAAGAACTATTCCTGTGCGGAGTTACTTTTGCACCTGAGAGTACACGATGCTACTTGCGTAGATATTACATTACTATTAAATGCCTTGTTTCATTTACTTAGCGCTCGTAAAACTTTATTGAGTAGACTCGTAAGTAACGTGGCGAATGTAGTTTGATGTCGTTGATCCCAGGAAGATAGCCGAGATAAATCATAAGTCCATAAGTAAGCAACACAAACAAATATGAAAGCTTGATGCATTTGAATCGACAATGGACTAACGGTATCGGAGCCGGCGCCGACACGAATATCACATTAACGACCTCGTGATCTACGGAGATTTATATCTGACAGTGCGCACTAAACAAACATACAGCCCCAATACGAAAGAAGGAAAGCCGTGACGATAGCTCATGCAAAGGACGTTAGTCTCTGTACCTGCCAGCCTAGAACGAGGAGCTCGAATGTACTTAATTACAATTCATCATGGTACAACGTTTCCTCAAGACAATTTCGCCGTAAATAATAAAATCAACTCATAGTACCATAGCCGAGCGATGAGAGATATCAGTGAGCGGTAAACAACTTTTTATAAAAGGCGATAGAAAAGTAATGGCCGTTCAACTTGTATTCTCTTCATTAGACCATTTTTGGACATAATATCTCACGTGTAACGAACTCGTCGAGAGAAAAATTGATTTTTATGATGAGTTAATTATACAAGAGTATGATGACCAATGGTATTCGTTGTTACGTTATTCAATACTTGATCTGAATTACAGTCTGAATTGCAGCGTGTGGATACCTATTACACGCACAGGGGGTAATCGAAATTCGTAGGTCTCGTCATTTTCTAGCATCAATCGACGCTACAAATTGGCGTTCTATTCTAGGTAATGAGTGACTGATCCGTACTGGTCTCTATCAAGTCAAGACTGTTCAAATAACATTTACATAGACGACGACTATAATCCTTTGTGAAATCTATTTTCGCGAACGGATGTCGGTAAACTGTTGATTGGCCGGGTTCGCTGACCCGAGCCAAATGTCGAGAACAATACCTACTAAGTAGAACGGGCCACAAGAATCATTGCCTCGCGTATCGAGTACCGATCTCTAAATTGTTTGAGACAAGTTACACGGCACAGCATCACTGAGGTAACTAAACTCTGTTTGGGTAACCTGGTTGTCGTAATTTGACTTAGATGTTGGCAATTTTAGAAAAATGTGGTGATGTTCTTCGGGAATTGTTAGTAAGTGTATTCTTACACAGAAGTAGTGACAATCGATTCCTCTTACTAAATATGTCCTGTACTACTCATGTGAAACCGCTACCTACTAAGATAACGCTGCGTCACCTAGCAAATAAAGTAGGAGTAATAGAGACAAGGTAGAGTACAAACTCATGCTAAAGTAGAGCAGATAGTTGCGGAAGAGCGTCCGTGAACTTAGCCGCACTGTTGCAGGGCGCACTCTGCAGAAATAAAACTATCTGAATATGCACCTTCACCACGGAAGGGCAACAACGACCTCTACAGCTCATTAAAAATATGAATAAATGATTGCCTTGACTTTTATGATATATTTCCACAGGCAGCTTGCTAACTGATGTCGATACGATTGATCGCTTATTCCTCAAAGATTACAAAACATTAACAATATTGAACGTGCCCATAGGATGGGGACCGCGGTTAGAAATACCGCAAGTCAACACTCTCGTAATATTAGCAGTTTATCACCGATGGTTTCATAACTTCCAACATATCTCATGAACCCTGCAAAATCGACGGCGCGCCTTTCTCCGAACCGAATGCTAAATGGAACTAAAAGGCTCTTGAACAAATTAAAATATATCCCTTAATCTTATTAGCAAAAAGTGGTTTATCCCTTGCACCAAATTGCAAGCCAGTACATTAAATAAAGGGCTCGGTACTACGAGGCCGAACGCTCACGTAATTGGTAACGATTATTAAGTGAATTTATATGCGATTAAGTTGACATGCCATAGCTTGAGTTAAATTCAATACAAGTCGCGGCTGAATTTTAAATTCGACATGTTTACGCGCCTGATGCGATCACTCGACATATAAGTAACAAGATAAACTGCCTCCCGGAAACACGTCTGGACGATGCCGATGCATGCAATCACAGTGACCGACGGTGTTTATTGAATCATACTAATTTGGTAAACACTTAGAAACTGCATGGCAAGAAATTAGAGCAGAAATTGTGCTCGGCTAATAAAACGTCGTTGAAATCAAGTTTAGTACAAACATGGACATGTAGAGACAGAACTTGATATCGGTGCGTTTTATCGTCGTCCGATCGCCCGCCGCGCTAATAGGCGTCTCGCGCGCATTGTGTTTTCAGGTTTATTTATCTATCTTAGTTTTTTGCCGGTAACACAGCAGCAACTAGTCTAGCACCCACACAACATCGTTAGGGTTGGTAAGGGATTAAAATTACTGTTAACTCTCCCATGAGTTCCACTTTCACGTGGATATCAGATGTCTTATGGCGATTACACACTTGATCCAAAAGTATTCTGTGATATGGTAACCAGACAAAGGCATCACAAACGGAAAAACATCCGAGGCCATTTGTACAAATGAAAATAAGGCGGCCGCCAGCGGGAATCGAATCCACGACCTCTGGCATGGTACTAACGTGTTACCGCCTAACCAAAGAGTTGGTCAGAGTACCGTCAAGAGATTAATTGCTTCTTGAAGGGCTGTTCAAGTTGGAGGGTTATGGAAAAGTGAACGTGTAACTACCTAAGTGATTGGCATGTCAGTGCATGAAATGTTTGTTTTCCAGCAAAACGCCCATGTCCATACAAGTCAAGTTTGGGTGGCAAGTTGGATTGTCGTCTTTTTGCTCAAAGACATACATTCCATGAACTGAGACGCCAGTCATTCAGGTTCAATTAAAGGTGACGCAACCCGTCTTTGGCACAATGTCGCGGCTGCGGACACATGGACAGCCCTGAGGTAGCGCCGATGTCTATACAGTGGCGGTTGATTGTACTCATCAAGGATTTCTGCACTCAAGGACGCCCGCGACCACGACTAGACGATCGCCGCCTCTTATTATTTCTTCTTAGCCACATGTCGTTTTTGTCCATAGCTCATTTATATTCATGATACATAGGTACATATCGATGGTTATCTCTATAAATGATATAAAACAGACCGTATCTGACGAAGATCGCTTCGTGGAAGCCAGATTCCTTCCACTTATTTGCTGGGTACCTATTGATAAGGGCATAGTGGAATTAAATAAGAATCGGCAATACGTAGATCGATCACTAGTTTGAATAAGACAGAACTTTGAGTGCTACATGATAACTTACTGAAATCATCACCTACGAGTATGAAAATTATAATTTTCTCACGACCAAGTACATTCGGAGTATGTAAGATGAAACACGATTTATTACTAGCCAGGAGACTTAACTAAATGACACGCTCGAAATACTTAACAAATCTACTGAACAACTTCATTAGTCATACATTATTTAAATGTCTTAAAGCTAACTAGAGTTATGATGACTATGCTCTAGATTTTGTGGATATCAATTTCAAGTCCGAACAAAAGAAGATACGGCTATGCCTTCGTCTTATGGCTTATACTAAATTTGAGTCACCGCTTTAATAGAACAAAAATCGACAAAAAACTATTGGCTACACTCGTGTATACAGGTTCAACCACCTCTCCACGCAGCCAAATGTGCGAACTCCGAACCTCATTGTCTAATGCTACTATTATTTTTTTGTTCAGCGTCTATAAAGATCTGCTAACACAAATTGTTACTGAGCCGTCCGATCGTTGAATGTTTTATTGTAAACTATTACAATAATAAAAATACCTGGCTCCATTATGATCATATCACAACACGAACAATGCAGGCATGTTTGACAAGGCATCCGTCAAGGGTATATGCAAATATAAATATCGCGTCAACGGAGTGCACTGCAGTGCTGAGTGAGGCCGTCCCAAAAAAACATCCAAGCGTTTCACAAGGACAAAAGGACTAACTACCAGGCGTGTCTCGAGGGGAACGTGTCCATTGCATTCTGATATAAGTAAACGCTCCTTACAACACGATTTCATCATTGCCAGCAACTGAAAAATGAGGATATGAAACAACATGCAAACATAAGCAGATACTTAGATTATAGTCTTAGCGCAGATAGTCCAAAAGAATATCTACCTCTTCTGGAAGAGGTAAAAATGTTGACTAATGTTGTTAAAGGTACCTACCTCACATTGGCTTAAATTGTAATGTTCCTATACAGATGTATAATGGAAAGGGGTCCGGCGAAACCGCTGAGCAAATAAGAGTGATTTGCCTTGGTCTTGAGCAGGTCTTCCATATACAATACAATAAGGAAACTCACAGCATTAACTTGAAAAGAGTAAGCAAGTATGAAGTTATATGAAAATGGCAACCATTAACTAGACTTGCGCAAAGTGTGTCCTTAGAGGAAGTTGTTATATCTCATATCTTTGCTCACCGGGACACACTATATCTGTATCATATCTGGCTCACCACTTGTATCCTAGCTCATACGTGGTGAGTGAGTCTAGTTTATCTGTTTCCTACTTTATCCAGCTGACGCGCTCTTTTTTATACTATCAGTCTATTCCAATAAGAGGAGTTCAAACCAGAATCAAAATGTATATCTATTAATTAACCTTTGACACTTTATAAAGGTTTTCTCATTAATTAAGTGAACTGTAAGTTCTTTATGAGAAATAAATATCTTTGAACCCAATTAAAGCGTTACAAGCATATATGATTATCGTCTTTACCATTCATCTTTTTAGTACGAGTACTGCGACCAAATGCTCGATGTTGACCGAACAAGCCATCCGTACCAATAGCGATCAAAAAGGCCACCAAGTCAATACATTTGTAGGAGTCTGGTGACCCCTTCTTCGTCTCTCGTTTATTACTGCGACGAGAAATGCTGCCGAACGCATTCGATTTCAGCCGATCTCGGTCTCGCTCTCGCGTACTGTGTGTGGGCTGGATAAAGTAGCAGGAGCTAGATGTCTACCGTACTGAGTTGAGAGTATAGTGAGGGAGCCAGATATAGTTGACATCTCTGGGATATAACTGGGACACAGTTGACGGCAAGGGAGATGTGTGTCCTCTCATATCTGGCTCCTGAGTTACCCAAGGCTACCATTAACTTGTATTGAATATACAGTTGTTTTATCGGCGTCACGACAATTACAAGATGAAGTTATTTTCATATTATTAGACATGGGTTATCCGCCGAAGTTTTGTGAATCTGAACTTTACGATCTAAAAGTGACCACAGTTTATTGCTTTCAATGGTTTACGCTGAGGCAATATTTATCAGAGTCTGTCTGGCATGAAGAAACAAATTTGTGATATTTAGATCTAGCAACACGAATTGATTCAGTTTTATAGCATCGTGCGTACGTCATCGATGTACGAACAAATGGCCAATAATCATAGAAACTAATAAATGATAATCCACTTACAATAAAATAAATTGTCAGGGGATTAACTGTTAACAATAAAAAAAACTTGAAATGTTATTCGACTGAATGATAAAAAAACCTTAATGCGTGGGGTTAACACACAACATGTGCCGAAAACTCAAGGGCATTTGGACGAATCACTTGAATTCATGACATTGACATCATTAACAGCTAAAATGTGCTTAAGAAAACCATATCTTAAAAATCAGATGCCAAATATGTTAAAGCTATAATCTATATACTAATAATAAATCTGTAAGGGTCGGTCATGGAGTAAGTTAGTTTGTTTTCAGAGATATTGAGTTTATAGGCTCAATATATGATACTGAAACAAATTTCACGATTTTTAGAATTTTTTTCTGTATGTGTGTATGTATGTATGTTCCTCCATAACTCTTAAACCAATTATCCGAATTTGATGAAATTTGGTATAAAAACATATAGACATCTGGGACACAGGATAGGCTATTTAAATTCTAGCTCCAGTTATGATAAGACGTGGCCCCCATACAAATGCTTCGTAAAAATCGAAATGTACGCGAACGGAGTCGCGGGCACAGCTAGTATGCGTCATAAATCTGTTAGCCGTAATGTAAGATATATGAAGTGCCAAGTGAGTGTGACGTGACGAGTAACCGCAAGATTAATGGAACACTGCGTGCATGAACCAAAGTTCACGACAAACCACGTGCACGCTATTGATAGCCACGAAAGCCCTCTCCCTCTCCAGAACCTTAGGATTTATATCCCATGGCAATTCACCTAGCAATAAACTGAAACACCAGTGAATTTAATAAACATCGTCATAATAGCAGGCAGAATAGAAATGTTAATGAAACCCGAGAACGTAAACGCAGAGATCAGTATAACAAAGTTAAATCATCCTAGAGCAGTCTGCCTCAGTAGGCGATAACGCCCCGTGTGGGCGCTGGAGGGTACGAGGGGGACAGAAAGCTCCAGGAAAATTTGTGTAAGTCGAACCAAGTGGTTAACAATCAAAATAAGACTGGAAGGATGAACATTAGGGGTGGCGATAGTGGAAGCCGGTAGTTGGGGTCAACTTCGGTGGTCGCTTTTTATTGCAAAACAGCCGTTTAGATGCAGCATCATAAATGCAATTAATTGCCTCAATTAGGGCAAATACAGTAAGGACGACATTAAAAAATCATCCCATTTTCGCGCGTTTACCTTTGTAGCTCGTGTTTGCGCTTCAGTGCAGATTTCTGTTCGAAATTCGGGATGTCACTCTTTTTTATCAACACGTTGTGAACACAAGTGCTGAAACGCGCATAAACCGTCAGAAAAACATGACACGTTGAAATATTTAAATTTGACTGAAACGAGTTGCAGTCTAGACACATCAGAGGGATCTTGAAGGCAGACATAGGACCTTGAAATGATCGCCAAATTAAAGACAATATAAAGCGATTCATCAATAATTAATGCAAACGGATTTTAGAATCAGCTTATGGCACTGTTTAATTTAAATCCATTTCCATTTCGCCAGGCTCGGGGGGAACGGGAGTAAACAAACAGGGCGGGGTGGGCTAGTAAGTGCGTCGTGCGTGCGTGACTCCTGACTCCACAAGCACACCACCGTACGACACCCTTTCAAACAAAACGGAACTCTACATATCGCAATTATATGTAAACATTTAGAGTCGTTCTTTAGATAGGTTTCGATAAGTACATACTTTTGATGTAGATGAAGCCAGAATTCTGAAAACTGTTGATGACTCAAGGTTTCTCAGCTACATGGGCTGCCCCACTGAGATTTTAATCATCATTCATTAGAGAACACGCGTTCTCTAATGAATGACAGTAATGTAAAACTACAGTAATGTAAAACTTAAAACTGAATAGGCCAACTAAAGAATGACGTTAAACTCCGTTAAAGTTAAGCACAATACAGTTACATTGTTAACTTTGTTAAGTCTGGCGCAATCAATCGCAAACCAAATGCCATTATCCAGCTACTATGAAACCGTTCAATTTGTTGTCGGCGGCGATGGGGCACAATGGCGATATTTACGAGGAGCCATAACGACTCGCTATAAAATTCGACGACTTTGGTGACGCCTTACTGTTGCTGCATAGCCTCAGGTCAAGGGTATTACAGCAATTTAATAGATGATTATAGCGCATAGATGCGGGACATAAACCGTTGCTTGACACATCTACTTCCGCGAATATACCCGAGCCAAGTTAGATTACTCACGTTGTTCTAGGAGGAGGGGTTTGTTATGTCGTTCCAGGCAACCGAATGCAGTACAAATGTCTGAGAGCTCAGTAGGCGCCGCCGCACTGACCGTGACTCAATATTAGGTGCCATTACCATACCAGTGATCGCTATCTACCGATCCCAACGTTACTTAATTAAGCCTTATACTTTGGGGCGCGAACCGAAGGGAAAAATTACTGGTTAAAAATTACACACTAACAATTTTATTTATTCACGAATAAATTATTTAGTTCGAAGTAAGCCTGTTTGTTTTGCTTCAAATATTTCTTTAAGCCCTATCGAATTCCGAACAAAACATTTGAATAGCATAATTTTAAGAGTCGTAATTCGTAAATCAATAAACAACGTACAAATAGTATTTTATCAGGAAGGAAGATCATCTTACACAGTGAGAATATATTCTCGACTTCACATAACGTATTTCAAGCCTCAGGAAGGGTGTGTTCAAGACCCTATGTTCATTATCAGAGCAATAAAACAGTACGTGGGCGAAGTTAACTCTCATTTATGTTAATAGCAATCGTATTAAATAGAGACTAATAAAATAACAGAATTGTGATAGGTTCTATGTGAAGTACTTGGTAGACTATTTTCTTAAATCCTTCCTATAATTTAATACCAATTTTATTGCAGTGCCACTTGAGATCTGCAATTAAAGAACCGGAAAAAGCTCAAGAATCATGGTAAGTAAATAAGTTTCTCAGAAACTCCTTTTACGACAAACTGTGTGGTCCTTACTTTTGCATAATCTTTACGGACCTCTCCTTACCAGCAATCAGATTCAGATGCCCCGATCCCACACATATTTCAGAAGAGCGAAGTCACATTGATACCGTAGTAGTACCACAACAAACACAACATACTACATATTGTTAAAGAGCTGTATTTGAGGGAAACAACGGTTAGTAATAATATCACGAAGTGGAGTACCATATATCCGCAGCGATACCGCCATTAATATCGGCTTAACATTTACGCTGGAATTCTCTCTCTAGAAAATCTCCCGGGTTCCCGCGAGGTTCAGATCGTGACTGCGCGTCGCGTCGACGCAATTTGCTTACCCATACACTGGCGGTGCCCGCCGCTCTAATCATGTGTAAAATATTACCGTGCCTCGTCACCGCGACGCGGAATCAGCACTCCTCGTCAAAAGTTGCGTGGAAATGCAAGATTAATTGACTCCGATAGGGCCAGCACGATTGCGGTCGACAACACTGCGACATAACTGCAACACGTGAATGTCGGAGATGATCACGATTTGCAATTCCGAGGTTCCTGTAGACGCTTTACAAACTTCACACAGCAGGACTTTCGTTACAAAACTAAAGGCTTTTACAATCTGCTCACAATCGACGTATTCATACAATTGATTTCTTTACGAAGCACTGCGCCACAATAGCAGCAAACATTAAATGGGCGGAAATAATAGCCCAACAATTCCCATAAGAGCGTAGCGTAGAGAATCGGCGAGATCAAGTTCAGCGCGTGACCTTAAGCCGCGAGTAACGAGACGGGTGCGAGTATGAAAGCTGCGGCCCGAGGAACCATTAGAACAATAGTAGCACGCAGGAGCGTGCGATCATAAACTTACACCTAGCAGCCGGCAAACTGCGCGCCATGCGCCACCCGAAGCCTTACCGGTGCCGACCTGCCTTAACCGAACACTTCAGGGCCGTTACCCCATAGCGTCCAGAGCTAAACTTTGCGCTTTTGTCGAGCTTTTAGGACCACTAACAACTTTTTTTCGTTTAAATCAACAAAAGCTCCACATTGGTTTCACATAAACTCAGAAAACTCGACGATATTGTTTTGAAACTGCTTTTCAGGAAAATATGTTGTACTTGTAAGTAAACGTGAGTCGGTTGCCTGTTGGGTGTCATTAATATCCACCTCGTTGAGAGTTGAGACATTTTTAATAATAACATCCCTATCCGGGTGCTTTGTTCCGTCCGACGAGGTGTGTAAAGAGGGAGGCGCATTTGTTGAAGGCATTCCCACGCATGCAATCGTTGTTGTAGGGTAGAACGCGGACGATCGGCGGATGAGACTGACGGACGCGACGGCGGCGTGGGGCGTGGCGGTTCCGATCACCGAGCACGCTAATTGAGCAGAAGCGATGCGCGAGACCAAGGACGCATCGCCCCATGACTCCACGATATACTACTCTCGATATATCGCTTGCACGTGGACATCCCCAGGCGAAATATTACGCGCCACTTTGTGGCTCCAACAAGTGGGCGGAAAGAAATGTAGCTTCATCGCGGAAATATTGTACGAATAAATAAATTTTTTGAAGGTCCTCGTTGAAATGACACTAATGCCTATGTACTCACTGATGTCAATCATGCAAATGATTATCTAGTAGGTTAATAGCATACCTACATAAGTAACTGAACTTAAGTGTTAGCAAATAGTAAGGTGAAACAATAAGGTGAACTCAACACAGCGAGTCGAGGGTCGATGCTAACAAGACATGCAGAATCAAATGAGGCGGGGACGATATTGCAACTATTAACATTCGCTCTACAAATAAAATAGCCCGAGAAAACGAGGAGACCACACAATTACTAATTGGACATTGATACGATGAAGGCAATGGTAAATTTGCCAATGTAAATGAACCGGTAGAAAGCAGAGATGATCTCAATACGTTAGTTATCTAATGATCCATGAAGACAAGCCGGGTGCTAGCGCCGGCGGTAATACCACAGCGACGCGTGGGCACATAACTGATCTGATATATATCTACACGGGTAGAGTCGACTGACTCGATGTCGCGGATAAAGCCCATGATTATACCCTCCCACTGAGCAGCTACACACTCGATAACAAGCTTCTCTAATGTGAAGAACAAGCCGCCGTAGCTACCGCAACTGATAAAGAAAAATGTAGCAAACTACACCACAGAATGAAATGAGAAAAACGTTTATAGTTAAAGGTTTAAAGCAATTTTTAAACAGATCCCACACATAATTTGCATAAGAAAGACACAAGTGCAAGTGTGATAGGAAAAGTTGAACCGTATCATCTCGATCAACAGAGGGATCGCAAAAGAAAAGAAAAGTAAAAGTTCCGAGCCCTATTGTAAAAAGCTGAACGTCGTTGTAAGTAAAATAAGACCTCCGAGTAGAAGTAAACAGTGGTCAATTACCGGGTGCAGAGTGGAGCTCTAGCTATGGGCGCGAGTGGAAACAATCGAAGCGATGTGATGCCAGATACCGGCCCGTAATAACTCTAATGGCGAGATAAGGCAGCCGCCGCGGATACCTGACACACCAGCTCTGCGGGGCAAATTTAAAATGACCATATGCAGGCGCAATTATTGATACGGCACTACTCCCTGCGGTGAATGTTCACACCATTGTCACCGACTGGCATGCCATTTTTACTGCATATTATGATATTATTACGCGCTAAACTTCAACGGATTTTTAACAGACTTTTTTGAAGTTTTTGAACTTCTTTAGGCGCACTACGCTCTTCAGAACAGTGAACCAAACTGAACCGCCTTGCTCAAGTCGGTGACTCTGAATCGGGTATCCTCGGCTCTATTAGGTCGATGTCGCTGAATTTTTCACTTAGATTTGAAGTGAACACTGCTTTAGGAGCACTTGGCGCTCTTTCTGAACAGAGCTCGAAACTGAACCATCATGCTCGGAACGGTGACGCTTAATCGGGTATAATCAGCACCAGCCGGTGGCGGTCGCTGAAATTTTCACTTCTATCCTGGTCTGTCGCATAAGCATTCACCGTCCTTTTTAGGCGACTGCGGCAGAACCCCAAAGGAGGGTAATGTGTTTGACTCCTAAGTACATATGTATGGCCGACTCAATGTTCCCCATAACTCCTTAACCAATAGTCAGACTTTGAGAAATAAGATATACGTAATCATAATTGAGCGGGTGTCATAGGCTACATAAAATCAGCTTAAATCCGACAAAACAACAAAATCTTTATAAAATCCCTATCAATATTGCAAGAAGTTGCCTTCGTAATCACTAAAATTGCGCGATCTGATCTTGGTACTCATCAAGAGGGCGCCGCTGCTATTGTTAAAATAAAAAAATCAAAAAGCCATATTAACATTATTACTCACGTTTTACCTAGGTTGGTCCCGCGCGCTTAGTAGTTAAAGCTCAGCAACCCGGTTTTTTTTTTATTCAGTTTTTTATTGTATTGCCTATAACTTCTAGGTTATTTGTGAAACAGGACCAGTCTAAACTATCATAAGTCTCGGGAATAAAAGGTAATCGCAAATAATCATGTTTGGACGCGATTGTTTATTATTGCGCATATCTTCTTACATCATGCGTCAGCGGCAGGATACGCCGGGGCAACTGCGGGACCAGTTTACGCCGACAACCATGTAAACGATTTATTCCCAAGTCTCGTTTTGCATCACCCGATCGGGAGCTAGGGCTGGATCGACCATCGCTGAGCCTATAGCGCTTGCGGGTATCGACAATAAAACTTTACAACCTCCGATTGAACAAGTCCACTCAATATACCTGCATAGTAATAGGAATACTTACGGAGTGCCAGCGTTTACTCAGACTGTTACTTAAAATGGGATGCATTTACAATGATAGATATGCTCACTTCGACATTTTTTTTGTGTGAATTTGAAGTTTGGAAATCTATATTGTGTTTCACATCACACAATGCTACAATTCGCAACCAGTAACTGTCCACTGCACTGTATTGGGTAATCCATTTCGACGTTTCCGAAGCATCAAATTACGTATACGGTATGTGACAGTTCAGATTAGGTTAAATCGGACAAGTCGATACAGTGGAAAAGTCCAGTAGCGCCCCTGGAAGAGTTTTTCCGTATTTATGTGTACATGCCGATTGCACAAAGAAACATGAATGATCGCATCGCATGTGATATAAAGCTGCAGTGTAATTAATGGCAGCCCGTCGCACCGCAGCTCAGAGAGGAGTTGTCGCAAGAGTTTATTAAACGATGCTAAGATGGTCGTTGGACCGGCTTTATCCCGCGCTCTCCCGCCTCCCTGCCTGCACCGACGCACTCGTCAATACATACGATGATATATATAGGCGTGCACTGCACTCGTAGGTACATACTCTATAAATCATACTCATTTCCACATCCTTCATTAAACACTAAAAGACGTCCCTCAAAACAATCATTTGAAAGTTTACGTAAGTTTGTTTATATGGATGCGATGCAATATGAAATAGCAGAAAATCAACGTATTTAAGACTTGTTTCGTGACACCGCATGTGTGACGAGAAATTTATGAAACCTTTTGAACAAGTGAAATTAATAATTATGCAACGCACAAAGACGAAGCTTTCGAACCGACACGCAACCACGATGCTTTGAGGATTTCAGCTCGTAAAATTGCAATAAATAGTAATTGCAAAATATGTAATTACATATAAGATATTTATATATTACAAAATATTTTTGTAGCCAGCAAGGTGTATCACCATTTCTAGGAACCAAAAACGTGGGAGAAACAATGAATAACACAGTGAATAACCCCTCAACAATTTGACTGCATTTCGTTCATGCTTCAAAGCATACTAACATTACGAGTCGAGTGATAAGCTTATAATCCGTTTCAATAACGTGTTTGTAACAATTGTAGCCGTATTAATAGAGCATTCCCCGTCAGAATTGTTTGCAATCAATTCCGATACGGTTCCACACGGCTCGAATGCATCGAGTGGCTGTATTTTTGCACGCACTGCACATTCCATTATGTACTTTTTGCAGATGCCGCCGAAAGCCCGGCGTCGGGCGGCAGGCGCAGTGCGACAGAGGTGTCCAACCGGTTTAAATTAACATCGCCTTCCATGCCAATGCCATCATAAGCGCGCACCGCACTCGTCCGCAGATTTAACACTCGTCAAATACCGCAAAGCTCAGCGCGACCGCTGCATCGTTACATAATGCGCCTATTTGTGCGTGACTCGGTCCCTCTGCACGCCACCTCTTCGGTACTGAAGAACCGTCTTACAGTTATGAATGTTTATGGTTTAAGTATGTGTATTATGGTCAAAGCAAAATTTAATCGAATCTGTGAAACTTTCTGGAAATTCGCCAACCATTCCTAATTTTCTTTTTGTCATTTTGAGACCCCTCGTTTTCGGGACATGATTTGGACAAACCCCTTTTAAGCCATAGGTTGAATTTCCTTTCTCTAAATAACTAGTGACATTAGAAGAGAAGCTCGGAGAAAATCTACGAAGCCTAATAATATCGCTCTCTGGATGAATGTTTCTCTAACGGAGATTCTTCAAACACTACAAAGTCAGGTAGCGAAGCGGAGCAAACATAAACAGGTCATTATGTAAACAGAGAACAAAGTGCATTGCGCAATCGGTCATCATTAGTTTGATTGCATTGTTTGTGTGATACAGCAATTATTAACATGCAGAAAATATACAATCATACGACAGATGCATATAAGGAAAATCATCTGCAATCTTGAATACATCGAGTAGGAATACAATGTTGAAACAACAATAAAATTCCTTTTTTGTTTGACATATTAAAATTCATCATGGACATTCTCGTTAACTTTGAGCACGTGGCCGATTTGATCTTCAGAATTGAGTTTTTGAGCAAAAACTGTACTATTTTATGCAACTCGCTGATAACAATTCGTCGCGCGTCCACGATAACTTATGAAGTGGGCGTGACGTAGGGAACAATCTTAACAGATTTTGTTACGTGTATTTAATATCTGTCGAATAGCGATGCATTGGGTTTGACTCAGAATCATTACAGGTGCATGAGATAACATTCGACTGGAGCATAAATCAGTATGCCATGGATCGATCTGTTTGACATTACCATGAATTAATAAATAATCACTATCGCACGTGTTATTACACATGCTGTTCATCAACACTCAATGACGATTTTAGATAAAATATGGTTAGACTTTGCTAGTAACTGTCTGCACAATATCTGTATTTTTAGCACAAAGGCGACGGAAAAACACATTGGCAACATCTATTTAATTCGCGGACGACAAAAACCAAACGTCTTAGAAGAGCGTTAAATTAATAATACGTAACCTCGAAACGATCGATGACTCCAGATTGAGCATCTGAATTAATAAATGTATTAACTAAAACAAACTGGTCTAAGCTAATAAATTTGTCCTTTTTTATCTGATTTTAAATAACTCTAGAGCATCATAGCATAATCTTGAATATTTGTGATGTTTCTGGCAATAACTTAATGAGAACATGGAATAGTAAGCTAGAGGCGATGACGATGTGAATTTTTCTCTGTTAAATTTGGAAACCGTCCAAAACTATCGGAGGTCTCAAATTTGGCAGGTTCGTAGATATAATGAAATGTGTTGTTTGTTTACTGGAAGCGGCGTCGCCGGCTTGCGTTGCGAAGCGTTACGCTCTCCATCAGCGCCGCGGCCTTCTATCTCAATTTCACGGTCAAACAAGCCATCTTTAATTCGGCTTTTACGCGGCACAGTGTTATTGCCATCGGCCGAACAAATAGGTTCAATGAACATCGGCTACTTACGAACCATTAAATGCGTATTAGTCCTTTTTTACATTATATATTATATTTGAAGCAACCTTTTTGTGGGGCAGGATCAATCTTGAGGTGGTTTATTACATTGTAGAATTGCTAAATTACGTGAAACGCGAACTATATTCAGCCAGGAAATAAAACGTGTGCTTTTTGGTTGACTTACTAAGTTGGGTTGGGCGGTATAGGCCCGCTGGCAGTCATGCTGGTCGTGGTAGGAGCTGACCAGCTGGCTGACGTACTCCCAGACTTCACCGGGCGCGGTCCAGGCGGCAGCCGCGGCGTTTGCAGCGTGCCGCATCATGCCAGCATCACACACGTCCAGTATGCACTCGTAAACGCCTCTAGTTAGTCACTTCACTTTACACAACCGGTGCGCTCCCGACGCGCGCGTCCAATGGCATTGACGGGCTATTTATATTGTTTTATCCTCAATCACGCGCAACTAGGTCGCGAATCTCGCGATCCACATCTCGCACGTAGTCTGTCCGTACGAAAAAACTTTATCTAGGTACTTGTTTCGGCTAAACAAAAATTCAAATGAGCACTGGTTTTAGTGTCGGTGCCAAAATTATTTGATAAAATGGGATTTAGGTGGCGCGGACAGTTGATAACCCGATTTTCCGGCATAAATGTATGTTAAAAAAATAAACATAAATCGAACTCTACATTTTTTTCTGGGTAATAAAATAACATGGTCATGGTTCAGTGCGGCGGACGCAGTGAAATTATTAATTTGCTGCGATGCGCGCAATCGTGGAACGAATCTACATATTATACCGACTCCCGGCCACCGGTAGCGTGATAGCGCGCGACCTTGAGACCGCGCCGAGAGTCCGCGCGTTTGATAACACAATTTCGGCGACATCTCCCGCCCCGCTGCACCCCCCGTCGGCTCTTATCCCGTACAAGTGTTTGTTTTGCATGAATTAGTGACTTTGATCACATTGTGATGCTGTGAAACGATCGCGACGGATTTTTCTTCGTGATGAGTGGTTTAAGAGGAAATAAATATATAATTGTTGATAAGGTTTTCGACCTGAATATCTTGCAAGTACCTAGTTAATATTAATTACCAGCTTGCTTGGCATTATATGTAATGGAAAACAAGCAGTACAAAATCTGGAGTTCGTGACTTTTTAAGACAAATTTCTCGGATTTATGATCAATTATGTACCAATTACGCTATATTAATTAATAAGGACCAGAATTAATAAAATTTAACATGTTAACAACAATGCGGACCGTCCAAATCCCAATTCGAAAACCATAAATGAGAAATCATAGCTACAAACATTTAATTTTGTTCAATCAATTATCCGCACACAAATCGCACTAATCACTGGTAATCCATAGCACCGGTGTAGCGATACTGACTGATAGTGCGACGTATCAGTTGGCGGGAGTGTGACACCGCGCACGCCGATGTGTCTGCGACTCGGCGGCACCGAACGGTACGGGCGGTCGGGCGGCTACGCGCGCGCTTCACGGCAAGACGGCTAATGAGCTGCGCCGCGCGGAGCATACGCGACCCCCACTCCGGCAGCCACCGTGCGAGCTATCAGAACCAGTTTACGTGAAAAATTTTAATTCCATCGAGCGCGGGTGACGACCGCGAACGCTTTCCTCGCGCCTCCCCCGGCCGAGACGCGAAAAAGCGCAGCACCCCCCGAGGGCGCCGGGCGCCGGAAGCGCAGTCCGGACGCACGCGAGCCAAGCGCACCCACCGCCTTAATTAAATGCTGCACACACCTTCCCCGCCCTACTGCTGCGGCTCTATGCAGCGACCTCTACGTGCTGTAAACCGTTTATATTTCAATGTTTCCAAGAGGTTTTAATACCTCAGAGCTTTAAATCGTCAATTCTCGAGTAAAATTGGATGTAAAAGCGAACTTGTCTCTACTAAGTGAGGTCAGTTCCAGCCAACCCCAGCTTACTGTGTTTGACTTTGGATAGCATTTGCCATCACACCTACGATAGCGAGAAGAATGCATGGTGACATATTTATCACTAAATAGAATAGAAAGTAATATTTTTCAACTATTAATTACCCAAAAATAAATAAAGATTAAATACAGGGTGACCCAAAATCCTGCTATCATTCCAAAGTACTTACCATTTTTGTTGCGAATTCGCCCGTATCGTAACCACATAGAGTGCATGGATGTAGAGGTTGATGTGCTGTTGACTAACACATATACATTACTGGTGTGCAATAAAGAGTTATCTATCTATCTATCAACATTAACTATGACAACTTTGAAATACAGTGCTATTTTAATCTTCAAAGGTTGGGTGGCTTGTTCCAAAATTGATGGCTCGCAATAGGGTGCCAAACGGGACCCTATTATTAAGACTTCACTGTCCGTCTGTCTGTCTGTCACCAGGCTGTATCTCACGAACCGTGATACCTAGGCAGTTGAAATTTTCACAGATGATGTTTCCTGTGACCGCTATAACAACAAATACTAAAAACTGAATAAAATAAATATTTAAGGGGGGCTCCCATACAAGAAACGTAATTTTTTTGCCGTTTTTTGCTCGATATTAATAACGGCAAAAGGTAGACGCTTGAAATATTCACAGAATATTTAGTTCTAGATTCGCTTCAAAAATAAATAATAAAATTAAAATAAAATAAATATTTAAGGGGGGCTCCCATGCAACAAACGTGATTTTAGCTGTTTTTCTCGATCTTTGTGTCTAATGTTGTATAGATAATTGTAAGGAACGCTTCGTGCGTGAGTCCGACTCGCACTTGGCCGGTTTTTTGTTCTTTCCCTTTCAAAACTCTCGAAGTATTTACAGGTAAAAGCATTCGCATTACAAATGCAAAAGACGGACATAAAAAAAACTCAAACATTTTAAGGCTCATCGAAGGCGATAATAGAAGGCGAAATAACAAATCGTTTTATCCACCCTACCAAGATGTAAGACTTGTTATACCATCGTTGCTGACGCAATGTAAGCAAACGCGCTGCAAAAATAGCAATCTAGGGCAGTGTTCTGGCGGCCAATCCGACTTATCAAAATGCAAACTAGTTCATACTTCTTCTTCCAAAAATATGTTAATATCGTTCATTATGACTCAGATTGGAATATTCTTCAATTGTTAGCATAAAACACAGTCCGTCTTTAAGGCCGACTTGCACCACTTTCTCACATTTGGCTTAAACAGCATTTAACTAAAATCCTTTATACAGGAGTCTATTTAAATGGCGACTTAAGTGACGTTTAGGAAGTGGTGCAAGTCGGCCTAAGTCTTTTGTTTAGCAGGGTGACTTTGAATTCGTTCACCGTATTTTAAGGGGACATTTTATCCATAGTTTTGAAAAGAGCCACGCGAAAAAAAAAATTTTTTCTGTTACCCAAAATTATTACTTCACTTCAACATAGACAAACAATATCAGGACGAAAAGTAATAAAAATCCAAAAACTATGTTTTGAGCGTGTTATGGTCGGCGCCGGCCAACTAAATTTTTTTTTAATTTGTTTACGCATATCGGACGAGAGACTTAAGCATTCAACATATTGGAAAACATTTTTCAACGTTATGGTACTTCCTACCACTTAGAATTTGGATTCACAGTTTGGAGCCAAAGATCGGAAATCACGAATATTTACAAGTACATATGTTATACTGATAAATTATTAATAATACTGCTAATCACAATGAAAAGAACATACCTTCAAAGTACGATGAACGAATACAAAGTCACCCTGTCTTCTATTTATGTGACTTGTTTTTCCTTTGTATTTATGTGACTTGTTATGCCTTTTCCTTCTTGTGATTTTGTCCCAAAAATGTCTTTCATTCTTTCATTCTATACAGGGTCTGCTATGAAATGCTCAGTTCCTCAAACAAGTCAATTGCAATTTGTCTTGTAAATCGACTTTAGTTGTAAGTGTATTGTTTTCAGATTTATATTTTTCGAATTATCCGCAAATTTGCACTTAACGCGCCCTACAAATCAAATCAAAACAACGTATTTTTATTCAAAATAACACAGGAACTGTGAATCAATAAACGTTACGAGTTAAACTAGGTGTCCATTTCCAAGTCTAGATCATTTTGAAAAATGTGGACAAAAAACTCCATACCTAGAATTTTTATGGATTCTTTTGATGTTTATTTAACATTTAATCTACGTAGAAGAATGTCTATTCTCCTTAACGCATATGATTTTAAAAATTATATTACAGTACTACTACAGAAACAGTAAACCATACATAAAAAACCGGCCAAGTGCGAATAGGACTCACGCACGACCTCGCGGACTCCGTACCATTACTTACAACATTAGATACAAAGATTAAGAAAAAACGGCAAAAAATCACGTTGCATGGGAGCCCCCCTTAAATATTTATTTTATTTTAATTTCATTATTTATTTTTGAAGCGAATATAGAACTAAATATTCTGTGAATATTTCAAGCATCTACCTGTTGCCGTTATTAATATCGAGCAAAAAAACGGCCAAAATTACGTTTGTTGTATGGGAGTCGTACTACTCAGATGTGATAGTTTTCCTTTTAAGTTCATTATTATGCTACTACGGTAAATTTTTTCGCGTTTCCAAAACTGTTCAGCTAGGAGAGAGGGGGGACGCTCTACTCGGACAAAAATTTCCGCTTTAAAGCTTCATATTTCGCAAACGGAACCCTAAATCGAAAAATTATCTTGATAAACCCACAATATTTTTAAACGACCAATCCAAAGATACCCTATAGTGTAGGCGAGAAAAAAAAATGCATCCCTAATTGAGGTGTAGGTACACTAAAAATTGTTTTTAAGATTTTATTCTACCGTTTTGCTGCCGTGATTAATAATGTATGTCTAATTGTCTATTCTACATTTCAGCTTTCTCGTACCTACTAATCGTCTCTGAGCTAAGCCGCGGAACGACAGACGGACAGATAAGACAGACAGACGGACGGCGAAACTATAAGGGTTCCTTGTCGACTACGTAACCCTAAAACCGGTCAAGTACGAATCGGACTCGCGCACCGTGGGTTCCGCACTCGCGCTTGGCCGTTTTTTATTATTTGTCGTTAGAATATATAATAAATCCCACAATCACGCAGTTTAATAATGTATGTCTAATTGTCTATTCTACATTTCAGCTTTCTCGTACCTACTAATCGTCTCTGAGCTAAGCCGCGGAACGACAGACGGACAGATAAGACAGACAGACGGACGGCGAAACTATAAGGGTTCCTTGTCGACTACGTAACCCTAAAACCGGTCAAGTACGAATCGGACTCGCGCACCGTGGGTTCCGCACTCGCGCTTGGCCGTTTTTTATTATTTGTCGTTAGAATATATAATAAATCCCACAATCACGCAGTTTGATGCCTGTATGTATTACCGTTTTTACGATAGAGCATAAATAAAATAAAGACACTTTTTGTTTGATTTAACAACAAATGTATAGTTTTCAAATTTTTGCCTATACTTGTAGTATAACACGATATTACTTGCCTCATAGTTTTAAGTTAACGGAAAATACCCCATCAATTTCGATTCCCTCGAGAGTGTCGAAATCTACCTTTTTTGCGGAATAAACGGCCGTAACTTTTTTTAAAATTTGGCAAGAATTTTTTTCACAGCTTCAAGGGACTGTAGACCTGAAAGTATATTATTATGGTTTTATTTCAACTCGATAGCTCCACGCGTTCCCGAGAAAAAGGGTCTTGACAGACAGACGAACGGACAAGTGATCCTGCAAGGGTTCCGTTTTCCTTTTGAGGTACGGAAACTTAAAAAATTGAAAATGAATCAAAAACATTTCAAAAGTCGTAGAAGAAAAGTCGTAGTAAATGACAAACTTTAACTGACACAACAGACTTTCTAGAATTGCGCATTTTAGAGGCAACCATGTATATCACAGTATGTATTCAATTCAAACAAGAATTTTTAACCGAGATAATGAATTGAGTAGTCGGCTATGAATGAATGTCAGTGATGCGATGCTTTCTCCACAGAGTAATCCGATGGTTAAAAATCCGACGAAGGCAGCGTAAATGTGTGCGTTAACGCGGTAATTAATCAATCAATTTTAACGTCGTTCATACCACGCACGCACGTCGTTCAACACTTTCCTCCTACATAACTTACTGATCTCTACTCCACATACATGGACGAAATAAACATGCTATTCTTAGGAAATTTAATGCGACTCCAACATCCATCCACCTCCTATTTAGGGAACAAACTAGACTGCGAGAAGTTGCTTGCTCGGTTAATGTCAATCAAATCAGTCCGGCTATCAATTTGCTGGGATATTCTTGGTGCTCATCAAAATGTCTCCTAAATACGCTCGATCACTTTATAAATAATTCAACAATAACTGTTTAAGGGAGATGACCCATAATTTCACATGATACATCTGCTTGTCCCGCATTTGATACAATTAATAAATATGGGGTGTTATTACTAGAGTATGTGTCCCTTACAGGCCCCAAAGGGTGTGTGGTAAACATGAATAATAAACCATACGCGTTTTATCAAAAGAACTGGATTCGATTAAGACGACAAAGACTCTTTAGTGTGTTTTTCAATAGAATTTAACTTACTCCGCAGTCCCCCACAGAAACTCGTTTACGTGCTAGGGTGGGCTGCCGAAAAGTTAAATAAATAGCCATTAAAAACATAACTTGTAAAAAAACCAAGTCTTGAAAGCTCCGCAACTCAGTTCTTCTACCGTAAAAAGTTGTGAGATCCACGTAATACCAAGTCTTAGATACCAAGGATTGACTTGGCCATCGCATCAAAACACAATGTATCACACAAGTAATACATATTATGTTCAATTAGATTGTTTAGTCCGATTTCCAAGTCAATCTATTTAATGAATAAATTAACCGACTTTTTACGGTAGAAGAACTGAGTTGCGAGCTTGCGAGACTTGGTTTTTTTTACAAGTTATGTTTTTAATGGCATCTCATTTCTTTTTGTAGATAGGTAGTCATACTTTTTTCCTTGACCATTTTACAAGCTACCTTTGAACATAAATATATCTAGGTACCTATATACACTTATTATTCCACTATATTATACATAATTATTTAATTATACAGGTACACTGATTCATTTACTGCAAATGTAACTTTGTATCCTATATATTTATATGACATTACAAAGTTATTTATGCAGTTGGCGTATTTAGAAAACTGGACCGAAATTGCAAAATATTTTAGAGTTTCCTTGATTTATACCCTATACCCTAATTGTATTCTAAATTCGAAGCTTCTATGTCTGCTAGAAGTGCCTTAGTTTTGATGATAGGTCAGTATGTAAGTGACAAAATTAAGAAACTGACTACCTATTTATAATTCTTGAACTACTGTTTCTAATTGAATTAAATTTGAAATATACCGTGTTTATACATTGCCTGCTTGGTTACTGGAAATTTAGGCTTCTAGTTTTATCCACAACGAAGTTATAGGGGGTCGAAAATGCCCTGAACTGCTTCGAGAAAAGGATGGTATGGCACGGCCGTGAAGCTTTTTTGCTCGACTTGGCGAGGGCAATGCGGTGCCCCCAGATTTCCTTTGTGACATAATAAGTAAATAATACCATTCGCTCGGTAGTTCAATCAACATTACATCAACCTTTAAATCAGTGAAATTTAATCAGTTACGATTAGTGATGGGCGGTGGAGAATGTACTCGCATGACGGGTACTTTGAAATATGAAAAACGTGTGAATTACCTTTACTAAAATAATTTGCAGTAAATTCAATATAGATAGATAGAGAGCACTTTCTTGCACATTCAGGAGAAATAATTACAAATAGTTTATATTTGTTGATTACTGTGAATAATTGAGCAGAACAAAAACGTCATTTTTAAGGTTCCGTACCCGGAGGGTGCCAAACGAGACCCTATTACTAAGACTTCACTGTGTATCGCATGAACCGTGATAGCTAGGCAGTTGAAATTTTCACAGATGATGTATTTCTGTTGCCGCTATAACAAATACTAAAAACGGAATAAAATAAGAGGAGCTCCTATACAAGAAACGTAATTTTTTTGCCGTTTTGCCAAAGAATTGCCCGTCTTGAATGCAACCCGTATCCCAAATCGCTATTTTTGCGCAAAACAATAATGAGCATTAGGCGGTTGACGGTTTAGCGGTCACCGGTTTGACGGTTAGATGATGTCATCGGGGGGCGGGGCGGGCTAGCCAAGAACGTCCTTGGGCCTAGCCTATAAATACGGAGTGCTGTTGGGGTGACGCGCTGTTCCCGACGGCCGCGCCAACCCCGACGGCCGCGCCAACCCGACGGCCGCGCCAAGCCCCTCCCCCGAAGCCTGGTCGAGTCCACGGCCAACTCCGAATGAAGAAGCCACCTGCGACCCCCAGTGAAGACCACCGCCTGGTAGGCCACCCAGTGACCTGTCCGTAGCTGCGGATAGCAGTAGATCCCTCGGGAAGAGGGCCACGCCCTGACCCCAACCCTCCACTTCACCAAGGGGTAGTGTGAGAAGACCGCCTGATGATGGTGACGGTCACTTGTCAGTGTCAGCCTGAGGATGCCTCTTGTTAGAGGCGAAACGCGTCGCAACGCATTTTTTTACACAAGTATCGATGGTGGTGTGTTTGTGTCTTGCTTTTGCTTGAAAAAGTGGAAGGGCGGTGCATTAACTAACCGCATGGTGCTTGTGGGAATTTGATTTGGCGGAATTCAGCAAAGTAATTTTCACATTTTAATGCTATTATGGATTTCCGCAAAGTAACGCCTGATTCCATACAACATCACTCTCTTCAACTTACTAAGACATCTACACGGCATAATGAACACCACAACCATCCGCGATAAGGAATACCGTCAGCGCCACCTAGTGTTAAAATTAACGAACTATAGTTTCATACTTGTTGACCAATATCATTGTTGTCTCCGTTATCAAAGGTGCTTGAAAAGGTCGTTAACAAAAGATGTATGACTTACCTTGAAGAGCAGAAACTCCTCAGCGACAGACAGTTTGGTTTTCGGAGAGCTAAATCCACGGAGGACGCCGTTACTGCATTGACTGCCTTTGTCGTTAAGGCACTCGATAATGGAAAAAAATGTATAAGTATTTTCCTGGATTTAGCTAAGGCTTTTGAAACCGTCTCACATCCAATACTCTTCAGAAAACTAGAATTAATGTGTATTAGGGGTGTCGTCCTGGACTGGTTTAAATCATACCTGACTTCGAGATGGCAGTGTGTTAGGATAGGGGACTATACCAGTTCATTCCAGGAAATAGAGTTTGGAGTACCCCAATGCTGAATCATGGGACCCTCCATTTTTAACTTATATTAACGACATCTACGAGAAGAAGGCCGATCTCTTCTGTTACGCGGACGCGGCGGACGATAGCGCTGTTATTTTTCAAGACACAACGTGGGACTCGGTTTTTCGGAGAGCAGAAGATGGCATATCTCAAATCGGAAGCTGGCTTAACGTAAATCTCTTAACATTAAACTCGGATAAAACAAAGTACATCACGTTCTACAAAACAGAAGCATCAGCTCCAAAGTATCGACCCGCCTTGAAGATCTACTCAAACTGCAATGGCACTTCTCTTGCAAACCCCTGTAACTGTCCGGCAGTAAGCAATACCCCAGTTATTAAATACCTAGGTATCATGCTTGTTCAGAGGCTTTCGTATGGTGATCACGTCCATGCACTAGCAAACAGAATAAGAAAACTTATAAGAATTATGAAACCGCTACGAGAATGCGCCGATAACTCTTGAAAAATGTATACATAACTATATGTCAGTCTATTATACAATATTGTGTCTTGATTTGGGGGGTCGCTGTAAAAACAGTCTTGATACAGGCGGAAAGAGCCCAACGGTCTATACTCGTTGAAAGTTAAAAGTGGATACCCTACAGCACAATTATGCGATGACTGGAATATACTGAGCATCCGCAAAATATTCATATTAAGAGCAACTGTTTATAGAGCACCTACCGTCCGCGTGAACACCGCATTCGCAAAAAGACACGCACGCACGCACGCACACACATGCTTCACAGAAAACTGATGTTTGTTACATTTTCAAAACATATGAGCTGTTCTAAAAACAATTGGGTATTTGAAAAAATATCAAATGAGTTACTTTTAAAACGGAATTTTGTATGAAAATACTGGCTTATGACGTCACATTTCAGAGCATTCTTTTTGTGTTTAATCTATTTAAAAATCGTAATAACTAGTAATTGACGAAGAGATACATTTTCCGAGATATTTTGTAATTTTTGTTTTAATCGAGCTTATGAAATAATTTATTGTTGATCATGTCAAGTCAAATACCGTATTGCCTTCTAAATCCAACACATAAGGACACATTAATAATAACTCACATACTATTTCGAGATTTGGGTTTTCTGACTCTGACTCATAGTTTTGTGATTGTATACTTTTTTACCGAGAGATTTTCTATAAAAACACAAAAAAATATTTTGTACGATTTAAAATCAATATCCTCTGTCTCCAAGGCGATATTAGTTTAATAAAAGTTTAAAAATTATAACCTGACTACGGAAACTATTGACATTCACAACTGCTAAAAGATGGCGCCGTGGGGTGCCGGCTTTAGAATAGTACCCCCCCCCCATCTCTTCCCGCGGGTGCCGTAAAAACCGACTAAGGGACACGTTACCAGAAGGTGGGCAGCAGCGCCTTCTGCGAAAATGCGATATACTGCGCTCGCCAACCCGCATGCCAAGCTTGGCGAGTAAGGCAAATACCCTCATGGCAGTAAACCAAAAAACCAGGCCCCCAGTCCCCGGCAGCTCCGCTATTCCTGACTACGGTAGCGGCCACGGTAACGGCGGAGCAAGGGGTGCTAAGAATCTCCGGCAGAGATCTGGCTACCACCCCCAAAAACGAAAACGAGTGGCCCTGGTAACACACAACATTCGCACATTGAGGACAGACGAAAAGCTAATTGAGCTGGAAGAGGAAATGGGTAGGTTACACTGGGATATCCTAGGGTTATCTGAAGTCCGTCGAGAGGGCGAGGACACGACACGATAACCCTGAAATCCGGTAACCTGCTCTACTACCGGGAGGGCGAGCAACAGTCCCAGGGTGGTTTCTCGTCCACAAGTCCCTCGTAAATAACATTTTGGCCATCAACAGTGTGTCGAGCAGGGTGGTGTACCTAATACTCAGAATATCTAAGAGATATTCGCTGAAGGTCATTCAGGTATACGCACCGACCTCGTCACACTCCGATGAGGAAGTAGAGGCGATGTATGAGGACATTAGTAGGGCCATACATACCTCGGAGACCTATTTTAATGTGGTTATGGGGGACTTCAATGCGAAGCTGGGCACAAGAAGCGAGGGTGAGATGAGAGTGGGGTAATTTGGTCATGGGCAACGGAACCCGGGAGGACAAAGGTTGGCAGACTTCCTGGAGAAAGAGGGACTCTTTCAGAAGCCACCTCACAGGAAATGGACCTGGTTGAGTCCCGATGGTTCCACGAGAAACGAGATAGACTTCATCCTGATCTCCAAGAGACTAATATTAGCAATAAGGCCGCCCATTGTACTTTTTCATTGTAACTTTCATATTTTATGTCTCGCTTCTTGTGTGCAATAAAGAATATTCTTATCTTATCTTATCTTATATTCAATGACGTCTCTGTGATCAACATGGTGAAAACCGGAAGCGATCAGGGAATAGTAGGAGGCACATTGAATATGAATGTCAAACTTGAGAGATCTCGTCTCATGAAGTCCACGCTCCGACCTACTCATGCCCATATCCAGAACCCCGAGAACTTTCAACTCGAATTATCAAATCGCTTTGAGTGCCTGGAGAGCGCCGCACCGCCCGAGGTTCTATAGCCCAACCGTACGAGTAGACCACAAAAGCTCTCAAACTATACTCTCGACCTCATGGCTAAACGTCGCGCGTTGCAACTGCAGTCCTCCGAGGATGCTAAGTCATATAGGCAGCTCATTAGACATATCTCAAAGTCTATGCGGCACGATATTCGGTCCGTTAATACCGAACGTATTAAAGAGACTATAGAGCGGAACAAGGGCTACAAATTGTTCGCAAAAGACTTGTCTATTGGGCAAAGCCAGCTGACGAAGCTGAAGAGAGAGGACGGCAGTATAGCGTCGGCCAAATCAGAGGTGCTGAGGGAGATTGAGAGTTTCTACGAACAGCTATACACCTCAGTCGCAAAACCTGTTAGCAGTTTGAACAAAGATCCGAGAGCCAAACTGACCCGACATTATACCGAAGACATCCCGGACATCAGCCTGTATGATATTAGGATGGCCCTGAAACAGCTCAAGAATAACAAGGCACCAGGAGAGGACGGAATCACATCAGAGCTCCTGAAAGCGGGTGGAACACCAGTACTTAAAGTCCTTAAAATCCTTCATTGAAGAAGCTCTTCAATTCCGTCGTGCTCGAAGAAAAAACGCCAGAAACATGGAACAGAACCGTGGTGACGCTGTTCTTCAAGAAAGGGGATAACTCTCTATTGAAGAACTACCGACCCATCTCGCTTCTGAGCCATGTTTATAAGCTGTTTTCGAGGGTCCTCACGAATCGTCTCGAACGCAGGTTTGATGACTTCCAGCCTCCCGAACTTTAGTACCATAGACCACATCCACACGCTGCGGCAAATTATACAGAAGACTGAGGAGTATAATTTGCCATTCTGCTTAGCGTTTGTGGACTATGAGAAAGCCTTCGATTCGATCAAGACATGGGCAGTGCTCGAGTCTCTCCAGCGTTGCCGTATTGACTATCGGTATATCGAGGTGCTGAAGTGCATGTACAACAGCGCCAACATGTCGGTCCGAGTACAGGAGCAGAATTCGGAGGCAATTAGATTGAGAAGAGGCGTGAGACAGGGAGACGTTATCTCTCCGAAACTGTTCACGAACGCACTGGAAGACGCCTTCAAGCTTCTGGAATGACAGGGACGCGGCATCAATATCAATGGCGAGTACATCACGCACCTTCGATTTGCCGACGATATAGTAGTCATGGCAGAAACGATGGAAGACCTCGGCATAATGCTCAAAGACCTCAGTCGAGTTTCCCAACGTGTGGACCTTAAAATGAACATGGACAAAACGAAGGTCATGTCTAACGCCCGTGTTGTCCACCCCAATAACATTGGGGAACACGACTCTCGAAGTTGTAGACGAATACGTCTACTTAGGATAAATAGTCCAACTAGGCCGGTCCAACTTCGTGAAAGAGGTCAATCGTCGAATCCAACTCGGCTGGGCAGCATTCGGGAAACTTAGAAAAGTATTTTCGTCTAATATACCTCAGTCGCTCAAGACAAAATTATACAACCAGTGTGTGTTACCAGTGATGACTTATGGCACTGAAACGTGGTCTCTCACTATGGGCCTCATAAGAAGGCTCAAGGTCACGCAACAAGGTATGGAAAGGGCTATGCTCGGAATTTCTCTACGAGATCGAATCAGAAATGATGAGATCCGTAGACGAACGAAAGTCGTCGACATAGCCCAGCGGATTAGTAAGTTGAAGTGGCAGTGGGCGGGGCACATAGCACATAGAACTGATGGCCGGTGGGGCCGAAAAGTTCTCGAATGGAGACCACATATCGGCAAGCGCAGCGTAGGATCACCAGCCACAAGACAGATGACCTCATCCAAGTGGCAGGAAGGCGCTGGATGCGGGCCGCTTCCAACCGGTCTTTTTGGAAATCCATGGAGGAGGCCTATGTCCAGCAGTGGACTTCTTGTGGCTGAATGATGAAAAGATGGCGCTAGTAGTATTCATAAACGCTACATTAATATTGTAATCGGAATTTTTTCCATTTTCATTTGATACAACACTGGAAACAATAGGAAAAAAAATTCGTCTCCACTTCTTACGTAAAACTAGTCAATATAGACTTTGTTAATTGAAATGTATGCCACCCAGATAATAACAACGAATCGATTGACACCTCCTTAATCAAAATCGAATAAGTAGTTTAGGCACTATCTCAGAACACAAAAAGAAGGAGAAGTGCCATATGGGCGTGGCACTGACGCTCAACGTTAGCCCGGTTGGGCTAACCTCGGCGAAACTTTGAAATATGGCCGTCAATCGCTTCGCGCCCACTATCGCCGTAACATATGTGAAAAATGCCTGATTACCTACAGAAATCGCAGTGATAAATGCTATTCAAATAATAGTGCAGTGTCTTTTCACCGGTAAGTCTATTTTACTCACTATATCCAACTTTAAACTACGAAAAATCATAATTATAATAATTTTCCTGTGCAATATGCATTCCAGTAGTAAGAACATAAATGAGACGTATTTACATCGTCGGGTTTAGTCCACTGCTGTTTTTATGTAGAATATTCGTGGAGGTTTTCTAACTTGGAAAAGCAAGCCCGCAATGGACCGTCTCGCGAAACTGACTATTGTTCTATGCGATGTTTCGTGGTACGGCCGCATGTATTTGCCGTGAACTGTCAATGTCACCAGTAGGTGTCAGCGGGAGTCAGTGATGGGGTTGCTTTCTTTTCAGACTAATTAAGTATCGATACTTTCGACGCATTTACACTCGTTCGTCCAGACTTCCAAAATAACTAGAACCAATTATAGTGTACGACGTGGACTTCAGTTGCTAAGGAAGCTTCTATTTTAGTGGAAGATTTTGTCGTAATATAAACAGGCTTAGTTTTCACCACGTATTTCCAAAAGTTTTTAATAAAGATTTAATTTCAGGTTTTCCAAAGACCCTAATAAGAAGGATAAATGGATTTAAACTACAGGGAGATTGCCTAACTGGCTTCTTCTCAAATCAAATACTGGTTGCTCCATCCATTTTACGGAGAAATGTTTCCAGATGCTAAAGAGGGGAAAAGATGTTAACGTGGGCAGGTCTTTCTTTGAAAATACCAGTAATAAGTAGTTCCATAAATGTTGAGGTACCAGTATATCTAAAATCACGGCATAATTGTTTTTTACATGGTGTGGAATATTCGATTGTTACTTTATTCTGATTCTCTATTTCAGGTGAGGGAATGGAGGCAACGACGCATAACTCTGCAAAAGAAAGTGTTTCTAAAGAAACAAGTCAGGTGATGTGGTTATGGTACTAAATAATATTCTTATAATCTTGTATGAGCCTAATCTTATAAATGTAATTCGATTAATTTAAAATAAAGTAAATGAAGTGTTTTCAATAATTTCATAACTTATTTACTATTTTAGATCCGTATTAGAAAGTTTCGGATATTGTTACTGTTGAAACATGCGTTCCTGAAGAAATAACAGGTGACCAGGTAATCTTTTTAATATTTTCATTATTTATTTACTATTTTAGATCCCCTTGGAAGTAACGGATATTTTTTCTTTCGAAAAATGCTGCGAATGTCAAAGACCCCTGTAAATAATTGTCAGACACAGAGGAATGTCCATTCGATTGAACACATAATTATGGTTACAGGCATTATCGGTCATAAAGCGCCGCCACAGACCAGAAAAATCGAAAAATCATATGAAAAAAGTAGTAAACCAAATAAATGACTTACTTTAATTGACGTGTTTCAGGAATTGTGTTAACTTTAAAATGGCCCTGTATAAAGAAAAAAATATTAGATTTTTTACAAATGCATACTTTTTGTATTTTAGGTAGAGCAACGAGTTCCCAAAGGCCCAGAAACTGGTAGATTTATGTCGATTGAAGAAAAACCTCGAAAAAAGAAATCACGCATAACATTGAAAAATGTCAACAAGTGACAAGTTCTAAATAAATATTTACATTTTAGGGGACTGTAAAATATTCTCTACAGGATTTCAGTCTAATGATGATATCTCTTTAATAAATGTGTTTCGAAAGTTTCTTTAAGTTTATGTTTCACAAGTTTCTTTGAGTTCTTACTACCTAATGTATTTTTCACAAGTTAATAAAAATATTATTATTTATGCGATATTATTAAGAATGTTTTTTATGTATCCATCACAGTTATCATTATCACCCACCAAGGCAATGAAAATTTTAATCCAAACTCAGAAACAGCTACAGTCACTGCTCATTAACTCACGAGTTAAAATAAGTAGTTCTAGATTTTTTAAGGTGTGCGCTATAAAAAAACGCGCGTAAGGTGAAGGCAAAGCGCAGGCATCTTGCCGCTTCAAACAAAAATTACGTAGGCGATATGTTTTGAATTATATTCAAGGCGGCACGGCACAGCCAACGTCGTTTCGTCGCCTATGTAGGTTTTCATACCTACATTTTGTAGGTATGAAAACGTTTTTAAGCGGCGAGATGCTAGCGCTGTCCCTTAACCTTACATACCTACGCAGTTTCTGTATAATTCAAGCCTAAGGTTTATCAGCAAATGGTCTCTAAACTTTGTCATTTAGAATATTTGTATGATTAGAATTTACGATGAAACGGAATTCACGAATTATACGATAGGTAGGTATGAACAAAACTGACATATTTAGGAATTAACACATTGGTATGCAAAGCCTGTAAAAATAAAGGCTTAGGCAGCCTTTTGCAAAGGATTACTACAACGAAATAAAGTACCTAGTTATAGACTACGCGACATAGAGAAATAATTAGTTACTATTTAGGTATAGACGGTATAGATGGCAAGAAAAAAATCGACATAATGTACAAAAAAATTTTGGTACGATGTACGATTTTTTTTAAGTACCTATAATCGATAATTTACTTTTTCGTCCCCATCCCTAATGTTGTGCTGCTCTTCTCATTGGCTGTTTCATTTGAGTTAACAGCGAATCGTGAGCCGGTTGTTTATGTTGTAATCAAATAGAGATTATGAGGAAAATGTAGCTGTGTGAGTAAGTGGCGACATCGGTTTTCTAGCAAACGGGCCATGAGGGCACTATGCTATGGTGGAACATCCGATCCCACCATACATTGTATGTATGTATGGTGCAACATACATACGTACGGTTTTCGTGATTGATTTTCGCAAAAAATGTGGCCACCACCTTCTTTGAAGTGCTTTGACAGTGAACAACTTTAATCAGGTTTGGCTCGTCTTGGATAACCAAAACTTATAGATCGTTGTTTGGGTTCGGTCGGTATTCATCACCACTGATGATACATGTGATTCGACTTTTCCTCATTTAAACCATTGAAGATACACTAACAAGCTTTATACACTATCTGATGCAGGCCGCCTTGTGATTACGTAACTGTCCACTCTATTGGTTTAACCATTTTGACCATTCCAAAGTGACAAAATATGTATGTTTTGGTCAGTTCAGAGTAATAGGTTAATTCGGACAACACCATACAGTGGAGAACTTATGAAGTAGCGCCCCTGGACGGATCAAAATGCAATTTTTTATGTAAACCAGCCTAGGATTGTAAAGTGTTTCTTATCAAATAAACAAGGTAAGTTCCAGCACTTTTTCTGAGGACTCTTGTTACACCTTTAGCAATTACGAAAAGCAAATGCGGTATCCAATGACAAACTAGCTTTCTCACACCAAGCGCCTAATGCAAGATCTTCTGAATAGCTAACTCTGTTGCCTAGTATCTATTGATATGTCACATGGCAATCTTCGCGAATTAGTTGTCTGATAGCAAATGCTATCTTCAGGAAAAATGAATTTCGGACGCCCTTCACAATTTTCACTAATTTCTAACTTCACTAATACTGGGATGTCTACACTGTAATCCAAGATGCCAGCGTTCAAATGACCGCAGACATGGGGCTTCATCATGACCACAAAAGTAAGGCCAATAAAATCCACATCATCACCAAATTGTGAATTACTGAATACAACCCCACGGTCGCAGGTTCAAGTCCCAGCATAGGTGGAATTTTTAGCCTCTAAATAGGTTTTTAAAATTGTCCTCACCATGGTTTAGTGCAACAAAAAGAATATAACCTTACTACTGTTACAAAAATTAATAAATTTGTACCAAAATAGGTAACACTCACCTATCTTGGTACAAATTAATTAATTTTGAGAATTTTTTATTATTATTTTTTACTTTTTGCAAGGATTGATATAATAATTGAAGGCAACTTTTCTGTTAAACTACTTTTAGCTTCATTGGCTCAAGTTCAGCATATCATAGGATGTTTTAGTCATGCAGTCATTTTTTGTGATCAAAAGCTTGTTTGCAAGAGAATGTGCTTTTCAATTATAACTGAAAATTAATTAAAAGTTACCACTCACCTTTGTTCTCGGTCGCCCCCTCCCTCGCTTCACAGTAGTCTCTTCTGGAGTGTCATCACTTTTATTAATCTTTCTAACAGTAGGCTTGGAAGCACCAGGCTTGTCTTTAGCACTAACTTTAGCCACACTGTCCTTACTCTCGCAGTCCCTACTGCAATTATCACTGTCACTTTTCAGCGAACTAGATTTAGTAGTCTTAGTGTCCTTCTGCAAGTTTCTATTTGGAAGAGTCTTAGAAACAGCTTTCAACGGCAAGTCATCTTCACTAGAGGAATCTGATGAACAATTGCTACAGGACTCGGAGCTTGATGATGAATCTGATAGCTTTTTCTTTTTAACATTTTGCTTCTCTTTACTGGTCTTTTCCAGTTTTACTACAGCACTTTCATTTTTGTTTATGACTGGCGGTGTTTGTGACTTTGCTGGAGTTTTAGCAGGTAGCTTCCTTGGTGGTATGGCAGCAATCTTCAACTTCAGCCCGGTATCACAGGAGGTGACTGAGAAGTGCGGTTTGAGAGCAGTGCTCTGCTTTGTGCTAGAACACTCCCAGTCACTCCCTGTAGAGTCAGTGTTGCAGCTGCTATTCTGTAAAAATAAATTTAAGGATTACTTAAGGATTTAAGAATAAGTAAATTAAAATGCAGCTTCTATGGACAAATCTCACTGAAGGGCACAGGCCTTCTGAAATTGAAATCACCAATGCCCACTGGGGAGTGGTCATTTCAAGAGCTGTATTATGTGAATGCCTCAGCCACACAGGTTTCCTCACTATGCTTTCCTTCACAGTTAGCAAGGGTATTGCTACTAGTTATTCACAAATGTATGTAGGTTACAAAATGAAGGCCCAAATACTACATGTGGACACACAGTGGTTCATACCAGATAAACCATAAACCGTATTTAATAATCCTCAGATAATACTGTCAATGTAAAGACTTTACATTGACAGTATTATCGGAGGATTATTAAACTTTACAGTAAAGTACATTCATTCACCTATTGAGTAGTTAACAGACCTACATTTGACCTAAATATATTATTTTTCTATTTGATATTGTTCCTTTGTATTGCTTATGTTAGATCAACTCCACATTATCATCAAGCTAATGCTTCTTTTAATTAAAGAAATAAAAACAAGTGTGGTCTTATTTACCAAAACATGATTCCTTAAAACACTCCTCAGAGGCAGTTTAAATAGTCTGCAGTAATGGGTAAGACATAAACACAGATTATTTAAACTGACTCTGAATAGTGTCTTAGAGGAATCAAGTTTATAAGAACATGAGACTGAAGATGTTTTACACAACTTATTGGACCCAATACCTACCTAAAATAAAAGCCCAGTGACACCACAAATGGTGTAAGGACCTTGTTCCTCCTTCCCTATCCACAAAATTGTTATAGGTCAGTTAATTTTTTTTGAAGTATTTTAAAGAAAAAAAAACCTACTTTGTTTCCCAATTAGAACATGTCATCCACAGTGATAATTTATATAGTACTTCTTTGGAATAAAAATCAAAAATAGTACCATTCAATTCACTTCTCTTGTATTAATGAGAGAGCCACTATACTTGATTTGTACAAATGGCCTCAGTCTGGGATTATTATTAATAAGAAATCTTACTGAAAATTTTACAAATCCTAAATTTGCAAGGTCGGAACCAATACATCCATACTAAACCTTAACAAAAACATCTTTGTGTCACTGGCCCTTTGACAAAAAAGTGACAGAAGATGAGTAAATGACAAGTCAGTTGGAAATAATCTTTGCTTTTGTTCATTATATTCACAGTAGGGTAAAAGTAAGCGGCATATAATGTTGTATTCCAATATTCTGAAAAATTCAAAACTACAGTCCTTTTCCTTATTTTATAAACAGCAAAGGAGGCGAATATTCTAATAAAACAAATATGTACATTTTCCATTTAACACTTTAGTAATTTGTTTAGCAGATGGAAATCCTTACAATGTTATAATTTATCTGTTCCATTGAATTAAATGCAAGACTATGTGATTTTTCCAATCATACCAGCCAATAAAAAAGTTTACAAAAAACATACAAACCTCTGAGCCAGAATTTGAATCGGAATCACCACTTGAGTCATGAGTTTTTGGCAACTCAGTGCCCATTTCTGAAAAACAGAAATACTCTAAGTAATGTAAGTAATATGAGTTGTGCTGCTTTTCCTTTTATCATCCTTATCCCTCGCACAAGGGATGCCAGAAGGAAAAGCAGCCTTATAAAGTAGCAATGACAATACATAACCAAATTATTCTGATGTACCTAGTTACAATGAGTGTCTGGAGGGAAACTTCTCTCTCTCGTGCTATCAATTTGTCACTGTCTGAAGTGATAAAAGCAACTAAATTATATAGCTCTAGATATTGAACTAAGGTATGACATGGAATGTTTGACCTATAATTCAAAGAACACCAGAAACACAGTACAAAAATACCAATTTCTAATAAATAAGACATTCCGTTGTATTTCTACTTGGTTTTACACGGAAAATGCGTCTATCGTAGGTAGCTAGGTACTTACTTTAGATGGTCTTCAAGATCGGTCAAGATGTTTCCAATTCCAAAAGTGGTATCTCCATCATCCCAAACATTTGGTCTTGCAGTTGTTTCAGACTGAAATAAGGTATAATTTAATTATTAGGGCGAGAAATGATCACGGCTTTAGTTTTATTTTGGGAAGGCGCAATTTCCAAGCAGCAGTAATAAGTACCGTAGAATGACAGATGCCTCGAAGACACTCGTTTGACCAGTTTGCTGGTTCACGTTGAACGTTTTGATGTTGAAAACTAAGCATTGAAGACGTATTTTAGGAAACAATACGTTTCTAAACATTTAACAAAGAACTTACAAGATATTTAACGGTCTTTTGGGTCATTGGCGCCAAATAATTGCATACGTTTGCATTATAATTACTACAGCACATAGTTTTCTAAATGGTAAAAGTTCAATGTAATCGAGGTATTGGTAAGTACTACTGCAGCTTCTTATACTAAAGAAATGTAGATACCAACCAGTTACTGAAATTCCGTAAAACTGTTAAGATTATTCACATTATAGCATAGCATAACACTCGGCCACCATGTTTACAAATCATTCGATGTTCGAGTGTGTGTAGGTATGTATGCATCCGACGGAGAAAGCTGAAATCGAGATTGATAGGTTGTCTCTTTCTCTCTTAGCCGATCTGTAAGAAGTTAGAGAGAAACACATGCAATTTTTTTAATTACACAAAATGGCGTCGGAGTCAAATTGCATCATATTAATTTAATGAATATAGAAGATTTGAAGTAATGACCTATAACCGCCGCTAGTAACCGCTGTTACATACTAATTAATTATTAAAAAATATGTGTTAAAACTTTATTTCATCATTACGCGAAACAAGACTGCAATAAATTATAATATTGTATAGTTTGTATAGTTCATATAACACGGTTAATTTAACAAAATGACAGAGTAACCATTTGCTTCTTGCTCATACAACATAGACAGTATTAGCCTATAAGCGAGAAGCAAAAAGTCGTGGTAGGTACTTTTATTTAATCAACAGTGTTTAAATACTTTTTTTTGCTGTTGTAGCCCATACACTATTGAATACATGTATGCAAGTGCCAAAAAGAGAAAATCCTATGATCCAGTTGCTACGTTGTTCTTCTTGCAGCGCTATCTAGTTTTTTTTAATGAAACTCAATTGACAGCTGTCATTGAAAAGCCCTCAAATATATTTTTTTGTCGTACATAATAATAATAATATGACCTTTTAGAACCCAGGACCGGTGGCAAACTGGTGGCAAACAAACGAAAAAGAGGAACTCTGACAAGGACAGAAGACAAGGTGCTGCTAGATAGCACTATTCTATTCTTTCCTATTGACAACTGTATTGGGCTGTCTTTCTACAGTATGTATACAGTAGTAATAATAATTACATGTCATGTCGGTCGGGCCCTTGCTACTGACAAGACTGTAGCGGATATGGGTGCGATAAAAACAATAATAAAAATAAAAATCACTTTATTTGACGTAAATGTTGTAAACATACAATAGGCAAAGAATCGTTGAGATACACTGTTCATTATTTTTCACTATGTTCGTTTTTTTTTTTTCGTTATATCAGGTTTATATTAAAAGAAGAGAAAAAAAGAGTTTAATCAAATCAAAGAAAATCACTGTAAGTGGTTAACACGTGGAAAGCAGGTACGTTATATTCTCTGTGCGTGTGTGTGTACATGCAATGATGCAACGAGGCACCCCGAGGAAATCGCACGCACACAACTGCATCGCGAGATACGATGGTGTCGTTTCGATAAAAAGTTATCGATAATTTCATCAACCTCCATAGTAAAATTAAGACGATAACCACTACTCGAGTGGTTGTAGTCTTAATTTATTTAGTTTGTATTTGTTTAATTGTATGACTAAACTATTTTTGCTAAATTAATTTCCGCTGAATTTAGATTGTGTTATTTTGCTCGGTAGTTTTAATATTATTTGTTTAACCAGTAAAATTTTATGTTTCACAATATGTTTGTAAGTAGTTGCAAGGTGCAGAAAAGGCTAGTAAAATAAAACGAAATGAGATACATGGGTCATTTAGAAAGTTCTGCGAAAATAAAATAAAGTGTTCCATAATGAAATATTATTTATTAAATCTTTTGAAAGTACTCTCCACCAGCTTCTATACAAAGTTTCTCGCGTCTGAACCAATTTTCGAAACTCTTTCCAGTCCGCCGAAGACACTTCGCTTACAGCCTGATCGAACGCTGACAGCGTCCGTTTAACGCCCAATCGTATCCCTTTGAGCTACTTTTTTTGTTATCGGAAATAAAAGGAAGCCACACGGTGGTCGGTCAGGGCTATAATGAGGGTGACCCAGGAGTTTGACCGGCGTCCTGTCCAGGAAGTGCCTCAACAACAGAGAAAACTTCTACCAAGCATTTGGTAATGCCATTCGCCGTTACTACTTTTTTGGAATATTTTTAATTAAAGGAACTGATACCAAATAGCCAGTCAAATTGAAAAGCTTGCGATCAAAATGTTACACAGACGATAAAGAGCTATGTTACCCTCGCTTTTAGATTGCTTCACTTTGGCAGGCGTTGATTCGTTTTAAAACACCTAAGCCGTCGACTGGCGCTTCGTTTCTGGTCTTACTGAGAAATCTAGGACTCATAATGATATTGTAAACACATCGAGACGAGCCTGTTTGAAATTCGTTTCTCATGTGGTAGTAAGTAGGTTACTCACTACCGACGGTCGGGAATCAAATCCGAGAAGTTTAGATTTAAGTTTGATTTCAGAAAGCAAAAATGAAGGATGAAAGAGTTATAGGTTGAGACATAGAAGGAAATATGTTATTTAGCAATTAAAAAGATAATTTACTCATGGAAAAACATGTACAAATTAGATTAAAAATAACTAAAGTAGGCAAGTGTAAGCTAATCAAACGCGCGTGCAGTCTTTGAAATGAACAGAGCATATCGTGCTCCTTTTTACTGGCCACCAAATAGGTCCCGTCACGTCTACCCGTCGTCTAATCCATTTCTTTTTACTTCTGGATTGCTTGGAAACCTAAAAAAAAGAGGTTCAAAATCAAACCATAAAATCGAAAATCTGGCTACGTCGCTGGTCCACATAAAATTAACACACTCATTTCTACTAATTTCGGATTCACTTACTTGATTTTTTTCAAAGTCAAGTCAGTCAAAAATTTTTATTTACTATAAAAACAAAATGTTTACTTAATGAACGTCAAAGCTGTTAGTTTCACAATTAATAGATTATGCGGAGAAGAAGCTAAGAAAGAAACTCCACATTTATTCTTTTCAAAACAGATTTGCTTAATTAACAGAGTTTTCAACTTAAAGTTACACTAGATGCAATCGTTCCTGTTAACATTATTTAAATACCAGACATCCTTGTCTTCCAAATAATCCTTAATGTTCTAATAGGCTTTTTTGCACAGAGTATTACATTTTATACATAATACATTTTTTAAACCGCGTCGGTGGTAACTCTAATATATCTTGAGGAATCTTATTGTAGAACCGTACACAGTGCCCCATAAAGGATAAACTAAACTTTTTGCAAGTCTAAAACGTGGAAAATAACAATTTATGTTTATTCCTAGTATCAATATTATTGTGATTGCTACAAACATTTTCGAAATTGCTGATGTTTTTTCTAACATACATTATATTTACATAAATGTATTGACTTGCAACTTTTAAGATGTTAGTTTCTTTAAAGAAATCCCTTAACGAGTCCTTACTACCTAGCTTGTAAATAAATCGGATCGCTCTCTTCTGTAAGATGAAGATCAAATGACTGCTGCCCGACCCCACAGTAGTATGCCGTAGGACATAATACTATGGAAGTAACTAAAATAAACAAGCCTGCAACGTCAGTGAGCTCTCTAATTCTTTTCACTGCATATGCTGCAGAACTAAGCCTGTGTGCTAGTTTTACAATATGAGGACCCCATTGCAATTTTGAATCGATTGTGATGCCTAGGAAAACGGTATCTTTTACAAATTGTAGTTTTTCTTTTCCGAGTACCGTACAATGTTGTTTTTAACTAATCTTACGATTGGTAAGGTAAACTTTATACATTTTGTCTTCTTGGAATTTAGAAGCAGATTATTTGCCGTGAACCAATCCAATACATGCGAGAGAGCATTATTTGCATCGTCAAGATTATTTTCTTGTCTCTTAATTTTAAAAATAAGTGACGTGTCATCTGCAAATAATACTATCTCGGACATGTTTTGTACCATAAATGGCAAATCATTTACGTATACAAGGAAAAGGAACGGCCCCAAAATTGATCCATGTGAAACTCCCATTTTTATTTGTGAACCTGTGGATTTTATACGATTTATGTCCGCTTTTTGAACCCTTCCTTTTAGATAAGATCTCATCAGTTCTAAACCTTTCCCCTTTACTCCGTAATGTTCTAGTTTTAACAAAAGTGTCTCGTGGTCCACGCAATCAAATGCCTTTGACAGGTCACAAAAAACACCTATAGCATCCCTACGATCCTCCCATGCACTATAAATATGTTTAACTAGCATGACACCAGCGGCCATCGTCGACCGCCCCTGCGTGAAGCCAAACTGCTGGTTATGGAGAAGTTGATAATTATCAAAGTGCGTAAGTAGTTGAACTAAAACAATCTTTTCGAATATTTTGCTCAATACGGGTAGGGTCGAGACTGGTCTGAAATTTGTGGGATCATTCCTATCGCCACTTTTAAACAACGGAACGAGCCTACTATATTTCATTAGGTCAGGGAATGTACCCTCACTTACACATTTATTAAAAATTTTCGCTAAATGAGAAGCGAGGACATCTATTACTGAACTAACTATGATTAATGACATTACCCACAAATCTTCCGTTTTTTTAAGATATAATAGTTTAAACGCTTTAATTACGCTATGGGGATTAATATAGTCGAACGAAAACTCGTAATCGCACGAGGCGACATATACTTGCAGCAAGATCAGGAGACGAGTTTAAAGGAGCCGCAGTTTCAATTGGAACATTTGTAAAGAATTGTTCAAAGGCCGCAGCAATGGGCCTGCATAGAATAACTTGCTCTGATTTTTCTGAATCTATTTGGAAATTTACAATTTGACCACTGTGGTCTGACTGTGAATTGCTTCACTGTGGAGTAATAAAAAAAAAACAATCGCAATAGACGTTCTAATACCGATTCGAATACACTGTAATCGCTGGTAGGGGGCCTGTATAAGCTTACTACATTGTGTTTAGACAATTCAACACATGACAGCTCAATTATTTTTTGAACAGAAAGCCTGCAAATATCTTTCCTTTGTTTAAATCTTAAACTATCTTTTACTAGTATGAAAGATCTCCCGTGCTGTAAAGACTTTCTATTTTAGCAACTGGCTATTTGATAGTTATGTACAGTAAAATTAATTTGAGTCTCTAGTAGCCAATGCTCTGTGACACAAAGTATGTCAACTTCATGTTATTCTAAAAATAATTCTAACTCTAGTAACTTTCCAGAAAAGCCACACTGTATGTTCTGATTAGCAAAAATTAATTTCTTTAGGGGGGGCTTTTCTGCAGTCTGTGCTGGCAGTTTAAATCAGCAGTCAAGCTTAACTTATTTATGCTATGTTTTTTTAAAGCCTCCGAATACAGAGGTTTACTAAAAACTTTTTCTACAGTTTGTATTGACTATAGGGACCTGTTTTATTGTCTTAAAAATAATTGGGTCGTAGATATTGAATGCCAACAATTTGGCAATCTGTCTCTTTGAAGTAAGGGGCACATGCATTGTGTCACTAGTCAATATAACATTTCTAATAAGGTTATTCGTATCAAAATAAAGTACTTGCGTCTTTATGACCAAAGGTCATGTTACATAATAGCTGGTTTTTACCTATCCGGGCATTCTGTGTCACTGACAATGTTTTTCAATAGGGAAAAGCGCAGATAATGTTAATCTACTGTTACCAGCTGTCAGTGTTTTTTTATGCACTTTGGTGCAATTGACAGCTGTTAACAGTAGATTAACAGCGTGTTAGTGTACGAGAAACTGGGGGCTAGTCACAGATGGGACGTGGACGAGGACAGAGCGAAGACGCGGAGTCGTTCTTTTAGTGGGACATAGCCCACACAAATAAGACAACGCATCGAGTCCTCGCCCTACATCCTGAGTCGCCCGCGCCCTACAATCAAACAATCGATTTTTAGGCAGGCTAAGTAAAACTTCCATCACTAACATAGCAACGCAGCGACGCGCAGGGCTCGCGGCACAGTCCTCTCTCTCTCTATTCAATGCTCTGAGGTTCACATTTTTTCATTTGATATATTTTTTTAATTATCGTTGATGAAAAATATTAAATTCGATGAAATTACACTTTTCCTAAGATTTCAAATAAGTAGATTCGAAAGACAAAAAAGCATAATTTTAATATACATTAAAGAGACGGATTTCCTAACATACCACTTAGTGTCAATAAATACCCATTTAACCCTATCTCTTTTTAGTCTGTGATTCAAATTCTGAGCTGTTTTTGACATGACATTTTGATCATTTTGTTGACAAAATTAATGGTCACAAATTACCTACCTACCTATGTTATATTTATTTTTTCAATGTGTGGTGCGCGCGGGTATTGGTTATGTTAACTTACTGTTGAAAATAAAGAAAAGTCGTTAGATAATGGATGAACGAGAAGCTTGGGAAGATTTATCGAATATAGCTGCTGATCCACCATTAATGAGAGATGTATGTAAAACTTGCGAGTAAGTTTATTACGTTTGTATGCCTTTTTTTGGGAAATTGTTCAGCAGGAAGTTTAGTTTATCTCACCTACTTACCTGTTATGTTAATTTCAGACGTCCGGTTGTAGTTTGTTGGTGTCCAGCCTTACCACCGAAGAGACTAAATCCACGAAGTAACATCATCGTATTGCAACACCCAGCCGAAGAAAAGCGATGTCTCCGCACAGTTCCTATGTTGAAACTCGGTTTAGTTGACAACAAGTGCCTTATTTTTAAAGGGAAAAAGTTTCCACATCTAAAACATGAAAACTTGGAGGAAATTCTCAGGCAAGAAAGCACTGTCCTCCTATATCCTAGTAAAACTGCCATTGATATTAGGGAACTAAAGGGCAACTTGAATTTTTATAATCTAGTACTCATAGATGGGACATGGCCACAGGCTAAGGCCATCTATGCCTCCAGTCCAATTTTGCATAATATAAAACAAGTTAAACTTCTAACAAGTGCTGTAAGTAGCTATATTATTAGAACACAGCCCACAGAGGGATGCCTTAGCACTTTGGAAACTGCTGCCGAAGCCCTGTCACAACTTGAGAATGATCCTGTCTATAGTGAACAGTTAGTTCAACCACTACATATGTTGTGTAAATACCAGCTTGAGAATGGAGCCGTCACACACCAGTCAAAAGAATTCCTACTCAAGACAAGAACTTACCCAAAATTGATAGGTAAAAGATTATCTAGATTATTAAAACAGACCGAAGAATGTAATACTAACTGAAGTTAAATATTAATGAAAGTATATTTTTATTTCTTTTTAATACATTTATACCTTAAGCACAAAATGTGTTAATTTTCTGTTCCAACCCTGACTCTCATTTGACAACATTTCAATATATAATTAATAATAAATTAATAATAAAATATTTATATAATTAGCGAGGGTTATTGATACTAAAACTTCACAAATGTTCATAAGCTAGAAAACAAAGTCATAGGTACATGCCTGCACTGGGAATTGAACCTGGGTCTCGCTTCCGAGTCCAATGTTCTAACAACTAGGCTACCAACGCTTATTGATACACTGTTATTTTATTACAGTGGGTTTCCTGCTTGAAACCTAATGCCGTTTGATCAAACATCAATTTCTCGAAAACCTTTACTACTCGATTGTCCGTGTGCTTTATAATTCGTCACACACAACGATGCATCAAAATCTCTAACGATTAAAAGCCGTAAACGCAATTTTTCGAAATATCTCGAATGCTGCGGCGATATCTTTATTTGTCGTTATTATTTTGTCATCAATCTTAAGCGAAATATCTCGGTCTCCTTATTTTGTTTTACCCGTTTCTCTATTTATTATTTTCTAAATTGTTTTAATTTTATTCGGTGATTGTAAGATTTTATTTTTCATATGATCGTATTACGTATCGTATTCTTCATATTACGGCCTTAAATAATTTCGAATATATGAATGTGGTGTCATATGTATAAAGCGGGGTTTTGACGGTCTTCGTACGCTCGGAACGGAGTGCGTCATCATAATCAACTAAAACTGTACGCACACGGTCCGAGCGTAGTAAGACCGTCAAAACCCGGCTCAAGTCTTTTTGTCATACAGTAAAGTTCATAAGTTTCCGGATACTCGAGGTTGCCCATTCACTAAATTCTACTTTTCTCATTATTTGTTAGCTATCGCAATTTAAAAACTTTTTAAAACTACCCGACATGACTTAGAAAAAGTCTACATAATGAGCATTAGCATTTTGCTAATTTTCTTGAGTTTTTATGCTACTTTCAGGGTCTGCTTTAAATGACTCAAATTTTTTACTTGTTACGAGCCGGCAGAGGATAACCTGTTCCGCGACTTCCGCGTTTTTTCTACCTATTTCAAAATGAACAAATTTGACCACTGTGGTCTGACTTTAAACAAGTTACTGTAGAATTATCTGAAAAGCCGCAATCTCAGTAAACATTATCTATGCAGGTGGCAGTAATTTCGGTTATTTTAGAAGGCTCCGAGAAAATATGTACTAAATTAAACGACTTCAAAATAATTGTCAATTTAGTATTTAAGGCCGAGTCTACCATTAAGTCGATATTGAAGTCACCACAGACTAGGTATGACTTTCCTATTGCTGCTAGAGGCTACCTTCAAAACATCCTCTAATATTGATTCAAATGAACTATAATCGCTGGTAGGGGGCCTGTATATGGTTACTACAATATGTCCAGACAGTTCAACACATGAGATTTCAATTACTTTTTCAACAGAAAGTCTGCAAATATCTTTCCGTTCTTTCAAACTATTACTTACTAATATCAAGGATCTCCCGTGCCTTGCAGACTTTCTATTGACTTACTGGCTATTTGATAGTTATTTACAGAAAAAATAATTTGAGTTTCTGGTAGCCAGTACTCTGTGACGCAAAGTATGTCTACTCTATATTGTTCTAAGAACAACTCTAATTCTAATCACTTTCCAGAAAAGCCACCCTGTATGTTCTGATTAGCTAAAATTAATTTCTCTAAGGGGGCTTTTCTTTTGTCTGCACTGACAGTTTAAATACGTGGTCAAGTTTAACTTACTTAAACTAGGTTTTTTCACAACCTCAGAGTACTGAGGTTGGGAAGTATTGTGATAGGCAAATAACATCATCACGCCACATGCCTTCACGTATCTGAAATATAGACAACTCCTCCCAAGGCACGTAGGATTATTATATATAAGCTAGTTTAAGACTAGAATAAGAAAGTTAAGAGACTGGGCATACTTCAGTATCAATCGTCTTACATTTTGTATAGCTTAAAGGTCTCTCTGCTATTGTCTTAACAATCCGGGGGCACATAGGTACTCGTACATTGAATAAAACATAAACATGCCAATAATTTGGCAATATGTCGCTTAGAAGAGAGGGGCACATGCAATGTGTCCCTAGTTAATATAAATTTTCGAATAAATTTATTCGTATCGAAAAAAAGTACCTGGTCTCGATGACCAGAGAGGTCATATTATACAATAGCCGGTGTAATTTATCTATCCGGTCAATTTGAGTTTTTGAATAGGGAAAAGCACAGATGATATTTTTTCTTATTTGCAGAGCTTCTATGTTCTGTGATAGACTCATAAAAATTTATTGAGTCACTTTCTTGAATACCTGTGCTGTTCCCGTGTGGCGCCGGATTAAGAATAGCGCCACTCCGTTTCCTTCCGTGGATGTCGTAGAAGGCGACTAAGGAAATCAATTACCAGGAGACGGGCAGCAGCGTCTTCCTGAAATTCCAACCCTATACTGCGATCGCCAACACAGAACAGAACCCGCCTGCCAAGCGTGGCGATTATGGCAAAACCCCTCATGGTTATGAAAACCACGAAGGAGGCCTATGTCCGGCAGTGGGCGTCAAATGGCTGATGATGATGTGCTGATCCCCACTAATTAGGAAGCTTAAGTACCTATATCCTGTAAATGGTTATAGAAGATCAAAACCAATGCAGATGGCTCGCTAGACAAATTTAAGGCAAGCCTAGTTGCTAGAGGGTAGGTATACACAGAAAGAGGGCATCGACTATGGCGAGACTTTCAGCCCAGTTGACGACAATAAGATCGGTCTTAAGCGTTGCTGCAAATGAAGGTTTAAAACTGATATAGTTTGATGTATCAACTGCATTTCTGTATTGTTCACTAAACGAAGAAATCTATATGAATTAACCTGATGGCTACTCTGATTGATCGAAAAAGCTGTGTACCTAGACTCAAAAGAAGTCTATATGGTGCTGGAACAAATGCATGGTGGATTATTTGAAGACCATCTTATTTAAACAATGTGTTATTGACCCCTGCCTATTTGTCCGGAACCCTGGTAGTGGCAAAGTTATTCTCGCTCTCTACGTGGACGACGGTTTAGTCGCTGTAATGGATCAGGAAGATTCTGATAAGTTAATTAGAGAGTTGAAAAGATGCGTCATATTTTCTAGGATGAGAGATAAAAGACCAGAACGGTAATATAAAAGTATCACAGAAACACTAAGCTAAGAAAGTGTTAGATCGCTTTGGCAGGAGTGATTGCAAACCCTTCACTACCCCTATGCAGAAAGATGGACTGCCAGATCTGGATAAAGAGGTGATAGAGCCTGCTTCGTTTCCGTATAAAGAAGCTGTTGGAGCACTTGCATACTTGACCGTTAGAACCAGACCTGACTTAGCATACGCTGTAAGCGTTGTATCCCGAACTCTAGAAAACCCTTCTAAAGAAGACATCCGGAGACTGACACGTATCCTACGATATATCAAACGAACGTTAGACCATGCAATAGTTTTTAAGAAGAGCTTTAATGCTGGAATTATAGAATGCTACAGTGATTCTGACCATGGTGGAGATCAAAGGTATGCCGGATTGGACGGTCGACATCAGGCATATTATGCTTATACTCTGGAGGAGCGATATCTTGGACGAGTCGACGACAAACATGCGTTGCGATATCGAGCACTGAAGATGAATTGGTTGCTGCCAGTGAAGCACCTTGAGAGATTGTCTGTTGTCCACGTAAGTCCTCAACTGTACGTACAGTTGAGGACTACGTGGTAGCTAGCGCCCCCTTACGTGGTAACGCATTTTTTATGGCAACACTGATATAATGTCAATGTGTCAAACTCCTGCCTGCCCGTCACAGACAATTTTCTTTTTTCTTGTTCTGTGAAATAAGAAACATGGCTGAGGTTTGTTGAGTTTGAGAAATACAATTTCAATCGTACCTAAATCGAGCAATCATGGCAAATTTCGTGATTTTGTGTATGCTGTGCACATACGGAAAACCTTTCAAGTTCGAAATACCAGTGATTTTGACGGAATGATCAAAACAATGTTTACATTTTACAGGTCGAGGAAATCAAGAAGAAACGTACCTTCAGGAAGTTTACCTTCCGAGGTGTCGATCTCGATCAGCTCTTGGACATGCCCAAGTAAGTGTCCTCATACTTAAATATAATCCCATCTACCTTCGACCGAAACAACGGTTGCAAATAGCATTGTTTCATTAGGTTATTCGCCACAAGCGTTCAGCTCTGTCAACTTAGTTACGGAACGATAATTTCCAACATAATGGTCATTATAACAAATCCCCGTGATTCATGATACATAGAAAAGTTCGACGAACAACGAATCGCCGAAAACATAACCTTTGATCGGTGTTTATACCATGTCAATTCCAGTGAGCAGCTCATGGAGCTGATGCACGCCCGTGCGCGTCGGCGGTTCGCTCGCGGGCTCAAGCGGAAACCTATGGCGCTTGTGAAGAAGCTGCGCCGCGCGAAGAAGGAGGCCCCGCCAAATGAGAAGCCAGAGATTGTCAAGACTCACCTGCGCAACATGATCATTGTCCCCGAGATGGTCGGCTCCATTGTCGGCATTTACAATGGCAAGACTTTCAACCAGGTTAGTAGTGACTTTTAAGATACCAGAGGCCTGTTTTATAGAACTAGAATTCATGGTTTACTATCATAATTTGATATATCTACATTGATCAAAGTTGATTAACCCACAGTTCAACTAATAAAAGAGTCTGCTTCGCAATTTACATCAAATTGTTATAATAAGCTGGATTGTAGTTTTATGAATACGGCCCACATATTAATAAACTGATTCCCCTTCTGAAACCCACATTTCCTGAATCATTATGAAATTTTTTTCCAGAGGTATAATACTTAGAAAATCCATAGCTTAGGACATAGTGAAGTACAATGGCACATTTTTGAGTTCCGTAGTTTGCCATGTCCGTCTGTCTGTCTGCGGCCTAGTGCAAAGACCGGTGGTACTAGAAAGCTGTAATTTGGTATGTTTATACATATTTATCCAGCAGACAAAGTTAAAGAATAAAATGTTAGAATTTTTTTTTTACTGTACCTACCGAAATATGAAGCTTTAAAGTGATTTTTTTTTTCCGAGTTGGGCATCCCCCTCCTGGCTAAACGGTTGTTTGTAGAAATGTGAAAAAAGTCAGGGTAGTAGCACATTATAATGAACTTAAAATTAAAAGTATCATGGCTAAGTAGGCTTTACTAGTTAAGAAGTAATAAGCAACCAAGTTATAAAAGTAAAATTTCGTACCAAATCCATTGAAAATGTCTTCGATGAAGTTGTTGGTTGTGTAAACAGATTAAAAAAACCCTCTTTCTACGGAATCCTACATTGCGCGTGGCCCGACACGCTCTTAGTACATGACTGTAGCGGCCAGCTAAAGAGGTATTGATGGACGAACGTGTACACATACTCAAGTCCATCAATGCCTAGTTGTGGCCAAGTCTTTTATAGTACTTTTCTCAAATAATGCGCGGAAATTATAACTAATTAGTACCTAGGCAGAACTTTTTAGTTGACAATACAATTTCATACATTAAACTACAATAATTTTTCCTGTGTTAAAGTGTTCTTTTGTTTTTTTTTTTTCAATTAAAAATAACTAGCTTAGCTTTGGCTTTCTATTTGCAAGCTAGTTCGAAATTTTAATAAAACCTGAAAGCTAAAAGCTGTCTCCTTGGTTGCCATATTTTGGAGTAAAACATCGTTCAATTTTCAAATTACACAACAGATATGAGTTTACTATGTAATTTATTTTGGCCATTAAAACACGACAGATAGGTACATATTTTCATACAACTTTGCCAGCCGCTGCTCGCATGGCCGGTAGAGCAATTTCGATTTATCTCGAAGAAGGTTGTCAAAATAATGCTCAAAGCATGTTTGAGAAAATGTATTTAGTGTTGTATACCAAACATTCGGTTGGATTGATAACAGTTTCTACCCAGGAAACTGTTATCAAAATTTTTGTACTTAGAAAATGATATACTTACACTCACTGCGCGTGAATCGCTGTGAATCGCTTGTAGCCCCGGCCGCCTGAGTGATCTTAAACGATCACGAAGGTTAAGCAACACAGGGCGCGTTCAGTGCATGGATGGGTCGCCGTCTATGCCTAACGCTAGTGGCATTTTTCCGAGCGGTTCCGTGCTTCGCAAGGCACGTTAAGCTGTTGGTGCCGGCTGCCGTCGATAGATGGCAGTCGTTAAGCCAAGTCAGAGGCCTTAGGGCGGCTTCACAACTTCTGACAGTAGACGAGCCACTAGTCTACAAGCCTCCACCAATCCGGACTTGGCCCCCGTGGTGGAGTATGGCCTATACCTTCCTCAGGGAAGAGACCCGTGCCCCTCGGTGGGGACATAATGGGTTGATGATGACACTCACTGCTTGCCATAAGAAGACTAAAAGTTATGTGTCCAGTGTGTGCAAATTTTTTTGATATTTTCATAACCCAAAAGATAAATTGATTTTTCAGCAAAATTTTGTGCACAAAAGTAGTTGGTTTTGGTGTCTAGTCAGTGTAGCTTTTGGGTAGGACATCAGTATTTTCACATATAAAATAACCTTTGGTGGGTGGATGGAGGTACTAAGCATAGTGTTTTTACTGGTGTACGATTTGCGTTAACTGATTTATGGGACTATTGTTACATTTGCATTCTTTTTGTGTCTATAGGACTTCTTTGGTGAAAGCTGCCCTAGTACGCATGGAAAATAAAAAGAATCACCTTATCCTGTGCTCATAATATAGTTCTTGTCTATTCTCGCGCGTGGGATAAGGGGGAGACCTCAGTCACTCCTGTTTACTTAAGGGGCTCCAGGGTGTAACACTCGCGCCACCTAGAATAAGTCGATCTTTTTTTACAGATAGAATTTGCAAAAAGGGTCTACAATCTCTCAATCATGTTAATAGTGATTTTTAGGACCCATGGCTGTGATCCTAGGGCAAATCAATAATAGTAGTGATACTGTTGCATAATAAGGGTTCTTATAACACGAGTGTTATAACTTATAAGAACAAGTTATGTACAGTGTCATACACTACTTTATCTACTCTCATACTATAATACATAAAATAATATTGCAAATAAAACGCTGAATATCAACCAATTTATTTTTTACTTGTAATAATTATTGATGTTCTGAATATTACAATAAAATTATGAAATTTAATTTGAACCAGACAGGAAGCGTTATTGGAGGTACTCGGAGAGGGTATGTTAATGTTGACCTCATTTCTGTTATTTTCAATACTGTTAACTAATTTATTTTACAAACAGAACCAAACTTTGTTAAAATATTGAAAAGTTTTTTAAATGTAAAATGTTACCAGTAGTTACATTGTCGGCCTTCATTGTATGTTGCTACTTCCAAGCCTTGGCACCTGTGATATTGTGAGATCTCTTACTCAATGTGTTATTCCTGATTGGGTTTTTCTTTTTAACCAACTTCAAAAGACGAGGAGGTTATTAATTCGACGCGTGTTTTTTTAAATATATATTTTTGTTTTTAAGAAGAAGAAGAAAGACGTTTATTATACCAACAAGATACATCACAGAAACAAAATAAGCAGATAAGTAACATAATATGCACAACAACAGAAAGAAAACTAAATACACAACAGACAGAACGAACAAATAAAACAGGACCATAGATGTAGCCTGTGGTGTATCTAAGTTGCCACAATAGGCAGCTGACTCAGCATTGTGTTTTTGGCTATGTTTTCGCATAACTCCATCAAATCGTAACAGATTTCGACAATTCTTTTTTTTGTAATAGATAAAACGTCCCCTTGGTCCCATTTTAATTTGGTGAAGATCTGATAAAGACTTTCAGAAATTGAGAACGGAACTTTTCAATGGACAGCAGTAAATAAGGCCTAATGGGCCCCTTTAGTAATATCTGTATGTTTCATAAAATTGCGTAAAAGTAGTCCCAAGGTAATTTGGTAATGTTCTGGTGAAGACTTTCGGAGATGGAAATTGAGAACTTCGAATTTTAAAGCAACGAATTAAGTAGTGTGAATTATGGTTATAGGAGACTTGGTTATTTTTCTCCTGCTCACCCACTAAAAATTGATAAGTAAAAATTTTTAAATCAAAAATAAAAACCGACTTCAAACCACTAGAGCACTAAAATTTTTAAATAATTTAAAAGAATACCTTTAAATTAGAAGTATGTATACATGTAGGTATTGTAGAAGTATAATTTTTTTGTTTGTCATAAGAGCGCTTACCATGCTAAGCGCGTTCATCCCCTATATTACGCGCACCAAATCCTGAGCGATTCCAATCGTCTAACTGTCGAATTAGTATGGAATTTGACAGTTAGACGATTAGAATCGCTCAGGATTTGGTGCGCATAATTAGGCCGCTGGTCCCGCATTCTAACATTCAAACAAATTTAAGTGATTTTTCTCTTCGGTCCTGTCTAACACGTCATTTGTCAAAAGTAAACTCATTCTTGTAATGAAATATGGAATGCGGAAGCGAAAGAGAATTCCGACGTCATAAACGCTTTTAAATCCTCGTTATTTTATTTTGTAGTTATTTTCAACCTAACTGCAAAGCGAGTTACTCGAGGCTGCAAGTGATGTAAATTGCTTCTGCCAGATGTCGCTGCCTGTACGTAATACAGAGAAATTTCTAGAGGTTCGAAATTTCGCCGATGCCTGCACTTGCTCATTAGCTCAGTTGGGAGAGCGCTGGCACGGTTAGCCAGAGGTCGTGGGTTCAAATCCCGGCATGGGTGGAGTTTTTCTAAATAGCTTTTTAAAAGTTATTTTCAAGTTATGAATGTGCATTATTTTGTTTTATAGGTTGAAATCAAGCCCGAGATGATTGGTCACTACCTCGGTGAGTTCTCCGTCACTTACAAGCCTGTGAAGCACGGTAGGCCCGGTATCGGTGCCACCCACAGCTCGCGATTCATCCCGCTGAAGTAGAAGGACTCTTAGCACTCTAGGTTAAGTGGAAAATGTACATAGGCTTACAAATACAAAGTATCCTGTGTGAATTTTCTTGTTTTATTTTGTACCCTTGAAATCTAGAATTTCACCATAATTGTTAAGTTTGCTATCTCATAGCGTCAGTACCAATGTTGCCTGCCGGGTCTTGTCGAAAGTTATCTGATGGAGAAAAAACAAAGAAAAAAGTAACCTATAACCTTTCCAATAAAAAGGTACCTACTATAACTTAATGCTTGAAATAACTTGCAGAAAAACGCAGTTCTGTAGTGTTTTTTCCGATATAAGTTCTATTTTATGCTCTTTGTATAATTACTTGTGAGTTGAGACAATTCTATACACATGAAAATAAGGACATGAAATGCTTTAGGTAGGTACGAATTAGTTCGAGAGAGAGAAAGACTTAGGTATCTTTGGGAGTTGCGCTCACTACAATGTATGAACGAAACGAAAACGATGCTGCGTTGACAGCATCGCAAAATAAAAGAGCGTTGCGTTTCGTGTTTCAAGTAAAAATATAAAAAGTAAATCCTACAAATTGTAAAAAAACACCTAAAGTAACCTTTTGAGTCGTGTAACCTAGATGGAACCTGACTTACCTAAAATCACCTTAGTATTTAAAAAAACCGGCCAAGTGCGAGTCGGACTCGCGCGCTAAGGGTTCCGTACCATTATCTATGCAACATTAGATACAAAGATCGGCAAAAAATCACGTTTGTTGTATGGGAGCCCCCTTAAATATTTATTTTAATTTCATTATTTATTTTTGAAGCGAATAGGTATAGAACTAAATATTCTGTTAATATTTCAAGCGTTTACCGGTTGCCGTTATTAATATCGAGCAAAAAACGCCAATAAAATTACGTTTGTTGCATGGGAGCCCCCCTTAAATATTTATTTTATTCTGTTTTTAGTATTTGTTATAGTGGCAACAGAAATACATCCGTGAAAATTTAAACTGCCTAGCTATCACGGTTCATGAGATACAGCCTGGTGACAGACAGACAGACGGACAGTGAAGTCTTATTAATAGGGTCCCGTTTGGAAATCTTCGGGTACGGAACCCTAAAAACACTACGTAACTCGCATAAATTTCTAAGTAAAATGGGATTATTAGTTTTTTACGTATTAGCAACACTTATCAATCAACATCCAAATGTTGATAACCTTGGGTTTGAGGTTTGACACATCATTCATGAAGACTTAATTTATTTTCAAACCTTTCTTTGTTTTCTTGGCTACGCGAATGTTGTTTTGGCTAGTTTTTCGCGTCCACGTTATGTAACACATGAAAGAATTTTCTGTTGTTTAAATAAAAGATCTGTTTACTTTTGTTTTGATAACGGCTGAGTTTTCCAATCTCATACGTTTTGTTGAAACTTGAAATTAATACTGCAGAAAAGCCTATGGATAAGAAGCTTCAAGATGAAATGCTAGCACCTGAAACTCCTTAGTTTTTGAGACATGGATTTTTGAAAATCGAAAATTCTTAACGAAACTTTCCGAAACGTAAAAGTTGTCAAAATGGCATAAATAACTCAATTTTTGACAACTTTAACGTTTCGAAACGGACGCCGCGTTTCGTTTTGCGTGTTGAGTTAACTTACTTCTGTCGAAACTTTATTACAACTTACCAAAACTTTATTAGAACTAAACATAACATAAAATCACGCCTGTATCCCTGAGGGGTAGGCAGAGACCAGGGACTGCCACTTGCTACGATCCTGACAGATCACTTTCGCTTCCTCAACAATCATTAGTTGCATGCACGCACGCCGGTTTCGGGTACTTTTTATCTTGCCCTTTGTTAATACATCCCCTATTTGGTCGAAGTATGTCCGTCTGGGTCGTCCCTTACCGGCCCTTCCATCCACATCCAAGGTCTGGACTGACTGTGGAGGGTTTGGGGCACGGAAACGCTATATTTCCAATATTAAATAATTTTTTGCAGATTAGAACGTCATTACAGCTCAACGGTGACACAGAGAAGAGAAAAGGTTACAATGTTGCCACAGCTACAAAACATTCAAATAACTATGCTTTGTTGGGTTGCCAGCAATCGTTTGTCTAGCTAACAGTTGAGAGCATTTTCCATACACCTGTCTGAGGAACAACGTAAGACTACCATGGCGTCCTCCCAGCCCTTGGCTTCGAGTTCTGCTGCTTCCCCGTCTGAAGAATCGAGTGAAGTGCAAGTGTTGGACTCTTTCGAGCCACTTCCTACAAGCTCTTCCTCAGTGCCTCCGTGTCCTTCAGATGTCAACAAGCTTGACGAATCGAGTGCAGTGGTGGACTCTTTTGAGCCGTTCTCTAGAAACTCTACGTCATAACCACATCCGGATCATCTGGGCGAAGAATAAATTGCCTCTCGGTGGAATTGAGTAGGAAATACGGGCAAAAACAGACTCATAACTAGGTTACTGATAGATGCAAATGGGTTCAAACTTGGTTCAAATACGACTCAGACGCACCCTATTTCTGTTTTGTTTCTGTGATGTGTTGGTATAATAAATGTCTTTCTTCTTCTTCTATTTCCAGCAGTAGCTGTGGTTACCTCACTAGAGTGTATTGAAAAGACGGAGGCGCCGAGGGAGAGCAGCCCCCATCCGCTGTTACAAAGCACAGGCACTCGTGCGAAGTTTTGTCAACTTAACATCAAAATTAGGTTTTTTATTTTTCTCAAAAACTATTAGGTTTCAGCATTCCCCTTCCCAGGGGGCAAAACTCTTATGACAAACATTACGCATAGGCCAAATATAAAAAATATAAAGTTTTATTACGATAGGTACAGGTCTTGTATGGACACCTCTATCATAATATAACCACAGAGGATAACTTATTAATCATAGCGATACACGTATACAATCTCCAGCGGGACCAAGAAGGTTGAACCTCTACTTAAAAAAAAAGGTTTCAATGTACGAGTCCGCGGCGACGCAACACGCATGCAAAGAGTATGTAACACGCATGCGCAATCGATGTTTGCGCCTTGGCGCCAACATTTTACATTTAAAAAAACTTCAATATTTATAAACAAAGTTTGGTTCTGTTTGTAAAATAAATAGGTATGAGAGTAGATAAAGTAGTGTATGACACTACATAACTTGGTCTTATAACACTCGTGTGATACTATAAAAAAACTCTTCTACGGCTCGTTTTTTTAAAACACACTCGTGTTATAAGAACCCTTATTATGCAACAGTATCATAAACTACAGGTTAGGTAAAAATGTCATTCAAAGGTTAGAACCTTCACGAGCGTCGGCTAACCGTTATTCTCGAATCTCTAAGGTTCAAAGTAGACCCAAGCGAGCTCGTAACTTGCAATAATAATGTTATGTTTGTCTACCTTTCCGGTCTACCTTTCCGACTACGTAGGTTTTAAAAAAGTTAACTCTGGTCTTGCTTGATACTGTCGAGTTTAGACACCCGTACACCGAGCAATATAGTCGACGTGATTTTGACATTTTCGTCTAGCTAGCCGATCCGAGGCGGTCGCCCGTCTACACTCACGCGCGGTGAACACCGGCCTCACAGAACAGAACACATACCGAACTGTACCGAACTGCGGTGGGTCCGAAGTTTACCGAGATCTCGCGTTTCGTAGTTATGTATTTTGTATAGGCGCGTTTTGGACGTTAGTAGGAAGATTGGTAACTGTTTCTTATTTAAACTGTGCCTCTACGTCGCGTTCTCTCTACGTTGCGTTCTATTCTATGTCGTGTTTTCTCTACGTCACGTTCTCTTTACGCCGCGTTTTCTCTACGGGGCGTTCTCTGTACGTTTTGTTCTATCTACGCCGCGTCTCTCTTCCACGTGTTGGTTCGTCACTATCGTACAATTTACTAAAATATTCACTTTGGCGAGGTGTCACCTAATCACGTGTACGAAAAAACAGCCAGCAGGCAGGGCGACGGATAGTATTTTAATTATTGGTATCTTACCCATGTTATCCCCACAATGTCTACTTATTTTTTCAGAACTAAAGGATTCGTACCTCTACTTGTTAGGACCGGAGACAGACCGTCCAGTCGCATTTGATCATTTGAAAGTTCTCGCCTGTAGCCCTCCGCCCCATTTTCCATATTTAGATGCGTAAAAAAAGATTTAATGAAAAGAGTACTTAGGTACCTACATAGGTAATTTTAAAAGTTTCTGAAGAAGTCAACTCAAGGTAGATTTTTGCTTCGGTCGTCTTTAACGCCTATAATTTGTAACATAGCAATACCCTGCGTTATTTTGTTGACAAGCACACCAATCTTCCACGCCACGAGGCCTATATATATTTCCTTTATTAAATGTAAGTGCATATTTTTGGAGATTTCGAATCCATTAATTTGTAGTACCTACCGGTTCAACATATTAAAGATTTACCTATGGGTTTTCCATGACTCGCGTCTACATGACGCGTCAACGTCTTCGAGTACCCGGTGGATACCGCTTTAAACTGCCACCAACTAACTGTAGCCAACCTTCTTCAATGATACAGCGTCTAGCGTCAACTGTTTACAAATTGACCCTTATACGTGCTTTTGTCACCAGTCTTATAAGGACGCTCGAATTGAACGACTTCCAAAAACGCAGGTAGATTACCTATTCCGTAAGTTTATACGCCTATGATAAATCCAGTCGTTTCGAAAGAACGGAGAACTTGCAAGAAAAATATTTTGATTTCATTGGAGATGCCATGTTATCTTGTAGATAAATAATGAAAAATTAAAAGATTTTTCTCTACGATACTTTTTTTTTCGTTATATAACCTGCCGAAATAGTGAAGTGGTACAAAAAGGGTCCGTACAAATCGGGCTCTAATACGTCCGAAAGTTTTTTGTAGGATTTCTGACTGATTCAGATTCGTTCTCCTTTTTAAATTTAAAAATTAACGAAAAGAACCCACATAGAAATTCCCTAGGCTCTTAAAATTAGGTAGATACCTATTTCCTTGAAAAAAATCAAAAATTACCGCTTTTTACATATAACCTATTAAACTGATGAATAAAAAACATCAGCCACTCTTCTTACAGAAATATGAATACACGAGTTTAAAAGAGTGAGTATACCTACTTTTCACAAATGCAGAAGCAGTGTAGAAGCAACAGACTTACATAAAGGGGTTCCATGAGGTTCATGAAAAAGAAATAAAAATCTTTTTTTAGAGATCATTTATGCAAAAAGTGTCAGATCAATTTCTCAATTAATAGTGAGTTTTAAGGGGTTTCAGGGAGTAAAAATCATATCTTTTTTTCCTAAAAATCACAATTAAATGATTGAGAGATTGCACTGACACTTTTTGCTTTGATCTATAAAAAAGATGTTTTTCTTTTGGTAGCGCTATTATTACTCCCTGGACCCTCTTAAGACCCACGACCGAGAACTAAGCCACTGAAGGGAGGTGGGGCGTGGGCGCGGAAAGGACGCGTTAAACCGATTCACTTTCATGTAAAACTACTAAAAGGACGAAGACAGGCGGCAGCTGGCTAAAACACCAAAAACGGCCGTTCTCTCTAGGTTGTTTGCCTTAGGTTCACGGCCATCATGGATCGTAAAAATCACTTTTACCATATCAGATCATCGAGAGATTAATCTGACACTTTTTGGAAAAACCATATGTAAAAGAAGATTTGATTTTTATGTTCATTGGTGGCGCTCTAGTGAACCTCATTCGAAGACAAAACAACTTAATGTCTTGGCCACATTAAGGAAACGCTTAATGGCCATAAACGCGTTAAAATTACCGCGTCAACAAACGCGATAATTCTGTTGGCTACACTGGTGTTCAATGTTCAATGGCAATATCATCATCAACATCATCATCATTCAGCCACAAGAAGTCCACTGCTGGACGTAGGCCTCCTCCATGGATTTCCAAAAAGACCGGTTGGAAGCGGCCTGCATCCAGCGCCTTCCTGCCACTTGGATGAGGTCATCTGTCCATCTTGGTCGTCCTACGCTGCACTTGCTGATATGTGGTCTCCATTCGAGAACTTTTCGGCCCCATCGGCCATCAGTTCTGGGTGCAATGTGCCCCGCCCACTGCCACTTCAACTTACTAATCCGCTGGGCTATGTCGACGACTTTCGTTCGTCTACGGATCTCATCATTTCTGATTCGATCTCGTAGAGAAATTCCGAGCTCTTTCCATAGCTCTTTGCGTGACCTTGAACCTTCTTATGAGGTCCATAGTGAGAGACCACGTTTCAGTGCCATAAGTCAATCAATCTCTGACTTCTGTGAGTATGAAATATCATTTCAAGGAATTTATTTGGATTGGAAAGCAAAGATGTACTTCAAAGCTGCTGCTTTGTTGTATTTTATGAGCTTTGTATTACATGCACTGCATTAAAAAAAGTCAACAGCGTCGCAAACGAAGATAAGAGAAAACAACAAACAACCTCCTAACTCCATACCACAGATAAAAACTAAATCAAATCAACTCTACACGTTTTCGAATGACAGATGACAAACCCCAGTGTAGCCACATCAACGCAGCAAGAAACGCGATAATCCCTTTAATGTGTCGAAAGAGACCGCCACCCTAGCTATCGTCAAACGTTTAACATAATTGACAACGGCGTTTATAAAATTACGGCGTTGAGCCGGCCACACTAACGTTCAACGCCCAACAACGCGATAATTAATGCCATTTCCCGTTAATGTAGCCAAGGCATAATAGAGATAATACACTAGCGCCACCAAGGGAATAAAATCATATACCTACCTAGGTAATTTTTTTACAGATCGTTTTTGCAGAAAGTGTCTGTACAACTCTCAAACAATGTTAATAGTGATTTTAGGACCTATGGCCGTGAACCTAAGGCAAAAAACCTAGGACCAGATAGCTTAACGTCAAAAACGGCCGTTTTCGGCATAAATGCTATCTAGATGTATCTAGTCATGTCCGCGATCCAGGGTTCTCGGTCCTGGGTCCTAAAAATCACTGTTAACATGATTGAGAGATTGTACAGACACTGAAAAAAACGGTCTGTAATAAATAAAAGATATGATTTTTTTCTTGGTGGCGCTAGTGTTACCCTATGGAGCCCCTTAAGGGGATCCAGTGGGCTAACTAGCGCCACCAATAAAAAAAAAACACACTTTCTTCTTTCAGGTCGTATTTGCAACCCAGGATCACGAACCTGGGAGGGAACCACGAAAACAGCAGTTTTTGGCGTTAATGCTATCTAGTTCTAGGTTTTTTGCCTTTGGTTCACGGCCATGGGTCCTAAAAATCAGTATTAACACGATTGACACATTGTACAGACTCTTTTTGCAAATTCGATCTGAAAAATAAAGATATGATTTTTTTCCTCGGTGGCGCTAGTGATACTCCCTGGACCCCCTTAAGGGGCTCCATAGGGTAACACTAGCGCCACCAAGCGCCACCAAGAAAAAAATCATATCTTTTATTTATTACAGACCGTTTTTTTCAGTGTCTGTACAATCTTAATCAATCTGTACGTCTTAATGGTGTACTCTCTCTCTCTAGTTCTACTCTACTCGATGTATCGACACTGAAATGAAGGTCTTACCATAAACACCAGTAGGCACTTACTCACTCTGCTTCAAACAGACTTCATGAAGACAAATTAATTATTATGCAGATACAACAGAACATGAAGTCATCAATTGCTACTAATTTAAATGGTTTAAATGGTGTAAATTTAAATTCCTACCCTACTTATTAAATGATCATTAGATATGGTACCTAAACCTAAGGTTTCTAGTCCTGTTAAATGTCTTGTGTACAATAAGAGTAGGTGTAAATAATTAATGTTACCGTAGTAGATAATTAATGCGACCGCTGCGATACGGAAGGATTTTTTAGATGAAGTAGGTTTACCTTACACATTCCCTTAGCTTAGTCTGACCAAGGCCGACTTGCACCACTTTCTTAAATGCGGCTTAAACAGCATTTAACTAAAATTCTTCATACAAAAGTCGATTTAAATGGCGTCTTAAGTGACATTTAAGAAGTGGTGCAAGTCGGCCTAATTTTTTAGGTGTTCACAATTTAATCATTACCATTAGACATAGTAATTCATTCACTGTAATTTTGCCGACCAGACCTATCACGTACCTAATTGTCCACTCTATTGGGCTGCTCTGATTATGGTGAGTAGAGACAGAGCTCGCGTCCGCTGCTCCACTGAAGAGTCAGTCATTTATAAACACTAGGTGTCACTTATAAAACGATTCGTTAAAATACTCCATAAACGCTGTATAAATAGTCCGTGGTAGAGACTATACAAGGGAAAGACTTTCATCATCATCATCAGGACATAGGCCTCCCTCGTGGTTTTCCTAGCCATGAAGGGTTTTGCCATAATCGCCACGCTTGGCAGGCGGGTATGTGGTTGGAGTCACAGGAAGACGCTGCTGCCCGTCTCCTGGTAAAGTATTTCCTTAGTCGCCTTCTACGACATCCAAGGAAGGAAATGGAGTGACGCTCTTCTTAATCCGGCGCCTAGATATTTTTAGACTATTTTTAAACGGCGGCGTTATTGCCGTATACGTGCCCTAGGCCACAGTATAAGGAACTGTGATAGGCAATTCGTGCAATTCATAGACGGTAAAGTAAATTGTAAAGAAGGGCAGGGACTCAAACGAAAAAGTAGGTATATCGATATTTATTTGGGCAGAGCTTCGCCCTATATAATAATTAGCACAGAAAAGACAAGCTTCAACAGTTGTACACGGCTTAAATAGGCAGGCGTTGCTACTCCCACCCTCACAACCGGCCGGTGCGAGCGAGGTGGGGCTAGCGGGCGGCGGCGGCGGTGACGTATGCTGACGTCACGGCTGGTCTGGCTTGGCTATGGCTGGCTCGGCTGGCGCTGGACTAGGCTGAACGTTACAGTCGGCCATCCTGTAACAATTGCTCCCGCAATGGGAACAGAGAAAAAGATTAGCTTTCTAGTAAGTCCAATAGGTCTTCAGTTTCTAACTGTTCGTCTGAGCTACTGGCACTGTCTGTCATCGGGGCAATACTTCTGTACAGTCTAATTGCATCAGATGAAACTAATCCCTGAAAGTTCTTATAACCACGCATACCTTTAATGCTACGTATCTGATACCTATCATTAGGTAGCACCTTAGTTATTATGTAGGGTCCCGAGTAAACATCGTCCAATTTTGTGTTTACTTTAGCTGCGCTACTAGTAGGGGCTTGTCTCCACAGTACATAATCACCTTTCTTATATACTGTGCCGACTTTACGCCGTTTATCGTAATTACGTTTCATCCTATCACTCGCTTTTTTAATTCTCAGAGTAGCCTTAGTGCGCTTTGATTGCACAGGCTCAGGGACACGGTCGGGAATAACGACATCGCATAGAGACCTACCTGAATTTGCAAACATCAACTCATACGGTTTATAGCCAGTCGATGCGTTGAACGTATTGTTAATGCCCCATATGACGTCAGGTAAGCTATTATCCCAATTGTTAGATTTTTCACTGCTATTTGTAGCCCGCAATGCGTCAAGTATCGTGCGATTCGTACGTTCTACCTGCCCATTGGCACGCGGGCATGCGATGGCATTGAGTGTATGTCTAAACTGCTTTTCTGTTGCGAACGTTTTAAAGTACCTGCTGGTAAAAGCCTTTCCATGGTCTGAAATTATACGTTCCGGATAACCAAAAAGACTGAACAACCGTTTTAAAACACGAATTGTTTCTACAGAATTTACTGTACGGGTTGGCTCGGCTATGACAAATTTGGAGAAGGAGTCTATAATCACCAATATATAGTTATATCCTTTTTTTGTCCGACTAAACGGACCTAAGTGATCAATATGGATCATTTTCATGGGCTCTGAAGGCTTGGGAATGGGGTGTAATTTGCCTTCTTTTCTGCCGTACTCGCCCTTCCCGTAAGCACAATGTAGGCAGGACAGTACGTATTTCCTGATAAAGCGTGACATTTTTGGAAACCAAAAATCGTTTTTAATAATGTCCATGCAGCGTTTCAATCCTACATGACCTATGTCATCATGGTGAATTTGCACTACCCTCCATCTAGCAGCTCCCGGCACAACTAATCGGTTTCCGTTTAGGGTCTTCCTATACAAACGGTCGTCTTTAATTTCGTAATTGTTCGTGATATCAGTGTCAGCGCTACCCGTTTTAATCAAATCAATTATTCGCTTTAATTTTTCGTCCTGACTTTGAATCGTATAAAACCAATCTGAAATTTCTAATCGATTGATGTTTACCGCATCTATTGGGTTTCTACTTAAAGCATCCACGTGCTTCATGCGCTCACCGGGTCTGTATTCAATGCTTATGTCATAATCTTGGATTAACATCCACCATCTTGCTATACGGGGTACTAAGTCGCGTTTAGTCAAAGTCGCACGCACCGCGGTGCAATCTGTAACTACCTTTACATTTAGACCTACGATGTAAACACGGAACCTGCGCAGCGATTCTACAACCGCGAGTGTTTCTAGCTCGTAGCTATGATAGACACTTTCCTCTCTACTAGTAACCCGGCTAAAATACATTACAGGTCTCAATGTACCGTCAGGTTGCTTTTGCAATAAAATTCCGGCTATACCTAACTTGCACGCATCCGTGTGAATCTCAGTGGGCAGCGATCGATCGTACAATGCTAACACTGGCTTACTACACAATTGTTTTTTTAATTGCTCAAAACTGAGTAACTGCTCATCGCCCCATACCCAACTAGCAGTTTTTTTTGTCAAATCTGTGAGTGGGCGAGCTATTACTGCAAAATTAAAGATAAACTTTCTGAAATAGCTGCATAGTCCGATAAACTGGCGTACTTCATGTACGTTTTGTGGAACTGGAAATTTAGAAACAGCTGCCAACTTAGACTCACCCGGTTGTATGCCTTCCACTGATATTTCATGACCTAAATACGAAATGTTTTCTTGCAGAAACGAACATTTATTCATGTTTAGTCTTAAGTTTTCTGTGTTAAATTTTTGTAGAACCTTGGTTAGCAATAGTAAGCCACCCTGTACATCGTACGAGGGAAGAAGTAGGTCGTCTAGAAATGCAAGTATTTCTGGATTGTCTAAACTGTCAACGATTTTATTTATCAACCTCATGAAAACCGCCGGTGCATTTGCTAGACCGAATGGTACGCGTAAAAATTCATAATGACCTTGTGGAGTAATGAATGCGGTCTTGTGTGTATCAGTAGGAGAGATTTTTACTTGGTGGTAACCCTGGGCCATATCTAAACTAGTAAAACGTTTTTTACCAGCCAATTTAGACACTTGGTCGTCTATGTTTGGTAATGGGTACCTATCTCGCACTGTAATCGCATTCAGCGCACGAAAATCGATGCATAACCGACTGTCACCGTTTTTCTTTTTAACTAGAATGACTGGGGACGCATAACTGGACTCAGATTCTTTTATTATACCCGCAGCTAATAAATCTTCGACTTTGGATTTCACTGTAGCTTGTTCGCTATGTGATAGTCGATAAGGGCGATGATATACAGGCTCATTGCTAGTGACATTTATTTTCATCTGAACTAACTCTGTGCATCCTAACTCATTAGTATCGCTGGCAAAACAGTTTCTAAACTCAGACAAAATTTCTATCAAGGACTTTTTCTCAATTTCATTTAAGGGTCCTACGGTAATGTTTTGTATATCTACCCCCCCAATGGCAGAGTTTTTATCAAGACAAGTTGTTAGTACACTTTTGGCTGAGCACGAGCAATCTGAATGGCTAGTAGTGGCAATTGGGCTAACCTGCGAATGAAGCGGCGTGTTCTCGCAGGTTTCGGCGCGTACCAGCAGCTCGCCCGGCTCCCACACGATGTCCGTGGTCCCGATGTTGATCACCTTCATGTAACCTTGTTTGCCTCGTAGGATGGTTGCAGGCAGCGAGTAGGCCAACTCTTGCATCTCGTGATGGCGCACAGGAGTGATCACGTCGTTATTGTCCTTGTTTCCAAGTATTTCGACTTTTATGATGGATGTTCCGGGCGGCAAGCATTCTCTAGAAGCTGTAACAACTTTGAATCGTTGGCATTCTTCAGATGTTTCGATTTGCATTAAAAAATCACAATCGCGTCGTAGGTTAGCCGAACCACTATGCACGACTAGTAAAATACCATCTCGGTTTATTGTGGGCTGTCCGATTAGCAGGTTGACCCCATTCATGTTCATTTCGGTGAGATAGGCCTTGCAGCACATCTCCAGTCCATCGATTTCTAAAGTAAACTCCACTTCGCCGCGACTGGTGAGGAGCCCGCCAGAAAACCCCTTCAGCACGATGTTTGTCGGTATCACGTTAAGGGATAAAAGATGAGCGACTTGCGTAGTTAAAACATTAACTTGGCTTCCGGTGTCGAGATATGCCTTCACATAGATGCCGTTAATCTTAACGGTTTTCTTGTACACGTCATTGTAGTTTTGGATGAGTTTTATTTCTTTCACGTTACTAGAGGATGTGGGGCTTGGCTTGGTGACAGCCGTTGGGCATCTGGGTGCAATATGACCTTGGGCACCGCACTTGAAGCAACTCCGTTGATCAGGTAGTGGACAAAAACGTACCATGTGTCCCGTTTTCTTGCAGCGCGGACATGGGTCGACGTCAGGGTTGACGGTTTTCTTTTCCAATGGGCGGCTGATTTCCCTGTTCGATGGTCGCGGGTCGACGGTTGGCGCACGATAGTCGTCGAACGCCGAGAGAAAACCTTCATACAATTCGTCCGGTCTCTCACACTGGAAAGCTCTTGCATTTGATTGGAGCGATGAAGGTAGGCCGCGGATGATACAAGACACGCTGGCATTATCCGATAGTTTGCACCTAAAGCACATTGCGACTTTTTCTTGATAATATTTAGTCATACTCTCTGAAGGCAGTTTCTTCCGACTGAGTAGTTCTTCTAGTTGGTTGGCGTAATCCCGATGCTTTGGAAAAGCCCGCAGCAGCATCTGTTTCCAGTCTTCCCAAGTGTAATCGTAATTTTCTAGCCGGTTGTACCATTTTCTTGCCTGACCTTTCAGCTTGTCCTGGAGATGAAACGACTTGGTTCTATTATCCCATCCGTGGATTTCGCCGAGCTGTTCAATTTTTCTTAACCATCCTTGAACGGTGCATTCTTCGCTATCTGGATCAAATTCTGGTATCAGAGAAGCCGCTCGATGAAGATGTGTTCGTAGCGGACTTTCGTTATGCAGTTCACGAAGTGCTTTATCTACTTCTTGAACCAGAAGATTTTTCAGTAGTTTTCTAGCAGGCGGTGAAGGATCTTCTTCGGTTTCAGTGGGCGAGACTTCAGACTCTTCAGATTCGATGTTAGATCCACGTGGCGGACACGAAGATGTAGATTGCTCGATTTCAGGAGACCGATGCCTTTTTCTTCTGTTTGCAGCGCGAGCACTCATCGTGAGTAATACCACTTCTGAATGTAAAGAAGGGCAGGGACTCAAACGAAAAAGTAGGTATATCGATATTTATTTGGGCAGAGCTTCGCCCTATATAATAATTAGCACAGAAAAGACAAGCTTCAACAGTTGTACACGGCTTAAATAGGCAGGCGTTGCTACTCCCACCCTCACAACCGGCCGGTGCGAGCGAGGTGGGGCTAGCGGGCGGCGGCGGCGGTGACGTATGCTGACGTCACGGCTGGTCTGGCTTGGCTATGGCTGGCTCGGCTGGCGCTGGACTAGGCTGAACGTTACAAAATACTTACTACCAGATGTGAAAGACAAAAAAACGTACAAAGTGCGTGTCGGGCCACGCGCAGTGTAGGGTTCCGTAGAAAGAGGGGGTTTTATCTGCTTTACTGAACAAAATCCATTGAAAATTACGCTGATGAAGTTATTTCATCACCGTAATTTTCAATGGATTTTGTACGAAGTTTCCCTTTTTTATGTTGGTCGCTTTTACTCGTTACCTTGTATAAAAACTATCACTTACTTAACAACTACTTAGCCGTATCGATTCCACTAATCGACTTTTAATAAGACATTATTTTTCCGTATTTTCATCATCAGTTTGTTTACTTCTGGGGAAAGCGTGTCTGGAATGAAACACCCATAATCTACATTTACTTAGAACCAGTCTGAAAGCATAAGAAGCCTGAATTTTCAGGCGTCTCGAGCCGAAGAGGGACGGCCGAAACTGGTGGTGATCTTGTCCCAACTAGAATAAATTAATCGTAATTAAAAAAAAGTATTGTGGTCATTGTGTGGTTAAGGGTGCGCGCCGTTTATAAGGCCATAAGGCTTGAAGGCTGCTCGCTGTATTCGCTCCGCTGCGGTGAATTCCGCACGCGCCGGCCGGCTTCGCGCGCGAAATATATCGCGATGCAAAATCTTTATCATCAGAATGTATTGAAAAAAAAAAAGGTTTTGTGAATGTGGCTATGGTGGAGGTGAAGAATTTACTCTTAAAATCGTGAACATTTTCCGTGTCTTTAATGGGATATAACAGTTACAAAATTGGAGTTTTTATCATCGTGGATTTGGTTCGAAGTCAATTATTGTGTGCACAACATTTTAAAGGTAGGTTTAAATAACCTGTTCAAATGATGTTCTGTCACTTGCTAAATGTAGATCGACCCACAGTGTTGCACAGTGTCGTATTGTTTTGATCTAAGTATACATATTCACTATAGCATTTGAGTGGTTACTTCACCAATGTAGTGTACATAGGAGTTGTCAATTGTCGTAGTTTAAATCATATAGCACAGATGTCAATGCCTATGTTTATGTATGTAGGTAGGTAATAACATAACATCTAAACAACACACTCTCCTGCCCTGGTTCCAAACTAGGATACCCTGTAATATGGTAACCAGATAACGACATTACAGACATGAAAAAAATCCTTTTCACTTCTCATGCTCTAAAAGTTCGTCTTTATGTCGTGCGTAGGCGACATAAAGTCGCTTTTTATGCTCTAGAGCATAAAGTAAAATCTTCGTCGAAGACCAAGGCAATCGCTGCAACAGCCACACGAACATCTTTAACTTCATACAACAACCTCTTTATTTTATTTCGTTTCGTTCGTATTCTAAGACCAAGGCAAAGATACCAACAGCCAAAGTACACAATAAAACTTCATGAAATAAACTTATAATTTGTATTTCGTCTCATTTATTATTTTTTATATTTGTTTATTTTTCAATTTAGTAGATCAGTATAGTATTTAAGCCATAACAACAACTTATCATAGTTATAAAAAGAAAATGTTTTTATAACTGAGCAGTATGTAACGACCTTAAGTCAGGTGTCACGTCCCTACAGAAAAAAAAAAGAAAAAAAAGTTAATTGGCGGGAACCATAATTATTTTTTCATTGTAATATTTGTGTTACAACTTAAAATTGTTTTTTGATTAACGATAAATAATGTCGTCAATCGAAGTGAAAAGTAGAGTGTACAACTCGTCCATAAAACCCATTTTACACTCGACTTTATATCTATCCTCGCTCGCAAGCTCGCTCGGATGGATAAACGTCTCGAGTAAAATGGTGCGTTTTATGCACTTGTTGTACAATCTACTATTGTGGGCTTTGTTGGTACAAATCAAGGTAGGTTTAACTATTGATATAAAAAACAGCCTGATGACTTTGTAATGATCTGTTACCATCAGGCCTAAAACACTAAATTAAACCTGAATAATGTGTGCGGTCTAATATTTGTCACGTTTTCCGCTGTTGGTGTATTCAGTCATTATTACGAGTTTTACAACCTTAGGTGTCGTGGATAGAAACATTTTTAGTTCTATATTTGTACTGAGTTTTTAATTTAAGCATATTTAATTTGTACTTTTAAACCGTAATAGGGAAAAATTTAAACAAGAAAAATCCGTGCAGTCGGAATCGCAAGATATTGGCGAGTAAGAATATTTTTGTACACTATAGGTATTATATGTATTTTTATTTGATTGAACTGAAGTCGGAAGATTCTAATAATTAATAGAAGGGCCGTGGGCCTCATAAGAAATCTCAAAGTCACGCAACGAGCTATGGAAAGGGCTATGCTCAGAATTTCTCTACGAGATCGAATCAGAAATGATGAGATCCGTAGACGAACGAAAGTCGTCGACATAGCCCAGCGGATTAGTAAGTTGAAGTGGCAATGGGCGGGGCATATAGCACGCAGAACTGATGGCCGATGGGGCCGAAAAGTTCTCGAATGGAGACCACATATCGGCAAGCGCATCGTAGGACGACCAGCCACAAGATCGACAGATGACCTCATCCAAGTGGCAGGAAGACGCTGGATGCAGGCCGCTTCCAACCAGTCTTTTTGGAAATCCATGGAGGAGGCCTATGTCTAACAGTGGACTTCTTGTGGCTGAATGATGATGATGTGATATGTCCATGCAAACGGATTGCTGCGTTTCGAGCGTTCAACAATTTGACGAGTTGCCCAAAAAATAATAAAAATAGATAAACATTTAATTGCATCTGCCTACCCACACATATATAACGATAAAAAAAAAAGAAATAATCGCACGAGTAAAACTAAGCAACATTTCACCTCAGTGAGAAAGACAAAAACAACAAGAAAACTAAGCACATGCAAAAGAACATAGAGTACGAGGGCACAATTTGAGGATGTGGCAAATGCAAAGGGGCTCTGACTCAGCATATTAGGCTGGAGAGGTAGACCACTCCAGCGCTGGTCCTCCCTCAGTACCCAAAAGTGTGCCGACGTAAATAAATAACTATATAACTTTTATTTTTGTAAATTTTTGTTTTTGAGTCAAAATTAGTGTGGTTATACGAGTACCTACTACCTGCTTTGTACAGCTAACAACTTCATCAACGTAATTTTTCTTATAACTCGTTAACTTGTAAGGTCTACTTAGCTTTAATGTGATAGTTTTCCTTTTAACTTAATTATATTATATGCTACTCTCCTGAATTTTTTTACGTTTCTACAATCAACTATTTAGCCGGGGGAGGGCGGGGGACGCCCCGCCCTACTGTAACAAAATGTTGCGCTTTAAAGCTCAATATTTCGCAAAGGGATCCCTAAACCTAAAAACGGTCCTCCTACACTCACAATATTTTAAACGACCAATCGAACGATACCTCACACAACAATGTAGCGCCAAGAAAAAATTTGAAATAAAAAATAATAACCGACTTTAAAACACTACAGCACTAAAAATTGGAAATAACTTAAAAGAATACCTTCAAATTAGACGTATGTATGTATGTAAAACATGAGGGAGGCCTGTGTGCTGCAGTGGGCGTCAAGGGCCTGATGATGATGTAATGGTTGATGTTCTGTCGACTGCAACACTCAACTGAAATTACTACTAACTGACCTCTTAGCGATATAATGACATGCAGCCTGCGGACTACAGACGTAGGTATTCTCGAAATCGACAATGTAGTGCACTGAGCTCCTTTCCTACTCTGTTGTCCTTAAAATAAGAGGGACAAAATATACATATACAGAACTCCGCGATAGAAGCTTCACACGGTTCTTTGAGCTATGGGGGTAGAAAACGTGTACTTACCAAGTGCGATGTGTCTCATCAAGCCCCTATTACTTGATTAAACCGCGGGGTGCCGCCACTCCCTGACTGTGTATAGATGTATAGGGCCTTTGGCGTTGTACGAAATGGCGTGTTTACACTGGAGTATTCGTACTGGTGGCAGCGGTGGTAGCCTAGTAGGTAGAACATGCTACTTTGGTCTCTGGAAGCGAGAGACCCAGGTTCGATTCCCAGTGCGGGCATGTAACTATGACTTGGTTTTCCAAGTTATGTACTGTTTAAATGTGCATTTGTGAAGTTATAGTAGCAATACCACTCGCTAACGGTGAAGGAAAACATCGTAAGGAAACCTGAGTGTTTGAGATATTCACATACCTCAGCGCCTGAAATCGCAAATCCGCGGTGGGCACGCGTGGTGATTAAGCCCATACTCTCTCTCTGAGAGAAGGCCTGTGCCCTACAGTGGGACGTATCTAGGGTGCTTATGTATTCGTACTGGTACCTACGATGTTTGGATTATTGTTGCGAGTAAGTGTGAACAATGCCTTGGAATAATTTTTATACTACACCTGCTTGGAAAGTACCTTGATACTTTATCAAATTTACGGTAGAAAGTACGTCATTGCATATCGAACAAATATGCGGGGAGAAAACGCCTCTGAGCGGGAGAGAAAAGTGTATGAAAATCCATTTCTTACGTGGTTTTTATTTTTTTTTATTTTGGGTAAGACTATGCGCCGGTAACCTAAATATCAAAAGCCAAAAAGTTTTTACAGTGAGTTTTTATCTCCAAGTTCGCAAAATGACACTGGCCACTAGCTGTGTGTTGGATGGTGTCGGGCTGGCAGTGCGACCCTGCGGCGGCAGGATAAACAATTTGAAAAACGAACATGTGAAAATTGCAGACGCCATTGGCGCCATTTCCAATTTGTGTGTTGTTTGAGGATTCAGTTTTCGTAGAAAGTAAAATAAAACTATCAAGCAGGTGTAGTATAAAGCACTATGTATCACTCGAGAGAAACTGCGATTCCCGATCTCGGGTGTTTTAAAGCCCTCGCCTACGGCTCGGGCTTCAAACGACACCCTCGACGGTAATCGGTCACTTTCTCCTCTCGGTGAACAATGTACCTACTAAAGTGTAGTTTAAAACTATGTAAGATTTCTTCGAACTTCACCCTTTACTTACGTTATGATTCCTCACCCATAATGTCCTCCAAATACTATTTTAATAGCACAATCGATTGAAAAGTATTTAGATAGCTCCAATATAAAGGAGAATGATCAATTTACTATAGGAGTTAGTCTATTTTTGCGTCTTCTTGCGCATTGATGAAACCAATGGTAAACTATAAGAAATTAGCTCTGGATTATGCAGGAAAAATATTATGAAAATATTAAATGGTAGTTTCGAGAAATCTTAATTTTGAGCCCATGTTTTGAGGTTATGACAACTTTGGTGGTTTGGTGTTATTTTGGGTTAGCATTGGCACCTAGTCAGTTTGAATTATAAACATAGGTCATTATTAGGTAGGTATGGTTAGTTAGTGCTATTTTGTATCAAATACAAAATATATATGACTATATCGCTGCAAAAAGTCGCAGTGTTTAAGAAGCCTAATGGGGGACAAAGAGAAAATTTCTGATAAATACGCACAAACAGTCTTAGGTCCTGCGCACAATTGAGACAAGACTATCCTAAGCCCACGATGGCGATTTTAGTTATTTATTCCACATATTGTTCATCATCATCATCATCATCATTTCAGCCATTGGACGTCCACTGCTGGACAAAAGCCTCCCCCAACGATTTCCAGAAGGGCCGGTTGGATTGTTCATACACATGGTCATTTTAACAATAAACTACACTAATTAAACAGTATAAAATCCATTGCAAAAATAAAAGCGTAATAAAACCGCTCGTTTGAATTCACGTCAAAAACTCTCCGTTTGCAGTTTGCACTTTCGCATTTTGTGTATGTACACGATTTGCGATCTTTACAATAATGTAATCTAATCTGTGTTTGTAATCTGTATGGACTGATTGAAGTTTTTTAGTTATACAATCAATACAGATATTTTTTAATTATTACTTTTAAACCCCTGATTCTTTTAATTTATCAAATAGAACTATGAAATCATTTTTCAAAAGAAAAATTTTGAGGTATAAATGTTTAAAGCGCAACATAGACTGTTTTTGATCATTCTCCTTTTAGGTGTTTCCCAATTCAAAAAGGTAACAAAACACTAACAACAATCAAAACGGTACATACGTTGGGTTGAGTGGCGTCCCCTGTTCAATAAATATTACAGGGTCACGTAGCATTCCCACCCAACGATTACGACGTACCTACGCTTGTAAACAGCTACATAAGTTATGCGGCGACGTAGCATCCCTGCCCAACAACCACGTGCGTAAGTACTCATAAGCCTACCTTGGTCAGGGTAGTGTCTCTCGTCAACAATTACGCTCGTAAATAATACATTCGTTGGGCGGCGTAACATATCTGCCCAACAATTACGTACGTAATCCGGCGTAGCATCCCTGCCCAAAAAGCTACATGGGTTTAGTGCATCTGTTGTAAACTACGAATAAAAAACTATAGTTAATGATTTTTTGATTTTCTGGAAGATTTATTCTAGGTGGATACAAAAACACAACTGACACACACACAAACACACACACATACACGCACGCACGCACGCACACACACACTATAGATTCACATACATTTTGGAAAAAGCTGAATGACATGAAATACAATAAGATTCTTGAAGATATAATAAGCTTGCCAGAAACGCGGTTCAAAAACACACTTTGTGCCAAAAGGGCTACTATAACATTAAATATTATTTAGATGACAAAGATGTCTGGATTTAAAGTCAGTTCAATGCATTAGTACTAGGTTTAATAGTATGTAAACTCTGTCAATTAATGAACATATTTTAAAAGACTAACGGTCTTATTTATAAAAAAAAGGATTCCTTAAAACTCCTATTAAAATAGTCTGTCGTGAAACAAGGAAAAGTCGTAACCACAGATTAAATAATATGCCTCTTAAGAGTGCTTTAGAGAAATCGTGTTTTTATAAATAAGGCCGTAAGTATTTTGTCAATTTTTTCTCCAAAATTATCTAGATTTTGAAATGGGTACCTAGTTTTACTTGTAACGTTCAAAAAGTCACATCTTCTGTGTAATTTTGAATAAAAAATTTGAATTTTGAATTTTTGAAAAGCCGTGTCGGTCTTCCTGTCCTACAATTATGATTGTGCTTAGCATCCCGCCCGCCCTGCTAGCGCCGTAGCATCCCGCCCGCCCCCTATTGCGCCGTAGCATTCGGCGGTGAGCATCCGCCCTTGACACAGCTCAACAAGTGGCACTTTCCGTTCCCTTGGGCTAGCGCGCCTGTTGCTCGCGGAGGCTACAAAAATAAATTGAATTAAATTAAAACTTATTTATTGCACTACAACACTGTTAATGTAATCTCTGTGTACAATAAAGAATATTCTATCTATCTATTTATCTATAACAATTTTGTACAAAGGGGAGCTTAATCTAATATATAAAAATCTCGTGAAACGGCTTCACCCATTTTTACGATTTTTTTTGCGTATATTATGTAGGTCTGGGAATCGGTTTGGCTTATAAATATGGCAAAACAACGTTTGCCGAGGTAGCTAGTAGTAGATAGTATTTTTATCCAGATAATCCACGTTGATGTGGAAGGGGCAAGCCAGAAAAAAAAACATATGGGAGTGATTTAAAACTGTTTGAAGGCCTCTGCGCTCTAAATGACTGTACTACATACATTGCTTTTCAAATTATTTACTTATACAAGATCACAAGATACAAAACGGAACGTGATTAGTGGCAAAACGAAGGGTACGCGGGCATAATATTAAAAAAAATCCTAAAACTTGTGTATGGGCTATCGTTATAAATGCTGCTCCGGATACATTTAGCAATATGAAATCGTTAAAATACTGGAAGCAACGTCACAGGTCTTAATGCATGCCATGAATTAAAGTAATATGAATCTTTATCGCAATAAAAATTTTCCAATGTGTAAAGAATACACCAATCTATGTTTGATAGTGCCTCTAGGCCGATATTGAGAAACGATTTGAGCGTGAGCTCAATGTGAGTCCGGGTCTTCCAACTGTCAAAATGAAAGTCTCAGGGATATTTTGTATTCACAGTTGAGTTGGAGATAACAAAAATTGAGCGCAAGCTAAGCTGAGACTGAGTAGTGGATTTCGGCAACTTAGCTCAGACTCAAGGTGGCAATGACGAAGAAAGTAGCGACACCTGTAGGCAATTCGAGAAATCTAACTAACCTGTGGTGAAGTAACCTTTTTTATTCACAATTTGACATTTTGCTTGCTCATTTTCCTTCAAAAAGTTAAATTGTGTTTTTAGAGTAATGAGAAGTCAAAATAAAATATAACCGCGCATAAAAAGTTTTGACATTTGTTGCCATCTCATTCACTCCTGTGGATTATTGTATGTCTTTCATGTAGCGTTAACAGATAATATAAACCGGTAAAGTCAAAAACTGTACCACAGATTACACGCTCGAGTAAGTTTAGCTTGAGCTGTGGCTTAGCTGAGTTCGAGTCGAGATATTGACTGTGAATACAAAATTCTTGAGTCTTTGTTGAGATTGCTCAACCGATGCTCAGCTTAGTGCACGTTAAGTGTAGCTCAACGCTGTGTTTCTGAAAAAGTTGCATTGCCCTCCGGAAAACAAATTAAAACCAAACTAAGTTTGTCTCTCTGAGAGAAGATTGTGCCCTACAGTGGGACGTATATAGGATGCTTATGTTATGTAAACTAAGTTTGTATGAGAATTCTCAGTTCGGAAACCGACGGTTTCGGGGGTATAAATAGAGTAGGAGGAGGTGCAGTCTTGCACAGCAGCCTTTGTCTTGAACGCAAACGATGTGATGGCATCGATTTATGACATGTTATTGAAATAACGTAATACCTTAAAACCGTTGTTTTACCCCCGGTTTCTACACTAACAAGCTGATAATCTACTGTTAACAGCTGTCAGTGTTTTTTTTTGTATGCATTTTGGTCAATTGACAGCTGTTAACAGTAGATTAACAACGTGTTAGTGAACGAGAAACTGGGGGTTAGTATCATTAGTTAAACCACTTCCAAAGAGCAAAAGTGTAAAAAAATTAAATAACTAACAAACCGAATGTTGAACTTTAACTACCAACCTAGAAACCTTGCAACGAGTCACAATGTTGATTTTGGATTCAGCAATCGGGTTGTTGGTTATTTCTAATTTCTGTCTGCTTAGTAATATTATATTTTTTTCTTGGCTTTATACTTATTTCATATAGCTTATAACAGTCAACCACATTACCCTCTTTTTGGGGTAAAAAAGAGTTATCAATCAAGTGTCCGAATTAATATTATACTTAGTAAGAGAATCGAATTAAAACTCTGTAGAGCTTACGAAACTTTTAGTTGAAAGTAAATAAAAGTTTTTATTTTGTATGTATCAAGATTGTATAAAAAAATTGGCTAGTACGGTTTTATTTATAATAAAATGAAATTGTTTATTTGCACGAAAAGTACCACTACATTACGTACATAGTTAAAGCTGGTAAGATATGAATAAGTTTCTTCACAATTCACCTTCTTAGGCATGCAATAATTGAATTAAATTAAAATAATATGTAAAATGTCAAAATATACTAGATAATTATATGTTTAAAATCATATTTACAATGTCTTCTATAAAAACACGATTCCTTAAAACACTCCTCAGAAGCAGGTGAAACGGGAAAAACGCAGCCACAGATTATGTCTTTATAAATAAGACCGTTAAATCGTGATTAGTTCGTAGACAAAAGTTCAACTAAAGAAACGGTTTTGACGTTTTGCATTATTTCAATAACACGTTTTTCTTAAACAGATGACTATTCTGGTATTCAAAGGCCGTACACATTGATTGTTGGGCAAGTCAGTAGCACTTAGATAGTAGCGTCTACTAGCCTTCAACTGTCATCGCCAGTGGATAGAAACAAACGACACAAATTTACTGTGTCAACGATGACGCTGTACCATTATGCTAATGCAAATCATGAGATCCATAAAACTGTGAGTGAGTGAGGTTTCAAAGGAAACGCCGATAAGAATGAATCTTTGTAGAAGCCAGCCAGAGTTACGTGTGAATTGTAGGTAGCCGATGAAGAACATCATTGTCAGGATGAAACAATTATTTCCACAGTCTTTCCGTTAGCGAGCTTCTTTGAGTTGAGGTGTGAACTTGGGACGACATAACAAACAGATATCGGTAGCCGAATATGGTGGATTGTATACACACACACATGAATCATATGACCATACAAAATTGTCATTGATGTTGGGCTAAACAAGTTTAAACAAAATTTCGTTTAAACAAATCGGGAACACGTTTTAACGACCACTCTATTATAGTAATGAATGACCATAATAAAATCATGATTATAGGTCTACCGTTCGATCTGTTCCCAAAGTTGAATTTAGCCAATGGTCTTTTCTATTTTTCACCTGGAAAATTAACAACAGAAAACAACTTACTTTTTTAATTATAAAAACTGACGAAGGAAAAAACGGACAAAAAACATGAGTTCGTTGATTTTCTCATTAATGTCATGAACAGATCTTGAACTTCGTATAAAACCGAATTTATATGAAGGTACATCGAACCCTTTTCTAACATCAAATTGAAATCGTGTAACAACAAAATAATTACCTAATGAAAACAATGAAATCATGCAAAGAAGACCTTTTTGAATGCAATTTTATGTTATGTGATCAAATTATAATTATAATCTGTCAAAAATGCCTGTCTTCTGTATTTATAAATTTTGTAGCCAATATAAAAAAAGGATGAGGTTCTAAATTCTTTTATATATATTTGTATGTAGGTATGTTCAGCGATAATTCTTGACCACGTAAAGAATAATAATGCGCATGAATGCTTCCTTCCTTTTTAAATAAGTAGTTAGGTTGATAGTTGTACGGTAGGGTAGCCACTCAGCGAGTCTTGAAGCAAAAGAAACAGCTACGTATTACTTGTTTAGTTTATTTTTGACACGCAAACCTCTGCTCTCGTATGAAGTGATATGAAAAGCTGCTATCTCTTATGGTCGTTGTCATAACAGCGAGAATCCAACTGAACAAGTTCTGGAGCGATGCGTCATGCAAAGCTCCTTTGGTATTACCATTGGTTGTATTACGTACGGCTCCGTTGGCTCGGTGGCTTGCCTCCGAAGCGGACCGGAGCGGTTTAAACCAGTGTAAGGCGCAAGTGCTTGGAAGCCTTCGAACACACAGGCGAATCGACTACTTAATGTTGGCAACTTCGCATTTTAACGATTTCGCTTGTATCTTGCGTTAATTTTTATTTACAATGGTATCTTGGCAACTTCACTTTTTAACGATTTCGCTTGTAACTTGCGTATATTAATGTTTAAATATGTATAATATGTCTTACATATCACACTAAGTTAGACTACTTATCTAACTGGTTGGTCTAAGGAAGAAGGATCTGAATTAGAGGTGACTAGATAACAATAGAACACGAACTGCCTACCTGTTGCTTCGCTCGCTAAAATTTTCCTCTAAGGTCGCTGTAATTTTTTTCCTTATGTGATAAGGGGCCTGTTTCATACATTTCGGCGGATGAGGTCATTTTCTTAATAAGTCGCTTTAGGACTACAATTCATGGTTTACTATGACAATTCGACGTGCATTACAAAGTCACCAACCCACAGATTAACAGGCAGAAATTGTCTCCGCTACCTACGCAATGTACATCGAAGTGTCTTAATAAACTACAAATTGTAGTTTTATGAAACTGCCCCTATATTACGCGCACCAAATGTCAAATTTATTATGGAATGTGACAGTTAGACGATTGGAATCGCTCGCTTTCGTGCGCCTAATTAGGCCCATCCTTATTTATCTTGTTGGGGAAATATACTTTATTTTCTTCTAGCTAACTAAATTATTAGTCCTAACAGTGGCAATATGACGTAAACCTCGGAAACTTTATTAAAATCAACGAAATACCTATTACCCTAGAATCAGTCGAGAATAATAAAAGAAAAAAGAACCGGCCAAGAGCGTGTCGGGCCACGCGCAGTGTAGGGTTCCATAGAAAGAAGGGTATTTTTACCTGCTCTGCAGAACTAACTTCATCAAAGTAATTTTCAAATGCATCCCCAATTTAGGTACCTTAAAAATTTTTTTTCGTCATTTTATTCTACTTTTTTTGGCGTAATAAATATTTATATCTATGCCAAATTTCAGCTTCCTAGTACTTATCGTCTTTGTGATAAGACGCGGACAGACAGACGGACGATTTGTCGGCGTGATTAATATGTACATGTATATCTATACCAAATTTCAGCCTTCCACTACTTGTCGTCTCTGTGCTAAGCTGCGGATAGACCTTATTTTTGTGTTCTGAGGGATAGACAGACGGACAGAAAGACAGACGGACATGGCGAAACTATAAGGGTTCCTTGTTGATTACGGAACCCTAATTGTTAATTAATAGCTTAATAACCCTAACGCTAAAACCTATGTACTATTACTATCTATGTACATACGAAGACCAGTACTTGCAGAGACCAGTGTTTGCCACTTGTCACAACCTTAACAACCTCTTTCGCTTCATCACAGTGCACACGGGAAGACTGTTAATTTCACTTCTCCCGCCACCTTAAGCAAGTCAAATGCAGGTGTTCTTCGAAATATTTTGAAAAGACTTTGTCATTTAGTAGACTACCTAAATACTTTACATACCTTAAGATAAGGCAACAATATTCTTTATTGTACACACCAGAAAATAATAATTGCAGAGACAACAGTTTCAAAAGAAGAGGTACAATTAGCGACCTTGTTGCTGATAGTAATTTATTTAATCTTAGATACTTATCAAGATTAGACAACTACAGTTCTTGTGTGATTAATTGCACCTCTTTAGGTACTTACTAAACAGCGGTATTTACAAAGTCAACACAGTCAAGGTGAATGGAAATGAACAAAAGAACATTTTGTTACAGATAATTAAAGGGCGATCTACGAGTATGAGTATTTTAACAACTGGGAAGAACACACAAACAAGACAACCGTTCGTGCGCAGAGCTGTTTCACATAAGACAATTTTCCGGTAGTTTTCAGCGGCCTCGCGATGCCGAACATCATGGATGTAAATCGGTGAGTTGTTGTTAAAGTCGCGTTATGCACGATCTCATTACGCTCGGAGTATTGTGTACAACGCGAACTCAGTACAAAAATTGGCTGTTTTCATCTGAGTGTACTAAGTTCGCCGGTGTACACGATGCGAGAAGCATTCGATTAGCTCACTCGGTCCGAGTGCACTAAGGCCGATATTCAGAAACACAGCGTTGAGCTACACTTAACGTGCACTAAGCTGAGCATCGATTGAGCAATCTCAACAAAGACTCAAGAATTTTGTATTCACAGCCAATATCTCGACTCGAACTCAGCTAAGCCACAGCTCAACCTAAACTTACTCGAGCGTGTAATCTGTGGTACAGTTTTTGACTTTACCGGTTTATATTATCTGTTAACGCTACATGAAAGGCATACAATAATCCACAGGAGTGAATGAGATGGCAACAAATGTCGAAACTTTTTACTCGCGGTCTCATTAGTCTAAAAACACAATTTAACTTTTTAAAGGAAAATGAGCATGCAAAATGTCAAATTGTGAATAAAAAAGGTTACTTCACCACAGGTTAGTTAGATTTCTCGAATTGCCTACAGGTGTCGCTACTTTCTTCGTCATTGCCACCTTGAGTCTGAGCTAAGTCGCCGAAATCCACTACTCAGTCTCAGCTTAGCTTGCGCTCAATTTTTGTTATCTCCAACTCAACTGTGAATACAAAATATCCCTGAGACTTTCATTTTGACAGTTGGAAGACCTGGACTCACATTGAGCTCACGCTCAAAATCGTTTCTGAATATCGGCCTAAGATCGTCAGGCGTTACAGGCGTAAAATTATCGGATTCGTAGCACAGTAAGTGCAACTTGCATCAAATCACTGGATAAGTAAGTAAATAGATAAATACGTAGAACAAATAGCTGATTGACAGGGTAGTCGGTCATACAATTTATCTATGGATAGGTCTAAAAATGTCATGGTGCAATATGTTTTGGACTTACTCACTGGATACAGGTTAACAGATGAGGAGTACTGTCAGTCATTTTTGGGACAAGTCAGCCTGAGTATACTTTGTTGTATGCATTCCCGGATACATTTCTAGCGATTCTATCTAGCGAGTGTATTTTGCATGGACCCTGTAATTTACAATAAGCTACCTAGTGCATTACGAGAACTGGACTTAGGCTTGTTCAAGCACAAATAAAAAAAAATATTAATCGAAAAATGCTATTATACAACAATTGAATTTTTGATCGATAATTATCTATACTAATTATAAATCTGTAAGGGTCGGTCATGGAGTAAGTTAGTTTGTTTTCAGAGATATTGTGTTTATAGGCTCAATATATGATACTGAAACTAATTTCACGATTTTTAGAATTTTTTTCTGTATGTGTGTATGTATGTATGTTCCTCCATAACTCTTAAACCAATTATCCGAATTTGATGAAATTTGGTATAAAAACATATAGACATCTGGGACACAGGATAGGCTATTTAAATTCTAGCTCCAGTTATGATAAGACGTGGCCCCCATACAAATGCTGCTTCGTAAAAATCGAAATGTACGCGAACGGAGTCGCGGGCACAGCTAGTATTGACTAAATATATACAAATACAAAAACAAATGTGTTTATTTTCTCTATATAACAATGACATTCTATTTAATACAATCCTCGTGACCTCTCTTCTTTGACATTTTAATTTATTATCGCATGGAATGGTTTTTATTTTTTATTTTGTAATTTTTTTTGACATTTTTAAATTCACGATGTTAATAAAATGTAATGCTATATATACTATTATTATCGATAATTACAAAAATTTGTACGCCTATTATGGCAAAACATGCTGAACTAAATATGTTAATCCCACCTTTCATTTGTATACATGTTTGACAAATAAATCTCTTTATCTTTATCTAGATACGGAACGGACGCTCTGTCCCTCGGACTTTCAATTTGCTAGTGCGGGCCCTAGAATCATTTATGTAGAGTTGGTTGGGTAGAGTTGGAGTATAAGTACAGTTGGGAACTGGTTGCCTTTTTACACACTTCTATAAAATACTTTTTTTTATTAAAGCATTCGGCACATTTATAATTTAACCGTAACTTTATCAATCGGTGCACAGCACAGCTTAAATACAAACAAAAAAAAATTTCTTCGAACTGGACTACGCGGTACGCCTGCAACTTGAAGAACCCTTAAATTTATGCAACTGAATGATGATGATGATGAGTTTATAGGTTCCGAGTAGAAAAAATGTGTCACATGTGGCTTTGGATTTCATACCTTTTACAATTAAAATATAAGCCACACCTGCCAACGATAACGAATTTAGGGGCCGAGGTCACTGTTCGCTGTCTCCTTCCCACGTCCTCCGGCTCACTACCCATGACGCCTATTTAAATTACTTACGCATGAAATTTTAAGAAAGTTACGGAATAATCACCAAGATTACGTTTAGGTTTCGATTTCATCGGTTACCAGGGGTAAACAGTGTCATTGAGTTCAAGAAAAACCGGCCAATCCGAGTCGTACTTTCGCATCTAAAGTTCCGTGTTCCATAATATAAACATGCAACATAACTAACATAATATATTAGTTATTATATACCTATGTCATACCCCCGTTCTTATTGCTTTGTTTTTATGTGTAACATATTTCTTTCTTGTGTACAATAAAGTATAACATATATCTCGTGAGAAAACAGTTTGTTAATGTACTGTTAACAGCTCTCGTTATTTTGTTGCATGCCGTTTTGCCCACTGACAGCTAGATTATAGTAGATTATAGATTATAGTAGATTCATATCGTTAGTGTACGAGAAGCCGGAGGTTAGTTATTTTTGCAAAAAATAAAAAAATTATGTTTTATTTAGTTCGGAACCCATAGCGTCCCTTTGACGCGGTTTTTAGTATTTGTTGTTATAGGTATTGTTCACTACCTGTAATCCCATAAATTTTAACATTCCTACGTAAAAGAAAAATAGAACAACAAAAAAACCTTTACACTTTTCCTCCTCTGAATCACATATTTTTTTTATTTACTGCGTACATTTATTAATTTTTAGAAATATGATGTCCGACAACAAGCATAGTCGGTCTTGCTTATCTTACTTCCTCACTCACATATTCACGGTCTCCACCGTCGAATCGGGGATGAAAAATAATGGCATCCACACGGGTGTCAATTTCATCGTACAGTCGGCACAGTCGAGCAATAAATCTTACTTCCCTCTTCTCGGCACAGATTCACGGTCTCCACCGTGGAGTCGGAGACGAAGAAGAATGGCATCCACACGGGTGCCAGCATCATCACCCGTCCGCTGCGATCGTCTGTGGAGACTGTAGACAAGAACCCGGCGCCAGGGCAGCCCGACACGTGGCTCCACGATGCGGGCTGGAGGCGGAAACGGTCGCTGGCCCAGCTCACGAGGGAGGCGCTGCCCAGGATGGAGAACTACAGGAACTCCAAGAGGGCGCTCAAGAGGCCCAGCTTGGGAGAGCTGCATGGAGACCACTTGATCGCTGAGGAGGTAAGGGATAGATATGTTCTCTAATAGCTCCACCATGCGGGATGGAGACAGATAGGGTCGCTGGCCCAGCTCATGAGGGAGGCGCTGCTCAGGATGTAGAACAACAGAAATTCCAAGAGTTTTAAGACTCTTTAATCTGCTCAAGAGGCCGAGCTTGGATGAGCAAGACCACCTGATCGGTGACGAGGTAAGGGATAGATCGACGGTCGGACGACGGTGGAAACGGTCGCTGGCCCAGCTCACAACATAAGCACTGCCCAGGACGGAGAACTACAGGAACTCCAAGAGGGCGTTCAAGAGGCCGAGCTTGGGAGAGCTGCATGGAGACCACATGATCTCTGATGAGGTAAGGGATATATAGATTCTTTAATACAGGTGGAAACGGTCGCTGGTCCAACTCACGAGGGCAGCGCTGTCAAGGATGGAGAAGTACCAGAACTACGAGGATGACTACGAGAGGTAAGGGATAGGGATTCTCCAATACCTACATAGTCAAAAAAAATACACCTGTGTATATTTTTTGTGACTCGTAAGCTACGCATGCTGGTACAAAGTATGTTATCCACAAAAGGATACATCGTATTCGCTACATACGTTTTGGTCAGACGCTTCAAATTCGCTGAGCGATAGGGTCTGCGCTTCAGATTCTCTGTTTTTCTGAGACTCTGGCTTTTGGTCTTATATATAAAAAAACGACTCCACTAAAACAGCTCTCAGTGAGACTTATGTCAGTCTTAACCTCCTAAGTCCTGACCTTGAAAACAAAAATTGAAAACCATTATTATTTTCAAGGTCAGGACTTAGGAGGCTAAGACAGATCTTAACTAAATTATGATTTGTAAAGTCAAATCTCTACATTAGTTAAGCTATAAGCCCTCCGCAATTAAAGTCTCGTTAAATGTCCCTTAATTCTACGTTAAGCAGTGGCTTTAATCTGTGGTTACACTCTGCACCAGAATGAATAAATATCACACAAAAGGCTATTTTCCTCGGTGTTGCCAGATAAGGCGACTATGGCGGCCAATAGGAGGTATATTTTCGATATTTTCCATCGTGTTTTAAGTTTCTTCAATTCAACATCATAGCGTTTCTGACACGAGCACAGACTAAGAAAGAATAAAATGCGAAAGTAAGAAATTAAAAATAAACAACAGCGTTTTAGCTCGAACTTTTAATAAATCATAAAAAGTTAAAACGCCTACTAAAGTTAAATAGTATCTTACTTAAAGAGTTTCACACCTCCGCTCCGACTCCCCAAGGTTTGCTGGAAGAAATCTCTTATAGAGATAAGCTCGCCATTGTACATGTATTTTTTTTGTTACCTTTCTTGTACTGTAGGTATTCTTATGTGTGCAATAAAGTATAGATAATAATTATAATAATAATAATTTTTTTGTAAATAAGATCGTTTATTGTTAGATAACAGGCGATAACAGTTAAAAATAATAATTATTGCGAATATTGAATTTTAAAATTAATAAGGGTGATAAAATTTCGGGTACCTAATTAGTTTAAAAGTTAAGTAAGTGCAGAAATGAAGGATAGGAAGTATTAAAAAAACAAAAGATTACAAAACAGGGAATTAGAAATAACGAGTCAAATGGGAAACTTTCCGCAAAATAAATGTATTTGTACCATAAAAGACAGTTATGTACTCTTAATAACAGCAAACTTATTACGTTTTTCCATTGAATTCTAAAATTTTTCATAAGGTAAATGAAAATGTTGATGAATGTTTCATACATAAAATTTCCGGGCGGAAGCGAGATTCAAACCTGCGTTTCTAATTTTTCTTGGCAACGTTTTTCCTATTGTTAGTGAACTGTGTGTAGTAATTTGTACGTAATATTACCTTTCTACACAATCCCTGATCTAAGAATGTCGATCTAAGTATTATAGTGTCGTTAAACACCAATAACCGAAAGTACCCACCAGCAATTATTTTTGTCAAGGTTGGTCGTAAACATGGCAAACGAGTTCAAACGACATGTTTCAGACACTTCGGAAAACATAAGTCGTAAATAACTACATAATAATTACACAATTTAGTGATTTTCCTTTTTTTATATCTATTACGAAGATATTTATTTATTTGTTGGGTTTGAGGAAAACCATCGATTAAATAATAAAAATATGTAAGATACACTGTACATTATAGATAGCAACAGAGAGATATTTTATACTGGGGATTTTGTTACGCCCTGTAAAGAAGGCAAGGTTGATTTTGAAAAGGCATAGCACAGGCCTTCTCTGAGAAACAGTGAGAGTATGGGCTTAATCACCACGCGTCCCCGACGACGCGGAAAGGCGATTTCAATCGCTTAGGTATGTGAACACCTCAGTCACTCAGGTTTCCTCCCTATGTCAGCGATTGTCACAACAAATTCATCCGGTATTGAACTCAGGATGATACCAGCTACCAACCGCTCAACCTGCAGTAGTTATAATGTAACAAAATTTTATTGGTATTTATCAGTCATCCTAGTAACAACGGCATCAATTAGCGTCTCTACTTATTGTTGTTATAATGAGTGCCTACGCGTATGAATTTACAAAGGACTACCTAGATTACGATCACGTGCTATCACAAAATGCTCTCTACGATAATATCGAATCGAAACTCTTTGTACTTAGCCCAATATAATATGTTTGGGGCACTTATATTTAAATGTAATACTTTAAAATATCGGCCTTGTTTATGAAAACTCGATTCCCTAAAACACTCCTCAGTATAGTTTCTTCCTCAGTGGGAGAGGGAAAAATGTAACCACAGATTATTTAAACTGCCTTTGAGCAGTGTTTTAGAGGAATCGTGTTTTTTAGGGTCTCGTACCTCAAAAGGAAAAACGGAACTCCTATTAGGATCACTTTGTTGTCCGTCCGTCCGTTCGTCCGTCCGTCCGTCCGTCAGTCTGTCAAGACCCCTTATCTCGGGAACGCGTTGAGGTATCGAGTTGAAATTAATACGTATAGGTACTCTATCCTTTGAAAAACGTAAAACGTCTATCCTTTGAAGCTGTAAAAAATCAAACTAAGTTATCGGAAAAAAAGATACGGCCGTTTATGCCCCAAAAACGTATATTTCGACACTCAAGAAATCAAGAAATCAATAATTTATTTCAACGTAAAGAATGTGCTGAAGACATTGCTGAATGTCAATGTACTATGTTACTATGTTAGCCGCTGCCTTCGGGCCGTATTTGTAGTGGAGAAAAAGGCAGCGGGAAAAAAACTCCACTCTGACCATTTTTTCTCAAATCATCTTAAACTTTTACATCAAAGCCTCTATGATATGATTCCGTGATAGCCACCAATAACTTTTCACACCTCCTGCTCGACAATGCCTTATTACGTACCGTCAAATATCATCGTAAAGCATGGCCTTGTCTCTCGAGGGCAATAATAATGAAGAATTTCCCTAGGGAATAAAGTGATTTGAATTTAGAATGTCAAAATTCGCATGAAAACTATGGAGAAGCCCCGCATTGCAATTCGAAATTCGAATTGTTGTTCGAAACTCACCTCTTTTTTTTCTTTTTTTTTCTGAAATACTGTGTCCTGTGACCGCGCGAAACACCAACAAAAAAAAGAAAAAAAGGCGCGAATTGCAAATACGAATTTAAAAGTTATATTCAATTTAAGTTGCTAAGCCGTAAAAGAGTGTGGACTTTATATTTCATTTCAGGTTTTAATACATATTTTCAACTTATGCAGCCCTGTCTTTTTATTGTCTCCCAGATGGTGTGAAAAGTAGAGTATTCACCTCTGGAATAAAACATGTCTTAGTCTCGGGCGGTATGAACCCCTCGCTTCACTCAGGACTCTACATAACTCCCTCGCTTCGCTCAGGAGTTAAAATTTAACTCCCTCGCTGCGCTCGCGAGTTAACTCGGAGTCCTTCGCTCCGCTCAGGGTTCAATATGCCGCCCATGACATAATACATGGTTTTATTCCCTTAGTACATAATCTACTATTAAAAGCCAAAATAACACTCAAGGGAATCACAATTTATAGGGTACTTTCCGTTGACCTACAAACATGAAATTTGGCAAATTATATTGTCTGTACTTGTAACAGGGAAAAATCAAAAATTTATACATTTCTAATAAAATCATTAAAAAAATTGACTTTGAACGCTTGGAAAAACTGCGAGACTCGAATCAGGAACTATTTATAATATAAGTACTATATAACCTACCTACGAATGTATACAGAACCCTCGTTGCGCCATCGCCAGTCCGACACAGCTTCAAGGGACTGTAGACTTGAGTATACGGTTTTAACTTCAACTCAATACCTCCACGCGTTCTCAAGATAAAGGGTCTCGATAGACAGCTGTTCTGTGGACAGACGGGCGGACGGACGGACGGACGGACAACAAAGTGATCCTATAAGGGTTCCGTTTTTCCTTTTGAGGTGCGGAACTCTTAATACATCTATACATAGGCTACTACTTTTAACTTAATAGATAGATAGCTAAAAAGTTTATTTGGTATACCAAAAAACACACACACATAATAAATATCAGACAAAAACTGATCACGAAAAAAATACATTTTAGATAAGGATTTGACACGATACCGCGGTACTACCAAGACATGAAAACGAAGACTTTAAAAAACGAGACTGTAGCTGAACAGAAATGAATACAAGAAATTGTACATTCAACAAGAAAATATATTTCTGTAGCATATTTTACAACTTATTGCCTCACTTTTTACCCGACTGCTCCAAAAGGTGGGTTATTACAAATTCAAAGTAGAGTTTGCAAAAAATACAGAATGGTAATTTGAGATGAGACAGTATTACTAAGATTATAATTTAAACTTTCGTCTTGAACAATCAGGAAAATGCTCTGACCATTATTTAGGTACCAACTCCGAAGTGTTCATTTTTCCAAGGACCAGACGTCTTTTATCACAATTTGCAACTTCGCTTGCCTTCATATTATTATCTTGAGTGTGTGTGCGGCACTGCGGTAGATATCGATCTGTTGGTCGGCGGCGCGTCTTTGCCTGTAGCGGGGAGGTGGATCAAACCAGTGTGATCCGGTGGGAACAGCTATCTGCCGCCGCATGCAAACCGACCGGCGCGCGCGCAACAACTCCAAAGTTTCCAACTACAAACTCCATTTGAGCTGGCTTTCCCTTGATTTAAACTAAGCCATGGGTAAAAAATCGTTAGAATGTGGTGAGAAATAGTAAACATCTTAAAGCTTTCGAACCAATCACAGAGTGATGTAGAGTAAATCACTCTGTGATTGGTTCATTTTGTGCGCCACGCGTGACATGAACGTTGATTGGGCGATAGTGTGTGTGACAGCGTAACTGATGGCTGGTTTTATACAAAAACGTTGAACCAATGAATTCATTGATGTATAACCCGTCGAAATATCTAAGTACCAAGCAAGATGGCGGGCTGACTGAGGCAGGTGGAAAGATATTTTGCTGGATAATACTATATTCGCTCCAATTAGTAACACAATTTTCAAGCCCCGTCCGCCATCCCACAATTGAACGGTCATATTTTAGGGCTAGTTAGACATCTATGTTTTTAAAGGGAATCGGTTTTTACCACGCTAGGCAAAAACCTGTTATTCTTTTATTTCGTGTTTCCTGTTATGTTTTATTTGCTGTTCAATGACGTGTTAACAATGATCACGTCAATTCTACACGTGTTTAAGCCATCATCCTAGTAGCAAACTCACACTGTTTGTAATGACCGGCAGCAAAAGCATAAGCAGCGCCTATATACGTCCCACTGTAGGGCACAGGCCTTCTCTCAGAGAGATAGTATGGGCTTAATCACCACGCGTGCCCACCGCGGATTGGCGATTTCAAGCGCTGAGGTATGTAAATAGCTCAGACACCCAGGTTTCCTCACGATGTTTTCCTTCACCGTTAGCGAGTGGTATTGCTACTAGAAGTCAATCATGTTAAATAAAATGAGCAAGATTTCACTCACCTCATCACAAAACATGTTTGCGACAGATAGTAGCGCACTATCAAAAGTTCCAGCAGCATCCGCGATGGAAGTGAAAATCCCCATCATGAAGATACCGTGTTTCGTCGGCCAGTACACAGAGTGGATTTCCTTTCATGACCAGTTTGTTTCACTTTTTCACAACAATGCTTCGCTAAGTAATGTTCAAGAACTACATTATCTAAACATTTTTGGCCGATTTTCATTTGGCAACTAACGTTTCGAAGAATATTATTTTGCGGAATAATCATTTGCCAACTTTTCTTATTATTTTTTTTTATTTCCCAACCTCGCAGTTGCCAACTGTTTGTTTGGTTTGCTTTTTATAACGACATTTTTTCAAAATGCCAACTTTTAAGTAGCGTATGTTTTACTTAGCGTAATATTCATTCAGTTGTTTATTGTATACCAAATGTTGCATTAAGTTTCGTTAAGTAACTTATGTGGGTAAGCGCCACATAACCTAAAGGTTAGGAAAACCTAGTAAAATGGATAGAATTTTCCTAGCACTCGCCGGCCGCTGCCGCGGCACGCTCGCTTCGCTCGCTCGGCTCGTGCGTGTGTTGGTCACAGTTCTAACCTAACCTAACCTATAGGTTTGCAAAAAAAAAAAATTATCCTAAAGGTTAGGAAAACCTAAGGGAACTGTTTCACAGACGAAACGTTATTCATCTAATAGTTGTTTGGCCTAGTAAAAGATTTGAAAAATAATAAATACCCAAAACGTTTTGTTTCATTATAATAATCAGCTTAACAACAATCCTACCAAATGAAACGTTGCCATACAAAAATTTGTAAATCGTTTGTTGTCAAAGTGAAAAATAGGTGAAATGTTGGTTGGCAAGTGATAATCAGCGTAACAATTTTCTGCGAAAAGGCAGGATCCCCTCGTGCCTACTACATCTCAATGTGCCTACTACATCTCCGGAGGGGCAGAATTTGTGTGCTTACACAGTAATGGAAGAGCAAGATCCATGTGTGACAATATCTACTACATCAACCCAACAGTACTCCACACCCAATGCCATCACAACAGGTTCACAAGTTCTGCTTAAAACTATTCCTGTGACAGTTTCTGGGCCCACCGGTACTTATGACACTTACGCCTTGCTTGAAGATGGCAGCACCGCTACACTGATTGACGCGAAAGTCGCCGCTCATATCGGCGCGACGGGACCCCAAGAAACTATCACAGTTAGAGGGGTAGGTGGCCTTACAAGGAATACTACTATTAATAAGGTAAGTTTCTATATTAAGGGAAAACTCTCAAATGAAACCTTCTTAGTTGAGAATGCCAGAGCAATGCATTCACTCGCTCTGCCTACACAAAGCATAGACAAGCATGAAATTGCCTCTTTTTCGCATTTGTCAGGTTTGATAGACGATAATATAACGTACGTAAATGCCACCCCTACAGTACTTATAGGCGCTGACCATTATTTATTTATTTTAATTCTTTATTGCACTAATTACATCGTAAGTGTACAAGGGCGTGCTTAATGCAAGAAGCATTCTCTTCCAGCAAACCTTTGGTTTTGAAGAGACTGGCGACGGGTAGTGCAAGAAGAAGATTAAATACAATAATAAACTTACGTAAACCTAGGGAAATAACTTAGACTTAGTGGGGGGGGGGGATAATAGAAATTATTATAAACCTACATAAATGATAGTACATAAATAAATAAATAACAACAAAAATACGTACATACATATTGAAGATAATTACAATTACAAAACACGATTACTTACATACCAATAAGCAATAAAATAAAATAACTGGTGATCGTTTACTGCCTATTCTGCAGATCAAGGAAGTGATAAAGAACTTTCTTTTTGAAAATCTCCAGGGTTGAAGCCTGACGAATGTCCAGAGGCAGGCTGTTCCACAAGCGAATCGCAGTCACGGTAAAAGAATTAGAATATCCCGCCGCATTATGCTCTGGGGTGCGGAGATGAAGAATCCGGGACGACCGCATAGCGCGGGCGTCACTGTGGAGATGAACAAAGCGTTCCCTGAGATAGGAAGGGGAGCAAGTGTTATTCAACACATTGTAGAGAGTGGACAAGATATGAGCATTCCTGCGGAAACGGATATTAAGCCACTTGAGCTTGGAGCGAAATTGGGAGACGTGATCATACTTACGCAATCCGAAAATATATCGAATGCATAAGTTGAGAAGTCGATCGAGTTGGTATTGGTATTTATCAGTGAGTCGCGAAACGCGGGAAGGAGGGCGCAATAAGCCGGTAGGTTGTCTCACGGCCTTAGGCTGGACTTTGTACGGGCATACCTTTAGTAAGACTCAAAAGGTAAGCTTCGTTAATCACACAAGTGTTTGCGATGACGGCGATTTAACACAACATAACTGCTTAGAGTCTCTGATCAAGCAACAATATAAACATTTACATTTACATTTACATACAGGCACATACCTACATTGCTTCTGGCCCCACACTAGGATACCCTGTGTCGTGGGAACCAGAAACAACGACATCACAAACATGTAAACATCCAAGACCTGGGGTTTTTTTTTTGTCCCCAGCCGGGATTCGAACCCGGGACCTCTCGCATGGTATGCAGATGCATTACCGCTGCGCTACGAGGACGGTAATATAGGCTTGACTCCATCGGGATTTCTAAGCTAGATAGCCTTGATACTAAAGAAGAGAAGCGGGCCATAGAGATGTTAAAGCTACTTCTAAACGCTTGCCAGACGGTCGTTTTGAAGTCGGCCTCCCTTGGCGAGATGATACAGTAGAGGTTCCAGATAGCTATCCGCAGGCATTGTCTAGGTTCTTAAGTTTGGAAAGACGAATGCGAAAAGATAGTGATTTTGGGTTGGCATATACAAAGTTTATCGGTAATATGGTGGTGGTTACGCAGAGGAATGCGCAAGTGAAACCTATTATGCCCAACGCAATTCTGCGCAGACCTCTAGCAGTGACAAAAATAACGCCGTCAGATTGTACTTACCGCATTTTGGAGTGTATCATCCGCAAAAACGCAAGTTACGGGTCGTGTACGACGCTGCCGCCATGAATATGGGAATTAGCTTAAATTCTTTACTATTGCCTGGTCCTGATCTGTTGCAGCCTATGCTTGGTATACTATTCCGTTTTAGAGAAGGCCGCATAGCGGTAACCGCAGATATTAAGGAGATGTTTCCGCAGATCAGGGTCAGACAGGAGGACAAGGATGCTTTGCGGTAACTTTTTAGGGATCCACAGCTATCTAAGGGTATCGACGTACATCCCATTAAGGAATACAGGATGACTGCAGTTTTATTTGGAGCATCCTGTAGTCCGTTTATTGCACAGTTCATAAAAAACAAAAATGCTAGGGAGTACGAGCCTCTTTATCCCAGGGCGACAGAAGCAATTTTGAATAATTATATGGACGACTATCTAGATTCACTCGATAATATTTCCGAAGCAGCCCAGTTGGCGGCTGATGTAGTTACGGTACACGGCGCCGCGTGTTTTGAGATGAGAGGTTGGCTTTCAAATGAGCCGGATGCGTTAGCATCGGTCCCCACTGAACTACGAGCGGTACAAATGTTACACATCGACCTAGGGAACCCACCTAACGGTATTGGTGTTTTAGGCGTTGCGTGGAATCCCGCCGCGGACAGCTTGGGGTTCAGAAAGGGGGCTGACTGCGAAGCGCCACTGACCAAGCGTAAGGTCCTCTCACATTTGATGCGCGTTTATGATCCGCTGGGTATGCTTGCACCTATCGTTGTAAAGGGTCGAATTTTGTTTCAACAAGCTTGGAGATCCAATGTTGGTTGGGACGACGTCCTTCCACCATCAGAAGTTGCAAAGTGGCATGAATGGTACCGCGAACTTTCGAGCGTCAGCTCTCTAAGTGTGCCACGCTGGTATGCACAGACAAAAGGGGAAGAGCCCCTCCGCAGAGAACTCCATGTTTTTGCAGACGCTAGTGAACATGCTTACGCGTGCGTAGCTTACTGGCGCCTAGTATGTAATGATAATGAGGTGCAGTTGCTTCTCATTTCAAGCAAAGCCAGAGTGGCACCATTGAAGCCAATATCCATTCCACGATTGGAGCTCCAAGGCGCGTTAATAGCTTCTCGTCTTGCTACGACTATATCAGACGCTCACCGAAAAAAACCATCGCAAACGTTCTTCTGGACCGATTCACTGACTGTTCTTGGATAGTTACGTAGTGACGGACGCATGTTCAAGCCATTTGTTGCCCATCGAGTTGGAGAAATCACAGAGGTATCTAACGTGCGCGATTGGCGATGGGTACCAACGCACTTGAACGTTGCGGATGACGCTACTAGGTCGCGGCCCATCGTTTTAGAAGCAAATAGTAGGTGGTTCAATGGGCCATCGTTTCTTTTGCAGGACGCAAAATATTGGCCTGTGGAAAAGGAGGTCACACCAGTTCGGGAAGATCTAAAAACAAGGGGGGAGCTGGTGGGGCTTCTCCAGGCGACTATCATTGTTTCACCTCTACCTACGCCAGTAACGGCAGATTTAAGTTATTTTAGTAACTGGCTTAGAGTAGTTCGTGCTACAGCCCGCGTTCACCAAGCTGCAGCGAAGTTCGGTGAAATTTTGGCCCGTTTTAGAAATTGTAAATTAAACCACGTTAAGAAGAATCCCAAAACGCTTGCGACCACCACCCTCGCACCACTGTCGACAGATTTGATTGGAGTAGCTGAGCAGCACATATTACAAAAAACTCAGTTAGATTGCTTCATCCCAGAATTCAAGAGATTGCTACAAGATGAGCCTATTCCAGTAAGTAGCCTTCTGAAGAACCTGTCAGTCACGGTGGGAAAAGACAACCTTTTGCGGCTGACAGGAAGGATTAAGGCTGTCGAAGGTGTCGAAGAGGATGTAAAGTCACCAGTAATTTTAGACGGCAGCCACCCAGCGATACGCCTACTGGTGCTGCACTACCACCAGAAGGCTGGCCACGCCAATAATGAATACGTCATAAACGACCTGCGCCAAAGGTTCTGGCTTTTAAGGCTAAGAAACACCGTTCGAAGCGTGGTGAGGAGTTGTCCTATCTGTAGAATCCTTAAGGCATTACCAACGAAACCTGTTATGGGGGACCTTCCGCTTGAACGACTGGATCATCACCGCCGGGCTTTCACTAATACTGGTCTGGACTACTTTGGGCCAATGACCATAACGGTAGGTCGAAGGCACGAGAAGCGTTACGTGGCACTGTTTACTTGCCTAACGACAAGAGCTGTCCACTTAGAGTTGGTGCATAGTCTAACTACGGACGCAGCCATCATGGCGATTCGCCGCTTTGTCGCTCGAAGAGGCACCCCGCGCCCCTCAGCGACACCGCCCTGGCAGGCCGACTAGATTGGAAGAAGGCACTACGGCTGGCCGACCATTTTTGGTCACGCTGGGTGCGTGAAATATTGCCAGTTTTACAATCGCGACAGCCAGGTGGCAAGAACCGTAGCGTGAATGTCGGCGATGTGGTATTGGTCGCGGACGACCAACTGCCTAGAGGTGTGTGGCCACGAGGTCGGATCGAGGCGACGTTCCCTGGCCGAGACGGTGTAGTGAGGGTGGTGGACGTAAAAACAGCAGGAGGAACGCTGCGCCGACCTGTCAGAAAGTTAATATTTTTAATTTAATTGTAAATAGTTTTCAGATTTTTGTTTTGTTTTAATTTATTTGTTGCAACCGAAAGTTACTAATATTCAGGTAGGTAACCGACTATGTTTGCAGTTTATCTTTATGATATTGTTGGGGTTGTTGTGTTAATTAGGTACTGTAAACAGATGTATGCCTTTGAAAAAAATGGGAGCATGTTACGGATCTTTTTGCTTCATATCATATTTTCTGTCATATTTTGTCAATGTCATTGTCTCATTGTCTCAAACCATTTTATCCCCTACATTTTCTCATTAAATCTTATATTAGCTCTTTAATTAGTTTCTTTACAAGTTTTCCATACAGTCCACCCGTCAGTAACAAATACAGTCCACTCAAGAGAGTACAGTCAAACTGAAGGTAAATGCATTCGTACTGAGCAAGCTTACGCGTTTGTTACCATCATACAAAATACCGAGTACATGAAGCCACATTCAAGGTCTAGAACTAGCCGACCCCAGCTACTGTACACCAGGAAACATAGATTACTCTTAGGTGCAGTTGTTTACAGTGCGATCATGGTGGAAGGCATAATAATCGGACCTCCAGGCTCACAATTGGCCTAAAGAACTATACTCGGTTGGACACTGAGTGGAAACATACCAGTTCCGAGTCAGAATAATCACATGTCACGCACGTTTCATATCAACTACCCATCAAGAGACAGACTCACTACAAACATTTTGGGAGTTGGAATCAGTAAAGCTGAAGAAAACAAAGTACCTATTTGACAGACGATGAACAAAATGTGAAACAATAGGTACACAGAGGGAAGCACACGAGACAAACAAAGAAGATACAATCGTAGAAATACAAGTGAAAGTGAAGGATTTTGACTTTCAGAGACACAAAAAGTTATTCAACATTTAAGATCATGATAATATTCTCTTCAAAACTTAAGTTAGCTGGTAGATAATGCTAAGTAGCATTAATTTCGCCTATGTGCAAAACTGCCTGTTTAAATCCAATAAAGGATTTAATAATAATAATAATCATCAGAGAGAAGACTAGAGAGAAATAAAAATCTTAAAGAAGAATAACAAAGGTTCTAATTCAATACCATCAGAGAAATAAGAACTACAACTCCAGAGTAGAGAAAACTTAAGACGATGATAATGACAGTTCAAGAAGAGTTTGTTTAAGCTCTTAAGGGTTACACAGTTCATATTAGTGTTCTCACCTGAAGGCCAAAAATTGTTTAAAGACCAATTGTAAAATATGCCGACTGCCTGAAAATTCAAACGATTGAAGATTGGGTTATTCTTTACAACTTTGGGAGTTATCACATTTAATTTACAGAAATATTTCGAGTTTGGTTTATTTGTACGGACTTTATATTGTCCTAGGCGGGCTGTATGTTTGACTAGATTCATAGTTTTTAGGGTTCCGTACCCAAAGGGTAAAAACGGGACCCTATTACTAAGACTTCGCTGTCTGGCTGTCCGTCCGTCCGTCCGTCCGTCCGTCCGTCCGTCCGTCCGTCTGTCTGTCACCAGGCTGTATCTCAAGAACCGAACTCAAGAGAGTTGACATTTTTAGAGATTATGTATTTCTGTTGCCGCTATAACAACAAATACTAAAATGCATGGCTGGATGGCGATTATGCGTTTACCTTGCTTTGAACACATATGGCAACCCTAGGTACTTGCCTATGCTTGAAAAAGAAACGTATTTTCAGGGATTCCTAAAAATAATGAATAAGTTTAGGTACTCGATTAGAAACGACTAGGGGAATTACCGCGCGCTATTCACTTGTCTAAATTTCTTCCGCCAATGTATTGTTTCGTTTCGGTACGATTGACGATTTGAATACATTAAAATAAAAATGCATATATCTACCAATGTTGACGTAATCATTGGGGTAAGAGCTTTGCTGACGAGGGCGGAGGGGGAGGTAAATAATTGTGATAAATCTGCTTACGTAATACTTGAACGGCCCCTTAAAAGCAGTTCAGCGGTAAACTCGGTTCCAATCTCGTTGAAGCGAGACTTACATACTATAAAACATGACGTTAAAGGGCTCCAGCACTAGCGCCACCAATCGAAAAAATTATCTTGTTTTACAAATCTTTTTTGCAAAAAGAGTCGGATTAAGCAATATGCAATATTGCAAAAACGGTCTGTAAAAAAGAAATATTTTTCCTAGTGTTACTGCATGGAGCCAGTTACACTTTTCCACACATAGTTTTTGGCGAAGAACAAAAAATTACTATTTTCTTGCGCTATTGTTATATATTGAGTGTTTCCAACATTTGTTTATTGGAAGTGGTTTAATTTTAGCGATACTGCAGAAGTTTGCAGGTTTGTCTTTAGTTCAGTGACACATTGTATGATGCCGTTGCTGTTGCCATGTAAACACCGTACTATGGACATTTTCCCGATCTCGGACTAGAAGAGTAGCCATTATAGCTCAAACACAAATAATGATTTCCACGTGCCGACCTAGGTTAGCACGTCATCGTCAAACCTGGCGTCCATCAAGCCATCAGGCTAAAGCAAACATGCTCCCTGTCATCATCGCGTCCATTCCGCGGATGTCAGGTGATTATAATTTACATTGTATCATTAACGTCATCACGTTATCACTCACACATTGTGTGCGAATACTTTTGTAGATAGACACTTTTGTTGTCAATAACGGACTTCCGTTGGAGAGTCTTTGGAGAGATTATAGTTTTTTAGAGAATCACAATATTCAATATTTAATTTCTTATTAATTTCATTTCCCTAATATATTCACTATATGGTACTTTATTAACCTAATGGAAAAAATTGAGGTGTATAATGATAGAAATATGAAATACATTAGGTCCCTACTTCAGGTCAAAGTTCAGGCGATATGACAGACAGATATCAAAATGTGACATTGGCAGTATCCTAGAGGTGCAGGAATTGAAAAATGGCAACAAAAAGGTTTTGATTTGTTGTGCTAAAATTAAGGCCATGCATTAGCCATGCAGATGATTAACAAAAAGTTGGCTGGAGAAGATAAGCTGATTTTTTGGGGACGAAATACTCACATTCGTTTCTGGACGGACGATAAAGGCATGTTCCCACATGTTCCCTTCAACTTTCCGCAATTCCTAATTGGCCTCATTTTTAGCGTTCCGTAGTCAACAAGGAACCCTTATAGTTTCGTCATGTCCGTCTGTCTGTCCGCGGCTTAGCACAGACGTGTTAAGCGCAAATTTTTGTCAGAGTACCAGCAGAAGCTTAAATTTTAAAATTGTACAATTTTAAACGTTTCCCGACAATAGAACCGAATTTTCTTCATTATATACACACATAAACTCACGCCTGTAACCCGGAGAGGTAGGCCACTTGCCACTGACCTTCCTTGACAAAAAATTCCCGACAAACCTTCGCTTTATCAACATTAATTTTTCGGCAAAAGTTTTTAAACAATGATAAAAACTTTTGCCGAGCTACAAAAACTGGTATCCCGCCAAAAGAGTATCGTTTCACCCTAAAATAAAATCGGAATACTCGACAAAAACTGATTAACTAACTTTGTCCACAGGAGCCCCACGACCAGAGAGACACCAAGTCTCCGACACCAGCCATAGGAATCAAACTAGGATGGATTCAGGTTATTTTATTTTAATTTTTCTTTATTGCACAAGAAATCAGTTTGTACTAAGGCGAGCTTAATACTTTAAAAGTATTTTTTAGCAGCTAAACATAAGTCTTGTGATATTCTCGCCTGTTTAAGGCTGAACGAGTTTTGCAAAAGCCAATGTGATGTTATTTTGACTAGAGTCTAGTTAAGTAGTTGTTCAGTTTTATTGCTTGTCTACGCTCCGTCAATAATTTTCCGTAAAAATCATAATCTACTAGTTGCTCAGTGATAAAATTATCGTTTCAATCGCGTATTAAGTGCTTACTTAAAATATTTACTCAGAAATCAGAAATCAATAATTTATTTCAACGTAAAGAATTTACATTCTGTTTGCTGAATGTCAATGTACTATGTTACTATATTACCGCTGCCTTCGGGCTGTATTTGTAGTAGAGAAAAAGATCAGCGGAAAAAAAACTCTACTGTGACCATCTTTTCTTAAATGATCTTAACTTATACATCAAAAAGAAAAAGACTCGGAAACGTTCTAGTCAGTTTACTAGATTTATAAACAGATTGTAAATTTTGCTACTCTTTGGAAAATACGCCAAGAAAGTTAAACAAATAAGTATGCAGATTTGTGCTGAACGGATTAAGTAACTATTAGTAAAACTGTGGCAACCCCTACCCTAACAATATATAGAAAGTGTTTTGGCTAACGAATAGATATTATATACTTTCATATTTCTTAATTGCACCGACTACGCGTCTCTAACTTCTTTCTTGTCTCCGTCTAAGGTTGCCTGGAAGAAATTGCTTGTAGTAATAAGGCCGCCAATTGTACTGCGATTTATTGAATTTCTGTTAATGTAATCTTTGTGTACAATAAAGAATATTCTATCTATCTATCTATCTAAATATTGTATTTAGATATAAAGCATCTCTGTCTACATTTGACTCTCGCTAATACCATCCATCGTCAAAACTCTGTGCTCCGCTTTTGCCGCCAGTTCACTCAAGATGGTCGACAGCGAGGACGCGTTGGTATCTTTGATTCTACTTAATTATTGTTTCATCCAAATTAAGAAGAAGAAAAAACGTTACTGGGCATAAAACTAATTTCTTCTTATTTTTCTTAGTTCCACTCCATGTTTTAAGAAATAAATACGAGAGGAACGACGTGTGATCACTTGCAAGAGCGTACTGACTGAACCGCGTAACAAACAGTCAAAGGATTTGCCAAAAAACCGACAGCCGGGTGGAGCACCCAAAGCGAGCAACGAGCGGCTCGTTGCTCGCTGGTTTCCCCGTAACACGACGTACTGACTGCACGAATTCTCGCTGTGTAACATGTTACATTACACCTCGTAACGTTGGTCAGTACCCACCTTAACAGGATTGAAATTATGTGCAGACTGAGTGTGTTAAATCTAACGGAAAATAGAGAGCTTAGACAAAATAATCGTATTCTTTATTGTACATCATAAGACAATTACAGAGACAGTAATTACAAAGCGAAAAGGTACAATTGGCCGCCTTATTGCTAATATAAATTTCTTCCAGACAACCTATGCAAAGCTGCATAGTGAATTAGTGAATTTCATCCCTTATAAAGTCGAAAGTCAATGTATTCGCGGTAGAACAGTCAGTGACTAAACGAAAACTCCGCAGGGTGTCCTAATACCATGCCTCTTGAACATCTGGGGCGTGATGCTTTTCCTGCGCATCTCGTGGGTAGTCTCCCAGGCTGGCGTGGGTCTCTCGCTCATCATCATCATCATCTCGGCGGTGGTCTGCGTCATCACCACGCTCTCCATGAGCGCCATCTGCACCAACGGGGAGGTCAAAGGAGGTAAGGTCGTTGCTGTAGTTACGCTTACTAATGATTGTCTTATTTGTCCTTTTGCAGTTTTTAAGGTTCCGTTCCCATAGGGTAAGGGTACCCTATTACTAAGACTCCGCTGTCCGTCCGTCTGTCACCAGGGTGTATCTCATGAACCGTGATAGTTAGACAGTTCAGATGATGTATTTCTGTTGCCTCTATAACGACAAATACTAAAAACAGAATAAAATAAATATTAAGGGCCCGTATAACGGACGTGATTTTTTTGCAGTTTTTTGCTCGATATTAATAACGGCAACAGGTAGACGCACCAAATATTCAAATGTGGTATATAGAATGGTACGGAACCCTGCGTGCGCGAGTCCGACTCGGACTTGGCGGATTTTTTTAATTAGCCAGCTAGCTGGGCAAAGGCTTTCCCTCTAGCTCTTCAATCCTCTCTGTCCCCGGCCATTCCCTGCCACACCGGCAGAAAGATCGTAAAGTCGTCCCGCCATCTCCGCCTTGGTCGGTAACCACTCTTGCAGTTGACTGATTGAAAATGCTTATGGCATTACTTTTAGTCTGCTGAATTATGCTTGCCACATACTGGTGCGGCCGCGCCCGCGGCTCATACCAAAACATCTGGCTGCGATACGGTAAGAATATTATTTACCTAATCAGAAAAAAATCCAACATATAATATAGAAATGTATATAAAAAGTTAAAAGTGCCAATGTGTGGCGGGCCTTAGTTTTTAATTTATTTTGTGCTATACTATAACAGTCTTATTTATAGAAAGTCGATTCCACCAAATCATTGTTAAGACGGAGTTAAAGCCGGTTTTTGAGAGGAATTCCTGTTATAAACCGGATTTAACTCCGTCTTAAGAGTGATTTAGTGGAATCGATTTTTTATAAATAGGACTGTAAGTCCTTAAGTAAATCCCACGTTGATCCACTGATATTGTAGACACAAATGAGAAAATTTTCGCTTTTCTCATCGCAAAATGTATCCGAATGTAGAGCAAAAAGAGCTGATTGGAACAGTTACTGAACTACACAATCAAATGCATCGGTCGTGAGGTCTATAGTTCCTGGGGTCAGCAGTATTGTGATCCACGTCTGCAGGCTCACGTTAGCGAGTCCATAGTTTACAGTTTTCAAAGAGTACGCAGACTGAAACAACGTTTTATTGTAATCTTAATGATCACAATCTCTCTGAGCGGCTTTACTGCGCTTAAACCAATTAAAGTTTATTCTTGAGATAGCATATCGGAGCATAGTAAAGTGTCGTTTATATAATTGGTTATTTAATAATTTACCACACGTAATGCAAAACTCGTATACAGAGTATTCCACAAAGGTTCTGGAAATCTTCCAAAGGTCAACCAAGACACAAACAAAAAAAAAATGCCAGATTTCATCAACGCCAACGTTCCCTTGTTTATGTAAGAAAATCCAAAAAAAACATCATTCATGATCATTCCGGTGGCTTACTGTTTAAATTTATGGATACGCCTGTGTCCATTGCTATAGTTACGCCTGTATCCTGTAGGGGTGGGCGGATACCAAGGTTGTCGCTTGACACGTGCCTAATAAACATTATACCTTCTAAAGTGTAAAGAAGAATTAAGCACTTAATTTCTAGACTTTCTTCTTAGATTAGATTAGATTTATTTTATTGCACACCATAATTTTAAAGAGCCTTTGGACTAGTAGCTCGTATGCACCGTTTATTGGTACAGCGATTAGCGTTTCCACCACTGAACAAGCAGTTTCTTGCAGGTGGTATCTACTACATAATATCGCGTTCTCTGGGTCCCGAGTTCGGAGCCTCGGTGGGAATAATCTTCGCGTTTGCCAACGCGGTAGCAGCTAGCATGAACACCATCGGGTTCTGTGACTCTATGAACGAGCTGCTCGGCCAATATGGGCTGAAGATTATCGATAATGGACAGCATGACACCAGGATCATCGGCGCCGTGGCTTTGGTGGTCATGTGTATTATTTGTGCTGTCGGAATGGACTGGGAGAGCAAAGCGCAGGTTGGTTGGTTTTATATTGAGTCGATTGTGTGAAACAAATTGATAGGGAGTGTAACTTTTGGATCGGATGTGCCCCGGCGGTAGTTTTGATTAACTTACTATCTTAGTTTTACGTTGTTTGTTTGTTGTGCCACTTTTTATAACGTACCTAGCTTTCTGTGAATGTTTGGATTTTGTAATGCCTTTTTCTTTGCTCTATAAAAACTATATATATGAAACGTTTTGTTGTACCAAATTGATAGGTTGGTTGGTTACATGTTGAGCCGATTGGTACAGAGCTTCTAAAGGAAATTGATACAGAGATTCCAAAGGAAGAAACTCTACAAAATGATATGTGTTGTCGACAACATACCAATCTTGAGATTCCAGTTGAGATGCCTGTAACGTGACTCTAGTGCGTAAATATTGATGTGCTGTCAACTGTACCAAAGTATTGACCATATAGAACTAGAACAGGGTAATCATTGACATAGTTATTGAGTGTTATTTACGATTATAGTCAAGCAACTACATTAGGCAGTGCAAGGATGATAGTTTGTTTTGCAAACGAGCTTGTAATGACAGGGTCAGCACGCCCAATTTGTTCGACCTTAGTCGGCTTCTGTAAACAACCACCATAATGTATCGCTCGCTTCAAAGCCAATGAAATTTGGAGCTCGACGTTTTGACCCGAGCGCTGAAATTTCAATGACACTCGTCTAAACACGCTGCAGGATTTATCGAGTGGTCTGCATAACAACATAAGTATACCTACTGCAATGCACCGATGGTTACAATTAGTTATATCGTGTACAGAATTTCTGCAGTGTGCAAAAAAATCTCCTAAGCCCTTGATATACCGTGCATGGTTCCCTTGGAAAAATTGTTCTTAATGATGCAGAAAATACATTAGTTTCAGAAAGGCTACATACCTCGCAAGTTATTAGGAATGATTATAGTGACCCGCTATCGCTACATCAGTGTAAAAGCTTGGTAGGTAACTTCTGCGAAGTGTGACATTAATTATGCTTCACGACAATTACATGAGTAGCCTTTCGTTGGACGAGTCTGGCCCAATCTAGATGTATGTGGGAATATATACGGACTTATGAAATGGTTACATACAATGTCCTTACGTAACATGAAATCAGTCATTTGGAAGATTACTCTAGGGAGTATCAAAACGACCTTATCTTTCCGGAAAGAGGAGGTTCTAATCGTCTATTTGAACAACTTCAACAGTAGGCACAGACAGAAAACGCGAAAAAAATCAATTGTTTTATAACTGTATTTTGGCGTTTCGCAGTATTGAATTTTTGTAAGGAACAGTTTTTTTGCTTATTTCGAAGTGTTTGTTATTGCTATCTACTCATAATATAAGTATTAGCAAAGTCTATTAGTAGTAGTGGTAATCCATGCGGATGATATTTATCCACCTATTTTCAGGCGTTATACACTTAAAAGGAGGTCTCAATCTTGTAAAATATGTTTGCAAAATTTTGTATCAGAAATAACAAATTTTAATTTTCTTTTTCATTTTCGGTAAGCGCGCTTATCTGCAAACATTAAACAATAAACTTGCATCCCTCATGGTTTTGCAAGCCTCCCCGGTCTTGTGTCGCCCTGCCACCGTAACCAGGGCCTAGATTCTGTTAATGCATTGTAGTAACATGACAACTGCATGAACATGGCGGTTTTCATTTCATGGCTGCTTTAAGTCTACGCGGGCACACCCATCAAACCTTCTAGGCGTCAGTGGTACAAAAAAACACGTCACGTGACCCGACAGTGTACCTGTCATTATACTACAATGCACTAACAGAATCGAGGCCCAGGTCGTTAGACCATCTGATGGGGGGCCTGCCCACGCTGCGTCGTCCGGTCCGCGGTCGCCAGGTCAGAACTTTTCCGCCCCAACGGCCATCAGTTCTCCGAGCTGTGTGCCTCGCCCACTGCCACTTCAACTGAGCAATTCTTCGGGCTATATTAGTAACTCGGGTTCTTCTGCGGATCTCCTCATTCCTGATTCGACCACGCATTGAATCTCCTAACATGGCTCTCTCCATTGCTCGTTCGGCGATCTTGAGCCTTCTTATGCGACCAGGTCTCACATCTATCGTCGTTTCTGATAGCCGGTTTACTTATCAATACTGAGTAAATGGTTTTCAGGTTCCCTAACACGATGTATAAGATGTGGAAAAGAAGCAGATAAGAAGCTGAAATAAATCAATTTCTCATGATGCAATTTTCATTTCAGAATTTCCTGATCGCAATAATAGTTGGTGCGATGGTCGACTTCATTGTCGGAACCTTAATGGGCCCCAAATCGGTGGAAGAGGTTTCACAAGGCTTTGTAGGACTAAGCAGTAAGTTGTCCTATTATTAGTTGGGCACTTATAGTCGACATCCATGTGATGTGAGCACTCCAACTCTACTCAGTTACCTTACGGGCGACTTTGCAACAGAAATCAAACCCGAAGTCAAGTCAAAATAATGAACGTTAAAAATGGATTCGTCAAGTTTTCCTACTAGTTACTGTTAATCTGTGGGTTAATCCTACTTAATATTATAAATGTGAAAATTTATGAAGATGTTTGGTTATTTGGATGTTGTTAATCAATCACGCAATAACGGCTGAACGGATTTAGATGAAATTTTGTATGGAGATAGAGTCTCGGAGAAGGAGATAGGATACTTTTCATACCGGAAATTACAAATTCCATGCGGACGAATTCGCAGGCAAAAGCAAGTCTATCATAAGTATAAAAATCTCGTATTTTCTTTAGAACTCCTCCTAAACGGCTACACCGATGTTAATGATTTTTTTTTTATATTTAGTAGGTTTGAGAATAGGTCGTAGGCTAATTAATATGGCAAAACAATGTTTGCCGAGTCAGCTAATTGTTCTATCAAATAGGGCCCAGTCAACCCCAGGGAAGAACTTATTACCTACTAAGTGCTAAAAACGAATAATGTAAAACCAGAGCGTGGAGCAGATGAACATTTACATATTCGTAATGAATTCGCCCGTAACGTAACTGAATAGAGCGCACGCGTGCAATCGGCATGTTGTTGACGTACTGTAATGCAATTTTGTAGCTATACTGGACTAGTTGAGCTGCAAAATCTCTTTCAAACGTGTATTTAAATATTTGCAAGTCAATAGTTCGTAAAGCTGATTAATGGTAATGGACGCTTTAAATTTCAATAACAAAATTTAAAACGATTTTTTCCGCCACTCTCCTATCGTTTCATCTTAACGCGATCGTTTTATTTGTTTCAGCTGAAATCTTTACGGGCAACTTTAAGCCCGACTTTAGGTTTAGTGAAGGCCTCCACCAGGACTTCTTCAGTGTCTTCGCCATATTCTTCCCGTCTGTGACCGGCATCCAAGCTGGCGCCAACATATCGGGAGATCTTAAGGTCAGTACACCGAATAAAACTAAGTTAAATAACCTTACCCTCTACTCTCGACGTTAATGTGTTCTAAATTACACCATCATTAAGTAAATGAAATATTATATTCTTTTTGTTGCACTAACCCGTGCTGAGGACAATTTTAAAAACCTATTTAGAGGGTTACTCGGGGCTGCAAGTGATGTAAATTGCTTCGGCCAGATGTCGTTGCCTGTATGCCCATTAGCCCAGTTGGGAGAGGGTTCGGGTTCAAGTCCCGGCACGGGTGAAATTTTTAGCCTCTAAATAGATTTTTAAATGAAATATACCAAATAAACATTAAGTAAACATTTTAGTCATAAAATTTTTAATTTTCTATTCTTATTGAAAAGGTTTTCTGTACCTCGGCGGTAGTATGGAAGCCTCGGTACGCGGGTCCAGCTGGCACATGGGCGGTTTTTTTTAACCTTCAATTTTGCGAATTTGTGGTAACAATGCCAGGTACCAATTTGTAGCAACTTGTTGGCGGTGAAGACAATTAAGAAACCTGAGTATCAGAGGTTGTACATACCTCGGCAGCACTTCGCTTAATCACGGTGGGCACGCGTGGTCATTGAGCCAACTCTATCTGATGCTGAGTATGCTGACGCTTCACTTGGCTATTCGTATTCGATACATTGCAGGTTCTACAAAATCAGTGCTAAAGATTCGTCAGAAAACCTCGCAATGGATGATCAATACTTGCCAAATACGAGTGGCGAAGTGAGGCGCCGCGGGCGTCAGAGAAGGCGTTTGCCCTTCCGTGGAACTGGCAGGCATGTAGGCTGCTATTATTTTCGTGATACTAACCAGTTTCGACCATTGTCAACTTAGAGATATACATAACCTTATCAAGTTAAAAAAAATGGACCTTAATTACTTCTCCATTCACATACATTGCTGCCTCGTAAGTGGTGTGTACAGAATATTTCCCGGTTGACGTCAAAATGCTTTAATTACGTGCAGTGGGCGCGCCGCCCGCCCCCGCAGTCGCCCCACTTCAAACAAATCGATCGCTTGTTTGTGTCCATCGTTTTCCTGAAAAGGAATGAGTCCTGGCGGGTTCTTGTCAAATGCTCTGACAACAATAACAAGAATATATTAAATCGAACGAACATCTGATGCTTATAATGAACTAAATGTGCCTGCGCGTTCGTCCACGCGAAATTCGGATAAAACGTTTCCAGTACCGATATTACGATATGATATGTATACACTATGTGTCCAATTTCATCGAAATCTGATTTCTGTGACAAACATCCAAATGTAATCGTACAAACTTACGATATTTCTAAAATATAAGAAGTGCCCGAAACCGGCTTGCGTACTTGCATGGACTAATGAATGTGACGAAGCGAAAGAGGTTTGTCAGGTTCGTGGCAAATGTCCAATCCTGGTCTCTGCCTACCCCTCCGGGATACAGGCGTGAGTTTATGTATGCATGATAATTTTAGGTTTATAAGGAAATAAATGGAATCCTGTGATAACTTTGTGGTCCGTCCATCAGTTCGTCTGTTTTTTTGTCTGTCAGGAACACCATTAATCTCAGGAACGAACGACTAAAGCTACCAAACCGAAAATATGTAGTGTCAAATATGTGCTAGACAAAAATGGAGGACTTGCACAAAAAATGTTTTAATAAATTCGGAGAGGCCGTGTTAAAAGATAAATAAACATGTTTTTTATTTTTCTCTACCGCTTAATACTTTTCATAATGTCACCTGTCGAAAAGTCATTCTAGTCACGTGGTACAAAAACGCGCCACACAAATCGGACTCAAGCTATGACGTCACAACTTGCACATAACGCCTTATAATGTATGAAGCGTTTATCAATATTATACGAGTTACCTCGTAAAATCATATTTTCATACATCTACACTCTTTTTAGAAAACATATAGAATTCAATGAAAAAGCGCAATATGTTTTTTTATTATTGTAGTAACTTTATTTTTCACATTTTTTGTGATCCCTAAAACCCAGAGAAAAATATCTTTATGGTTGTATTTCCTAATTTTTCTTGAGTTCTTCTGTCTTCTAATGGTATGAAAGCAAAGCCACTTCAATCTAAGTTGGTGGCAAGTTACCTTGGAACTGGTAACTCAAATAAACCTTCCTCTGAACTACAACTTTCGTAATGAATGACTTAATTGGACTCTTCCAATAAAATTAAAAGTAGGTAAGTTAGTCTTTTTTCATTTGATATAACAATAAATGAAAATTGTTTTTCAGATCATTTCCTATACTTGGCCGTGAGACCTTGTAACTTGACCTTGTTCATTTGTAGTTATACGAGTATGTCATGAAAAGAAATTGTTTCTATTGCAAACCTAGCTTTGTAGGGTTTCTTTGCTCGAAACCCTAAGGACGTGAGTTTCGCGGTGGTACGGTTTTTGAAGGTATGAATTATTACGTTCGTGATGTCCGCAGCAAATATAGTGAATGCCAACAAACCTATGTGAATACGAACAAACGTGTGATGGATGAGTATGTAGTAGGTTGGTGTAGTACTCTCTACACGTGGACCTTGAAATCATCCCTACATTATTTTTAAAATTGGGCACGAAGATTCATCACGTGTTACTTTACAGTATTTAAATCAATGGGATCATTGTAAAATTGTTATATTTATTTTAAATTACAATTGAAATAAATGACAATTTTAAAAACCTATTTAGAGGCTTAAAATTCCACCCATGCCGGGACTTGAACCCGCGACCTCTGGCTAACTGTGCCAGCGCTCTCCCAACTGAACTAATGAGCAAGTGCCGCCAACGGCGAAAATGGGCGAAGGAATTTCATCACTTGCAGCCCCGAGTAACCCACTTTGCAGTTAGGTTTTTACATCTTTGCCTCTAAATAGGTTTTTAAAATTATTGTTATATTTAACACACGACAATTAGATGTCCAATAAATTTATGCGCGACGCGAGTCTGCATCGGTACTCAGTAGGTAATAGATATGTTCAAAGAATTGTTGTGCAAAATCACGTCGTCACCAATAAAGAAGTACGTAGTTTGCAGATTTATCACCCCCAACGGTGGTAATGAATTGAATGAAACTGTATCTGTGACTGAAATTCGCTGAATCAAATCGAATGAAATATGACCGCTGTTTTATTGAGGTGTTAAATGTTCTGACCCGCGAATTTTTCAGTTGTCCCATAGGGTGCGTAATCGATTAATTGAAACCAATTGAGTCGTGTTATTGATGATGAGTCACTGTTAATTCTGGCGTATGATTTCGTAGAAAAGCCGCGGCACGACTTGACGCTCGATACCTGGAAGATTAATGACATATGACTGAAAATCATGCAACAGTTGCCTTTCACGAATTGACGAGTTCGTTTGCTTTCCTGTAACTGAAAATAGTTCAAACGGAAGGTCAAGTGTCTAATCGGAATACCGAAGGGAAACTTCACGAAGCAATTAGACGAAACGTTATACATGGGAAACAGCCAAAGAAGGCACGTTTTGTTGGTATTCTTCGTTGAAATGGAATGTAATGACTTCACTAGAAGCCCTTTCATTTGGTACACGTTTCTGGTTCACGTATCTATACAATTAAGGCAACAATTTTTTTTATTTTTATTAAGTCAGCTTATTGCAAGAAGTCATTAACTGCAAAAACTCACTAACCGCTTTTTTTAAAGGTATGGACATAGAGATGAATTGAACAATGATAGAATAGTGGTGTTTTAGTATCAGGCATTATTTTAACGATGTTATAGAGAATAAGGAGGAGGAAACACAACTAACAACGAACTAGAAAGTCCTTTTTCTCCCAATATATGAATATGTCGGTTAATGAGTTCTTGCAATAAGCCGACGATTTTTAATATCGGCTAGCGTGTGCTGAAAATCAGCTCTGCGCTGATGTTCGCACACGCAGCATTAAGCTGATCATATCCTTATTATCGCATAGCGTTAATTCACTCAATTTATGTTAAGTGATGTTGGTATTTTTTGTGATAATTAAACTGTTTTTCAATTTCAATAACAAAAAAAAATAGGGGAAGCCACAACACTTCAAAATTCTAAGCTTTAATGATGTTTTCAGCTAATATCGTGCACTCTCAGGCACGTTCCGGAGTGCATCTATTTACGGACGCTTTGTTCAGTTCTAGTTTTCGCTAATCCTTAATTAATGCAGTCCGGCTCTTGCAGCACGGCCGCTGTATCGGGCCCTATAGCGGGCGATAGAATAGTACAATCTTGCTTTATGTTGCAAGTCCGAGCGAGTTGGCGCGAGGTTTTATCGTCTTGTCGCGCTCGATAACGCGGTCCTGCCTCCCGGGCAGACTCCATTCTTTCTCACTCGAGCTCTGTTCCTATTCAGGACCCGGCTTCGGCAATCCCAAAGGGCACTCTTCTGGCCCTTCTCATCTCAATGGTGAGCTACGCCTTTATGGTGTTGTTCTCTGGAGCTGGAGCGCTGAGGGACGCTAGTGGCAACATTACCGACCTCGTTTTGGCCAACGGGACAGTTGTGGACTACAGCGGACTCAGCGCGTGTGTGAACAACACCGCCGGGTGTCCGTACGGACTGCATAACAGCTATACGGTGAGTGTAATGATGTCTTAGGTTTTGTTTGGTGGTGGAGGGTTTTTGTAGGAGAGTCTCTTAGTTCCTAATCTTGTGGGTTATCTGGACTGATGATCAATTCTTTAGTTGCGATATCCATAACTTTTTATTGAATACTACGTGAGACCCCTGTGGCTTTAAAAAAAATAAATACAGAAACAATAACTGGACCGAAAGCGTTTTGTATATTGCTCCATCAACTATTTATTCTATTTTATCTTAATCGTTTTCCTTATTTTATTTTCCTTTTCCATTAATGTTTTCCATTAATAAAATACTTCCCGAGCTTCCTCAGTCTTGTCATTCATCTATCTAGTATAGGTAGAAATAGCCACGAGACGTCCCTTCAATCAACCGGATGTAAAGGCACGGTAAAAAAGCGTGACTTCACTTCATGTCACTTTTTTGTCCCAGGTGATGCAGCTAATGTCGGCGTGGGGCCCGCTTATTTACGGGGGCTGCTGGGCCGCCACGCTGTCGACGGCGCTGACCAACCTGCTGTCGGTGCCCCGCCTCATCCAGGCGCTGGGCATCGACCGCATCTATCCCGGCCTCATCTACTTCTCCAAGCCGTACGGGAAGCACGGCGAACCGTACCGCGGCTACGTGCTCACTTTCTTCGTCTCGCTCGTGTTTCTGCTGATCGGTGAGAAAAAATCTATAATTTTTCTAAATACTTATGCGTGATAAAACTGAATTTGAACGGACATTTTTTACTCGTTTACTTTTCCATTTTACAATTTTCCGACGTGTCGGTACTTTTGCAAGTGCCGTGGTCTCGGTAGAATGAGGTGGCAGGTAGGTAAGATAGAGAATATTCTAATACATAGAGAATATTCTTACCTTATCTTAAGGTAATACTCTCCATACTCCCTCTCTCCCTCCAAGCAAGTGTACTTCCGTAAGATAACTCAAATTTAAACAAGAACACGCCACCCTAATTGTTAAACAACACTAAAACCTTTGCCCACGATACAGGCTGTGCCATTAACATAACTTTATGAAGTAATTTTTTGTTCCATTCTACCTTATCTACTTTCACCTGAATAAACATTTTTTATTTCACTTTACTTTTACTTTACTTAAGAGTGAAATATTAAATTAATATCGTCCAAATATTGAGAGCGGTAAATTACGACTGACAGCTGACATGATTCACTTAGGTCAATTTCATGATGCACAATTGTCTTGATATTACACAGAGCGAACTGATAAGATCACAAGTAAATTTTTTGTTGACGTTGCGCCAGTTGTCGTCCCAAGTTTCCTTATCGTGATTTCCGCGAAAAAACCTTATAACAGACAATTGTTTGAATCTCATAGTTACAATTCTTACTTCCTTACATTCTACTGCGGGCAGCTAAAAAGGACGTAGCCAGGTACGAGGAGCAGGGTGTAGGTACTTACTAAGGCGCGGGATATACATATGGGATGTGGCCCGATGTGGGACGTGGACAGGGCGCAGACGCGGCGTCCTTTCAACTGGGCGCAAACACTATTACAATTTACAACGCGTCGCGTCACCGCCCGCCCCCGTCATCGCCCTACGTCCAATCTGTGTAGCCCGCGCCTAAGTTTCCAAACTGAAGAGTAAATAATTTTACTCTTTCGTGAAAAACCTCGAAATTACCTACTGTAAGTGTAATTTTTTTTTCCCTCAGAAATTTTGTGTCATGTATACTGTCCCCCCCTGAACAAAATCCTAGCTCCGCTCTTGGTAGCTACTCACCTAATAGCTACAAATACTTATACTGTCGGGATTATAAAGTAAGTAAAAGTGAAGTAAAAAGTTCTTTATTAATAAAAATGGTTACACACACATACAGTTTACTGTGGTCGCCACGCTAGGTAGTATTGTTGGTTGTCCGACTGCCTCATTCGTCTAGCGATGACATGCTTGACTACAATTCTAGAGGTCGTGGGTTTGATCCTCACGGGTGGCGGCCGTGCTTTAGTTTGTACAAATAGTCTCAGTCTGGGTATTTTTCCATGTTCGTGATGTCCTTCTCTCTCTGGTTACCGCTTCACGTATTCTATTTTAGCACCAGAACAAGTGATTGTGGTGCGTGGATGTTGTGTATTGCAAATGAAAACATTTTTCTCAGTAAGATCTATGAACTTACCAAAATAATAACTACACATCGAAACCGGCGGCGCAATGAGAAAACGCGTGGTTATAACGAAGTAACACAAACAATCCGATCCATATATTCGGGGAACTGTTACACATTTCATGGAGGAAAACCGCTACCACTGTAGATTAGAATCTTGCGTACCCATGGCTAAAGTAAACAATTGGAGCTTTATTTTATGACCGTGACTTCATTCAAAACCCAGTGAACGTCTTGGGGCTCAAATTAAATAAAAACATGTTCAGCCTTTGTCGGAATTTTTTAGTCCATTATAGATTTAAGTTTGAAGGTTCAGACCCATCAATTCCTTGAAGAAACGTCTGTCAAAAGTGTCAAAGTTACGAGTATTCTTCACTGGTTTGGTACACTTTTCTGCCGATCTAAGATGACAGATATAGACTCGGCTTTTGTCCTCACTGAACGTAACTTACAGTGTGAACGAGATTCGGTTATATCTTTCGATTTCCGAGTTCATTTTATTTAAAATTTTCACAACCTACTTTAACCTTCAGTCTCAATTTTATTTTTATTCTCTCAACTTTTTTTCAACTATTTAACATTTCTGGAAACCATATACTCAGGTCCACAGTCCCTTAAAGCTGTAAAAAACCGACTCACACTTGTCCGGTTTTAATTTTTTATTATTCCATACCATCAATTAATTCATTGATGACTCGGGCGTGTGACCACGTAAGTCCTCCACTGTATAGAGTTGTCTGATTTAGTCTACTACGAACTTTCAAATACATACATATTTTGACACTTTGGAGTCGTCTTTTGGAGTTTAGACACTTAAGCCGTTAGAGTGGCAGGTCGCATTATGCTCGACCTATCGTTGTCTCAACTTTCACGTGCGGGGGATTACACCCTCACTTTCGTACCCGAACCTGCCTCTTGATAAGCATACACATTATATGTGCCAACAGCGGACCTGAACACCATTGCGCCGCTCATCTCGAACTTCTACCTGGCGTCGTATGCCCTCATCAACTTCTGCACGTTTCACGCGGCCTTGGTACGGCCGCTGGGCTGGAGGCCGACCTTCAGAGTAAGTATCATGCTCCCGGGAATTTCCTTTATCAGTCTACAGGGGCATTTTTTAAATGCGCTAATTATCAAACACGTCGTTTCGAGTTTGTTCTTAAGCTTGACCGTCGTTTTTCATATATATTTTTTGTATTTATTAAAAATTTTTAAATAAAAAATAAAAACCGACTTCGAAACACTACAGTTTCGGTTTCGAAGTCGGTTTTCATTTTTTATTTAAAAATTTTTATTTTTCAATTTTTAGTGGGGGAGTGGGAGAAAAATAAATAAGTCCCTTATAACCATAATTTACCCTACTTAATTCGTTGCTTTAAAATTTGATGTTCTAAATTTCCATCTCCGAAAGTCCTCACCAGAACATCACCAAATTAACTTGTGACTACTTTTACGCTATTTTATGAAACATGCGGATATTACTAAAGGATGGGCCCCAATAGGGCTTATTTACTGCTGTCCATTGAAGAGTTCCGTTCTCCGTCTCTGAAAGTCTCCATCAGATCTTCACCAAATTAAAATGGGACCAATGGAACGCTATGCCTGTTCGAACAAAAAAAGAATTGTCGAAATCGGTTAAGATTTGACGGAGTTATGGAGGAACATAGCCAAATAAAAAAATTAAAAAAATGCGCGTCGAATTGTTAACCTCCTCCTTTTTTGAAGTCGGTTAAAAAGAACGTTACATTTGTAATACTAAGGACCCACGAGGGACCCACAAAACCAATTGCTTGGTTTGACTGTGGGAGCAGTCTCGTTTACAATAGGTTTACATAGCACTTTTACATAAGAAATGCACACTAGCACTTTCTGTTAATTTAGAATACAACAACTTGCCTGCTACTTTGGATTTTTTTAATATTCCATTTTTCTTTTCAATTAATATTAAATTATCTTTATTTGTTATTTTATGCTGTTTTTCTTATTTACGTTAAATGGAATTGATATCCTTCTATGAAGGTCAATGATTTCCAGGAGGCTGCGGCATCAGTATTGAATTTCATAAAATTACTAGCTGACTCGGCAAACGTTGTTTTGTCATATTAATTAGCCTACGCCCTATTCTCAGACCTACCAAATATACACAAAAAAAATAAAAATCTGTGAAGCAGTTTCTTTCGGATGAGTTCGATAACAAACACTGTGATACAAGATTTTTTTACATTAGATACATACATACATAAACTCACGCCTGTATCCCACAGGGGTAGGCAGAGACCAGGAACTGCCACTTGCCACGATTCTGACACATCACTTTTACTTCCTGAACATTCATTAGTCGTTGCATGCACGCACGCCGGTTTCGGGTACTTTTTATCTTGCCCTTTGCTATTACGTCCCCTATTTAGTCGAAGTATGTCCGCCTGAGACGTCCCAGGCGGGCACGCGTCCATACTGCGGTGGACATATTAGATGTATATCTCCTAGACCTAACTTTTTATTCTTTCCAGTATTACAACGTTTGGCTGTCGCTGGCCGGGTTCCTCATGTGTGTGGCCATCATGCTGCTCATCAGCTGGGTCATGTCGCTGGTCACCTTCGCGATCTTCTTCACACTCTATCTGATCGTCCACTACCGGAATCCAGGTTAGTGTTCTTCATCAGATTGTTGTAAAATCAAATCAAAAAATGTACTTAGGTATTTTACAGAACATTTGGCAACGCCCATATTTGCACAGATTGTTTCGCATTACCAGCAGCCAGACTGATCTTTTCCGCATTTTAGGGTTCCGTACCCGAAGGGTGCTAAGACTGTCCGTCTGTCTGCATGTCTGTCTGTCACCAGGCTGTATCTCATGAACCGTGATAGCTAGGCAGTTGAAATTTTCACAGATGATTTTTGTTACCGCTATAACAACAAATACTAAAAACAGAATAAATTAAATATTTAAGGGGGCTTCCATACAACAAACGTAATTTTTTTGTAATTTTTTGCTCGATATTAATAACGGCATCAGGTAGAAGCGTGAAATATTCACAGAATATTTAATTCTATATTCGCTTCAAATGTAAATAATTAAATTAAAATAAGATAAATATTTAAGGGGGTCTCCCATAAAATAAACGTGATTTTTTGCCGTTTTTTCTTGATCTTTATGTCTAATCTTGTATAGATGATGTTACGGAAACCTTCGTGCGCGAGTCCGACTCGCACTTGGCCGGTTTTTTTATATTTAGTTGACACTGATATTTAGTTTTTTTTTCATCACTATGCTTTAAGGGCCTAAAGTGACTACCTAAGTATTCCATGGCTGGTTGTAAGTCGGACTTGCATCTTCGAAATCGAAAGAGATTGTACATTATTTCCGATATGCAGACGCTCTTTTACTCATAAAGAAACATACTAAGGTACTTACAGAAAAATGGAACACGAGTAAAGGAAGTAGCTAAAAATCTCATTCAATATGAATAGAATCGTAGATTGCATCATTTCCAGTTTTATCGGTCAAACCAAACTACATTTGATTTGTATACCTCACCCAGTTTTCATAAGTTATTAAAATAGCACGCGAGCTTATTTATGGCTCGCTCAATACCTATTGCCAATTTGGCATTGATTGAGAAGCACAGCGTGATTCAGGCCTTTCCTTGATTTGAGCGGAATTTCCTAAAGACATGTATGACACGTTGCTGAATCAGAGCAATTCGCAGAATTCCTTTAGCGCACTTCAGTGCACTTATTTGTCTAGGATGGTGTAATGATTCATTCGGAATCGGAATTTCTTAGATCAATGCACTACTGTACTTGGCTAAACCTACATACTTCTAGGTTCAATGTATGGACCTGTATGGATTCTTGAAATTCTGCTAATATAAAATATTAACACATTTTCCACAGGGTGACTTTGAACTCGTTCACCGTTTTTTGGGGTTTCATACGTCATACGTTATATGTCAAAAGGAAGAAAACGGAACCCTTATAGGATTACTTTCTTGTCCGTCCGTCGGTCCGTCCGTCCGTATGTTTTCAAGACTTTTTATCTCGGGAACGCATGTAGGTATCGGGTTGAAATTAAAACCATATACTCAGGTCCACAGTTCCTTGAAGCTGTAAGAAAATCAAACATGGAAGTTAATGTAAAAAAAGATACGACCGTTTATGCCGCAAAAATCATATATTTCGACACTCAAGGGAATCAAAATTTATAGGGTACTTTCCGTTGACCTAGAACTATGAAGTTTGCCAAGTTATATACGATTCTTATACAAAATTTATAGGAAAAATCTGAAAACTATACATTTGTAATTAAATTATAAAAAAATTGTCTTTCAAGTTCGGGAAAAGCTCGGAAAATCTGCGAGACTCCATTCCTGAACTTTTATAATATAAGTAACTACTATGCGGAACCCTAGGTGGGTGAGTCCGATGCGCACTTGTCCGGTTCTTTTAAGGGGATATTCTAACCGTAATTTAGAAACATATGGTGCTAGTTTTGAAAAGAAAATACAATTAAAAATATTTTTTGTTCCCCAAAATTCATTCATTTGTAAACAAACGAAACATGAGCACGAAAAGTAATAAAAATCTAAAAAAACCATGGTTCGAGCGTCTTATGGTTGGCGCCGGCCAACTCAATTGTTTATGCTTGCACTTGCCCATTAACTCAGTTGGGAGAGCGCTGGCACTGTAGGCAGAGGTCACCGGTTCAAGTCCCGACATGGGTGGAATTTTTAGCCTCTAAATAGGTTTTTAAAACCTATGTACTTTTTAAGCAATGGGTAAATCACCTCACAGATAAACCTACCTATACAGGGGGTTTTTTGTATGTAGTATGTATTTTGTGAAATTTCTTGAATCTGTCTAACTATACATATATTAATCTTTCTAATACCTTTAAACGCGGCTCCAACGATTTTCATGAAATTTTTAGTATGCAGAGGGTTTCGGGGACGATAAATCGATCTAGCTAGGGTTCATTTTTAGAAAACGTCGTTTTATCCATGTTTTTGGGCAATGAAAAACTGCGAAACCAGAAGACGCCGGTTCGAGCCTGTCTCCAGTCCGATAATTTTTTTCCTTTTTTTCCCCTTTTTTATCTTATCTAAAAATATGACCAAAGCTCGGTCATCCAGGTACTAAATACATTAAAAGAAAAACTTGTGTCATATTTCAAGGACATATTACTTACAAAATGAAACGACAAACTTTAAGTCTGTCGTTTCATTTTGTAAGTACTTTATTGCCTTATTGTAAGTAATTTATTGTCTCAGTCAGGCGCGGATCCAGCCCTAAAAAAAAGGTTGTGGTCAGTCACCCGAAATTCGGCCAAATGCGAGACGGAACCAAGTACATTGCTGTATACCGAATCACGCACGATTATATTTTTTATTTGATTAACGCATTCGATAAAAATTACTTAACGAAATCGGTGTGCGTGCATGCAACGACTAACAGGATCGTGGCAAGTGGCAACCCTGGTGTCTGCCTTCCCCTCCCGGACACAGGCGAGTGGGACGCCTGTGGGAAGTCTTGTGTGGGTATGCCCACCGTGCCCACAAGGGTGGATCCGCGGTTGGTCTCAGTGCCGGTCCAAAGTTCCAGGACTGTATCCTCCCGTGCTCTCCAACCTCCTCATCGTACTCTCCAACCCTCAGACGTGAACTGGGGCAGCAGTACGCAGGCCCAACAGTACAAGACGGCGTTGTCGAGTGCGTACAACCTTGCGCGGACTGGCGAGCATGTGAAGAACTACTGGCCTCAGCTCCTGGTGCTGACAGGACGCCCCCAAGCCCGACCGGCTTTGGTTGATCTGGGCAATCTGATTACGAAGTCTGGCTCGTTGATGGTCGTCGGGGATATTAATCCGGTAAGTCTAGTTATTTATTATTATTATTTATTTATGGATTTGTTGCGGATGGTAAAAAAACAAAACAGCAAAGGTTTTGCTGCATGTTAAAAAAAAAACACGGCCGTACTGGGATTTAGAAGTTTCACCGTCCAATAAATTTTGACAAGCCATCTTAGATTTTCCGATTCCAATTCCTAAAAGTGTTTCCCGTTTTTTAGCGGTTCATTGAACTGCTAAAAAACGGGAAACACTTTTAACCCAATAAAGGGAAACCCTCGCAACACTATTAATGTTATCTCCCACACAACACAATACCCTGTGATGCGGTAACTAGACAAAGTCAACACAAACATGGAAATATACCATGCCTGAGACAATTCGTACAAATCAAGTTCGGCGGCCTCCAGCGGGAATTGAACACACGATCTCTGTTTTCGTAGTCGAGCGTGTTACCGCTAGGCCAACGAGGCAATCTAAACTAAGTCATTGCCCAGAACATGCAACTAAAAATGACCCACCGATTTAATCGTACTGTGTTGAAACTGTACCCTCCTTCCAGAACAAGCTGTCAAACCGGGAGAGGTCCGCTAACAACCGCACGTGCGACTTCTGGCTGCGCGAGCGCAAAGTGCGCGCTTTCTGCGCATGCGTCAGCGGGTTCAACTTCGAACTGGGCGCGCGCGCGCTTATGCAGGCGACGGGCGTGGGCCGCCTTGCACCTAACGTGCTACTGATGGGATATAAGAGCAACTGGGCGACGGCGCCTGCCCAAGACCTGGTCTCCTACTTCAATGTGCTGCAGTAAGTTGATCTTACTCTGATCATCTACATGTTCTCGTTCACGAGTTGGTTGCCACGGAGGTGAGAGGAATATGCGTGCGTGTGTGTATCTTTGAGCGTTGTGTCAGTGGTTTGCATGGGATGAGTCTTCGAAAGAAGCAGCTCTAATATTGAACTTTAGTCTAGCTGTTCTACTTACTGCCTCTTTGTCGCCGTGGTTTACTTGAACTCAGCGTCGTCATTATATCTTATTATCATCATAATGTTCGGCAAAACATGAGTACTATCTTTATTATGAGTATGAGTTCACTCGACAAGATGGTCTGAGTGAAGTTTTTTTTTCTGTCTTTTTCTCTATTACAAACACCCGAAGGCGGCTTAGGTACATTCAAGAAAAGGGTCTAAACTCTTTACGTTGATATATTTCTGATTTCTAATAATAGCCCAGTTTAGCTACAAAATGAAAAAAAAAACACATTATGTAGTATCGTTTCGTTTTAAAGTTGCTGTTACTTCAGGCATGCGGTCTCGCTCACACATTCTAATTTTTTTATTATTATAAAAAAGCGTAGACAATTTTCAAATTTTATTATCTAAACACGACAACATAACATAAACTCACGCCTGTATCCCAGAGGGGTAGGCAGAGACCAGGGACTGCCACTTACTACGATCCTGACAGATCACTTTCGCTTCCTCAACATTCATTAGTCGTTGTATGCACGCACGCCGGTTTCGGGTACTTTCGGTACGGGTATCTAGACACGTTTTATCAAAATTATAAATTTTTTAGCATCACTAAAAATTTTAGATATTTCAGGCGAGTAACAGCAGCCTCAAAACAAAAGGGCCAAGTGCGAGTCGGACTCGTGCACGAAAGGTTCCAATACAAAATTTTAATATTTGAATCGTCTACCTGTTGCCGTTATTAATATCAAGCAAAAAACGCCATATAGGTAATCACTTTTGTTGTATGGGAGCCCCCTTAAATGTTTATTTTGTTCTGTTTTTAGTATTTGTTATTGTAGCGGCAAAAGAAATACATCATCTGTGAAAATTTCAACTGTCTAACTATCACGGTTCATGAGATACAGCCTGGTGACAGACGGACGGACGGACGGACAGCGGAGTCTTAGTAATAGGGTCCCTTACCCTTTGGGTACGGAACCCTAATACATAAGCCTAATTTTCGCAGCACGGCGTTCGAGAACCGGCTGGCTGTGGCCATAGTGCGCGTGCCGGGCGGGCTGGACTACAGCGCCGTGATCGCCGAGGACGCGCCGGCCGGCGGCAGCGGGCTCACGGCCACGTCCAGCGGCAGCGGCGACCTGCGCGTGCGCCGCCTCCCCGTCGACTCCTACATCATGCACGCCGACTCCGACCTGGACATCCGCTCCTCGGACTCGCAGCCGTCCAGCCGGCACAATCTCTCTAGTGAGTATTTGAGGGGTTGCTCTTTTGAGTAAAGCTTCAATGTTCGGTGACCTAAGTGAGTACGTTTGAAGCAACTAGAACTAACATGTGCTAGTTGCTTCGAAGTCTGTCATGCTGTATGTAAATATATCTGACGTTATACCTAGTTTGACAAATACTCTAACATAATTTGATAATGCCGATTTGTAAATTTTTTAACAATAAAATAACATGAGTACATGATGCACGCCTGGACATCCGCTCCTCGGACTCGCAGCCGTCCAGCCGGCACAATCTAGTTATAGAAAGCGTTGTATTTTATATATTCGTTGTATTTAAAAATAAGTTGTTATCCTAATTGGTGGCTATGAATTTCACTCATGCCGGGACTTGAACCCGCGACTAACCGTGCCAGTGCACTCCCAACTGAGCTAATGGGCAAGTGCAGGCATCGGCGAAATTTCGAGTCTCTTTCAAATTTCAGGCAGGGACATCTGGCCGAAGTATTTTTTGTAAATTCTATTTAGGGTTCCGTGCCGGAAGGGTGCCAAACGGGACCCTATTACTAATACTTCACTGTCCGTCTGTCCGTCTGTCTGTTACCGGGCTGTATCTCATGAACCGTGATAGCTGGGCAGTTGAAATTTTCACAGATGATGTATTTCTGTTGTCGCTGTAACAACAAGTACTAAGAAAAGAATAAAATAAATATTTAAGGGGAGCTCCCATACAACAAACGTAATTTTTTTGCCGTTTTTTGCTCGATATTAATAACGGCAATAGGTAGATGCTTGAAATATTTACAGAATATTTAGTTCTATATTGGCTTTAAAAATAAGTAATTAAATTAAAATAAAATAAATATTTTAGGGGGGCTCCCATACAACAAACGTGATTTCTTGCCGTTTTTTCTCGATCTTTGTGGGTTCCGTACCATTATCTGTACAACACGAGCCAAATTGATTAGTATGGTCTAAAAATCAATCGTTCCGATTTTCATGCTTCTAACACCATTTGCAGCTTGTTTGGCGTACCAGTAGCACTTACAGGTTTGTTTATTCATAAGCACTTAGATGATTTGAAAGATTAGGCAAATATGCCCTATGGCTTGAAACAAGATAAATGTAGAATAGGTGGAACTTACTATTCACAAAACAATTACTTTATAAACAATTACTATTCACAAAACAATTCACTCTACGCTAAAGTCACCACATCTACTGTCATCTGTCAACTTCAATACCAGAATAAATACTCGCCATCCTGTCCCGTTCACATTGTATGTCTATAAAAATAACACTTCATATTATAATCCGATTGTTCGCATGTGTCGTTTGTATAACACTGTCTCTACTCTTTGTTCTGACCTAGATATATACAATCTTAGTCTTCGACTTTATAAGATAAAATGTCTGCAATTATTGATCTCTAACACTAAATACTAAGTATTATAAATATAATAAGTTATTGGATTTGTTCCGGATTCACTTACTTGATGTTTCAAGTGGGTGAGTCTGGAATTGGGCTAATGATAAAGTTTTAGTTCCAAAATGTAATAAGTACCTATTTAAATGGCAATTTTGTAGTTTCAAGTAGGTGGTAATGTCCTCTTTAGTTTTTATATAATGCTTGTCTCATTACTCTTAAATATGAGGACCACCGTAACTCGTTTTTCTATGTATTTTAATGTGCGTGTATACTTTGGGTGTCAATCTAGCTTAAAACTAGTATGCTCCAATATTGTTATTTTAAGATTGTTACCTGTTTTACATGCCTAATAAACAAAACAAAACTTGAAAGGGTGTTAAGAGCTATATTAGTCCCTCGCCCCAGTTCGTATCGTGCTAGCAATAATAACGCCTTGCGCATTACGTAGCGCTATATTTAGGGTTATCTTAACTAGATGTCACGCGATACATGCTCCTTCACATACGATGTCATACGATACTTGATACATGCCCTGAGTGTCATGTTTTCCATACTTACTGTCTTTGGATTTATTTTATTTTATTTTTACATTTGGAGATCTTACAGCTTACAGTAGTAAAATACAGTAAGTAAATTAATGACACAAAAAAGCCATGGGTTAGTCTCGCAGTTAGCACTAAATTTAAAAGAGGGTTCTAATTATGGTTAGGTTAATTGTTGCTTCTTTAATGTTTAAATTATTAATACTTTAAATTGATACAGAGCTAGATGATGTTACATGCAGATCAAGAAAAAAGTCTTGTATTTCTTACAGAGATCTCAATACAGCAGGGTTGTTCACAGCCTCAACGAAGTTGTCCACAAAGAGTTTGATTAATTCGTTGCGTTTCGTACTAAACAAGTCTACGCTATTGCTTATTGAGTTAAATAGGTTACATGCTCCCTACTGTCCTGGTAGGCGGATTTTTGTCTACATCAAGGCCCGACGGCATGGCTAAAGTTTCGTAATCTAAAATTACCGTTAGCGTAGACTTATTAAATCAGAGTCTACTGTCATCTTATCCCGACCGGAATGGGTGGGTGAGGTGAATTATACGTCATACCTCAGTCTTAACCCATCCTCTTTGCAGACTTACTAACACTGACGACGTCGCGTTCCTTCACGATGTCGGACACGAAAGAGCCAAAGGAACACAAGCCAAAGAAAGACAAAAAGGACACGCACAGGCAGGTCGTCTACCGCAGCTCCAACGGCCTCGAGCTGTCCAAGGAACAGCTCACTCAGATGACGGTGTTTCAGAGGAAGCAGGTACAGAAAAGTTCTACTTATGGTGAGGGGTATATACATCGTCAGTCGGAATCATTACAGGAACATCTCCAAAATCACGTGTATTGGGTTAAGTATGCAGAATTATTAAGATTTTTTTTTATAGATTTTTAAGCAGATTGCTTTTAGTAATAAGGCGGCCAATTGTACTTAGATTTATTAAATTTCTGTTAATATAATTTCTGTGAACAATAAAGAATTTCTATCTATCTTTAAACGTCAATTACTCAAAACAGTATTTTTAAATGTTCCAGTATAATGAATTCGACCGACGAGATTAAAATGTATTTTAGAGATCTTTGAAATAAATTGTATACTCTATAATTTTACGGAATTATCTTTAAAAAGTTTGCTCTATCATTTTACGGAATTATATTTAAAATAAGTGGTTTACTCTAAAATTTTACACATAATGACTATAAACAAGAAATTGTTAAAATTACTGTTTACTTAAAAATTAACTTTAAAATTACTTCAGATTTGAGGACAACCTCGGATGTCGTCACTTATTCACTTTTAGATACTACAAAGTGTTGTTGAAACCTAAAAAGTGTTTGCTACATTACATTATAAACTTACGACTGCACGCCGCAGGGGTAGGCGGTAAGAGAGAGAGCTTGCCACTTGCCACTATCCTGACAGACCTCTTTCTCTTCCTCGGTAACTTAATAATGATTAAACCACTTCCAATAAGCTAATGTTCAAGATTATAAATTTTTGTTTTTTATACAAATTGACCGCGTCTAGTCTCAAGATAGTATGATTAACTAAAACAATAAATTGAGAATAGAAACTTTTCTTTATTGAATGTCGTTTACCTAATTACCGATATCGGTTTAGTTATTGTTAGCGAAGAAACTGTGTTGAGGTTTCGCGTTATTTCAATAGACAGATGCGATAAATGAGTTAGCAATTAGCAATAATAATAATAATTAGCATTTTTCATTATCGAAAGGCTAACCTAATTATCGATGTCCTTGCCTGGTTACCATAGCACAGGGTATCCTAGTTCGGAACCAGGACAAGTGATTCTGTCGTGTGCAAGTTATTATTTCATTGTTTATTAGTACTATCTATAACTTAACAGTCTAAACGCTCACCCACAGGAGCCGGGCACTCTGGACGTATGGTGGCTGTACGACGACGGCGGGCTGACGATCCTGCTGCCGTACATCCTGTCGCAGCGGTCGGCCTGGGGCAACGTCAAGCTGCGCATCTTCGCACTGGCCAACAGGAAACACGAGCTTGAGCTCGAGGAGAGGAAGTAAGTCCGAAAAACCGGCCAAGTGCGAGTCGGACGAAGGGTTCCGTAACATTCGGCGCGGTCGGCGCGCTGGAAGCACGCGGTCCGCTCGCTTGAAGCGCGCCGGTTGCTAGTTTGAGTTGTATGGTAGCGGCGAGCGCGCTGACTGTCCGCCCCGATGGCTTTTTCACAGTGACATTATGATATATACTTTACGTCATAAATGAAAAATTAATTTCAATTATTCGTTTTAATTGCTGGGTTGGCGCCTTGCCGTAGCGATGCCGCTATAATGTGCCATGTCCTCAAGAAGAAAGGGTCATGGTACATTATACGGGCATTGCATCGACTCAGCTGCAGCACAGCTCCACCTCGGATTTAGGCTACCGTTAGCCGTCAGCACGCTAACCACGCGTCGCCCGCGACGTGCAAGCTCGCCGTATGCGCGCCGGCTGCGCAAGGTGCAAGCAAGCTCATACGTAGATTGGAGTTGGTTGGCGTTCGCGGTGTGGCCTTGGACCTCCTTACGAGCTATCTCAATAATAGGAAGCAGGTTGTTAGAGTCCTCGACGAAGAAGGTCATTCTATCGATAGCGACAAAATGGACGTTTCTTTTGGAGTCCCACAGGTTCGGTTCTGGGGCCGACCCTATTCTTAATTTACATTAATAACTTGTGTTCTAAGCAGCTTAATAATGCAAAAATCATAACATTTGCTAATGATACAGCAGTCATATTTGATGGTGGGTCTTGGGATGAGGTGAAGGTGATAGCGGAAACAGGCTTTCGAGAGATTATGTCATGGCTCAACAAAAACGTGCTTACCCTTAATCTAAAGAAGACAATGTATATGACTTTTAGCATAAGAAACAACACCCAGCCGAAGATAGATCTCAACCTAAAAGCCCATACATGTGAGAATGGTTCCGTGTGTAATTGTTATGTCCTTTCTCAAACCGACACTATTAAGTATCTAGGCGTAGAAATATACAAAAACCTAAATTGGAAAAAACAGATAAATTTGTTAAGTTCTAGAGTACGAAAGTTGATTTGCATTTTCAGAAGAATAAGGCATGTCAATGATCAACCTACTATTAAAATAACTTACTATGCTCTGTGTCAATCGATTTTATCGTACGGGATAGTTGCATGGGGTGGAGCTAAAAAAACTATTTTGATTAAAGCTGAGAGGGCTCAAAGAGCTATTATCAAAGTAGCAATGTTCAAGAAGTACCAATACCCCACAAGAGACCTATACCGGGAATTTCAAGTTCTAACTGTACGTCAATTATTCATAAAACAAATATTACTTCGACAACACTCTCTCCCAGGATTAGATGTTTTAACACAGAGAAGGAAACATGCTACATATAAGGTTCCTTCATGTAAAACTGCTTTTGCTCAGGACTTTTCTTTGTTCCTTGCGCCCTATTTGTATAATAGGGTCGGGAAATCGTTGACTTTAAATAATTGTACCAAATTTCAATGTAAAAGGATTCTTGCTAAATTTCTGGGCGAATTGGATTATGAGTCAACTGAGAATATACTAAGAGTAATAAAATACATAATATGTACGGTATTATAAAAAAATATATAAATGAATAAGTATTGTATATGTTTATGTGTATTATTATAAAAAGACAATATTTATGATATACATAAATAACATATTTTTATAAATTTTAGGTAATACATTTTACATTTCATTTCTAACTATTTTGTATATAATCATATCTATATTATCTATGTGGGATTTATGTATGCACTTAAAGGCAAAGGCAAATTGGAAGTAAGGTAAAAGTAATATTGTATAAGAAAAAAAAAAAAATGCATGTCCATGTCATAGTAAATTATAGATCATAATTAAGTTATTGTAATATTGTTCAACTATTATTAATCAAATCTAATTCATTTCCGTTAAATGTTTTCTTTTAATAGAAAATTTAGAAGAAAAATTATCTGTTCACTCTAAACAAATTCCTTGCTCTGTATAAGACACTATCAGTAGTCCAGTTAACGAAGATCTTCCTTAACTTGGAACATGATTTGATAAAGAGCTCCTTACTTGGTCACAGCAAGAACGAGAACCTACCTTGCCGTCATACAGTTTTTACTAGTACGGAGGGTAGTAGTATCATTTTGGCTGTTGCAAGTAAAATAGATTGCGTTAATTACTGCATTAAAAATCAAGATGTCTACATTTTAAGTTACCGATCGGATGCATGTAAACACTATTCGGTCTTGTTTGTGGGGAGTTGATTCTGTTGGAGCACTCTTGGGACGGAGTTGTGGCAAGTCTGTAGCAGGAATTCCTGAGATAAGCTGGCTTTGGCTTCGTTTTGGGAGTGTCGTTTGTGGGGTCGACTTGTTATATATAGGACTGTTGAAATGTAAGTACCTAGATATTTTATATTAAATTCTCTCAGCTGTAATGGTTTCTGTGATTAAATAAATTTGAATTTGAATTTGAAAGCTTGCTGATTGAACACGCCTAGAACTAGAACTAGCTGGTGGCTCGCAGTCGGCGGGCTGGAAGCATGCGGTTCGCTTTTAATTGCTGTGTTGCAGCCGTGCCGTAGCGATGCCGCTATGATGTGCCATAACCTTAAGAAGAAAGAACAAAAAAGAAGTAAAGAAGAAATAAGAAGAGTCCGGTCAGTGGGTAGACCAACAGTCCGATGGTCGGACGATGTGGGCAAGTCGGCAGAGGGCCCGTGGATGCGAATGGCAGCAGATCGTGAAAGATGGTTGGTGGGGAAAAGGCTTATACACAGCAGTGGGCAGATGTGGGCTCAAGATGACGAAGAAGAATAGTCCATGTTTACGGCTAAAGCATTCAGACACAATCAAATTAAGGGAAGTCTCAAAGCTAGGTACATTCCCACGTGCGGTTTTAAGGCGTAAATTTAATAACATCCAGTCACATAACATAATCACTTGTCCTGGTTTAAAATTGGGGTAGGTACCTTGAGCTATGGTAACTAGGCAAGGACATCATAAACATTGAAATACACCCAGACTGGGACCATTTGTAGAAATCAGGTGTGGTGGTCTCCACTGGAAATCGAACCCACGACCTCTGTTTTGAACGTGTACAGACATAATGAGTCAGTCAACGCCGGCCGGCCCTAAACGGCAAATCAAGCATAGATTTCAAGGTCATTGATCAAAGAGATACGTACTCTGATGCCTGACCTAAATGAAACAAGATATTAACAGATAGTTACCTTTTTTATTTTATCTTTTTAAAATCCTATACTACTAAATAACTATGCAGACGATAACGACGACTATTATATAGCTAGGAATTAGTTACTTAGCTAGTCGTCGAACCCTTAAACCAAATGTAACGGCTCTCTCCTCTACTCAAAATCAAACTTGACGACTGCGCCGGCCAGCTACCAAAGTACATTACATTAGCTACATACGTTTGCCCTCAGCATGGCGAACCTACTGGCCAAGTTCCGGATAGACTACTCGTCGCTGACGATGGTGCAGGACATCACGGAGGCGCCGCAGCCCGAGACCAAGCAGCTCTTTGAAGAGACCATCAAGAAGTTCACGGCGGAGGACGCTAGCGAAGGTAATACATAACATAACATCCACATAACCACAGACTAACCATACACAATAAAGAAATATGACAAGAAAATACATGACCTACAAAGGCGAGCTTATTTTTTGAAGTGTGAAACGGGACTGTAAGTGCATAACATGGGTGTACACTGGCTATGTGTACAGACATTAATCTAGGTAGACATTTCAAACTCACTTCGCCAGCCCGATGTAAGTGCCAGGCACCTCTACGGCTGATACTGTCAGTCCGTGCTCGTCTGTAATCGTGGTCGGATGTACTTAAAAATTTACTAAATGCCGCCCAGGCCTTAAATATAAACTGTAAAAATATAACAAAGGTGAGCACCCAAAGAACAGGAGGGATTCCTTCCTTCGACAAAAAAATGCCACGCTTGCAATCGCCATAGATTGCAAACACAGAAAATTACCCATGCCTACTGGAGCCATTGGTACAAAGCCAAGTATGGCGATCCCAGTGGGAACCGGTGAAGGCTGCTGTACCACTGGCAACGTGCGCTGTTGCTGTGTGGCTGACGTGCCGAGGGGTTGGGGGAGATCACCATCAGTACCAGTAGTCGGTGCGTTGACTGTAGTGGAACTGATGAGGTGAGAGGGAAGAGGATGCTGGCCTTGCTTTGAGACTGATTGTATGTGGGGTGCTGCGAGAGCAAAGGAAGGTTGACATTGTTCTGTCGAGGGTCACCACTATAGGGAAGAGCGGATGATCGTGCTGTTCCATTATAAAGGGAAATTTCCCGCCAGGCAGATCGTATGCCTGAGGACGGCCGGTCCGACTGATGTTCGTCGGACGTTATATTTATGGTATGTCATGTGAAACATTTTTGCTTGCGCGATGCAGGAAGCACGATCACCCGCTCTTCCCTAAATTACCTTATAAATATGTCGGTCGGTTTTAATATCACTGTCCATTGTAGATTGCTGCATCAGCGAGACAGAGCTACTGACGCTGTCTGAGAAAACGAACCGACAACTGCGTCTGCGGGAGCTTCTGTTGGCCAACTCTAAGGAGGCGCGACTCATCGTCATGTCTCTGCCTATGCCCAGAAAGGTAAGGAAGGCAGGAAGATACATACAGAGCGAGAGAGACCACAGTTATGTAAGCCGAGAAGGGCAATCGGTAAATTACGGCTGGCATACACCGCTTATTAAAATTTTACTACTTAGACCGAAGAAGGTTAGCGGGAATCACGGTCGGACACCGGTGGCTGGACGAGGAAAAGGCTATGACGAACAGTGGCAGTGGAGAAAGCTTAGGACGATTCCGTAGATCAATGTCTAAAGAAGTAACAAATTACCCTTATACATACGAAGTTTCTGTACAACATATTGTTGCTTTACTGTACTGAATCAATATTTTTGTATTTTGAAACGGGACGGTTCTACTGGTCGATAAACAAACAACTTTTACCATAGGTAAACTTCAAATACGCGAAAAAAAAAATGTTGTTATCTTTATCTCCATAGTAAAAGTGGTTTTTATTGTTGAGTAAACCCATTTTTAGGGTAAGGTAGTCAATAAGAAACCCTTATAGTTTAGCTATGTCCGTCTGTCTGTCTGTGCGCGGCTTAGCACCGACACGATAAGTACTAGAGAGCTAAAATTTGGCATAGATATACAAATTTATTACGCCAACCAAACAGTAGAATAAAATCTCAAAAAAAATATTTTTTAGGGTACCTCCCCTACACCAAATTAGGCATGCTATTTCTTTTTCACATCTGCTATTCAGAAAAGGTCCCTTGATTCCCTCAAATGAGGGATCAAAGTTGTACTGTTCTTCCCTGATATTCTAGTTTTTTTTTTATTGCCCTCAGCATGATCCGTGTGCAGATTTTCACAAAATGTAATTCCAATTCGATTTTTATTTTGTTGCAATCGATCATAAACTTCTTTCGATATCTTAATTGTGTTTGATTTAAATTTTCCTTATAGCAGGTGTGAAAAGCAGTATGTGTCACTCGGTAGCAAAATTATTTCCGTCTTGGGCGTAAACACTTGAATCCCTCGCAATATACCGCCCTCGCCGTAAATATATCATTTTGATCCCTTGAGACAATCTACTATTTCTCACCTACACCAAAGAGGGGTATCGTTGGATTGGTCGTTTAAAACTATTGTGGGTTTAGGAGACTATTTTAGTTAGGGTTCCGTTTGCGAAATATTAAGCTTTAAAGAGCATTTTTTTGTCGCCCCACCCTCTCCTGGCTAAACGGTTGATTGTAGAAACGTGAAAAAAATCAGGGTAGTAGTACATATAATGAACTTAAAAGGAAAACTTCGTACAAAATCCATTGAAAATTTTATTGAACGTGAACATTGACCGAATTTACTTCCCAAAATTACTTTGAAGAAAAAAATCCCTCTTTTTACTGCGCGTGGCCCGACATGCACTTGGCCGGTTTTCGGTTGTATTCGCGGATTTTGTTACACCTGTATAGACAGAGACAGATAATAACTTCACGTAGATAAATAATAGATAGATAATACTATTTCAGTATGCTTGACACAATTATTAGAAATCTGACCTGACATCGTTGTTCCCCAGGGTTCAGTTTCCGCGCCACTATACATGGCGTGGCTGGAGATGCTCAGCCAAGGTCTGCCGCCGACGCTGTTCGTGCGAGGGAACCACACCTCCGTTCTCACCTTCTATTCTTAAGCATTGAGGTAGATTGAATCTAGTAATTAGGCCAGAAGATTTTATAGTGCGTGTTGATGATGTACTGCTCGACGCGAATGGTAACCCGGTTATCCAGTTACGATTTTAATAAATGTAGGTCCCGGCTAGACCTTATAGTTGTAGTGTCGATTTTTAGGTACTTATTCCACTGGTAGTGTATGAAATTATTCTGTTACAAAGCTGTACGTCGACATAATTTTTTTTATTTGCTGATTCCGGAAAGCGACAGAAGTAAACTTGTACCACAACACTTCGATTGTAAAGGCAGTAAAATCTGTGTTTGCGGAGTGCTATTTCCGAATGCAGGATGTTTGTGAGAGTAACCTTCGAAAGGTATTTCTAACCTTACAAAATTAACAGTACTTTATTTTCAAGTTCCGTCAGCGACAACCGCAATTATGCCATTTTATTTGACAAAAGCACTTACACTGTTCGCAATAAGAAACAATGCGCAAATTTTAAATGTTTTTAATGATTTTCAACGTGATTCATTATGTTCGAATCTCGCTTCGGTGCGATTTTTTTCTTTCTATGTGAAGTTTTTTGTAAATTATTAACGTAGGTACATGAAATGAGTTATGTATGAGAACAATGTATCGCGAACAATGAAATTGAATGTTGACCCTTGTCAGTCGATGCATATGTGAGATTGACGTATATTACGGGCCTTCTATATAGATTTTTTATCTACAATGACGTCAGTGTAGTCTTTTTGGTTTGTACGTAGATTGTATTGAAACAAAGAGTATGATTTACAGTTTACTGCAGATATGCAAATGATAATAGGTACAGGCATGATATCACTCCAGCTGATTTTTATTATGTTGTAACAATATTTCAAATGTGAATGAAACTGTAAGTGTAAACATAAATAATAATCGCAGTTGCAGTACAAGAGTAAAAACGCAGATACAATCATGTAGGTACATAAAGTCTATAGGTACCGTAAACTTAGTAAATTGTGGTAAATTGACACTTCGAACTGTCATTTTAGTGAAAAAGGGATGCCAGCTAAAATAGGGATGTTCTTTAGTCAATGATGCTTAGTCTATATTTTATGTCTATTGTGTACATCTCTATTATTTTTCTGTTAAAAACTGGTCACATCGCAAATTTCATTTTACTAAGTTTTTGAAATAGACTAGCAGTATTTTACCAGCCGCATGACTTTGCATAACTCGCTGGTTCATGCAGTAATTTTCAAAGAGCATGACACATTTTGTTGTAGCAACTAAGTTGTAGAAACAAAGTAATTTTAAGCTATTATTTTTAAACAATAATTACTCTTAATACGCTTTGAGAGATATTAAAAAAAATATTGTATTGAGCATTTATTTACTAGCTATATTTTTAGTTAAATATTTCCAATAGGTAAGTCGGTGAACATTGAGCCAAATGAAAGATCAAACTGCAAACTAAAATTAAGTTGTGATATTTTAATTATATTATTTTGTAAGCTATCGGTATTATAATTTAAGGCTGCCCAGCACGAGAGGATTCTCATACAAGGCTTTGATTTCTTTGTGTGCTTCATTGTTTCTAATTCTAAATACTATTTAACCTCAATTTGTTTCTTCTAATCAAGTGAGCAAAAATTCATTGTGATGGCAATTAAAAGCTAACTACTTTTGCATAGGAATCTGCTCGAACTGGGTCCTTTTAAATAATTATTTTGAAATATTATTATAGAGATTATTCTCATTGACCTTGACACCTATGACACGATATTTTATGTAAAAATGTTTATAATAAATGGAAATATAAAATAAATTTTGTTATGTAAATTATTTGCAAAGATGCTTTATTTAAAGAAAAAATAACTTATTTATTTCACCCTAAATATATATATTTTTTATGCAGCCTATATACGTGCCACTGTAGGGCACAGTCCTTCTCTCAGAGAGAGAGAGTATGGGCTTAATCACCACGCGTGCCCACCGCGGATTGGCGATTTCAAGTTCAAGTGCTGAGGTATGTGAATAGCTCAGACACTCAGGTTTCCTCACGATGTTTTCCTTCACAGTTAGCGAATGGTATTGCTACTATAACTTCACAAATGTACATAACTTAGAAAACAAAGTCATGGGTACATCCCGCACTGGGAATCGAACCTGGGTCTCCCGCTTCTGAGTCCAATGTTCTACCCACTAGGCTACCACCGCACCTTATATTAATATAAATTAAAGTTAACGATAACGCGGCTACATAATAGCAGAGTACCTATTGTACCTACGACTACAACGACTTTTGATAAGCACCATAAAAGGAAACTATGGGCAATTGCAATTCCTTATTTGTTTAAATTAAAACAACTTGACCTAACCAACTCATCATGCCCATGGCTCACAACGGAGTTTCTTGGTCGGATGTCACCAGTAGGATTCAGTCTCATTCAACAATGAAGCAGTGAAGACCAGTTGCGTTCAGTCTGCGCCCACGCAGCTCGTCTTAAGCACTCTGATCAATTAGTCGAGACTAATTCGCGGAGCCATCAGGGCGTTTCGGTTAATTAAGGTCAAATGCGCAAATGAGTTACAAAACGCGTGCTTGTGGTCGCCAATTGTTTAGCAAGCAAGTCGGGCTAGTTGAATTCGATAACAGAACAAACTGCACAAACTGTTGAACTGCATGGCAACTAACTAACAGAAATCCGCTGGCAGAATTTACATTCTGTTTGTTACACCGCTGCCTTCGGTTCGATTTGTAGTTGAGAAAAATTTAACGAAAAAAAAACTACACTGACCATATTTTTTTCAAATCATCTACATCAGTTGCTACCTACATGATAAAGATTCCATAATTGACATCAATAACTTTTAATAACTTTGAAGGGACTATCTGCAAGTACCTATAGGGTCTATCTAAAACAACAAATGTCAAAACCTATTTAGAGGCTAAAAATTCTACCCATGCCGGGACGTGAACCCGCGACCTCTGGCTAACCGTGCCAGCGCTCTCCCAACTGAGCTAATGGGCAAGTGCAGGCATCGGCGAAATTTCGAAGCTCTTTACAAACTTCTCTGTATTACGTATTACGTACAGGCAGCGACATCTGGCTAAAGTAATTTACATCACTTGCAGCCCCGAGTACCCACTTTTTTGCAGTTAGGTTTTACATCGGAACTATATCGCTGTACCTACATGATTTTTTTTTTGTTGCTCTAATCCGTGCTGAGGACAATTTTAAAAATCTCTGTATTACGTTCGAAATTTAGCCGATGCCGGCCCTTGCCTATTAGCTCGGTTGGGAGAGCGCTAGCACGGTTGGGTGGAATTTCAAGCCTATAAAAAGGTTTTTAAAATTGTCCTCAGCACGGATTAGTGTATATACATATATATAAACAACAATTAAAACATTTTTAGTTCAATTACTCCATCGATAAACTTACATTCGTAGTTCGTTTACTTACTTCTTAACTTTCCGATCAGTCAAATACCGAGGGTTACGTTCCACCCCAATCTATTAATTTTCTTTCATTCAGGTCGGAACTCTTAGCGGTCCGACTCACACTTCATCATCATCATCAGCCATTTGACGCCCACTGCAGGACATAGGCCTCCTTCGTGGTGTTCATAACCTCGAGGGGTTTCGCCATAATCGCCACGCTTGGCAGGCGGGTTGGCGATCGCAGGAGGACGCTGCTGCCCGTCGCCCGGTAATTGATTTCCTTAGTCGCCTTCTACGACATCCACGGAAGGAAATGGAGTGACGCTATTCTCAATCCGGCGCCACACGAACTTATTTTCTTTCATTCAGGTCGGAACTCTTAGCGGTCCGATTCACACTTACTGCATTATTATTTGCTATTATTACTATTACTACGTATAGGAGCGGTTGCAGCCTAGTGTGTAGAACATTGGACTCGGAAGCGAGTGACCCAGGTTCGATTCCCAGTGCGAGCAAGTCAGGTGACTTGTTTTGTAAGTTATGTACATTTGTGAATTTATAATAGCAATACCACTCGCTAACGGTGAATGAAAACATCGTGAGGAAACCTGAGTGTATATGATATTCACATACCTCAGCGCTTCAAATCGCCAATCCGCGGTGATTAAGCCCATACTCTCTTCCTGAGAGAAGGCCTGTGCCCTACAGTGGGGCGTATATAGACTTCTTATGAATACTATAGGTACTGCAATATAGTCACACAAAAGTTTGACGCTATAGTGTGTATTAAGTTTTTTAACATCTGTTGCCGTTATTAATATAAAGCAAAAAAAAACGGCAAAAAATCACGCTTGTTGTTATAGCGGCAACAGAAATACATCATCTGTGAAAATTTCAACTGTCTAACTATCATGGTTCATGAGATACAGCCTTGTGACAGACGGACGGACGAACCCTAAAAAGCCGGGCAAGGCAAGGGCAGAGTGAGTCGCGCCTGGAAGTTTCCGTACAGTTGACAGCATATCATCCTTTACATCCATGCACTCCTTCTTGACTCTACCCCGTTGCGTTACGGGCGACTTTGCAACTAAAATGTTTGTTGTAGACCTGTCGACTGTACTACCGGTACCGTAGCAAAAATGGGGTTTATCTCATCTAGTTCGGGACTATTAGCGAGAGTTTGACTCCACTTGGGCAGTTTATATTTTTCTTGTTATACTTGAATACAAAACATAGGACATACGCTACCTACCTTTTTTATGATAGAGCAAAAGCAAAACTCAAAGAATCATGTTTGTAGGGGGACCGCAGAATTATTATACTCTCTGGGGAACCCCCTTATTTTTTATTATTTGTTGAGCCACATACTCCATTAAATTTCTGTGTAGGAGAAAGAATATTTTTATTTAGGTTCACATAATATAGGTACAGGTTAAATGGATTCGGAGCGCTTAAAAACATAACTGATTTATCTCGAGGTCCGTGTCTTCATATCTTACATTACTCTTATTACCATTGAATTTCAATGTTATTACATTACATTACACAACTACTAACATTATCTACCAGTGGCGTAACTATACCACCTGAGGTCCGTGGCAAATTCATTGGATGGGGCATTAAAAATATATATATGGTCTTTAGTTGTAGTATATATGGCCCAACTTTATTGACTTGAAGTAGTCATATGTAAACATCATAATTGTTGCAAATTGTTGTTAAAAATGTTCAGTTACTTCGGAGCTCGCGGCCTCACAGTTTGGGGGCCCTCTCACGTCGGGGCATTTTGCCAGCCCTGTCACCCTATAGTTACGCTACTGATATCTACAACACTGAGGCCGACTTGCTCCACCTCCCAAACGTCACTTAATTCTATCTATCATTGCTCTGTATAAAAATTAACGAGAGTTTTCTCGTGGTCCCGTTATTTTGCCCCGTTAACAGATCCCCGATGGCTCCCTACCTACTACGGTTCAAGAGAAAATAAGCCCTCTCTATATTTATGACATGCATATTCATATCAATAGGATCTCGTAGGCAGCCTTCGGGTGCGGAATCCTATAAAATGTACCATTGATTCGATCATCAGTTCGAATATTCAATCGAGCTAGTGGGTACGAACTTCTTTTAGAGCTGCTATGTTATTGAAATGAAACAACGAAACAATTTATATATTACAAGTTTTATTTCACACATATTTTCATGAGGTCTAATTTAGATTTGTTTGTTTTTAAATAGAAAATAAAAATTAACTATTTACATAATAGTAATAAGATTCAACAGTTATGCTTCGGAATAACAATAAAATTATTAGCTTAAATTTAAGATGTGTTTTTTTGTGAATGTGATTGCATTTCATGTTCTATCCTTAAATTTCAAATTGTAAGGCCAAAAGACATTTTTTCTACTGGACAGAGTGTAATGACGCAATTGATTTATAAATTCACGCTTTACATTTTGCAAACCGTACGTTAGGCTGACATGTAACAACCGTTTCCAATGAACGAACAGAAACACAAACCTTCTTCCAAGTTTCTTTAAAGAAATAGTATCCTAAGTTGGTGACCGATCATTGCAAACAATTGTCGGCAGCACGTGTCATGAAGACCCTCGACAAGATTAAAAAACCCGACACGTTAACAGACAGTTACCTACTTCGATAAGCGAACAAGGTCAATATGGGTATTTATGAATGAACGAGATTCTTGAATGACTCGGGCCAACCAGATAACTCGGCAAACATTAACTGTATTATTCATAAAAAGACGATTCTTCCGGAACACTCTTCAAACGCAGTTTAAATAGTGGATCGTAAAGGTACAGACCAACTTGCATTCTTTAAACTGCATTTAAAGAGTGTTTCAAGGAATCGTTTCTTTATAAATAAGACTTTTCGTATTTCAACAGTTTTGTTTACACCTAGGGAATTTTCGTTTGGTACAGAGTATATGATATTGCAATCGATGCAAAAATAATTTCAATAAAGCGATATGTGTAGGACGGTGGTCGGTGTTTTATTTAATGATTTTAAATAGATAATAGATATGTGTCAAAAGATTATATTTCTTGTTAGCTTGTTTTGATTACGTAGAAGGAAATCTATCTTTTCATTTATCAGAGCTTTATTTCGTAAGTATATATTTTAAGTGCATAGAAGATTTTTGTTATTTAACACTTATTAGACGAATACGATTATAATTTGTTTACTTAATGACTTTGTGGCCTAATGATTTATGAGATGATGATGATGATGAAATCACTACCAGCACCTCAAGATAGAAACGATTAAATCATATGAATTTTGCAAAAATTAAGATATTTCAAAATACATGCAAAAACTTATCGACAATCCATACACATCTGCGTATATAGGTTACAGACAATAAACTTTACACAGCCATACTCCATTATATTTAAATAAATAATACAAATAATAAATTCTTAATGTTAACGGAAATATTTTTGGTCACATTTTACATTCAAGTTTCATAAAAAAGTAATACTCAAATCACGAGATTTCCTTCCAAGTACCAATTTGTTTATAATTCATTCTGCTACAGGAACTATCTCATTTCATAATAAGGTTATGTAAATGTATACTAGTAACATGTATTCCCAAAGAGCTTATATCCTACTTGTGTCGACGCGATGGCATTGATCCGTCGTCCATTTACGTATAGGCGGTGGACATACTGGTAATTACAATAACATAAACACAATTTAAAACTAACTTGTTAGACTTCGCTGTACATTTCATTACAAAGCACTCGCCGTAATCACATACAAAATATAGTCCGCAATTCCACCATCAAGTTTCGTTTCCACGGTTTCGCATACACTAATGAACACATCCGTTTGTGTACGTTTTCCCATTGGGCACAACTTACAGTTCTGTCACCCTAAGAATGCCAATGACGTTTTATTTCAACTACAAAAATCCAAAATTGCGAGTTAAATGCAAAAGTAAAACTAGAAATCTGTTGCTCGTATCACTATAAATGTAAAATATGTAGATAAAAAATGTGATTCAATGTTTTCGAAAGTTACGTTCTATATTTATAAAGATCAGTCATCAGCATTCTTCCATTAACCCAGGTATAGCTGTAAACGACGGTCGGCGATGCTACCGCATTGCTATTAAGCTCAAATTTGTGCGATGCAACCAGTGATAGTTAAAAACATAGATGACTGACTAGCGCTAAAAAATTACACAACGTTGAATTGTGGAAAGGCGGGCGGGGCTTGTCAATTGTGTTACCAATCGGAGCTACTTCAGTATAACCCGGCAAAATATCTATTCACCTGCCACTTTCAGACCGCTATCTTGCGAGGTATCTAGATATTTTGACGGGTTATATATTCATACATCACGAAGCCAATGGTTTGATGTATAAAACCAATTATATGTTACGCTGCCATTTACTGTAGCCCATTCCACGTTAACGTCGTCCCGCATGGCGCACAGAATGAACCAATGAATTACTCTACAGCACATGTTTATTCGTAGGATGCAACTAGCTAGCTTAGCCATCGATTTTGGCCGTTTCCTATGAACGATTCATAGCTACTAACAGTAAAAATTGGACAGTTCTTCCAAATAACTTATGTCAAAAATGTACTGTCGGTAGATTGAATATAACAAAAGAACACTGTTAGGACTTACGAGGAGCCCCACGACCGTCGTTCGCCTGCGCTTTACCTGCTGTCTGTGGCGTTAGGGTCCAATTCCGCGTGTCAGTCGGGCGGCTACAAGACGCCGCAGGGCGCACGGCTCAGTCTTCATTCGGACACGTCCTCTTCATCGTCATCGAATCCGGTCCAGTCAGCCGAATCGAGATACCCGTGCATCACCTAAAACAAACATTAATAAGCTATTGAGACTTGCTTTGGCCAAGTTTTAGCCTTGCTATTATTTGTTTCATCACCACGCTTAAGTTCAGCTATGGCTAAAATAGACAATGGTTACTCGTCAGAATCACTCGTTACTCGTCGGAAACAGAAATATAGTCTGCCTCATGTCGAATTATGTTTGGTTTCATTGACGTTGAGGCGTAGATTACGTTACTTATGCTACTAGGTTGGCCGCGTCTGTCCATTAGCCTCAGTCAAACACTACTGTATTGATTGGGCTCCACGCGGACACTTCCACGCAATGTGGGTACTACAATAGAATTGTGATCTGTGCTGAGCGTCCACCATTGTAATTCATCATCATCAGCCGCCTGACGTTCACTGCAGGACACAGGCCTCCCTTATGGTTTTCATAACCATGAGGGATTTTGCCATAATCGCCACGCTTGGCGGGCGGGTTGGCGATCGCAGTATGCTGTTGGAATCTCAGGAATACGCTGCTGCCCGTCTCCTGGTAATTGATTTCCTTAGTCGCCTTCTACGACATCCACGGGAAGAAATGGAGTGACGCTATTCTTAATCCGGTGCATTGTAATATACCACTACTTAGATATAAGAAACTATCTTTCACCTGGTTGTGTAATAAAGTGTTCTCTATCTACATTTACCTCAGCACTTGCTAGGTACAATGGCCCAACGATGAGGCTTAAGTGCGGAACACTCCAATCGAACTAGAAGCCAGGCGGAGCCGGCAGACACTAACCTCCACGCGGAGCGTGCGAGGACGGACTATTTAGTGAGTGCTTTATCAACTTTCTCGTTAGATTTACGGTCAGCGCAGGGCATGTTTGTGCACAATGACAGAATGTCCAAATTGTTCGATTACCTATGTGTTAAATAATACAAGAGTCAAAATGCCCAGCAGACATATAATACGATTGTTTGAAAGAACCATTGTTATATGCATTACTAGCCATATAGATAAACACACATAGATAAGTCACAACGACCTAGTATCAAAATTAACTAATTGTTACAAAGTGAAAGTATTAGAACGATTGAATGTCAGAATGTATAAAATCTTAACGACATGAATGAATGAGTGTCAAAATGACCAATTTGTATCAATGTTATAATGACTAAAACTTACAAAGTATTGTTTGTTATCATGGAGTTAGCTATCCATAAAAACGCTTTCGAGTACGGCTTACCCATATAATTATGGCATTACCTATATAATTTCTTAAAATTAAATTTAAAATTTTGCTCTTTATTTATTTCCTAACTCGCTTCTGCCCGCGACTGCGTCTACGTAGAATTGAATCGTGTGATTTTAAAACGACACATGTCCTTTCATTACAACTTTGCAGGAAATAGAAAAAACTGTTTTATTCAAATACTAATATCTACAACAGCAATATCTTAGCATATTATATTGATTTCTGTATGAATAAACTACATTTTTTTTCTAATGTAAATCAATAGGTAGGTGTAAATAATTTAATTTAAAAAAAAATGGGCAAGTGTTATTTTAAAAACACATGTGACTTGTGTTGTTTTAAAATCACACGATTCAATTAGTACTTCGGGCAGTCAATTACTCTTAGCCAAAAGGTTTCGTTCGGATCTACACAGTAGACCCCTAGCTACCCATTCATAGGTAAGTGTCGCAACTGCCACATATGTAAACTCGGTTCAAGTCTTACCCTCGAATGTAATTGTGTCTCGACGTGTATAAATATATACAAGGGTCAGAACAGCAGTCCGGAAGTATCTTCACTACCACCGTGGCACGAGCCAACCAGAGCCAACGGTCCAAATCTACCTACTGCAACGAGGCCCATCACGTTCTGTACTGTATCATTGCACCTCACCTCATCCTACGATTACCAACGATCACCAATCCTCGGTAAATAGGTATAAGATTTTTGACATTGTAAGAATCTGCTATTCAATCAATTACATGATTAGTCACTAAAATATTGTAATATTTATGTATTTTATCTCTGACATAAATTGACATAAACACATTGTTAGATGTTTACATTCTGACACAAGCATGATGTAACATAAATACAATGTGAACTTTTGTCATTTTGTCACCGCACCATTTTAACCATTAAACTTTTGACACTTACACATTCGAACCCTTTAGACTTTCCGTCACGTGAACAGCAATGTCCCGGAAGGGCGCAGGGCAAACCATACCGCTTGTTTATGGGCCCCAGGCGAGGAACGCCTTTCGGCCTCTGCGTCTGACATGTTGGGGTACCAGACACAGAGGTTTCGTCTGTGTATCAAACATACCTTTGGTAGCAGAATGTAATTTATTCTTGTATCAAACACTAGGTACATACCGCGTACTCGACGAGCGCGAGGTGGCAGAACACATACTGCTCGGGCATCTGTATGGAATGTGCGCGCTGTGCGCGGACGCGCTCCACCGTCCCACGCACGTCCACCACGCCCTCGGCCGCCAGCCGGGACGTGCAGATGTCCAGAGTCAGGAACGTGCCTGCCCAGACAACCATGACAAATCAGAGTCGGCGTATACTCCGCACAAATCTTTTTGGCGGTATTTTCTGGTAGAATACGCTTATAGCATTAAGTCCGTCACATTGACATTGTGTTGTTTACTTAAGTGCAATAACCGTATTAATAATAATAAAGTGAACGTCACAGATCGTCTGCGCTTCGCTTACTGTCTTTACAGTGTGTGTGAGAATTGACGTAGTGATGTGCAAAGCACAATTTTTTTATCGAATAATAGGCAAATTCCGAATAGATGCAAGAACAAAATACTGATAGTTATTATCGAGAGATTTAGGGTGTTTGCACGTTAATTAACTTATAACGTTTACCCAATTTCGTTTCGTTTATTAAACATTTGAAAAAAAATATTATATTCTGAATATACACGATGTGGTACTCGTGTTGTTGTTTTTAAATCTGGAAAACAAGACTTATTACTATGTAGAGGAGCTTACAGATTGTCATATAGCCAAACTAATTTAAATACAAGTGACGGCAGAGTTTCTGCCACTTCGACACAGGGTTCTACTGAATAAATATCTCTCGCTTCCATTCTATCTTAGTTCTTTCATTCCTTTCAACGATCTATCTCCCCAAATACTTGACGAAAATTGTGACGTGTGATAAGATTTTTTCAAGAGTGGTATATCCCTGGTGACCCCCGCGCAGCTCCCCTTTGAAACCAACCAACCAACTTCACCAACCGTCAAAAAGATTTACGCGGATTATACAGTACGTATGAGGGCAGAGGAATTACTTAGTTGAAGTAAGATACCGGCATACTGGCTAATGCCGGTTAGACCTTGATGTGCGTGTGGACCGAGCGACCGTTTCTGGGATTCGCGAAATAAATTTTATTTCGCGAATCCCAGGAGTGGTCCCGCGGTCCACACGCACGTAGTCTTTGTACGATATATATAATATCACGTATTAAGCAAATGTATTTCTTTTAATCGTTTACCGTTAGCGAGAATCAAATTTACACGCCTTTTATTATTCGTTGTTATACTATAAAGAGTAAAATGGACTGCGTTTTTACTAAGGAAAAAACGAATAATAAAATCACGTTTCTTGTAAACATGGCAACCCGCAATTTTTTACTAGTTGCATGTTTTATTATTTGTTGGGTAAACCACCATAATAACACACATTTTGTGGAAATTTTAACTTCTACCTATTACTGTTTAAGATATATAATGTAGTCCCTTTATAGGTCAGACCACAGAACAAAAAAAAAAGAGTAGAAGTAGTGACATGATCTATTAGTATGAAAACCAGTGTGACCAAACTCACACATATAAACCAAACGCACACTATGAATACCAAGCTGCCATTGGTAAATAAAGACAATGCCGAAAAGGTCTACATCACAAAAGTTCCAAGTAAAATATGAACCTTTCGCTCATATAAACAATGATCAAATAATGAAATTAAGTTTGACACTCACGTGTTGTAGTACCGCTACTCTACACTAGATGGAACTAGCCCCCCGTCTGACCGTCGAGAAGTTTTATGTAATAGGCCATAAAGTCAAAAATTTAAAAGCAAGTATCTGCTATGTTGCTACTCAGCCAAGGATGGGACGTATTGCAAGTTCTAGTTTGTTTGTCGAAACGAAGCCCAGAAAACTTATCGTGTACAGAATTAATTTTTAACACATTTATTTATAATGTCGATTTCTATTAACGCTTACGCTTCGCTTATGTATGGAGATGGCATTTGCTAACGAAAGTCACGTGACTTCCCCATACATTTTAATCCCTGACAAGCGGGTGAGGATGAGGAGGAGCTATACCGCGAATCTAGATGTGCTCATGTCTTCGGAAATAGGTATAAAATAACAACAATTATTTTCCCAAAGTACCTACTTAGACGAAGGTACCTACTCTTAAGTACCGATAATTATCTATGACTGATAAGTCATATAGGTATAATTATCGATAGATTTTTATCATGCTGTGTCCCATCTCTAATTAAGACGCATTCAAATGTTGACAGAAGTTTCTAGAAAAAGTACACAAACTTCGATGAATATTGAACTTTACAGTGCAGTAAATAAAGGTGGTTTCACTTTCAGATTGGATTCCTTGTCCATGTCATACAAATTTAATTAAAAATACAATGAAATACTAGATACTTACCGATGAAAAGTTTCAGCATGATCGGTACATTTTGGTCACCAACTTTTATTTTTGCACTCTAATACAGCACAGTAAGGCATTTTAGTAGAGTTTTTACAATTGTTTACTTTACTAGAAGCGCACGGCAACTGAGGTAAGAAAAACTGTCAAAGACTACGCATAGGCTATATATTGCTAATGTGAGGCACGCGGGCACCGCCCACTTACGACTTCTACTCTTTTTTTGTTCTGTGGGTCAGACAGACAAAATCTGATGTTGTAAGCTCATTAATAGGGTCCCATTGCCACCCTTCGGGCACAGAACCCAAAGAATATCATCAGCCCCCTTTACGTATATTCTTCTAGAGACAATTTTATAACATACCTGTTCTTCCAATGCCTGCTGAACAATGTACAATGATTGGAGGTCCTCTGCTGTGGCCCGCCCACGCGTCACCCAAACTGAAATTGGACAAAAAATATTCACGAACCTTGTTTTACCTACATTTACATACAAATTGCTCGTCTAATATGCCATCCAAATGTAATCACTAAACGAAAGCACAGTACCAGTGTATGGCGGTAGATGGTGAAATAAAACAGTTAGATAATATTAAAAAGTGATAGGTAATTGTTTTGTAAAGTGTGAATCTTCTCTATAAGTAAAAGTCAATTGTCTCATACATTTTTTATAATTGGCGACGTATGACTTGATTGCATGTCCTTGTCTGGTTACCGTAGCATAGGGTATCCTAGTTTAGGTCTAGGACAAGTGATTGTGTTGTGTGGAAGTTAATAATAATAATAAATAATTTTATTTGTACAGTCTACAATTTTGATCTTAGGCTAAATACACTAGTTGTTCGTACACAGCCTATATACGTCACACTGAGGGGCTCAGGCCTTCTCTCAGAGAGACAGTATGAGCTTAATCACCACGCGTGCGCACCACGGATTGGCGATTTCGGGATTCGAGCCCACGACTTCCCGAATGAGAAGCCGGCGTGAAATAATTGTAATCCTACTTAATATTATAAATGTGAAAGTTTACGAAGATGTTTGGATGTTTATAACTCAATCACGCAATAACGGCTGAACGGAGTTACATGAAACTTGGCACACAGATAGACAAAGATCTGAATTGAGACATAGGCTACTTGATATCCCGGTAATGCTTTCCCGTGGGATAATATTTTCTTGTTACCGTAACCTTTTTCAAGCCAAACACTAAGACATGTATTTCTTGCGTCGCCATGGTGACAAAAATCGTATAACCTCCACAGTCCTCACCTTGAAAATAGCAATTGAAACCCACTGTTATTTTCAAGGTCAGGACTGAGGATGATACACGGACTCTGCGGCGGTACGAGGCTCGCCGGGACAGCTAGTGATAAATAAATAGGTAAGCAAGACTGACGTGGCGCGTGCGTCCCGCTGCGCGCGGCGCACGTCGGCGAGGAAGGCCAGCACGGGCTGCGCGCGCCCGCCGCCCGGCACGCCGTAGTCGGGCCAGCGCACGTACTGCCCGTGCCACACCGCGCGCGACTGCTCCGTCTGCGACAAGCGAAACTATGCACTGCCTTCGCACTGGGGGCTTCCGTTTAGCTCGTCTGTTTTTTAATTCGATGCGAAGAAAAAAGAGGCAGTGTTGCCAAATTATAAAATACGTTATGCTCGGTAGAATTGGGTTTTACTGTAAAAAAGTAGACTCGTGTGACCGAAAACCTTGTGGCATCAAATATATTAGGGGTTAAAGTATGAAATTGCCGTTTTATTGCAATAGGTTCTTTGAATTGACATAGAATCTTCATGGTTTGAGGTTTTCGAATGAAACTTTTTTCAAATGGTTTCTATGATGTTCTTTTTTTTAAAAATGTGAAACATTTGAATATCGACTTTCAATTGTTTTCGTTATTCAATTTAGACAAGAAAGATGGATACTGCGAAAATTAGTTTTTTCATTAGTTTTTTCACGTATTGGCAACTCTTGGATGTTGGTAAGTTTGGGTTTGAGGTTTGACACATTCATGAAGATGTAATTTATTTTCAAACATTCCGTTTTTTTTTTCTTGGTACCGCGAATGTGTTTCCCGTGTTGCCTTATTTTCGACAATTTTAGCTAGTTTTTCGAATCCACATGAGTAGATGCAACATGTGAAAGAGATTTCTATTGCATAAATAAAAGATCTATTTACTTTGTTACGATAACAGAGTTTTTTATTGTCATAGATTTTTTATAGCCTTCACAGACGACGGCGTTAACATATGCGATATTTTTTCCACACCATATTCAAAATATAACCCGCGTCCACACACGACTGCGGTCGAATTTAGTATAGAACTAGATATATTATTATTAATTTATAGCCGTCGCCTGTCACGACCTTTAAAAAATAAACTTGTATTCATGTCCACATAGAGTACGTCAACAAATGTAAGGGGTTGTGATGGTCCCAAGACCCCGGCACACGTCAAAGTGATAGTATGTTTTTTTGTATCGAATTAAAAAACAGACTTTAGGGGGACGAACTGTACACTGAATTTTTGGTGGTTCGAAAGCCATAGCAAAATAACGTGCCTTAACAATAGCTATCGAATACAATAGTTTGTTTTTTCAAAAAAAGCACTTTCAAAAAATATCCAGACGCAAAATAGAATCTATATGAACCAATAGTATCCAGCCACGGAGGTGCGTGCGTTGTGCGGGTCCGCGTGTCATTGTTCCCATAGACAGAGAGCCAGTATTAATTGTTTGTGAATTTTTTTAAACAAGATTATTATGATTATCAATGCCATATATTTAGACTTTTAAGTGTATCTGTAAATTAAAAAAAAAAAAGGTGTAGTCTTGTCTCGAGTTGATAAATTTTGTTTCAAAAATTCGCGAACAAATTAGTACAGCCTCTCCATCTTTTAGAACCCAAAATTCATAGTGTATATAGACAACAGTAGGGCGCAGGCCTTCTGTCAGAGACATAGGGGCTTAATCACCACGCGTGCCCACCGCGGATTACCGCGTCTTGGCGACACCAAGAAGTTTGTGAACACTTCAGGCACTCAGGATGTTTCCTTTACCGTTAGCGAGTGGCATTGCTACTACAAATGTACGTAACTTAAAAAACAGAGTCATTAGCTACGAAGCAAATAAATCAATAAAGTTTTATTATTACTGGTGTATGCCCCTTGATGGTTTGGTGCGCCAGAAGTGAAGAGGGCTGTTCAATACACCGCGCGCGACTCCTTCGTCTTTATGTATTACAAACGCGTTAGAGATGCTAGTTGGTGCTCGATGAACCAGAAGTGAGCTGACCACAAACATTATGATACCTACACTAATGACCACACGATATGCGGCCGCGTTGTCATAAAATCCTATAACACCATCTGACTTTCAGTTTGGAGAGCAGCCCCTATATTACACGCACCAAATCCTGAGCGATTCCAATAGTTACCTGTCAAATTCCATACAAATTTGACAGACAATTGTAATCGTTCAGGATTTGGTGTGCGTAATATAGGGGCAGAGTTCTTACCGCCGCCGCCGCGTTGTCACGACAACCAATAACAACGTCTCACCTTCAGATCTGTCAGCAGCAGATGCGTGACGACATAGTCGTCTCCTAGCTGCACCTCCTCCGTAGTGACGGCCAAGTCTCCGTAGACCACCCGGCCACCGACTGTGGCCGGCCAGTACTGGCCGCACTTGACGCGGCCGCGCTCGACCGCCCGCGTCGTCATGACGATCACGAGAGCGCCCTGCTCCCATACCATGCGCCAGAAGTCGCCATAGGTCTTCGGCAGAGGGCCTGGAAGTGGGAAGGGGATGGTTGAGATCCGCGATTCCTCGTCCACTTTGCTGGAAGTGGGAACCTCATGATTGGTCGATTACGAGCTGGGTCTTCCCAACGACATTGTCATACCGCGCGGTATGATCGATGACATCAGAGTCAAGTAAGAATGTCGAACACTCGTATAATACGAAAAAGAGAAGCTGAAAGAAGAAGCTGCTCTTCCTAAGCATTATGGGCAGTATAACATTGAAGGTAAGGGTATGGCCTTATTAGAATGACCGTGAAACAACAGAGATAGGAGCTAAACATCAATGAAAAAGAGCTATAAACGTGAAGCAATAGAGTGGGATGGTTGATGAATTGTTTTGTGTTCACTGTTCAATAGCTACTCGTAAGTTCAGAATAGAACACGCCACTTCTAATATTATAACGAGCTGCGAACCCAGTTCGTACGCCAAAATTTGGGCTAAGAGCAGGTACTCACCCTGTGTGCATATGAAAGCGTTCCGTTGCCGGTAACCGTCGACGTAATTGGCGTTGATATAGTCGCTGCTAGGATCATCCGGATCGCTCTGTGACAGTACCACGCGCGAGTGGTCGTAACACAGCACGTCTGTGTAGCGGTTCTTGGCTAGGTTGCTTGGCAATCTGGTACAGAAGGACACTGATGAGTGAGACGAAAACTAGTATGTCAAATAAAGTTAAGATTTCTGTCTGTAGTGGACCATGATTATTTCGGGCGAACTGGGGACAAATGGGGACCTTATCAAGATATCAGAATATAATAGGGTCCTGCTAAATATTCGGATAATTCGGACCCTATTTAAAATTGTACGCATCTTGTCAAAAACGTCTATCATCTCCTATGAGCATTCATTTAAGATCGTGACAAAAGTCGGAGCCATTACAAAGTAATCTGCGAACAGTACAAAACAGTGAACAGTACTGTTCACATTGGAAGATCGTGGGCCATACTAGTTAACATGCAAAAGATCAAAGCGGCTGACTACCCGTGCCTCAGGCTCATTTGATGCGGTGAAAGATGCTTTACGCTTTTTCTTTCATGGCAAGATCCAAGATTTTAAGTTAAAACAGCCGGCATGTCGGTTACAGGTGAAGACTAACTTGAATATTGGCGTATATTGTCGTAGAAGCGATAGTAACAACACGTAATTATAGCACATTCGCTAGCAGCCGCATCACTGTCCGAGAGGTCTAGTGTTATTGCGGAAGCACTCACTTGGCGTGGTGGAAGGTGTCGTCAGTTGCACCATTCGTTTGAGAGCCCTAGTATTATTTCGGTAGCACTCACTTGGCGTGGTGGTGGTCGTATCATCAGCCGGACCACACGTCCGAGAGGCCACAGTTATTGCGGAATCACTAACTTGGCGTGGTGGAAGGTGCCGTCGATCTCTAGCACGCCAAGACATAAGTGTTGTTAAAATGTTAAATATTGAGAAATATAGTTGTAGAAGCAGTAGCACATTCACGAGCAGCCCCACCATTCGTCCAAGAGCCCTAATGTTGTTGCGGAAGCACTAACTTGGCGTAGTCGAAGGTACTGTCAGGCGAGCGCGTGCACACGGCCTCGTTCCAGGCACGCAAGTCGCGTCAGCTTAGCAGCCGCACTCCTAGTCCGACAGCCCTGGTGTTATAGCCGAAGCACTCACTAAGCTTGGTGGAAGGAGCCTAACAGCAGCAGTTTCTGTCAAATAAGGAATGCGGCTGCATCCTTTGTCCGATAGTCCTAATGTGTTAGCGGAAGCACGTTGAATGTTGAATGCTGCATTCTTCATCAGATAGCTCTGGAGTTATCGCGGAAAAGCTCACTTGGCGTGGTAGAAGGTAGTAGCAGTTACATCACATTCGCTTGCAGCCGCACCATGCGTCCTAGACCTGTAGTACTTTAGCTGTGGCACTTTTTTATTTTATTCATTTATGGACAAGAAAAGACATTCACAAACACAACCAAAATCAATGAAACCTGTGAGGTGTATGTGTGATTTTAAACTTACTTGGCGTGGTGGAAGGTGCCGTCGGGCGGGCGCGCGCGCACAGCCTCGTACTCGGCGCGCAGGCCGCGGCGGCCCAGCAGGCGCACGCGCGCTAATAGCTGCGCGGGCGTGAGGCCGGCGCCGCCGCCGCCGCCGCACTCCTCGTCCGACAGACCGGGCGACTGCTCCGCGTCTGACCACGTCCGGTTCGCTGTTGGGCGTCACAACACGGTTAGGGTGTCTTATGGTTAGTTACAGTGAAAAGGGGTGATTAGAAACTGCAGCATGAATAGAAAAAAGTTTTTTTGTCACCGTTATAGTTTCAAGTGGATTAAGAATAGCGTCCATAAGTCCGTGTGGCGCCGGATTAAGAATAGCGTCACTCCATTTCCTCCCGTGGATGTCGTAGAAGGCGACTAAGGAAATAAATTACCAGGAAACGGGCAGCAGCGTCTTCCTGAGATTCCAACCGCATACTGCGATCGCCAACCCGCCTGCCAAGCGTGGCGATTATGGCGAAACCCCTCATGGTTATGAAAACCATGAGGGAGGCCTATGTCCTGCAGTGGACGTCAAAGGGCTGATGATGATGATATAGTTTCAAGTTCAATTCAGCGACGTCCCAGGACCTAATCGACGTATCTGACCATAGACGTCGCTGTAGTTGTAAGCTCAGTAGGAATATGAGTGACAAAACCTTTTTCCACTTTTGATTTCTATTCACACTCATTTCTAATCACCCCGTACTGTACAGTTAATTAACGGTGCACATATACAGACCCGTTTTTCTACTGCTTCTCCTATACCCGAAGGTTTGCTGGAAGAAATCTCTTACAGAGATAAGCTCGCCTTTGTACATGTAATTTCTTATGTAATGTCCTGTTAAAAGTCTTGTGTGCAATAAAGTATAATAATAACGGTAGTGGACAACTATTTGCCTCTCGCTCATACCATATTGACGTCTGTATTGTGTCAGCGAGAAGCAAATAGTCATCGAGTTGTTTTCCTTTATTGATCGGGCTATATTTGTGATGTTTTGTGTTTTCCTTCTTTGTGTATAATACAGGGTTCTACATTATTTTTTGTACCTTCAATCGTGCGTATCGCACGCGTGCAGAGTACGCGTGTGATGCGCACGATGTGCACGAATCAATAAGGCCCTTTGTACTATGCACTTTACTAAATATTTTACTTTTGCTTTTTTATGGTGTGCAAGAATATTGTTTTCATTTTCATTTCTTCAACAAATCATCATCATCATCAGCCATTTGACGCCCACTGCAGGGCACAGGCCTCCCTCATGGTTTTCATAACCATGAGGGGTTTTGCCGTAATCGCCACGCAACAAATATCCATCCCAATTTCATATTTCAAGGCTTGGATATTATTTTCACGATTTTATCAACGGTTTCTTCACTGAGTTCTTCACTAAGTCCCAGACCCTTGGGTCATGTTTCCCGTTCACTGTTAGCGAGTCTTATTGCTCACTTATCCTAAGATAATGAAACTTAATTACAATTCGTCCCTGTGAAGTGACAAGCGTACAGTAATTAACATAAACACGGCGCAGTAATCTCGCGTGACATTGTCGGTGATACTGCCGCGGAAACTTCGTCATGCCACTTTAGTGTTTATCACGGTTTCCGTTACGAAATGTAAATTGATTGCAAAGTTTACACCTTCATAGGTTCGGCAATGCAGGTGTTTTTTATACAGCACTTGTGCTAGTGCAGCAATTCATTGGTGTCCCTTCTTACTGTTTGGAATATTGTGACTATTTACTGATTTCCCCACGTGGGTGCGAAAGACTGAAAGTCATTACTTCAAAACACGTTAGGTTAGGTTAGGTTAGGTTTGATGTCTATGGATCAATTTCGCGAACATTAATTATCTCGAAGTCACTTAAGGTGGACGCTTGAGACCTTTTACACGGAAACAATAATATATAACTTTTTTTTACTGAACGACATACTTTTTCCCACTCAATGCGCGGTGGGACCCTCACAAAAGCCATGTTTCCAAAAACAAATTAACAAAAATTACATAGTTTCGTAATTTATCAATAAATTCAATTTAATTCTGCTTTATGGACTCACGATTATCCGGTACAATTTCGCCAAAGTCACGTGTTAGGCAAGAAATAGCCAATTATATATTATTCACCTATAAAAACAGTTCAAGCGAAATATCAGGTTGACAGATATTTCGTTTTCGTGACTTTTGACGCTCGACATTAAGGTTAAGGTTTGCGACGAATACATAAGTTATGACCTCTTTGATGAGGAAAGTTATTTTATCACTTTTTTTTATTTACATACTACCTTAATATTCCAACACAACAGTTAAATTAAACCAAAGCCTTACAAAGTAAGCGTAAGCGTTATTTGACAGACTGCATCTGAGACTCCGAAGAAACTTTGAATCACTGCCCTCCATGGTGTTTACCTTCCGGTAGCTAACATAGAGTATTAATTCTGAGTTAAGACGCTGATATAAAAAGCTACGATAGATATCAGTGGTCATACTCGTAGGCAGAAATACTCATCCATTCATCTCATCTAAACAGAAGACATTCATAGCTGCCCAAACTTCTTCGAAATTACAAGGGTCTACACGCACGTTTATATCACAGAAACATGGCGTTAAGTTAAAAAAAAAGTCCTTACAATTTTTTTTATCCGTGATCGAAATATCATGAGTAAATCTGAGTGTCTGAGGTGTTCACATAATGTCAGCGCCTGGAATCGCCAATTCGCGGGGGGGCGCGCGTGGTGATTAAGGCCATACTCTCTCTCTGAGAAGAACTGTGCCATTCAGTGGGACGTAACTATGTTGATGATGTTTATGTTGTTCATTGACAACACCCACAGTATCAGGGCCTCAGTATTCTGAAATGGGTGCAATGACGGTTCTAAAAAAATAGAACCGTCATTGCATAGACACTACATTAGCAGTAAAACTACGTCATCTGACCTCGACTTAAATTACCGACACAGGTATAATGGCAGAGTTCTTAGGTTTCATTAATATGCAGTCAACAGCAGCTAAGAACCAGTGGTGCAGTGAAGTCATTAAAATAATGACAACTAGGTGCTCTTTACGCTTGATCCAATTTCGATCTGATCTTCGTCTTTTTTCTAGCAATTCATCTTGCTAATTTGTTTACTTCTACTGAAAATCTAATATATATAAATCTCGTGTCACAGTCACAGTGTTTGTTATCGAACTCCTCCAAAACGGCTTCATCGATTTTAATGATTTTTTTTTGTGTATATTTGGTAGGTCTGAGAATAGGTCGTAGGCTAATTAATATGGCAAAACAGCGTTTGCCGAGTCACTAGTATACTAAAAATTCGAGAAGACTTGTTTAGAAATATCAATAGAATGAAAACTTTTCAGGTGTAAAACCTACATCTGAAAAGTTCTACATTTAAACTATGCAGCCGTTTGTCATATTAGTTCATAACCTTCTATTATATTCCGGCGGCGATATAACTGAAATTAATACTCACTGCTTATATCTAAATCGTCCTCATCGCCAGAGTTTATGTGTTTGCTCTTCATATTGTTGTCGCCATTATAACTGTGTGTGTGTCTGCAATAGAGAAAAGGGATCTCAGTGGAGTCAATATCATGACGACCGAGTAAGCGAATTAAAAATGATCCGTTTCTTATTTTGTTGTCATTTCATAATTTGTGATTGTGCTCTGTAAGGCCGTAAAAAATAATAAGATAAGAATATTTTATCTACACTCATATCATAATCTTCAAATTAAGAATTCAAAGGTAAACACATATTGACAGGCTTTAAACAATACATAACTTTAAAGAAAATAAAAAAAAAAGTGTAATATAAAGTTACAGTTATTTTTTTTGTGTTGCTGTGATCACGGAACAAAACTTAAGTTTCTTTTTTAATATCAAAAGTTGACTCTATAAAAAAGCTAATTTCATTTTCGTGGTACCAAAAGTGCAACTAAAAATACCTAAAATTGCGCGCGCAAAACTGAGTGCAGACGATTGAATGTCAAGATACTTTTGTCGAAATTGCGCCATTTTGTTTAAAAAATTTCATTATGAGTGTAGATAAAGTAGTGTATGAGACTGCACATAACTTGGTATTAAAACACTCGCCAATGCTATTAAAAAACTCGCCAAGGCTCGTTTTTTAAAATCTCGCTCGTGTTTTAATAACCCTCACCATATGACAGTCACATAAACTACTATTTTATTATACACTAGAGTACATGACATAAAAAAACGTATACGGCGATTCAGCTTGATTCAAGGCCGGTTAATCGGTTTTGACATCAATGGACATCAAACACACATGTTTACAAAAAACATCTCAGCGAATTCGTGACTCTGACTACAACCGACTCACCTGAGTGGACAGGGATCGCAGGTGTGGGGCGGCGAGTTCCCGTCCCGCGTAGGCTTTTTCTAATCTACAGAACTTTAGCGTCACCGTCACCTTATTAGTGGACAAAAATCGAGACTACTCCTGCCATGTTACAAGGACAGGCGAAGAGTCGGAGGATACACCTATCGACTCACTTGAGTGGACTGGGATCGCAAGTTTAGAGCAGCTAGACCCCGTCCTTGATGACAGAGCCTACAGAACTTTAACGTTACCAGTCCAGTTAGAAGTGGGCAAAAGTTGAGTCTACGCCTGTCATGTTACTAGACCAGACGAAAGGACGGGGAACACAACTGGCGACTCACCTGAGTGGACTGGGACTGCAGGTGTAGGGTGGCGAGCACCTCTCCCTGATGACAGAGCCTATAGAACACTAGCGTTACCGGCTCGCTCGGCGTAGACTCGACTTTTGTCCACTGCTAGGACAAAAGTCGAGTCTACGCCTGCCATGTAACTAGGACAGGCGAGGGGGCTGGGGACATTACTATCAACTCACCTGAGTGGACTGGGATCGCAGGTGTAGGGCGGCGAGTCTCGCTCGCTGATGTGCATATCTGTGCCGTTCGCGGCGCCGCTCATGTCACACCCCGGTGCGCGGTGGACTACACCTGTGGCGGAGAAAAATAACGATGAGATTATTTAAAAAAACTCGGACACGTAAATGAATAAACCGTAAAATGATAAAAGTACTCACTGCCGTACTTAAATTATTTCATCACTACCTACCCTAAGACACTAAGAAGAAGACTACCCTAAAAAACTGTTTACTAATTATATAAACCTGTTGTGGTGTAGTGGGGCGTCTAGTGGTAGTACCTTTCAGGTTCCTACAGCCGGCCCTCTATCCGGAGCGTGTATACCACACTGGTCCACAGCCGTTTCACAACATCCTCTCACCAGTGGCTCCAAGAAGCTGTTATGCACGCAGCGGCCACACCACGGCAAACCACGTCGGCTCGTGGGCTAAACCTGGCCGAGGGGAACCTGGATGCTTCGGCAGAAGGGTCAAAGCGCGGACACCTCTCGCGCAGTGCAAGCAACGGTTATTGGCGGAGTTGGCGAAGTAGCCAGGCATGGTGGAAGGCCAAGGCGACAGCGGGTGTCTATAGAAGCTGTCGGCAAATACTGCATCCAACTCTTCTCTGGTCGTAGCAGAAATGAGAGTCTTGTATGCGGTCGCTATGGCCGAACACGGCTAGGAGGATATATATAAACCTGTTGTATGGGCACTAATGCATGATACTTTTTGGGTGTAAATTTTTTCTAAAGTATCTTTAATGTTTACCTAATTCGTCGGTTCAGAGGTAAAACTCATTTTGTGGCATAATCTCAGGCAAAATGTATTAAGTGCCAAATGAGTTTTACCTGCAAAGGCATTAGACGCTTTGGCGTCAGACTTTTCACGTGACTGTTTTGTTATGGAGCACAATACGCACTTATGTTTTTTTCTTGTCGTAGATTTTCTCTTTAAACAAACAATACTATAGCAACATCTCATTTTGTGTCAAAAGTCCCTTAATGTCAAATAGTGTCGGTCTATAAGGAAGCTTTGATTTACCTATACTGTACCATAAATATTCATCATCAACCCATTATGTCCCCACAGAGGGGCACGGGTCTCTTCCCTGAGGAAGGTATAGGCCATACTCCACCACGGGGGCCAAGTCCGGATTGGCGGAGGCTTGTAGACTAGTGGCTCGTCTACTGTCAGAAGTTGTCAAGCCGCCCTAAGGCCTCTGACTTGGCTTAACGACTACCATCTATCGACGGCAGCCGGCACCAACAGCTTAACGTGCCTTGCGAAGCACGGAACCGCTCGGAAAAATGCCACTAGCGTTAGGCATAGACGGCGACCCATCCATGCACTGAACGCGCCCTGTGTTGCTTAACCTTCGTGATCGTTTAAGATCACTCAGGCGGCCGGGGCTACGAGCGATTCTTTAATAATCATAAATATAAATATTAATAATCATAATTAGCTCACTTCAGCGCACTGGCCGTTTCCACTTTTACTTTTGACAAAAACGCTTTTAATTAATTATGATATTCAATAAACACTAAAGATAACGCAGGGATATGAACAACGGGTTGCGTCTTATCAGGAGGCTGAAATATTTCTGATATTGCGATTATGCGAAGAATTACAAACTTAACATGTTAATTCGACAGTTTCTACGACATCCGAGCTTATTTTATCACAAGCCCAATAAAAATAAGTGGAAACTCACCATTTTGTGGCTTGGCGGGCGCTATGTGATTGCTGATCACATATTCGTCTGTGACTCCGTCCAGCTTAGTGTTTTGTAAGTTGTTTGTGTAGCACGTTCGACAGTACTCCAGCCTGGAACCAAGTGATAACCAACTTAAATTATCGCCATTCTAAAGGGCAACTCTAGAATCTTCCATGCCGAACCGGCTACAGCGACTGTTGTTGGGCCGTCAGGCTTCGTTGATGTGCCCGAGAGTGGCTATCTTGACGGTAAACGTACATCCGTATGTGCCGCATTTCAGAACTCCATTTGTAAGTTATTGCCGGAGGTGGTCGAGCCTTTAATTGATCTCGCTTAACGTCAAGATCAGTTCGTCTGTTCTCTTCGAAGGTGAAGACCTTTGTCTGCACGGTGCTATTTATAAAGAAAAACACGACTCCTTTAAAACACACCTCAAATTAAGTTTAAATCGTCTGTGGAAGTCTTTCCCTTTATCACAGACTATTAATCTGCATTTGAGGAGTATTTAAGGAATCTTGTTTTTTAAAACTGTTGAAATCTGCATTTGAGGAGTATTTAAGGAATCTTGTTTTTTAAAACTGTTGAGTAGTGTTTATCGAAGCTTAATTTGATACAGGTGGCGCGTACCTCGGGCACGTGTGAGATTATTGACGCTGACAACATGTTATCTAGGTGACGACCCACGACAGTACATATACATATTATTTTTGCAAAGATCGGCACGTTCAGATATTTTTGAACCCCACACGAAAAGTATCGTAAAGACCTGGCCACTTTGAGGCCACATGCCTTTCCACGAATTACTAATTAACAAAATTACTTCCATAAGGATTTAAAACAGACCGCGGTTGATGCGCGAGGCTATTATCTCTCTGCCTTCCTGAGAGAAGGTCTGTAACCAGCATCTAATTAACTGAAGTAATAATAAATGTACTATTGATGTCTAGAAGGTTTGATGCGTGTGCGCGCGTAGACTTCTGTCCGTACATTACATAAACAGAACCTAGGCCCAGGATATGTTCTTCAATAAGCCGTACTAAACTTACCAGGCAGCTCCCGCAGTTTTTCGTACACGAAAGAAACCGTAACGTTTCTTTGGCCATGTATCCCGACGTGACAACAACTCACTCGAGCGTATCACAGTACAGGGAAAAGTAGAAGTGCTCCACTGTATGGAGTTGTCTGATTTAGCCTACTCCGAACTGTCAAATACATACATAATTTGACACTTTGGACTCTTCTAAATGCTTAAGCCGATACAGTGGAAAGTTACGTGATACAAAGGCAGAGCTTGCGGTAGAGCATCAATCTGATGGAATGCATGTAACAGAACAGCATCTAACCGAGAGGAATGACGAGACATCGTGAGGAATGAAACCTCAGCCCACAATAAAACGTCTTCGTGGGGACCACGACAGCTCTGTCAAGAGCGTATCGACCAAGAAGAAGAAGTTAAACTTACCAGGCGGCGTGGTCTGGCTCGAGTAGCCCGCCCAGCTGTTTGGGCAGCGCCGCCCGCGGCACGTGCACGCCGAGCTGCGGCGCGCTCACAGTGTGTACGCGCTCGCGCAGTTTTTCGCGCACGAACAGCCGCAGGATGCGGAACGGCGCCTTGAACCACAGCGGGGCGGTCACAATGAGGACCTTCTTCAGCTTGGCTGGGTAGCCGCCCTGGGGAAAAGCGAGAGGCACGGTGAGATTATTTCGGTAAATGGAATACCAACAGGTGTAACTGGTGGTCTAGTTCAGGGAAAAACTAATGCTTATTTGCACGTTTACATTTTTTATTACTATAATTTATTAACCAAATCAAATTAACTAGTGGTTGTCTGGTGATTATTCTATCATCAAAATACTGTCTATAAAACTTCGAAATGAGTTCTCAAGTGACAATACAGCAGGCCACATTAAAAAAAAAACTCGACAAGGTTGTTTCTTAAATAAAATTTTACCATTAGTATCATGGGTCCATTTTGAATTACCATCCGTATCGTCCATACACAAGAATTGGAATCGTATCGACTACATAAGACACGTAGAGCATCCCTAAAACGACTATTTATCCATAAACGTGAAAAATTTGGCAAGACGAGAGCTCAATTCGCTGAAAGAACTAGGTAAGTACTTATTGTGTTAGTGATTGTTCGACCAGACTTAGCTAACGATTATTTAGCCCGGTTCTTAGAATTAGTTCATGGGTTTTCCAAACGATTCCGAATAAGTATAGCTTCCAACGTTGAGTGTTTCAGCGGAAAATACTGAAAGGTCAAAACAAAAAAGCCCGTGCGATGCTTTTAGCGGCAATGGCAACGAGCAGCTGAAATAAATCATGAAACTAAGTGTGAAATAACAATTGTCAGGCGCCCCCGTTGCGAAAGCCAGTGTAATCGCGGGTCAAGTCGTAATCGGAACGTGACGTTCTAATAACAAACCGCAGGCAAGCATTGAAAGATATATAGTTTTAAAAGGTCCTTTAAAAAGTTTAAAAACCTGACTACGGAAAAAACTTCTTTTTACTTGATTTCATTTGACTTCTTGATTGATTTTCAGAACTGCTAATAGATGGCGCTAGTAGTATTCTAAATGCTGAAATACAGTAAAATGGTTTTTCTATCGCTTGGAATATTTCAATATTGGGCTATATTTATACTTAAGCACACAGACTTTTTAATTCGACATGATAATGAATTTCACTTTTTTAATTTGACATGATAATGAATTTGAAACGATAACAAAGAAAAAAATCGGACACCTACTTCTTTAGATGTCACTTCTTTGGATACGTCATATTGATTTGTTTCGTTTGATATGTAGCGTACGTCCGACTCGAATCATAATAACGAATCGATAGTCGGAAAGAAACTGATCCTTACCACGGTTATTAAATTTATCAATAGTTTCTTATTATTGGTTTACCTTAAGGCTCCTAAAATCATGATCGCATAAATCGGCTCCTGTGTACACTAGCGACAAAGTCGCTGTGCCGCGCGACTCAAGTAGGTAAGTGTTCTACTAGTTACAGCAATTAGGGACTCGTTTAACGTTGCGCCTCGAGTTACGTAAATTATCATTTAAGAAGCGGGTCATCGTATCGCGATCGCGTTGCAACGTAATGGAAACACTTTTCTCCTCGGTTGCACACTCCACTTACGATAGAATTAAACAACGGTAATTGCCTGCAACCGCAGTGGGCAACGATACCGCACGCGACTGCTGAAAGTTGTTTTGAAAAGATAGTCCTTGGAGTTTCTTAGCCGCTTCTGCTCCACAAAAACATGGACACTGAAGCTGATAAAATTATAATAATCTTGATAATTTGTTTGATGATTTGATTTCGGGGCCAAACATCAGGCATGACCTACGCTCTCCCCAGCTGTAACGATAGAATCATCATCATCACATTGTGACTTAGGTACATTGAATAAACATTTGAGTTTTAGTCTTCCCGAATAAGGGAGAATAGTCAATACCTACTCATGGCGACAAAAAAAAAATCAGAACATCTGTTCGATACATTTCGTTGTCAAGGTACTTTGGAGTTGGAATAGGTGATACGATTTCGAACTTGTATTAATGATTAGAGAGCGCCTAGTAGATCGATGACGAGTCTGTTTCAACGTAATTTTCTCGTGGCGGGCCTCTTGGGAGATGAAGCAGACCTTGATAATAAATCCGTAATTCAGCCCGAATGAGAATGGGACGGCCTAATAAATATTCACGGGTCGGATGACCTGCCGTCGCTCGAGGGTGAAAGAGCTATTATTTTTAACTGAGACATGACAAGGAAAGCTCGGGACCTGCCTTTGTCAACGTCGCTGATTTCTGTGAGAAAAAAAAAAGATTGAACAATGATAAATTGAATACCACTCATTAACGCCGAGGGGAATATCAATAAAATACTCATACTCTCTTCATGTTGAAATGTCTCGTGAATTAGGCAGAATAAGATGACGAAATGGCATGAATCAGTACTCAACCTAAACTAAATGTAACTACGCATATTCAGAAAAATTCACCGAGACTAAAAACATCGTTTCAATTTAATTTGTGTAAAATAAATTAAGCGAAATTTTGTTGGACCCCTTCCATTAAACTTTTGCTTATTGGATGAGGTTAATTATACCGATAACCTACCTACTGAAGAACGTTCGAGGGTTTATTTTTATTCAATTACACTTTGTATTTTGACTGCGGAGTGTTTACCTCGCCTACCTATAACATAAATAGGACAAGAGTTTGTCATTAGAAGCTCTAATTAGATGCTCTAATTTGCTGAGCATAGGTGGATTAATATCTCACGAAAAATGGGGAAAATTAAGTTCTGTGATGAAAACGAATGAAACGTTCTTGATAGTGGACAGCAGGGGAACTATGTACCTAGGTATTTTGCTTCTATGAAATGATTACTGACTCCTCTCTGAACTGAAAGTAAGTTGATCCATCGAAAATGCATTTTTTATCCTTAATTAAGCATTGCCATATCGGAATTTTTTCAGGGTTCCGTACTCGAAGGGTGCCAAACGGGATCCTATTACTAAGACTTCCGTCCAGACTGTCTGTGTGTCTGTCTGTCTGTCTGTCCGTGTCTGTCTGTCTGTCTGTCTGTCACTAGGCTGTATCTCATGAACCATCTATGCAGTCATCTATGTAACCTTCACAGCGCCTTCATGCCGTTAAATGTCAATGTTAAACGCTTCTTGTTGGTTTCTATAGATGGCGCTGTTCTAAAATTCGATATTTGTCTAACGTTGTATAGATAATGGTACGGAACCCTTCGTGCGCGAGTGCGACTCGCACTTAGCCGGTTTTTAAATGTAATTTTATGTGAGTTAACAGTCCCAGTCAGTACTTATGTTCGAACAGTTATCTACAAATTGAAGCAATTAATTTGAATAGGGCGTCATTCACTGTTTGGTCTACATTCAATTAGATATCTACGCTTATCATATTACATAGTGGCACAGATGCGCGGTAAAACGGTAAACTATCTAAAATCTACAGCTGAATAAAAACATTGTGGCAATCTGCTCTTATATTACGTGCTCCAAATCCTGAACGATTCCAATCGTCTAAATGTCAAAATCCATACAAATTGCTATCGCAAACGTAAGGTTTCCGACAGGATTTGGTGTGCATAATTAGGCCTCGGGTACAAAATCAGAAGCTATTGAGAAAACCTCGTTGTATCGATGTCATCTCGACATCACCCTATAAAATACAGAAAGGCGTGATAACGAAGGGTCTCGAAAGTCTGACCTTCAACTTTTCGCCAATCTGTTGGCAGGCCATTCGTGTGTTGGGTTCCGTAGACTAACGACAAACCTTTATGAAATACTTGTGCTTATTCAAAGGTTTGTTGTTAGACTACGAAATATGTTTCGTATAAGATGTTTCAAAGACTAACTTATTCCAGCAAGCACGGTATCGTCGAAACTCAGGTTCCATTGCATTTAGTATCAAATCGCCATTAATGTTATTGAGTAGAGTGCATTGATTCTGAAGTGTAGTGGACAATACGTTAGTTGCACTCTAGTCGATTACGGGTGACTTTGCCACTATAGTAACGTATCTGTAGGGAGTGCACCCACAAGTAGGCAATTCAATTCGACAGCAGGTCAACCTTTACATTTTTGTTGCAAAGTCGCCCTTAACTTAACTGAATAAGGTGCCCGTATGTAAAAGTTGAAGTGCTATCGAATGTACACACACACACACACAGCACGCTACAAAGTTACGTTACGGGCGGCTTCGCAACGAAACTGCAAGGTTGGCTCAGCTGTTGACGCTGCATTTTAATCATATTTAAAAATCACATTGATTCTGGATCTCATTTAGAAACAGTTTCTACGAAATCCATTAATAACTCGCCCGACACGCTCTTGGCCAGTTATCTTTTATCACTTCGACGAGAAGCGTCGGCCTGTTAGGCACTTACTCAGACGTAAAGTCGTGGACATGTTGGCGCGGCTTGTTTCATTCCAAATATCTTGGCGGTTATTATTTCGTTTGTTTTTCGGTCAAGTATACAGGGTTAGGTACTAAAAATGCGCATTACCGCGAACACGTCAAATAAAGTCGGTCATTTATATCTTTCGTTCTCCAATATCCCAATATTTTTTTTTGTTTTATAGAATTTTACCGTTTTTCTGCTTTATAGTAGCGCGTCTAATAAATTAATGATCTTATTTATAAAAAAACACGATTCCTTGAAACGCCGATTAAAATAGTCTGTGTTGGAGATTTTACAAGGAAAAGTCGAAACCACAGATTAAATAAACGGCCTCTTAGGAGTGCTCTTTAGAGGAATCGTGTTTTTATAAATAAGGCCGACAGTGTTCAATAGAATGGACATTCATTTATGTAAGACGATGATCTATTGGAGACTGCGGCATAGGTGGAGTGTGTAAAGCGCAAATTTTATGCATTTTGACATTGTGTTCTATTTTGTATTTTGTAAGTACATATTATTTAATCATTCATAATCTTCTATTTGCATGAATTTTTGACATACTCTTATTTATTATTTATTTATTTATTTACATTAATTTGAATTGCTGTGTGTGTGTGTGTGTGTGTGTGTGTGTGTGTGTGTGTGTGTGTGTGTGTGTGTGTGTGTGTGTGTGTGTGTGTGTGTGTGTGTGTGTGTGTGTGTGTGTGTGTGTGTGTGTGTGTGTGTGTGTGTGTGTGTGTGTGTGTGTGTGTGTGTGTGTGTGTGTGTGTGTGTGTGTGTGTGTGTGTGTGTGTGTGTGTGTGTGTGTGTGTGTGTGTGTGTGTGTGTGTGTGTGTGTGTGTGTGTGTGTGTGTGTGTGTGTGTGTGTGTGTGTGTGTGTGTGTGTGTGTGTGTGTGTGTGTGTGTGTGTGTGTGTGTGTGTGTGTGTGTGTGTGTGTGTGTGTGTGTGTGTGTGTGTGTGTGTGTGTGTGTGTGTGTGTGTGTGTGTGTGTGTGTGTGTGTGTGTGTGTGTGTGTGTGTGTGTGTGTGTGTGTGTGTGTGTGTGTGTGTGTGTGTGTGTGTGTGTGTGTGTGTGTGTGTGTGTGTGTGTGTGTGTGTGTGTGTGTGTGTGTGTGTGTGTGTGTGTGTGTGTGTGTGTGTGTGTGTGTGTGTGTGTGTGTGTGTGTGTGTGTGTGTGTGTGTGTGTGTGTGTGTGTGTGTGTGTGTGTGTGTGTGTGTGTGTGTGTGTGTGTGTGTGTGTGTGTGTGTGTGTGTGTGTGTGTGTGTGTGTGTGTGTGTGTGTGTGTGTGTGTGTGTGTGTGTGTGTGTGTGTGTGTGTGTGTGTGTGTGTGTGTGTGTGTGTGTGTGTGTGTGTGTGTGTGTGTGTGTGTGTGTGTGTGTGTGTGTGTGTGTGTGTGTGTGTGTGTGTGTGTGTGTGTGTGTGTGTGTGTGTGTGTGTGTGTGTGTGTGTGTGTGTGTGTGTGTGTGTGTGTGTGTGTGTGTGTGTGTGTGTGTGTGTGTGTGTGTGTGTGTGTGTGTGTGTGTGTGTGTGTGTGTGTGTGTGTGTGTGTGTGTGTGTGTGTGTGTGTGTGTGTGTGTGTGTGTGTGTGTGTGTGTGTGTGTGTGTGTGTGTGTGTGTGTGTGTGTGTGTGTGTGTGTGTGTGTGTGTGTGTGTGTGTGTGTGTGTGTGTGTGTGTGTGTGTGTGTGTGTGTGTGTGTGTGTGTAGTGACATTTATTATGACTGTGTGTGTGTATGTAGTGACATTTATTGTAGTGACATTTTATTTAACACAATAATTTTCATTGCATTATTAATTAGTTTGTACGCCCAAAGGCAAAACATAGAGCGACTTCATTATTTTATGACATCTTATATTATTTACCTATGTTTACAAATAAATAAATTGATTGATTGATTGATTGTAAAACCAGCATTTCCCTAAAATGTCATAGAAAAAAGTTATTGCATAACACCAACTGCGGTGTTTCACAACTTGCGCATTTTAGAGGTAACTACGAGAGGGCGTTTTTAAGTTCGCGGAATAGAACGGTAAGTTAAGAACAGTTCGCGGTAAGAAGTAGAAATAAAAGTACGAATTTATTTTTCCTTTTCTACGTATTCACCTGCTACCCTCATACATTCAGATCTTTCAATTAATTTACGTATATACATAAGCAGCCTATATACGTCCCACTGTAGGGCACAGGCCTTCTCTCAGGGAGAGAGTATAGACTTAATCACCACGCGTGCCCACCGCGGATTGGCGACTTCAAGCGCTGAGGTGTGTGAATAGCTCAGACACTCAGGTTTCCTCACGATGTTTTACTTCACAGTTAGCCAGTGGTATTGCTACTATAACTTCACAAATTTACATAACTCAGAAAACAAAGTCATAGGTACATGCCCGCACTGGGAATCGAACCTGGGTCTCTCGCTTCCTAGTCCAATGTTCTACCCACTAGGCTACCACCGCTCTTACCTGCGAATACCTTCGAAAAAAAATTGTGTTGTCTTTGTCTGAAAAATACGCCGAAACTGCATCCTTGGTGTTGGTGCGCCTTTTTCGTGCCACTGCATAGAGTCCTGTTTGGACTCAGGTTCATAACGATGAACCCAAGTTTTGTCCTCAGTAACAATTCGAGTCAATATTCAATTTTCATCTTCACTACAGAAGGTCCTAAAACGCGCGAGAACACTCCACACGCTGTTGTCTTAGAGGCATTCTCGGCACCCTTGCGACTTTAGTCACGCCAAGATGATCGTGAAGAATTTTAAAAATGGTTGCATCTGATACTCCTAACATTTCTGCGAGCTGTGTCTTCTTAATTCGGGCATCTTCCAGCATAAATTTTTCGAGTTTTTAAATGATTTCCGGAGTGGTCACCTCGATCAACCGGCCTGGCCGTGGATCGTCTTCAAGTGCGTCCCTGCTTTGCTTAAAGAGGGTATGCCATGGTTTTACCTGGGCAAAAGCCCCTCAAACGGATGACATCTCTTCCAGTATGGTTTGAACTGATTTCCCTGCTTGGTAAGGAACTTCATAACAGCGCGGTGCTCGATTTTGTCGATATTTCACAATTTGTTCTCGATTAACTTGTTTGGTCGACGATAGTTCAAAGACTAATGACCTAAATACGATAAAACTTGGTATTTATACTAATAATGGGTTGCTTAATTCGTAAAAACTCGAGTATTTATTAAAGGACCATGCCGCGAACTTAAAAACGCACCCTCGTATATAGAGCCCTTGGTGGAGCAGATGGCTCTGGCCAGTTAAAATTGGCCAGGTGAGGTAAGAACTCCATTCGCATGCAGGGTTACGTCTCTATCCCATATATTCTAGCCTAGTTTATGAAGCATAAATCCAAAACCACGCTAGACATGTGAGCTATTTAAATATTTATCAGTATACAACGTGTTATTGAAATAACGCAAAAACTGAACATCGTATCGATAAATTAAACCACTTCCAATAGGTAAGCCAGTTTCAAATTCTCAAACAAATGTTACATCTAACATCTAAGTTTGTCACTCGATCTAACAGCAATACTAGATCAAACAGAAAAATGTTATAAACACTTTCCATCAGTCTACATTCATTCACTGCTGGACATAGGCCTGAGGCAGATTGCTTGTTGTGGTTGGATAAGGATGGCCGAAAGATGACAACAGACAGAGATAATAAATTTTATCATGAATAGAAAACGTGGAAATTATTATTATTATACTTTATTGCACACAAGACATTTAACAGGACATTACATAAGAAATTACATCTACAAAGGCGAGCTTATCTCTGTAAGAGATTTCTTCCAGCAAACCTTCGGATATAGGAGAAGCAGTAGAAAAACGGGTCTATATATGTGCACAAAATAAACTACATAAACTACAAAAAGCCTAAATAACACAAAGTAAAAAGGAAAACCAAAACTACATAAACTAGATAACACAATAAAAATACATACCTACTTAGACATACATAAATTATATATATATATATATATATATATATATATATATATATATATATATATATATATATATATATATATATATATATATATATATTAGGGTGGTCCTTATTCTTAAGGAAAATATTTTTTTTCTTTAATTTCGGGGGGCACCACGTAATTTGGTTATATACCTTAAGAAAATATTACAGTAATTTTTTTGAATTTTTTTAATAACATTTAGAGGTCGCTACCAAGGTTTAAATTTTAAATAAAAAGCCAAAATTTGTTTTTCTCAGAATCCTTTATTTTTTTTAACCAGGTCTTAAAAATATTACACAATTTTTGTTGATGCTATGAAATAAAATAATCTGAATGATTTACTTTTAAGATGCAAGGGTTGACTTGTTAGTATTGGGATACTTTTTTCTATACTCTTTTACCAACAAAAGCAAATATTGCTTTTGTTCTTCATTTGTGGTAATTAATTTATTGTATTCTTCCATTAAAGCAACACCACGCTCAGCTATATCATTCACTACACGCAATGAATGAACAATATTTTTGGCAGCTATATAATCAGGGTCTTCGTTCCAGGTTTCAACGTCTTTATAAAAAAAATCTGATGAGATACCTAGGACCTGGAAGAATTTTAAAGAATTACTGCTCACAAAGTTTTCTATATTTTTTTCGTGGATGGTCGCCATGTCAAGGTTTATTCGTTTTAAGCAATCATGTGTGCCTTCAATTTTGAGTGCTTCTACCATTTTTTTCTTCTCTTGGACTGAAAGTTCGTCATCGAAAAATGCAAGCGAAACCAGCTCTTCCGACAAATACCACAAGTGATTTAAAATCTTTTTCAGCGCAATAGTAGCTAGATTTTTGTTAACACTTTCAAAAGCTTTAAGGTCTTTTAATAATTGTAAGTCGTTTCTTGGTGCTGACTGACTGGTAGAGGCTTGAAACCAATATTTGATATAAATCATCACCGTGAAAATACATATTTCTCTCACAGCCTTTTCGTCCTTTTTCGTTAGCTTTAACTGATGCTTAAATAAATAAATTTTTAAACAGTACAAGGCTCTTGCCATCCATCTAGCTCGATGTAGACCAGCAGGTCTCCGAAATAAAACGCCTTTTTCAGGAACACCTCCTAAGAATATGATTGTAAGATTTAACATTTCTTTGTAGTCATCTCGAGGTTGATGTACTTGAAGTTGCTTTTTGGCAAAAGAAATCCTGTCTGCGGCCACTTCTGCAAGAATATTTGCCTCAGCGTCATCTGTTATTGTTTTGAAGTCGCTTTGGTCAATAGAGTCCCAACTGTTCTTAAATCTTTTGAATAATTGTATATCAGGACCACTAGATGGGGCAAGCGATTGATCCACTATACCTGACAACATAATTTCCATTATGTGGTGACGACAAGCAAACCAAAGCATATTTTTATCCATTTTGCGCTCCAAGAGAACGCATACTCCACTTCTTAAGCCGGTATTTACAGCAGTAGTGTCAAAACACAAACATTTTACTTTATCGCTCAAATTCCATGAATTTATAGCGTCGTAGACAGCCGACGCACAAGCTTCGCTTGTTCCACGTTCTAATTTTGGGACGGCGAGTAATTGATCGACTCCATGTCCTGATACCAAAATTGGCAGCCGATCTACAGTTTTGTGTCCAGTAATATCTTCTATAAGTTTACCGTCCCAATGAATTGTTAAAGACGAACTAGGTTTAAACTCGCTTTTGAGCGACTCTGCAACAGCTTTGCGATTTTTGACACGCTGCCGACGAATAGAAGATCTATTGACATTAAATTCTGATGGATCACAGCCTGCGCTTTTCAAAGTAGATGTCACGACCATAGTTGCTTTTCTGTCACTCAATTTAGAAACATCAAGACTGGAAGCTAATTGACTGTTAATAATATCTTTTCGAGCTCGTTTTTGAGGTGGTTGCATCTTCGTCAATTTTGATATAAATTCGGAGTCAGATGGAGTTTCTTCCCCACTTATTGTGGCAGACGATGACGAAATAAATGATAATGAAGACAATGAGCATTTTTCTGTTATAGACGAGATATCTTTGTTTTCACGCTCGCGCAATTTATCAAGCCGTTCTTTTCTCTCTTTTATTTTCTTACATTTGTTTAAACTTTTTCTGTCGACTGAACCAATCAAAAATTGGCGTCGATTTTGCCGCACTGCTAACAAAAACTGTTTATCTTCTTCTAAAGTCATAATATTTAAAGCATCACGATGAGCGATGTCAAATAAATCTTCTAACTTTTGTTGCCAGTTTTGTTCTTTTGTTTTCAATGCTTCTGAACGTTTTTTCTTGTTTTCTTTATTTTTTTTTAGATTCTGCCATTCTTTGAACAGCTTTTCAATTTTGCTGATGACATGTTTTTTTAATTGAATAGGTATGCCAGCTTTTTCCCACAAATTAATAACCCCACAAGCCGTCAAAGTCGCAGATTCACGAATACTTTTCTTTTCTTCATTTTTGTAGTAGAAAAAATATCGCAACACTTCGCCAATGGATGGTAAGGTTGATTGGCTTAATTCAGATAATAATTGACCGATAAGCCAAATCTCACTTTGATTTCTAGTAGTTATACTGAATCCGCTACTAGTAGACGCCATTGCAAATTGAAACACTTCACTGTAACTTTTACAAAAACAACACGTGCGCTCTTGTTGCTTAACAGAACTGAAGTGCGGGGCGATCGTAGTACAAATGAGGGGGTCGAGGAACGGAGAGGGGGGAGGGGGATTAGAAGGTATAGTCTATGCTAGTTTCACTCGCACGTAACATGTTATGTACCTAAATTTTAAATTAATGGAATCACCATTTAAGCTGTATTTGAACACTTTTTGTAAAAAATTGACAGCTGGTAGCGACCTCTAAATCTTAACAAAATCAAAAACAAAAAAACATTTATTTCGTATTTAGAGGTATATAATTAAATAAGAAAGTGCCCGGAGGATAATTCGAAAGTTGAAAAATAAGGACCACCCTAATATATATATATATATATATATATATAGCTCAATGTTATTACAGGGATAGATAATGCTCTTTCAACCGCTTCTTGAAGGTACCAATAGTGGGACTGGCGCATATGTTCTGTGGCAGTGCATTCCACAGCCTAACCGACTGGACCGTGAAGGAGTCACCGTAAGCTCCAGTATTGTGAGCAGGAATTTTAAGAAGATGGGAGTTAAGTGATCTTCTTGATCTTTCTCCGGAGAAAAGGTATTGAAACCTTTCTCTCAGGTATGCGGGAGATGAGGGATGATTAAGGATTTTGTACAATAGTGACAGTATGTGTGCATTCCGGCGAAGACGAATTGGGAGCCATTTTAATTAATTAACTCTTGTCGGAAACGAGACACATCACCAAATTTGCGTAATCCATATATGAAGCGGATACCCAAATTTTGTAGACGTTCGAGTTTGTCTAGCAGCTCCTCATTGGCGTACAAGTAGCAAACATCCGCATAGTCAAGAATAGGAAGAAGAAGTGATTGTATAAGAGTAACTTTAGTTTTAATTGGGAGAAAGCTTTGGAGACGCCGCAGTGAATGGAAAGCTGCAAAGACGCGCCGACTGACTTCACTGACATGCGTAGACCAAGAGAGTTGGCAGTCAAAGAGCACTCCCAAATTCCTGGCCGTATTTTCACCATCGATTTAAATCAGTGTATTACTTGTGAGTAAGGATATTAGGTGGGCGATAAGTACTGTCGCAAGATATAAAGAAATGGTCAACACAACGCAGTTTCAAACCCACACAAACCAACATATGACTCATCCAGGTCGGTAGAGCGGATAGCCATGCCCTGTCCTAATAAGATGATATGAGATAATCAGGTACTCGGCCGTCTGTTTAAATGGACATGCGTAAAATATCCGAGCCTGAATCACTAAACAGCGAAGGGTAAAAATGGTATTACGTTTTTTATTCCGATCAAAACAATAAAACTCGAAATATAAATTAAAATCAAAGCATGATTAAAGTTTAACAGCCATTTTATGTTCGATATAAATTATAGTCCTGCTGTTGAAATAAGTAAAACGATTTTTTAAAGGCCGTAGTTCAAGGGCTCATAGTATCCAATTACGCGCATAAATGGGACAACACAAACAATGTTACTCCCGAGAAGTTGGAATCTCTTTAGTTTTCAGCATAGTGCTCTATATTTTAGCGTTTGCAGAGACCTGAACCTGTCTGAGCTTCGTGGAACTTTTTGGAAACGCGACATCTCAAAAGGTGAATTTGGTGTATAATACGAAAGGAATAGTAGGGGTGTGAGGTCATTGCTCCTGCAGGCAACCCCTCGCTTCATTCATACTGCGTGCGTGTTCCTGCCTTTACTGCGCTTCCGAGAGGCTCGCGGAGTTCGCGAAACGGACGCACTAATATTTTATTAAGTTTTTGCTCGGCTGCGCCTAAAGACTGCTTGTTACGTCGCTTGAGATAGGAATAAAATTATTGTACAGTCTCTCGCCCATAACATAATCATACAAACAAACTCAAACTCTCTCTCTACTTTATTGAGTGCTGGTATTGTAAAGTTCACAAACACCAAGGATTTTCATCTAAAAATCTACTGTACACGTCCACGTTGGAATCCATCGCTTAAGTTTGTTGAAGTTTCACTGGACCGTTCTCGTGTACATATTGGCAGTTTTTCTCAATTCAAGTAGCATCGCAATAGATTAATTACACTAAAAATACTCTTGGGCGTGAAATAGTACGTACATGAATTTAGAGTAGTAATACCAATTAATAATACCAAATTAGTTAATAATAACCAATTAGTAATACCAAACTAACTTACTATGTTAAGATATGATCGTTTCCACTTTACCCTAAACGTAGTTAATTAGTTATACTGAACCAGTTACATCCGATTGGTTAATGCGAATCCATTTTATAGACACCAATCGAAAAATCTAATTGAAAGATTTGGCTTCGAACTCGTGACGTGCGAGACTCCAGTGACGTCAATAGACGACTTAACCCTTGGGGCTGGGACTAGGGAACCTTTTTTGAAGAGTTTGTCTAAATATTGATTAAGTCAATTTTCCAGTTCATTCTTTCTAAATGTTATTTACGACTAATCAACACGATTTATATAGCATTAAGAAGTTCTTTAAACATTAATATACCCAACCTTGGTCTGTCGGATTTCAGATTGTTTACCCGAAATAAACAAGCTGGAATTTTGATACCAACATAAATACACGAAGGAGCACTTACATTTATAAAATGAATAGCTATTGTGTTTTGTTCACTTAACAATAATGCTGGATGGAGACACTGAAATACATATTGTTGGGGTAGAAAAGCAGGTGCAGGCTTTCTAAAGGTGCAGGGCTATTGGCTTGTCGCTTCGGCGTCACAGTGTCTAGACATCCTTGCTGACGTAAAACGGAGAGACCCGGATCCGCCAGACTGCTTTTAATGCATAAAGTTCTAACTTCTATTGTTCTATTTAATAATTAATTTAATTTTTCGCTCTCTACACGAAAAACCCTATTAGTATAACTTACAAAAGGATTGGAATCGGTACAACCAATCGAACAATACGTTGCTTACGGGGCTTTTACTGGGCGTCGTATAAGTGAGAGTATCGAGCAAAGACGAACAACACTAGATGCACTTAATATTAAAAATTGAGCTCATAAATCCGTACACCAAAAATTCTGGGCCATAATTTTAGGCTCACGTCAACCCTTATTGACATAGCCGCCGAATATGGCGGATGCTAATTACTTAATTAGCTCACTGACATCGAGAGCAAATATTGATGAAGGTGCCCAATTGTCGCTCGCCGAGCAATCAAATAGCTTTGCGGTAAGCGGAGCACTAAACTCCTTTAATTTAGTGGGACAACTTTTGTAAACTTCAACAAGGAGGCGCAAAACAAATTCCGAGTCGAAGTAGGGCACCGGGTGTGCGGCCAAGATAAACTCGCCTTTGAGGAGCTCTTGTGTTGAAGCCACCGCCGAAGAACTCTTCAACACTTCTTGTTGTGTTTCGCCCTTCTTTTGTCCGCAATTTTTCTTTATCAGCAGCACGCTGCGCCATCGCACGGTGCAGAATTTTCGGAACTTTAAATTTTTCTCCGACTTTCCCTGATAACCATCCCTCCCTGGCACGGCTAACGTTCCTGTTCCATCTTATCACGTTATCAATAATAATGAACTAAAGCGGAAGAGGATTGTGTCAGTTCAATCGAAAACGATTTCCCGAAGTCCCGAAATCAATTCCCATTGTCTCGGGTACTCCGGGTGCCCCTAGAGAATATTGAATTAGGATGTGCTCACTTCCTCGCGAAACCCAATCATTTCCAGACTTTTTGAGGTCAATCGTATGATACAATTCCTAGCGCTACTTGCACAAAAATCTAAATACATTGCAACGAACATGCGAGGTTTCCCATAAATCCGGTTACTTTTTCGTTCAATGAATAACATCACAAGCCCTTTTGTGTGCTCGATTATGTATGCAGATTGGTTGACCGTTCAAAAAAGCGTGTAACCCTTCATCAGAGCGACATTAGGTTAGGGCCCTTGTTAATTTCGGCGCGGACGACGATCGCAACGGTGAATGTCAGGGTTGAATAAAACGGAGCAGGTGTAACAAAAAGGAGAGGTTATTAAGAGGAGCGGTTATTAAAAAAACTACGCAGCGAAAGGTTGCACTTTAACAGCCTGAATTCGTTCAAGTTTTCCAGCTACGAGAAGAAATGAGGTGTTTTTCCGCACCACATTCTTAGCGACAGCTACGGGTGGCTTACAAGGTTGCTTGCACGCTTTCTCGCACATACCAGTTGCCTTTGCTTTACTTTTATATGACTTGCAAATTTATTTTGGAAAGCTCGTACTGCCACGAGGACCATTAATTTTGAATGCGTTAAAAACTTGGCAAAGGAGTCTATCTGAACTGCGGAGCTGTTTGTAATGTTCGTTAAACTCACTAATGGTTATATTTCAAAGGTTATAGGTGAGGCATTCATAATGTCAACGCAAACTGGTGCAGAGGAAAGGTCATCTCAGATAGTTCGTTCGGTGCACGGTGAAATGGAAATACGAGCTTGGTCATTAATAACACGTTTGGTGCGTTGGCGTCAAGTAAATAAACATGTTGGAAAACAGTACGCAAACTGTGTGGTTGAGCGATTTATTTGTTCACATAGCGACAGAGTGGATAAAATAATACAGCGCGTGTGAGTGCAAGCTTACTTCAAAAGTGGCGTGCTTTCATGTCGAAGTTTGTGTGGCCGGGGAGCGGTGTTCCCATAATTTAAGCCTTCGACCGGTCAAAGGAAAGCCATCTTCTTCCATTTGAGCGGGCGGGGAACGGCGCGTATTCACACGGGAAATGAGAAGCTTCAGTCCTGAAGCGAAATGAGCCCGAGTCACGACGCCGGCGCCAGGCCAATTAATAAAATATGAGCTAACCAGACTCCTGTCTTACTGAGGGTGGAAATACGAGATATCCTTTAGAAACAAAAGATAAGAAGGGCTTTTCTTTAGGAACGTTACTTTTTCAGCTCATTAAGGAAATCGTGGCTTGTTCCGACCCGGTGACCGTTACTTTGAAGTTTGTAACGGCCTGTCGCCACTCAAGAGGAGCACCGATAGCGTTTCGAGAGAGCAGAAGATGTCAGCTGTCACGGGGCACGACGAGGTGAGCTTTCGAGGCTCGTGGAGTGACACTGAGTTGGGTTAACGATGATGAAAACGCACCGAGCTCTATCAGGGCCTGGCGTCGCGCCAGCTCAGAATTTCACTGATCCACTCTTGCAAGACGGCGAAACTAGGGCTCTATCTTAAGTCTCCTCCACAACAATAGATACACATCTTTAAACTAAGCTCAAATTTTTGTACCAAATGCGGTCTACATCTTGAGAATCATTGAATTTGCCTGTGAATGCGAGGCGAATATAAGAAAGTGGCACACAGGTGACAGTTAACGCTACAATGTTCTCTATTCATAGCTCATTGCTCTGTCTATGCTATTAATAACGCTCACTGCACATGCCCGTGTAACGTGTAAGTTAATGGATCCTTTAAATTGGACACGAGCGCTCCTGTCCTTGTCAGTTTTCAAATGTCACAAAACAATTAGAAATTAAGTTGTAAATAAATATTCCAATAAATTGACCTTGACCAAACTGAACGACCTCTTAAAAGTGAATTTGCGTTTAGCATTACATTACACTGTACATGAAGTGAATTGAGCGTACCTAAAGCCATGAGCGTAGTACTTACTTAACCCGTGTGTACATATACATGAGAGAACAGAAACACGTGTTCGATAGAACAGGACTTTCCAGTCGTATAGTAAAATAATGCGCAAAAATACGACTGTGATTCCCTTTCTAAATTAATTTGTGACCGGGATGTGTCCGTCGACCTAAAACAATGCACGAGGCTCGCCATGCTCCTATGTAGTGAAATACTTATGCATGCGTGTATTATGAATTCAGTGGCACACACTACGTGCGTCGCATGTCCCCGTTGCATAAATTAATCCTTATCACATCGTTGTGAGTTGTGAGCGAGGCCATCGCCGCTTTCCCACCGAGGATCCCTATTAAAAACTTAACTTAGTTCAATAATTCAATAGTTTCCATCTATGCAACTTATGAATGTGCTGAGTATAAACCTCTTTCCTATCAAGCCGACCACGACCCTCCAAGTCCAGCCGCTTTTTAATATGAACTTAAATAGGTTCATCTTTACGCGTTTTCAGCCCGCCCAAAATTGTTGGTGAAATTATCTATGATATTATAGGACATGTTATCCTAGTTTGGGACCAGGTCAAGTGATTGTAATCTAAATCAAAAGTCGATCGATAAGAAAACCGAGACTTGTAGAGATAAAATAGAAAAAGCCGCTTTCATGAGGTAATAAAGGCCTGGATAGAAAATCTGAAGCTGAGATCGACCTAAAAAGCAACATAAAATTTAGAGTTTGATAAAAAGATTGCTCGTGTATGGGAGCAAAGAGATAATATGTTACAATAGCACAATTTCAGCGATAAGAATAACGACCTAGCTGGGTACCACTGCCAGGATGGTAGTCATTAAGCCACCCCTTTTTCACAAATGTTCCCAAATGTAACTGTTGCCAATAAACGGTATTCAGCTTCTTCGGTTACAATGTATACAACAATAACTTCGGTTACAATGTATACAATGTATACATATAGCCATTTTTCGTAACTTAACGTAACCGTTACGACACCTAGTGTCGACTCTGACTTATTCCCGAAACATAATCTCATCGCCGTTACGCACTTGTGCGGTCGCTGCAACCAGAAACGGGGACCAGCCGACACAGTAACCATATTTTAACCAGAGTTCGCATTCATTCATTCATTCTTTCGCTCATTTTATTTGACTCATGCGGTGACAAGCTACTTGAAGTATTGAATAAGAAAATAAGACAACGCCATCATAATGGAGGCAAATAGAATCAGTTTTTAGTTTTCGATGATTTATTATGATTTTGATGCTCAAATCGTACGGGAAAGGAAATTGACTGAATAATATGGTCAAATAGGTTGAAATTTACCAACGCGCCACATTAATATCACAATTTCAGTATTTTGGCCAAATGTAAACATTGTTCATTTGTGTACACCGAGTTCTCAAATGTTTTTAATAATTTATTATAGTAAATATGAATACTAATAACAATCTATGTTAGCAATATTAAACAATACAATTAGTAAATTTTGAAAGAAAATAAATGATTTGAATGAATGATTTCATTTGTCATTGAATTTTTTTGTAAACCTTCTTTGTATCATTTGCAATAAAATAGAAATTATGTTTGACTTGATTTTTGTAACAGAGTTGGGAAATATTAAACTTCATGGGGAACCTTCAGGCATGATAATTATTGTTTGATTAACATTGATGAATTTTTTTCAGTGGACCAAGAAAAAATAAACTGCTGTTATTACCAAAACAAAAAAATCTTACTTGTTCTTTTTTGGTTTATGGTGTGTTAATAAAGTTCTAAAATATGAAGTGTCATAATTTTAAGATTTGTAATGTAACGTGTTCTTGTTACGTACCATATAGACATGATTCTATTCTATTGTTTAGTAATTTTGGATTACAATTCAGTTGAGAGGTGCTTCTGTAAAAAGTAGAAATCAAACGAAATTTAATAATATTTTTTTTTTGTTGTTTACTATTTTTTTATTTTTTTTATTTATGATGATTTTTATTGTAATGAGAGAGCTCTGATATTCCGGAACCTTGACGTAACGGTAACGACTTAAGTTACCATCCCGTTACGATACACTGTTACAACTTTTGTACACTAGCTGCAAACTAAACACAAGTAGGTATACAATGTGTGAACACAGATTATTGTGTATTATGTTGACACAGCGACAAGACAACACACGGTTACTGAAACTAAGTTCGGTAAGATTGTTACTAGACTAGACTAAACAAAAGTCGACACAGTCGCAACGTGTTGTATAAGTTACGAAACTGCTGCAACTTGTTAAGTCTAATAAAAACCGGCCAAGTGCGAGTCAGACTCGCGCAGAAAGGGTTTCGTACCATTATCTATACAACATTTCAATATTTCAAGTGTCTACCTGTTGCTATTAATATCGAGCAAAAAACGGCAAAAAATCATGTTTGTTGAATGGGAGCCCCCCTTAAATACGTATTTTATTCTGTTTTTAGTATTTGTTGTTATAGCGGCAACATAAATACATCATCTGTGAAAATTTCAACTGTCTAACCACCACGGTTCACGAAATACAGCCTGGTGAAAGACGGACGGGGCGGGCGGGCGGACGGACCAAAAGTATAATACGGTCAAGAGAAATACCCCACAGGGCAAGAGAAATACCCCACAGGGCTATCTAAATAACCGTTTTTAGTATTTTTTATGAACTTCTTAATGTAACTTTCACTCGCCGTTTAGTACTTACTTCCTATGGTTCCAATTTTTTAATCCAACTTTTAGTATGACGCCGTAGAGACAGCTTCATGATTTGTTCAGGGTTAAATCCTCATAAAATAAAGAAGTTATATATAAAAATCTCGTGTCACATTGTTTCTTATCGAACTCCTCAGAAACGGCTTCACCGATTTTTATGAGTTTTTTTCGTATGTTTGGTAGGTCTCACAATAGGTCCATAGGCTAGCTAGTTATTTTATGAATATGTTTGTTCAACATTAAAAACGCTAAGGAACAATGCTGGGCTACTTGCTACGTGAGGTCAATTTCATAAAAAACAGACGGCTAGGGGAAGCTGTTTTGGCCGTAAAAATATACATGATCGTAATTTGAGGTGTAATAAGGGCACCTACTTCATCATCATCAACCCATTATGTCCCCACCGAGGGGCACGGGTCTCTTCCCTGAAGAAGGTATAGGCCATACTCCACCACGGGGGCCAAGTCCGGATTGGCAACTACTTAATCCGTTATATCTATAGATACAGAAATCCTTTGTTACGAGACCTACCCTAAATAGTAAACTTATTTATTTAATTTCATATAGGTATTTCAAAGTGGCATCATCATCATCATTGACCTTTCTGTAACATCCGTAGAGCAGACGACCAACCAAGGTTTAGCAGTATGCTGCAGTTTACCCAAAAAGATAGACAGATGTCGTTGGAATCGCAACAGAATATGCGAACACAATTCAGTTTTTTGCCATTTTTATAGTAGTCTGCACTGGGGTACGAGGTGAGCGGTAGATAAGCCGAATACAATTTCAAGCGGCGGTTATTTACGATTGGATGCTTAATAACTTGCGTGCCAGATGTTTATTGGGTTTGGGCTATTGTCTCTGCGTTCAGCGATAAATCATCGTTTATTCGAACAAAAACAATGGATGCACAAAGGAGTTATGTGATTACTGCAGCAGAACTATTGTATTAGATTAGCAAATGCCTTTATCTTAGGCGTAAATAATCAAATAATACGATTATGTACTGTAATTGGCGTTTTGCTAACAAAACATTCATCAGATGTGTCAAAATTAGACGTGTGAATTAACACATCTGATTCACACGTCAAATTTTCACACATCTGAAACTCAGTGAGGAAGAAAATTAGTTGTCAGTGAATCTGTCCAAGCTTGCCCGGTATGCTAAAACCTCTAGGGATTCGGGTACAAAGCACCAGGGGGCACTTTGAGGCCCCATGTCTTTGAGTCTGAGCACAGCCGGCACCGGCCCGTCTCGCTACAAACGACCGTCGACGGCCGGCCGCGGGAAATATGCACGGAATTCGATAATTTCGACGGGTTGCGCTGCGGACAAATTCTAAATTCTACCGCGTCATTAGCGCCGCCAGCAGTTCGTGTGACAAAAATGTATACTGAGAATAGGCCTGTGAGAAACGCGCCGCAAATTACAGGACTGGCGCTGCCGCGGGTCCCTCCGAGAATTTTTTTCTAGTGTGAACCTCGACCGATAGCTGTCGATATGACAATTATTTGAAAGTCTATACTTGTAATTTTCAACCCTTACGAACAGAAAAACGATAACAATGGGAGAATCTTTACATACTTATAATGTTCGCTCAAGCAACCCCTCACGAGCAGAAAACCTGGGTAACCAAACAACGCATTCTGTTCACTCGTGCACGGCATCCTTTGACGCAAAGCGTATCGTTTGCAACAAATAACATGTTGAGTGACATGCCTTCCCTTATCGCACAGTCAAAAAATACATTGTTACGTAATATTTGCTCGTGTTCAATCAGAGAGAAAAATATTTGCGATGGAAACGCGAGTCTACAACGAGCGAAGGCAAAATAATTTCAAAGTCAATAAAGAGTTTTCATAGAGTTGGCGAAGGCCCAGACATCTCTGATCAGATAATATAGGTCAGGGATGGTGTCCTCCCCTCTTTGCGATGCGACGTCGCCGTAGATTGCAGGCCGAGTAAAATTGACGAAGTGTAAACTACAAAACGACAGCTCTAACGAAGCGCTGCTTCAACTATGCGACGGCAAAGTAGTAAAACTATAAAAACTACAGCAGTTTAAACATGGACGTTGGATGTAAAATGCATAAACGGCCCCAACTTGCTTTAACTGGCTAAAGCGAGACTCACGCGACATGCGAGGAATATGATTTCTAGAATTGCATAAGTTTCGGAGCGAGTGCAGTAGCAGTGGAATTCGGGTAAATGTTGGAGACATTCTACAAGTCGGCAACCAAATACCTACAATTCTGGTTACTGGCAGTCGGAGTATCCGAAGCGCGTTATTTCTCTTATTCGTAATAGCTCCGAGAAATTCCACATTAGGTACAGCACCCTCTTTTCACGCCTAAGGTTTTCAAATTATATTCGCACTATATAACTCTGTACCATTGATAATGGCAGTAAATACCGTCTCGTGTATGCGATATCAAGAACGGCTTTGGTATGGATGTTTTGATAAATGCATCGGTGGAAGGGGAGTGAAAAAAACCAAAAGGGAATCAGTCCCGCACGCGCAGCTGCCAGTCTATCCGACATCTGCCAGATGCGATCAACGTTTTTTCCCTTACTTCATTCACCTTGGATTCATTGAACGTAGACAAAAACGCTTAAGGCAATGAATGTTAAGAATTCTTAATTTTGGTTGAAACCCACCACCCATCAGTACCGGGCAGTACTGAGTAGTCATTGCCCATCAACTCGGGGTGTGGCATTCGAAATACTAGGTACGTTACGTACCGTATAATATGTTCACGAAATATGAAATCAGTTGAATCAACGCATGAACGTATTTTTTTTTGTCAAAACACAGTAGTTAAAACAACACACGAATAAATTAAACCGCTCTCCGGAGGAAATAAAACCTTAAATCCAATGTAGTCGCGTTTCGTAATCGCGTTCAGCGGATGAACGAAGACGCGACGACCTGGCCCTAGGCGGATACTTCATAGATGATAGAGCCCGATTAACAAACTACTGAGTGCATAAAGTCCTAACACATAGTATGTAATTTTTAAGGTTCCGTACCTCAAAAGGAAAAAACGTAACGTGGTCCGTCCGTCTGTCAAGACCTTTTATCTCGGGAACGCGTATCGAGTTGAAGTTAAAACCATATACTCAGATCTATGATCTATCAGGGCTATGCTCGGAATTTCTCTACGAGATCGAATCAGAAATGATGAGATCCGTAGACGAACGAAAGTCGTCGACATAGCCCAGCGGATTAGTAAGTTGAAGTGGCAGTGGGCGGGGCACATAGCACGCAGAACTGATGGCCGATGGGGCCGAAAAGTTCTCGAATGGAGACCACATATCGGCAAGCGCAGCGTGGGACGACCAGCCACAAGATGGACAGATGACGTCATTCAAGTGGCAGGAAGACGCTGGATGCAGGCCGCTTCTAACCGGTCTTTTTGGAAATCCATGGAGGAGGCCTATGTCCAGCAGTGGACTTCTTGTGGCTGAATGATGATGATGACTCAGATCTACATTCCCTTGAAGCTGTGAACTTCTAAGTTAACGTAAAACACCGGCCAAGTGCGTGTCCGGCCACGCACAATGAAGTTTTCTGTAGAACGAGGGTTTTTTTATCGGCTTTACAGAACTAACAACTTCATCGAAGTCAATTTTCAATGGATTTTGTACGAAATTTTAGTTTTATAAGTTGGTTGCCTGTTACTCGTTAACTAGTAAAGCCTGCTCAGCCGTGATACTTTTTCTTTCAAGTCCATTATATGTGCTACTACCCTCGTTTTTTCACGTTTCTATAATCAATCGTTTAGCCAGGAGAGGGGGGGACGCCTTACTCGGACAAAAATTTGCGCTTTATAGCTTAATATTTCGAAAAAAGACCCCTAAATCAAAAAATGGTCTGGCTCATTTTTCAACGACCAATCCAACGATGCCCCACATGATGAGGTACACGAAAAAAAAACATCCCACTTTTCACGTTACAGGAGATACAGTAAAAAAATCCAACATTTTACTCTTTAACTTTGTCGGCGTGATAAAAATATGTATACACATACCAAATTACAGCTTTCTAGTACCACCGGTCTTTGCGCTAGGCCGCGGACGGATAGACAGACGGACAAGGCGAAACTATAAGGGTTCCTTGTCTGACTACGGAAGCCTAAAAAAGATACGGCCCTTTATGCCGCAAAAAACGTATAGTTCAACACTGAAGGGAATAAAAATAGGGTACTTTCCTTTGACCTAGAACTATGAACTTTGGCAATTAATATCGTCTTATACTAAAGTACAGGGGAATATCTGAAACTATATATTTGTATTAAATCACAAACAAATTTGTCTGAAGATTAGGAAAAGCTCGGAAAAAACTGTGAGACTCGATTCCTAAACTATTTATAATATGTAAGTAACTACAAGTTTTTACGGAACCCTCAGTGGGTGACTTGCACTTGTCCGGTTTTTTCATGTAATAATAATAACTTCCACACGACACAATCGTTTGTTCTGGTCCCAAATCAGGATACCCTGTGCTATGGTAACCAGGCAAGGACATTACAAACATGGAAATACACCGAGACTGAGGCCATTTGTACAAATGTACGGCGGTCCCCAGTGGGAATCGAAGCCAGATAAAGAGGAAACACTAAAAGTTTGTCTCTAAGCAGAATAAAATAGAATGGAATGGTACCAGCGCATGCCTTTACTGGAAGACTAAGTTTATTCGCTATAGTGCACTCGCCAACTCTAACATGTCTTAAGCACAGAGCATGCTCATAGGCTGAGTGAATTGATCGTTCCAGATAAAAACATGCCGGCAGAGATAATCACATGTTCCGAGAGGCATGATTAGCGCACTCGTTAGCATCGTCCGAGGCCCATCTTTCATTCAGCCCGAACACGAACTAAAAACTGTTCCGTAGAAAGAGGAGTTTTATCTGCTTTACAGAACTAACAACTTCAAAGTAATTTTCAATAGATTTTGTACCAAGTTTTCCTTTCATAAGTTGGTCGTCTATTACTCGGTAACTTGTAAAGCCTACTCACCCCCGGTTTCTCGTACACTCACAATCTGTTAATTTACTGTTAACAGCCGTCAGTTGTTTTTTTTGTGCACTTTGGCCTGCTGACAGTTGTTAACAGTAGATTAGCAGATTTTTAGTGTACGAGAAACCGGGGGTTAGCCGTGATAGTTTTCCTTTTGAGTTCATTATATGTGCTACAGCCCGGAATTTTTTCACGTTTCTACAATCAACCGTGTAGCCGGGAGAGGGGGGAGGGAGCGCCCTACTCTGACAAAAATCTGCGCCTTAAAGCTTAATATTTCGCAAACGGAACCCTAAATCAAAAAATGATCTTGCTAGACCCACAATATTTTTAAACGCCGAATCTAATGATATATGGTTTATCATTAGATTACCACCACAAAAAAAATTGCGTCCCTAATTTAGGTGTAGGGGGCGTAGCATAAATTATTTTTTAATGATTTATTCTACCGTTTTGTCGGCGTAATCAATATGTATCTCTGTGCCGAATTTCAGCTTTATCGTTGCGTACTAATCGTCTTTGAGCTAGACCGCGGACAGACAGACGGGCGGACATAGCGAAACTACAATAAGAGTTTCTAGTCGATTACGGAACCCTATAAAGTAAGAGTAAAAATTGTAAAAGATATCAACATTAAGTTTTGTAAAAATATTGCAACCCTAGTACAGATCAAATGATCGTAAAATAAAAGACAAACGAATCGATTTACATAAAATTGCCTATAGTAGGACACGTGGCCTGATTAACAACTTAACTTGTGGGAAAGTTAAGTTTGTAATAATATTTCGCAAACGGAAACCTAAATCGAAAAGTGGTCTTCCTACATTCAGAATACTTTTAAACGATCAAACGATACCCCACACTATGGTACAGGCGAGAAAAAAAATTTTATCCCTAATTTAGGTATAGGGAAGGTACCGTAAAATTTTTTTTTCAAGAATATATTCTACCGTTCCGTATGCGTAATAAATATGTATATCTATGCCAAATTTCAGCTCTCCACTGCTTATTGTCTCTGTGCTAAGCTGCGGACAGACACACGGATCGACTTGGTTGTTGACTACGGAACCCTAAAAAGGAAAGGTCTAGCAAATCGAAAAGCTCTTCTGTCGCCTTTAAGCTACTCTGCTTTGGGGAAAGAGAAAATTGATTTACGCAATGAATGGACGGTCTCTAGTTAGTAGAGTTTAGCATCGGACAGGAACGAGCTGGCTACGAGCTTCTCGCATAAGTGCACCGATGAATGAGCCGATCTCATTACGCTCGCCTTCCGATGAAAAGCGCATGCCACGGGGATCTAGACCATTCGATATGTGGGACAAACGCTGCCTGCTTTATGTTATTAAACACTCGCTAATCCGACTTTAATGCGAATACTTTAATGGAGTATGTTTCAATAAAATTTCGCCAGACACGTGGGCTTAGGAAGTACGTGCTGGTTGTATGGTAACATTACCCTTTATATCTAGGCCTTCAATACCAACATTTGAGATTTGGTATAGTTAAAGTTGAGAGTGTATGGTTAGTATGCGGGCAGCATCGTAATTAAGCCCTGTCACTTACGGCGAGCGGAAGGAGGGCGCGTGCGGAGATGACGTCACTTCCTCGCCGCCGGCCGGCCTTCCCGACGGATATTAATCATCCCGAACCGCCTCACCTGACTGCGCATCTTGGTTAATTGAAAATATATAAGTTAGTGGACGTAAGCAAGTTTCCAGCCAAGGTGAATCGGCCCAAGTTCGCGGGTATCGGCGGAGAGCCATCACAACTTTGGCAATTTAATGAATAGACGGTTAAGTCGTGTAACAGGCCGCCATTACTGAAGTGGAGTGGATATTGAGTTCGCAAGCTCGATGAAGCGGTGGTAGGGCATCGGTAGTGCCTGTGTCTCACATGTGTGACGTCGTGGGTTCGAATAACGACTTTTTTTCTAATTTTGAGTACATTTGGTAATTAAGTAGTGCTCACGTGGTGATCAAGCCCATACTTTCTTTTTCTCTCTCTAAGAGAAGGCCTGTGGCCTGGATTGTGACATGTACGGCTGATGGTCATGTTTGAAAAATAAAACAGCGAGTCTAGCAAGGAACAAAATCACTCGAAAAGAAACTCAATCGCGGAAGAGCAACAAACACTGACAGTCAGCAAAGCGTAAAACCGCTTACCCCTTCCTGTGTAGCGACTCAATTCAGCTTTGTCTGTACAAGGCTTGAGCGTACCGATGCACATAATGTGGGATTGTGGGGCACGAGTAGAGTATCGGTACCTAGTTGTTTTCTAGACATTAAAATTTAATCCTTACTTCCTTTCCTTACTAATATTATAAACGCGAAAGTTTGTATGTAAGGATGGATGTTTGTTACTCTTTCACGAAAAAACGGCTGAACGGATCCGGATAAAATTTTGCACAGAGATAGATTATAGTCTGGATTAGCACATAGGCAATTTTTTATTCCGGAAAAATACACACCAAAATTACTACGCGAACGAAGTCGCGGGTCACAGCTAGTATTGTATAAATCACCCATCGTAGAAGCAATCATACACAGTATAAACAAGCGAGTAGTGTCAACGTGATATTGAACACCGGACGGGGTAACACTACCAAGGCCTTCCACATGAGAAAAACACCTACTTGCTGTATAGCGCGCCGAAGTGTTTTACGTCTATAAAACTTAGCAGTTTCTCAAAATAGTCGAGTGCAGAATTCGCTTGACGGAGTGCTACAAATATCGCACGTCCGTTTGAACTCTAGCATTAACCCGACGAATAGCGCAATAGAGGCTATGTATGTGTTGTTTGCTCACAACGAGATACTGCGCAACGCAACGCCTGACTCATATCGCCACGTGACTTCAAGGTGAAGATCGAACCGAGATCGACGTCGATATAAACAACACCCACCGGTTTGTGCTGTATTGAGATTTCACGTCGAAAAAATTCCGGCGGGTCCGCCGACCGGCAGAATTCAAGAATGAAGAGGCCGCGCCGCGCTGTCGCCGACCTTGCATGCGACGCATTTTTTTGCAGACTTGGAACTAGGGTTGCCAACTTTTTTTCTAACAAATACATTATTATCGAAGCTATTACCTCTAAAATATAGTAGATGGCAAAATAATGTTTTTTTTTTTTAAAATAGTGGCTGTTGTGCCGCGCGATTCACAGACTTAGACTTGAAGGGCGAGCTTTAGACAAAGATTAAGGCTGGTTTCCGCTTTACGCAAAATATAGTAGTTTCACCTAGGTACTATATATTTTTGTAGAAATATAGTATTTGAGCCCCTAATATAGTAAGATACTATACTATATTATATAGTAGGCTTGGCAACCCTACTTGGAACTGTGTTATTGACAAGATACTAAGTAGTGTAGTAGCAGTGTTACGTTGGTTTGGACGTATGGAGAGGATGAAGGAAGAAAGAATTACAAAAGAAATATTATCGGAGAATGGAGAAAAGGGACGATAATGGAGAGTGGAGGTAAGGGACGTCCCAGACGTGCATACATTGACCAAAATTAGCAAAGGGCAAGATAAAAATTACCCGAAACCGGCGTGCGTGCATGCAACGACTAATTTATGTTGATGAAGGGAAAGAGGTTGATCAGGATCGTGGCAAATGGCAAACCCTGGTCTCTGCCTACCTCTCCGGGATACCCGCGTGAGTTTATGTAACTAAGGAGTCCTACTAAACATTGTACGAATGCTGCTTGCAAGTAGAGATAATATTAGTTACCGTTCTTGATATCTGTGAGGGTAGGTACAAGGAGCTTAGTCACTTGGCAACACTCTTGTATGTGGCGCGAAATAACTGACTGACGACGTAGATTGTTTACTTTAAAATTAGGGGCAACCTTCTAGTTTCCCAAGCAACAACATCAACATGATAAAATTTTGCCACTCCTCAAACAAAACGAAAATACTCAGCCAGCACATACCCGCCCCACCTATATACGACGTAACTTTCTGTAATAGCGCTAAACTCTCTTGGAAAAATACCTTGCGTCAAATTGGTTTCTTGCATCATCGTAACGGCGAAGTAATTCAATAGCTATAAGAATAGTTCATTTCCAAAGAATTAAATAATTATAATAATATACTTTATTGCACACGACACATTAAACAGGGCATTACATAAGAAATAGCATAATCTAATTATGTGATCTAAACACGTTACAAGCGGGCATCTCATCATGATTATGTTATAATCCAGTTGATTAAGCAAAGCCTCTCACTTCTACAGAGTAGTGAGTGTCTAGTCGCGGGGGACGCTTGACCTTGCCCTTCGCTGTTCCGGCGCGCCCAGCGATCCGTGGCCTCTCGCGGTACAACTCGCCTCAACGACTCTACAATCGATTCCTTCCATCGACACGATCGACCGAGAATCGCGAGCACGATCGATTTTACGCGGACGTGTTTCCTTGTCGCCCGGTAGGCGTGAAGACGCGTTGAATCGGATGACGCTCTAGTGATGTGCCGCCTCTTTAGAGTTGGCGGATGGAACGCAATCACGATTTCCAAGCACCACCACGTATCACGCAGTTTCTCTAAGAATGCCTAAGCAGATAAATACCTCGAGTACAGGCGATGATAGCGCATCGGTAGAATGGTTGCTCCACATCGTGATTTTGTAGAAGCAATACCAATTATAGTACTACTCGGTAACGGTGAAGGAAAACATCGTGTGGAAACCCGAGTGCTTGAGGCTCAGTGCGTAAAAGTCAGGTCTAATTACTATCTCGAGTCCATATTTGCAATCGGGTATTCATCATACATACCTGCCATCCACCCACCCACGTATAAATACATAATGAAGCTTAAATAGACTACACGTGTAAAGTTCATGCAAATATGTCGGTCGATGGCTCTGCCACAGCCCGCAACTCGTTTTGTATTATAGACAACAGTTTTAATGGTTCATTGCGAATAAGCTGATTATTCAGCAATGTTTTAACGGTTTAACGTATGAAGCACCACAAGTTAAATTTAAATTAATTTTCGTTTCCATTACCTACCTACAAGCTCGACAGCGAATCTAATTATCTTTTATTTTAAAATACATTACGGACGGCAACAATCGGACTATTGTGTTCAGGTGGCCGTAAAACGTTGCTGCGTCATACATAATGTCTAAATTATTTATAGCTACGAGTACTTATATAACAAAGTATTTATAGCAACTAGAGAGATCCATTTGATTTTCAGCATTTGAAAAGCTAAACCTTGACACGGTACCGTATACCGAAATCCTTCGCTTTTCTCAATCCACCGATTTTATTTTCGTACTATGAAAAGAAAATCTTGCGGCTCGATATTAGGAAGCTTCAATTTCATGCCAGGGCGAAAAACGAACAGTTTAGTAAGACCCAAACTCGAATATTATGGCTGGGTCACATTACGTGTTAGGAGAGTGGTATGAACCGTCGTCTCAGACAATACTTCTACCATATCCAATGGCTCTGCTTATACTCGTACTATAGTACAATTCATTTTAATAAAGTGACGCGGGCCGTTTGGTATTTTCTTTGTGCATCATTTTTTTTACTCCATTTTTGAACCGGGAAATAGCTCGAATCGAGGACCTAGATAAAAATGTCTGCACGTTTGAGTCAAGTTTTGTCATTGCATAAGCAATTCCCGGTAAGTGATAGTTAAAATACTCCATGCAAGGCTATTTTACTCAATATTTCCGTAGCGACGACGTCGCGATTCCAGCGGCACATTTTTGATGTGACATCGACATAAAGGGCAGGCGATTGATTTATAGCCCCGTGAACCCGTGACGATCAATTATCCGTGTCGGTATAAACAATCGACGCTATGTCGAGAGAGCTGCTGAAAATATAACACCGGTATTAGGGTAATGGCTTTACATTACTCGGCTTTAGTAAGAGTGATTAAGCAATATTTTCGCACGACCCCATTAACGTTATGATGACGATACGAAATCCTACAGAACGACGACAAAACGACATACTTGGTTTGAGAACGAAAACAGACTTTACTCCATTACTCCGTCGACATTGTTTCGAACGACGATCTTTGGATGCAAGTTTTAATCAAACCTCATAAATCGTGGAGGTTATCGTAGTTTCTAATAACGAACCTCTATCTATAAAGATCTCGGGGCCGACAGCAACGGCCCAGTGCTTGGATATTGCTTCGTAAATATATGACGTGACGAAGGGTTGCGTGACTCTTTAAATGCTACAATGTACAAATGCTTATTGTGTAGAGAACATCGTCAAGCGATGCACTGTATGTTGTTTGATATGTATGACCTAGTTTTCAGTAGCTTTGATTCATTTGCTGTGTCTGTTGAGAGCGCGTGCAGAGATAGTAATTCGAACGACGAAGTGTTATTGGTCGCACTATCAGTATTTACCTGAGATAGTCCAGGTGGCCGCACTCTGTAATCCGCTCAGCTGTTGACTATTGATCCGATCTAACAACACAAACTGAATTTACGAGCGACCTGTCTTTACAATCGAATGCACTCTACGCTGGTCGCGGCAAATCCACACAACCACTGCAATGCCAGTCACGGCTGTAGCATCCAATAATAGCACTGATAGGTAATTTCCACCTGTTAGCTGGGCCGCGACTCGCCGGCTGACGGGTCGCGTGATAGTTATTGTTTACTTCACAAATTCAACGGTGAACTGCTTAGGCTACTCCTAAAACCAGGTAGGTTTGGTTAAATGTATTTTTGCGTAGGTATATTGACGTAAATAAAGGAGAGAACGCTCGGCCAGCGCAACGCGTGCGCTCGTTGCAAAGCGTCGAGCTCGACTGACGTAGTCGGGCGGGCGCGCTACGACCCGCTACGGCCTCAGCCACCCTCCGTGCTACGCCCGCTAGCTCGCTACGTGGAAAGCTGAAAGCTGCTGCACGCTACGAGATTTCCAGCGACTCATTAATTAAGGAAAACTGCCGCGCGAAATGGTAAGACCGACGACCAACCGCGACGTGAGCTTGGGTTTCGGAGCATTCGATTATATTGCTTTACCAGAATTATATTAGGTCGAACATACGCAGTAAAATCAGAACACGCACACGAATTTTTCATTGTGTCAGCTGCATCATTTATATAAAAAGTTGTCAAAGTATAGTTTCATAAGTAAAATACATAAGTTTTGTAAATACGAACTCAAGTTGTCATTGACGATTGACTCTATCCTAGGGGATGTATTAATGTAGGTCAAACCGTCCAACTAGAACAGAACCACGTGCAAAGTTTTTAGATGTCAACCGCGATTTTTACTAAACTGCAAGGAATGTTGGAAGACGATATCTCGTTTTCAGTGACAAACGGAGCCTCCTTATGAAAATATTGCACACACAACTCGAGCTAAGCAGAGCGAGATTTTGTAACTTTAATAACTTTAAAATATTGATAGTTAATAGTTTACGGCGGGGCGGATCAGTGACTTGTTCTAAGTTCTGCCACCCGAGATCCCGGTTTTGGGTAAAGTTAACCAAAGCCATGTAAACTTCCCGACATGTTCCGTTTACTAAACAAGCTATCGTAGTTGACAAAACTGTTGAAGATTGCGTCTGATACCGCTTCAATGTGTTAATGTTTCTTTTAATTATTGTAAAAACCGGCCAAGTGCGTGTCGGACCACGCGCACTGTAGAGTTCCGTGGAAAGAGGGGGTTGTATCTGCTTTACAGAACTAACAACTTCATCAACATAATTTTCAATGGATTTTGTACGAAGTTTTTCTTTTATAAATTGCTCGCCTATTACTCGTTAACTTGTAAAGCCTACTTCCGTGACAGTTTTCCCTTTACGTTCATTATATGTGCTACTACCCTGAATTTGTTTACGTTTCTACAATCAACCTTTTAGCCAGGGACGTCCTACACGGATAAAAATTTGCGCTTTAAAGTTAACGGAAACGGAACCCTAAATAAAAAAAATGATCTTACTAGACCCACAATATTTTTAAACGCCGAATCTAACTATAAAAATAAAATAAAAAAAAAAAAAAAAAAAAAAAAAATTACGGTATAGGCGTGAAAAAAAAATTGCGTCCCTAATTTAGGTGCAGGGGGGTACATAAAATAAAAATTTATGATTTTATTCTACCGTTTTGTCGGCGTAATCAAGATGTATCTCTGTGCCAAATTTCAGCTTTATCGTACTAATCGCTTCTGAGCCAGGCTGCGGACAGACATACAGACAGACAGGCGGACGGACATGGCGAAACTACATTATAAGAGTTCCTTGTCGACTACAGAACCCTAAAAAGTAAGAGTAAAAATTGTAAAAGATATCAAGTTTTGTAAAAATATTGCAACTCTCGTAAGGTACGATTCAAGTGATCGTAAAATAAAAGACAAAACGAATTGATTCACATAAAACTGCCTATAGTAGGACAAGCGGCCTGTGGGTTCCGAACAAATTATTAATAACTTAATTTGTGGAAAAGTTAAGTTTTAAATAATTTGTTCGGGGAAAAAAGTTCTCCCATACATCCCAAGTGCAAAGTTAAGTTCATATTAGCATTTTCTTCTGTGATTAAAGTAGATATTAACCATTTTAGTTTTTTTTCCTTTGCTTGTGCTGCAAGATGCAAGGTCTTGCCAAATGTCATGATTTGATCAAAAAAGTAAAATTAGAAGGTCCCGCTGTGTCTAATTTTCAGTTACGGAACTCTTAAGATATTACCTAGACGCCAGACTTAATTTAGGGTACACTGTCCGCAAAGCCATCATTTGAATACAACGGAGAGTAAATTAAATAGTGTATTTTTTATTTTTTTTTTGCCGAATCAAATCCATAGCGATGCTCCTTTGCGATTTTGTTTCACGAAAAATTCTTAATTAAAGATTTTATCTCGCTGAGGCGGGATTCAGGAGTAGATAAAAGTAAGTTTAGATCTCCAGAATATAAGCCTACTTTTATCTCTCGAGGAGTCCATCCCAAGGGAGACATCCATTATATCCAACGCATTATGAAGTGTCGACTATAACAACAGTGGTAAGTCAGTAGATATGGCAACATGGGTCAATTTAATCGGTTAGTGTTTACCCCTAAGGGGAGAGAGATACAGGGTGTACCCAAATCTCATATCTCTCCGAGTTTAACTACTCAATTTGGACAACCTGAACAACACGTACTGGGTATATCAAACTTACCGTATCTATTCGAAAACGGGGATAAACGGCAAAAACATCAGTGAATCCATACTAAAATTGTCAGCTGCAACACCACGAAATAGTTGATATTTTTTCTCAATTTCGAAGTCTAGCTAATACATTTTTCGCGATTTCGAAGAGGTCTATTCCCGTTTATATGAGTATTTCGATATACCCAGTAAGTGTAAAAAGTACATTTTATGCAACTCCGCTTTTCGGGCCAAAGAGTGACATTGCGTGTTTTGTACTAATGATCACAACAAAGGACGGACAGTCCGATACTAGCTTAATGGTTGGCAATATCGCCGCACTTTCATTCCACGGGTTCCATTACGTACCAACAGTAACGTAATTAGATTACAATTGTGTTACGTGGAAAAAAAAGGTATAGTCATGGCGAGGGGCACACAGAAGCTTTAAGAGAAATAATTCTGATCCAAACCTATCAGTTCATTATGATTTCAACACGACCAAGTTGAATGTACATTTGTAAAGTTATAGTGCAATACCACTCGCTAACTGTGAAGGAACATATCGTGAGGAAACCTGAGTGTCTGAGCTATTCACATACCTCAGCGCTTGAAATCGCCAATCTGCGGTGGGCACGCGTGGTAATTAAGCCCATACGCTCTCTCTGATGTAAGGCCCTACAGTGGGACTTATATAGGCTGCTTATGAAGTTGAATGTAGGATTTGAGTCCATGTCAAACATGTTTAAAACATGAGGATGTTCCTCATGTTTTAAACTTGCGCTCCACACCACATACATCGCCCTTCCGCATCCTTCGCGCGAACTGGATTTAAACAATCTATTTCTTATTTTTATGGATCACATAGGAAAAACCAGCGTAGGTGACATAAATGTGTAATAATATATGGTCCTATTTAGAGGCTAAAAATTCCACCCATGCCGGGACTTGAACCCGCGACCTCTGGCTCACCGTGCCAGCGCTCTCCCAACTGAGCTAATGGGCAAGTGCAAGCATCGATGAAATTTCGAGCCACTTTACAAACTTCTCTGTATTACGTACAGGCAGCGACATCGCCTCCGGTCCGTAACGACCAAATGCCATGATTTCATTGTAACTAAATTTCAATTTGCCTTAGTCCCATAATGCCTGAAATCCGAAATGACTTTATTTTCAGTTTGTCTAAATTTTAATTAGTCTTAATCCCAAAACGCCTTAAATCCGAAATGGCTTTACACTACAATGACTGAATTGCAAATTGTCTCGTGAATGTGGTACAGTTATTGTGAAAATACTTTTTTTTGTTGGCGAAGTGTTCTAACTCTAGAAAACCAGATTGAAAAAAAAACTGCAGCGGTTCACTCGTCCTAGAGCTACGGACAATCTCACAGACAGTGAGATAATTTCAAAATAAAAGAACTAAGAAGGGGCGCCATTACCCCGATTACATTTTTGGCTAAAATTGAAATTATTCAAAAACGTTTAGGTACCGAATAAGATAGCTTACAATTTCATTCAATTTATTGAGGAGTTTGCAGTTTAAATATTTTTGTTAGCTTATGGAAAGGTAATTTTGTTTTATTATAATTACTTATATCATACTAAGTAAAATCTTACACTTTGCGTTTTATTTCGCTAGGCTACAATTATTGATGTAAGATAGGGTTTGATCGCAACTGTACATCATTCATGTTTTGTTTTTTCAGACAATAGAGTATAAAGCCATTTCGGATTTCAGGCATTTTGGGATTAAGGCGAATTAAAATTTCGACAAATTGAAATGAAGTGATTTGAGATTTCAGGCATTATGGGACTAAGGCAAATTAAAATTTAGTCACAATGAAATCATGGCATTTTGATATTTGGTCGTTACAGACCGAAGGGGCGACATCTGACCGAAGCCATTTACATCACTTGTAGCCCCGAGTAACCCACTTTGCAGTTAGGTTTTTATTAGGTTTTTCATTCCGATGTAAAAACCTAACTGCAAATGAAAAACGGAATGAAAAACCTAATAAAAACCTAACTGCAAAGTGGGCTACTCGGGGCTACAAGTGATGTAAATCGCTTCGGTCAGATGTCGCTGCCTGTAGGTAATACAGAGAAGTTTGTAAAGAGCCTCGAAATTTCATATGTCGCTGCCTGTAGGTAATACAGAGAAGTTTGCAAAGAGCCTCGAAATTTCATATGTCGCTGCCTGTTGGTAATACAGAGAAGTTTGTAAAGAGCCTCGAAATTTCATATGTCGCTGCCTGTAGGTAATACAGAGAAGTTTGCAAAGAGCCTCGAAATTTCATATGTCGCTGCCTGTTGGTAATACAGAGCAGTTTGTAAAGAGCCTCGAAATTTCATATGTCGCTGCCTGTAGGTAATACAGAGAAGTTTGTAAAGAGCCTCGAAATTTCATATGTCGCTGCCTGTAGGTAATACAGAGAAGTTTGCAAAGAGCCTCGAAATTTCATATGTCGCTGCCTGTTGGTAATACAGAGCAGTTTGTAAAGAGCCTCGAAATTTCATATGTCGCTGCCTGTAGGTAATACAGAGAAGTTTGTAAAGAGCCTCGAAATTTCATATGTCGCTGCCTGTAGGTAATACAGAGCAGTTTGTAAAGAGCCTCGAAATTTCATATGTCGCTGCCTGTAGGTAATACAGAGAAGTTTGTAAAGAGCCTCGAAATTTTATATGTCGCTACCTGTAGGTAATACAGAGAAGTTTGTAAAGAGCCTCAAAATTTCATATGTCGCTGCCTGTAGGGAATACAGAGAAGTTTGTAAAGAGCCTCGAAATTTCATATGTCGCTGCCTGTAGGTAATACAGAGAAGTTTGTAAAGAGCCTCGAAATTTCATATGTCGCTGCCTGTAGGTAATACAGAGAAGTTTGTAAAGAGCCTCGAAATTTCATATGTCGCTGCCTGTAGGGAATACAGAGAAGTTTGTAAAGAGCCTCGAAATTTCATATGTCGCTGCCTGTAGGGAATACAGAGAAGTTTGTAAAGAGCCTCGAAATTTCATCGATGCTTGCACTTGCCCATTAGCTCAGTTGGGAGGGCGCTGGCACAGTGAGCCAGAGGTCGTGGGTTCAAGTCCCGGCATGGGTGGAATTTTTAGCCTCTAAATAGGTTTTTAAAACTGTCCTCAGCAGGGGTTAGCAACAAAGTATTGAATATTGACATACCTTCAGCATGGTGAGTATCTTCTGCGACAGCTCATAGTCGAAGTTAGTGTACTTCGAGTCGGTCATGTCGTATATGAAGACGAGACCGGCGCGCTGCGTCTCGTGTGATTGCAGCGCCACGTCTAGTTGATACACCACCCCCTGTTGACGTTTGAAACATTAGTATAATTAGGGGTCAATTAATCACGTGAGGGTCGAAAGGGGGATGGAGGGGAGGGAAAAATCACGAAGTATCAAGGGGATATGTCACGTGTGTAAAATTTTCGTTGTACGCGCTATTTCTTAACCGATTTTATCATGATAACACCTTTCCTTTATTATTTTTATGCCTGTCAAAAACAAACTGCAACCCTAATGTCTGTCTGGACATATTTATCACGGTGTCTAACTCTTGTTAATTTTCCAGAACTAAATTAGATTATACCTATTACATTCTTTTTGTTGCACTGACCCGTGCTGAGGACAATTTTAAAAAACCTATTTAGAGGCTAAATATTGCTTCGGCCAGGTGTCGCTGCCTGTACGCAATACAGAGAAGTTTGTAAAGAGGCTCGAAAAGTTGCTAAAAAACATCAAATGATTAATGGACGACCTGACATAAATAAACTAGTAAATTAAAAAATATATAAAATCCCCGTAAACTTGCAATGATGTTTCTCTATGTCTTCTTTCTACACTCCGAGATAAGGTATGGAATTCGTAGCATATTGTTATTCGTTAAGGAAACCTTAGTCTCTGAGGGCACGCGTGGTGATTATGATTAACCCTACTCTCTCTCCGAGAGGCCTGTGCCGGGCAGTTGGACGTGTACAGGCTGATTATTTTTCATTTACACGTATTGCACCATAAATTCAAAAGATATGAAATAAAAAAATAATAGCGAGGTGACACTCAACACAGCTATCCTATATTCCCCCAGCTTTGGTTCAAATAAATTATAATAGCGTAGATATTTCTACAATAAATGACATAGGACGAGCAAACAATTTGAAAGATATTATTTCTTCCCGTGTTTTAACGATTTCTATCAACAGTTTGTTTACATGCAAAAGCTGACTATAGCTTAACTATAGCAATCAGTGCGTTTGACAAAAATCACGTATTTGTCTACCTAAAAAGGCATAAACTCTATTAAAATGAGAGAACAATTTTTTACAAAGGTTCAGTAAATCAATAGCTTTAGGTTCTGTTCAAATATTTACAACAGTACCTTCGTCGAACTCAACGCTCTTTTGTTGCCCGTTTTTCTGACAATATAAACAGTCGATCTCATTAATGTATCGAGTAACAACGAAGCCGAAAGCATGTTTGAACCCCGATGTAACATACTAGCGCGTCTTGTAATTTTCATCCAAATTAATAGCAGTTTGTATTTAACCTTGTAAGTTATTTTGGGGTCACAAGCAGAGCGAAAGTTGGATAATCTCTATTCGCCTATAGTGATAAAATAGTATAAAATTGAGTGTTCATCGTAGATTATCCAAATTTCGAGGTTCTTAAATAAATTCGCATTTGTGGCTCAGATTGTAAGGTTAAGATTTAGACGACAAATATGTCTGGAATTAAAGCCAGTTCAATGGATGACTTCTAGGCTTTAGAATTAATTAAACTCTATTAATTAAGGACCGCAATTGAAAATAATGTTTTTTGTCCCATTTTTTCTCCAAAACGATCTACATTTTAAAATGGACACCTATGTCGATCTTGTATCGTTCATTAACTCGCAGTTTCTATGCTACTATGAATAAAAATATTTTGACCTTTGACTTTATGGTTTGTCATGATTTTATTACCTCACCGGTTTATTAATAACAAATCGATTAATCGACTTTAATATCAATTGGGCCTATAATTTTTTTCAGGCTCTGACAATGTAACTTAACTTTTTTGTCGTCTGTGTTATTGTTAGCTCTATATTGCCTGTAATAGTTATTGTATTTTTACATGAATTAATGTTGCATATTGTTAGAGTTCGATAATTCTACTTAAATTCATGCCAACTGTGTTAGTTAATTTCGCAACACATCGGACGAGTTATATTTCAAAATGTAAATCTAGTTGCAGATTCCTGCGTCAAACTTGCACCGTAGCGGGACATGTTTGTCGGAAATCTCCATCGACCGTAGTTACACAGTAAAGTTACGTGAGCTTCGGTTCGGGTAACAACATTATTAGACGTCCAGTTGATAGAGCTTTATATGCAAGCAATCCATTCATCGAAATAGTGTCTATTACATTTGTTTCTTTTGCACTATAAGGGTAAATTGGCGGGATATAACAAGTGTAGCCAGTGGTACGTCTCATTCGTCAATATTACATTTCTATCTTCCTTCTCTCTCTACGTTCCGCCGCGACCAACGGACAAGACCGCTAATCCAGCCATATATATAGCTCACTGCTAACTGCAAGCTTTTTTCATTTCACACCAACCAAACAGCAATCAATAATTTTGTCACCATACGTTGAAGCGTTCCAGGATACAGTAGCTCTCAATAAACTTTACATAAGTGTGAGTATTCAGTCTATACTTGTATAGTAATACCTCCAAACAAAGCACCCACTTGCCCTGGTCCCAAACTAGGATGCCCGGTGCCTTGGTAACCAGGCAAGGACATCACAAACATGGATATACAACCAAAGTGAGGAAATTATTTATACAGCGTCCAACAGTTGCCTACATCAATGTAGTGACCTCAGACGCCGCAGAGCATTGGTTCCCAACCGGTGGTCCACGGACCGCATTAAGAGTGGTTCGCTGAAGCGTTCTGCAGCGATACAAAGGATCTTCTGCAAATATTCTGTAAGTAACTTCACATACTAGTAGGTAACCGAATAAACTAAGCTTGAACTTCGTGGGCCTTGCTAACAACAAAATAACCAAATTGGTCTTTGAAAACGAAGAAAACAGGTTTGGAATCACTGATCTGGGGTCTTATTATGCGCACGAAATCCTGAGCGATTCCAATTGTCTAACTGTCAAATTTCATACTGATTTGACAGTTAAACGATTGGAACCGCTCAGGATTTGGTACGCGTAATATAGGGGCAGGTGGGGCATTTTACTCTCCTCTCAGCATAAGCGGGCTAATTACGGTCTCGGCTTCTGACTCTTTCATAGCAAAAGGTTAGGAATCAGTGATCTGGTGGGGCATTTTACTCTCCTCTCAGCATAAGCGGGCTGACAACGGTCTAACATAGCGCAGCGCAGCCGATTGTACATACCTGTAGCGTTATTTGATGTGTGGTAAGCGTCGGGAAGTGCTTGTTGGCTGTGAAGACCGCAATGGCGGCGCCCGTGGCATCGCGGGACGGCTGAAAGGTAACAAAGACGAACAAATGAAGATAAACAGCTTGATTAACTTAATTAATTAAAACACTGAATATTGCCGAACTCAAACTTTGCGATTAAATTGTTGCGACGTTGGGGGATACTTCTTCATTCGAGTTTAGGCTTTAGACAACGATGATTATTTCTGTCGAGTTTCCCGCTCGGATTAGTACTTCCTGAACTGTTGAACTTCAGCTGTATTTTGTGTAACTTTTTTTTCTTTTCTAGAGTTTCTAAAAGTTATCTGTATAGATAAATTTTAATAGTGTATAAAAGTGGAACAAAATCAAACTAAAAAAACTATTTTAAGCCTTCCTACAGTGTCAGCCGCGAGCTTTTCCTTTTTAAACTACACTTTCATTGTATCCGCGACGAACTGTCTCAAGCCAATCCCATGGCATTTTTAAGTAGTATCTGTCTTGGAAGCTTGCATACGAGCATGCATGGTATGACCACCTAATAGTGACCAGTACAGAAAGTAACAAAACCGGCGTACGTGCAATGCAGCCACTAATAAAATGTTGATCAAGCGAAAGAGGTTTCCCAAGATCGAGGCAATAGCAAACCCTGGTATCTGTCCCCATGCGAGATACAGGTGCGAGTTTAAGTATGTACTGACCAGTATAGTAAATTTCCCTGTCTCCAACTCAGTCTTTAGCGGGTCGGCGAAGGGCTCGAACTTGATGAGTCCTTCGCGCCTCCTGGTGGCCTCGTGCTGCCGCCACAGCGTCTGTGCGCGCGCCACATCGAACTTGCGCGCCAACAGGAACTTGATCGCGGTGGCGCGAGAGACGCACACCGCCCCGGACTCGCTGAGGGCGTCCAGGAACGCCTTCGTCGCCTGGAAGGAAACGGAGAAGGGGCTTAGTTGGTCACCTAAGTCTTAATTACACTATTCTTTAATTGCAAGAACAAAAACACGACTGCCAGTTGAGGAACCCTATGTTAGCTGGGATGATATAATGATTCTAACACGACGCACTTCTGAATCGGTTGAAGCCCTTCGAAGTTCTAGTGGAATAAAGAAACTGACAAACATACGGAACAAAACGGAGAAGCGGTATATATAAGCGGATAATCAGAACCACACTATTCATTCACTGCAAAAATAAAAAAACACGACTCAGTTTAGGCACACCGTGTTACCTGGGATGACACAATGATTCGAACAAAACCACACTCTCGATGTTATGGTCAAATGTATGTAGGTGGGTTCGATATTCTGGCTATGAAGTGCGGTGATGGATTTATAAGACAAGCTATCGAAAGCTTTCGAGTAGTCACCAAACGTGAGGTAGTGGTTTGTTGTACTCGTTGAACTTTTCACTAGTTTGATTTACGATTGAAAAGTTGATTGAGTAGGTACAACAAACCACCGACCTCGGTCGGAAGTAGAATACCCAGGTCGGAAACCAGCCTCTTCTGGTGTTTGGTTAAGATCTACTTTACGGGATATGCAGTTCTGAATAACGATTATGAAAATTTTGTAGAAATGGGATTAGACTTTTGGATAGTTACCGATATCAAATTTGTTTCCTTTTTATGGAGGAGACTAACATTGGCATGGCAGATCTTGTTAGGTAGTTTTACTGTGTATAGAATAACATTACATAGGTTTGCGAGTCGCGGAAGTAGTGTAGGTTTGCCGATTTTTAATGGCTCTGTTGTGATGCCATTTTTTTATAAAAAAAAAAGTTATCTACCAGTTTATCTCGGCCGCCATGTTTTAGTCCATTTTCATCTGCGAGTCCAGTGATCCAGGCTTGGCCTCTGGTTATTTGTTTTGCGACGGGGAGTGAGCCGTTTTTTTTTTCGAGAACTGTTTTGACTACCTACTTTGGTGTTATAGGTTCGAATGTCCTTTCTGATGTTGCGATTGACCTGTCTGTCGAGAGTATTGTAATTGAGGGTACCTTTGTCGCGCGTTACTCTTTTCTCAATCAGGTCTTTGGTTTGTTGGGTTAATGTAGTAGTGGCTGTAAGTAGTCAAAATAGTAAATGAGTAAAAAAGTCAATCCATACCCGCAACAGTCTGAGAAGTCGCCGAAAAAACTCCGAATCCATCTTTCTCATGAACTCCTGATCCATAGTTACGGCAAGCCGTGTAATCACAGTCTATTTAGCAACTCGTTTGATTTCACTTGTTTCGTCACACTTTCCTCGAAACAATATCACCGACCGCACGCCTCTAAGGAACTGGGCTGAATCCCAAATTACGTTACGTTCGGTTGTTAATGCGGGTAAGGCGATTAGAAAATGTTTATTGTTCACGCGGCGACGTGACGAAGGGATCACCGCGATTGTGTCAAACGCGAACAAATTAGCCAAGCGTATTGCCGGAGAAGAGGACCCGACTGGCCTTCTAGCTATGGACGGGATTCAATACATAATGCATGTGAATGCAAATACGGCGTCGAGACTCGAGTCGGGTTAATTCTTCCGGGATGTATATCCTGTAGGGGCCCGGAGGGTATTTAGTATGCTCAGTATGAGCGGGCATGCACGCGCCCTCAGCACGACAGCAAGATTCCAGCGTGCCAGAGTTACGTCATCGAACCCAACAGAGTGGCGCACGTACACTTTATCAACGCTTCTACGACTGTATTAAAGGGAATGTTATTCCTAGTTTTCATTAGTTACTATCGGAAATATATTCGCAAACAGAATCTGCGATAAAAAAGTGAGAATATAAATATTGAAATACTATTGTTGCTCCATACTAAAGTATACCTAGTTACGTACTTTCCATATTTGCATGAAACGCAATGATGACCCAATAATACTAGTTTGTATTGATAACCAAAACAAGGTTGATAAAAAAATATTCTACCTTTTTTATCTACCTGAAGTAAATAATTTCGCTGATATTACACATAGTTAAATACGAACAAAAAAAATGAAAACAAACAAATAGGTAGCTAATTTGTCGATAACTGCGTACCTAACAAGCTTAACTTGCCAGTGATTTTGTGGTTGCATTGCGGAATATTGCGCATCGTGGAATTACCGCAATCCGCTTAATTTTTCAGGCTTGACTGGATGAAAATTAAACATCAAAATATAGGACGTGAATTATTTCAGTGCATTATTTTGTATAATATACAATACGAACATTAATGAGATGTCATTAGGAGTAAAACAGTAGCCGTGTTAACATTGGCGTAGCCCGGAGGGGTGTCGATGTGGGCCATGCCTAACGCCTTAGCATGTTGGTTTATTGCATACATGTATTAGGATTTGGTGTAATAGACCAACACTTTTCCCTACATGCGCCAATAGATCTTAATCCTCCAAACAAGACCTCGTAACAGGAAGCTGTGCCCCCGAACCATATACTAATTTGCGTTATCAAGATCTACGGCTCTACGAATACGGTTGTTCTGTCGATTGGAAACCATGGCAGCCATTAAAACAATTGAATAGAAGATCACTACATATTATTTACTTTAATATTATTTATTATTAGAATTAGTTTCTGTATAAAGTAGGATTTTCTTGCACAAAAATCGGACGGTTTATTTTTTAATCAATCTAAGAAACAAACGGCCGTTTCTGTCGCAAGCGCACGCACGATCGCTCGAAGACGGCCCCACGGTACAACTGTCACTCAACCGTGATATTTGCACAATTGGTAAGTAAACTAACAATCGACACCATGGGGATATACAAAACACCTTTTTCGTTCGATACACTCTCTTATGCAGTGCGCAAAGAGCTATTCTAGGAGAGCTCGAGTTTCACTGTACTTATATCCACTCCGTCGTGGATCGATTCGAGCAATTGACGTCGCTGACCGAGGGCCTACCGCGATCACTAACAGATACGGCAACCATCAATGGTCTTTAGCACACAAAAGATTAACCATTCTTTTGGTGACTGTAGCCCGATTCGAGAGCAGCAGACTCTACCGTACACCGGACAATGGACGTAGAAAAATTGGTCCAAGTCAGAAAACAGCAAATTGCATACGAATTACAAGTCACCTTGTTATCGCTTTTCGCTAAAAGAAAGACCTTCACACACAAAATATATTTGCAAACCTCGATCTACTAGCTCTTTTATCATCCTTTTATCTGAAAAGATCATCTTCACTGCTATAGTTTTTAAATTACAAAGCAATGTAATATTACACTTTGCAAGGATATCCAAAATGCCGTCCAAAAACTAGTTAAACTGTCTAACCGTCATCGTTATGCCCAGCTTAGTACGAGTATAGATAGTACCGCAGTGCATTGGGATGGGAAAACAGTGCATTGACGCAAACCAATGAGCGAATGCTTGAACAGATTTTCTAGTCGATCTATTCTTAGTAGCGCGAAATTAACTTTTGTTTTCATAACATTCTCGAATTTTCAAATTCAATGCAATAGTCTAGTACATTGTTACGTTTGATTACGTCTGTAATCGATGATTTAACCTTTGTGTAACTCTTCCTGATAATTGGAGTACTAAAATAGAAGCTCTTTTGTATAAGTTTGTGAATTAAATTAGTACAATGAGAAAACCTATCCATTCCGTTGAACATGAATTCGGAGACGTGAAAAGACAAACAAACAATTCAAAACAAAGCCACGGAAGGTGAAAACTTAAAAGAGCATTGTCTGCTGAGTCTCATTGTCGTTTTTCCGATCCAAAACAAAAGGTTGAATTGAGGAACAAGTGTTCTGCAACTGTATTTAATGGAATGGAAAAATATTTTCACTTCTTGTTGGTGCTTCAATTCAACCATGTGCTGTCCAATGCAATGCGAGAAATTCTATCTAATCCCTCCGGCTACATTCTCTGTCTATCTCTACATTATGATTAGATGCTGAATATCCTATTGTGTAGGATAGAATGGAGGCAAGTGAGTAATTTCGGGTCAATTACGTTTATGTGAATAGTACATTGCTTACCCGCGGGTTCTCGTTCACTAATAATCTGTTAGTCAACAGTAGATAACAGATGACAAACAAGGAATTAGCAAGATAATAAAAAAATAATAAAAAAATAATAATAAAGATAATTAGCATAATAATAAACATCATTTCGTATACAATACAATCGCCATGAGGAATTATAAATTAGGGCTCGTCCTTTAATGAAGTGAGGTTATAACAAGGCGGGTCAAGGTAAAAAAAAACAACTAATCACGATCGATATTTGTGTTAATCACGTGTATAAATTCTTCGTAAAAAAACACTTGTTGCTGGGAGTGGGAAGGAGGGTAGCCTTCTTAGAACCTCACGACGTATTACAAAGAACGCCATTATAAAATTGGCCTAATAAAAGTGATTAAAGGACAAACCCTTAGGAAAAATAACAAATTGTAAATAACTTTGATACTGCAACTATCCCAGCATTTGTTTTATATAGCGTGACTATACCTGGCCATGAAAACATTACAAAATGTTGTGCCTAATACCGAAAATAACAATTACTGATAATGTGGAAACATAAACGACACACGTAATACATAAGTCATTTGCATATTATTAGCTGTTGTGTAAACATAGCAGCTAAGGGCTAAAATGTACTACGTAAATACTAAGCCCGCCTTCATTCGTGACGAATTTGTCGGCGTAGGTGGACAAGTCGTTGGTGTAACAGCGGAGTCGCTGAATTTGCGTCACATTACACAGCAATTAAAAAATTTAATCATTTATGTTGCGTAATTGTCACATTTTATAAATACGTTACAATAATTATTTTAAAACAGTAAAAAATATAAAAATATAAAAAAATATGTTACAATAATGACCAAATCAAATCAACTGGCAGATATCAGAGTGTATTATAATACGAATCCTATTACCCATCCGACTTTCCCTGTTCGCAGAAACGACCGTTCGCAGAAGCGGCGTCGATAGTGGGAGGGACACTTTCAAGAACGTCATAATAATATCACAACAGAGTTCTCTTCAATCCATTGTATCCAAATCCCATATTGTGGGGATTCGGCATAACCCGAAGCACATTGTAAATTGGATATGATAAGCGGCACAGCCGTGACAGGGGTGAACGTTGGTAAATTAAGATGTCTCTCCTCATGTCAGCTCAAGAAACTACGCATGTCAGTGACTTGGGCACGGTCCACGACGGGCCGCGATGTGTGACAAGCACACAATAGGTACGACCCAACCAGACTCTCCGAAACATACCCGCACGCGCGTTACGCTCGCATTGGCACTTTGTCTCATTTTCGACTGAAAACGATATCCTCTGTAATCCTATATCCATTTTAATGTAAAAACTGACACGGTGTCGCTAATTCCACAAACACGGGCCTACCTAGAGATTAGTAGAGATGTATACAGTTCTAGGTGAGGTGGGCAGGCAGGAAGGAAGCGCCCACTTGCAACTCGCACGGTCACTACCGGAAATAGTCTTTATATCCCTATAGTTAGAGGGATTCATTCTCCACTCTCCGTCAATATGGCTTAGGCGTGGGGCGAGAGCTGCACGAGGAAATTATGAATACTAGGAAAGTGTGGGTGGAGGTATAACGTGTTCGTAGAATTAAGTTTGTATAAAATTTAGTTAGTAAGACATCGTTAGGACGTCATATTATTAGCCTACGGAGAAACAGTCAGCTGGCGACCGATTTGGACCCTAAGTTTGTTACACGGTTACCCGAGAGGTGGACGGGTGAACGGAAAACTCACTGAACGAGATGCGACGTGGCGGGAGGTAAAGAGTCTGGTAGCTATATCCGTCGATGATACTTTAAATAAAACCGCTTAAGTGTTTCCTATATCCCCCCCCCCATTTGTTTTATTACGAATAAATTCCTTGGTCATGTACCTATTGTATGAAGCTGCAATTTTGTGATAAAGCAATTTGGCCCCTTAACCACCCCTCAGACAGACACTGAGATTGTCTCAGATATTGTCATTGTGTCAGACAGTTTCAATTGAAATATCCTCAGCACAATCTGGTAAACAAAGTTGATAGCTAATTAACTATGGGTCAAGGCACCGTAATTAACAGAAATTTTTGTGTCGATGTCTCGTTAAAATGTACGATAAATTGTAGCATAGACACATTTTTATCTATATTTCAGATAGAAATCATTGATACCCTCTATCGCACATATAATTGCATCCCTAATTAAGGTGTATGGGTGGGGTAACGTTCTTTAAGATTTTTTTCTACTGTTTTGTCGGCGTGATTAATATGTACGTATGTACGTCTATGCCAAATTTCAGCTTTCTCGTACTAATCGTCTCTGAGCTAGGGCGCGGACAGAAAGACGGGCAGACAGACGGACAGACGGACGGATAGACATGCGGACGGAAGGGCATGGCGAAACTGTAAGGGTTCCTTGTCGACTACGGAACCCTGAAAACGGCGAAAAAACACGTTTATTGTCCTTACAATCTCCTTAGACCCCCCTATTTTTTATTTTTTATTTGTTAGGTAATCCGCCGTATTCCACATATTCTGTGAAAATTTCAACTGGTTACCTATTACGGTTCCAAAGATAAAGCCCTTTAAAGGTCGGAAGGACGGACAGACAGCGAAGGCAGAGTAATAGGGTCCCTTTTGGCACCCGTCGGGTTCGGAACCCTAAAAAACCGGCCAAGTGCGAGTCGGACTCGCGCACGAAGGGTTCCGAACCATTATCTATACATTTTTATATTTCAAGTGTCTACCTGTTGCCGTTATTACTATCGAGCAAAAACGGCAAAAAAATATCACGTTTGTTGTTGGTTACGGAACCCTAAAAATGAACTATTCAATAAATGTTCTAATTACTTCCTGGAGCCACCAAATTATAGTGGATTACTTGTTTCGTGAACTTCTCATTCTTATACCATCATACGTTATCATATAACTAAGCTTACACAATTCTACTGGTGGTGAAGATGTTAAACGCGACTAAGATAAAATTATACGAGTAGCTTATACAGGGTAGACTAGAACCCGTTTCGGATTGATGGGAGATTACGTTACTCTACACCATATATACAGGGTATGGCGTAAAGAATAGATAACCCGAAAACAGTATCTTTTGTACCGATAATTACGCGGTTACGCCCCTCCGAACCAGCAAGTTTCAAATTTTGTTTAATTTCATTTATATTGTTATAAGTACTTACTATCTTGAAACTTAACGCGGTAATTTCGTATGATACATTAAATAATAAAAGTGGTCGAATTATCGATACGCGCCAGTTTCCAGAGAAATTTGGGCATCTATTCCCGAAAGTGGACGTCCATTAATTACGTGAGCTTAAAAATGGGAGGGTCCGGGAAAATCGCATTTAGAGTAAGAAGAGGTCTATGAAAATATCATGTCAATTTTGCACTATTACCACATTAGCTGTAACATTAGCACAGATCATTGCTAACTTACAAAAATTTGTAATACTGTCTTATCGTTCAATCCTGATTTCATTTAGGTGTCCCGAAATCAAATCAGGAAATAAAATATGAAGTAATATTATGTGAAATTTTGACGAACACTTACGTAACATTTTGATGAACATAGATTGATATTTTAAAATTATGGGGGGGGATATCTCCTCAGTGAAGTGGAGCGGTACCGCTAGTGACGGAGCTGAGGTGGTCAAGGGATCTGTCACCACTCACTACCGGTGAGTCGGAGATAGCGAGGACGAGGCGCGCGGCGGCGCGGGAGGCCGGATGTCGCGGCCGGTCGTCGACCGAGCAATCGATAGTGAATTCTATTTCCGAAGTAAACCGCCTCTCGTACCGTTAAACGCGAGATGTTGTAAACTACAGGCCGACCGTCCAAAGGCTTGGGGCACATACGAAGGACATGGGACCAGGGCGCGGACAGGACGCGGACTTCTTTGGATTCACTTTCATACAAAATGTACTGAAGCGATGGGTCATAGCCCATACAGACAAGACGGGGCGAGGACGCCAACTGTATACAACGCGTCGCGTTTTTTCTGCCTTCTCGTCCCACGTGCTTCCTGTGTGCCCCAGCCCTAAGCCCAATGAGGTTGCATTTAACATTTGCATCTGCTATTAAGGTTGTACGTTGTATGTCTGTTCCAACCACTCTAACGGTCTTATTTATAAAAACTCGATTCCTTAAAACACTTCAAAAACGCCGATTAAAATAGTCTGCGGTGGAGATTTTAGAAGGAAAAGATGTAGATATAGCCACAGATTAAATAAACAGTTTTAGATTGATTTTAGAAGAATCGTGCTTTTATAAATAAGGCCATTAGATTCTAAGGCTAGTTGGCGTTGGCGCTGACATCGCAGTATGTAATGTTCTAAGGCTTAGAATTAGAACGTTATTGATGCCATGGCGTGGCGTAACGTCGCACATCCTGTGGACACGCCCATCACTTGATCTAAATGTCAAATGAAACGTCCTCAACATAGGACAGCAAGTCAGTAACAACTTGCACACTGGGCAAATTATTTCATCTGGGCAAATTTTCTCATCAGCCCCGTACTGTTTATGTACCAGGACCGTGTCTTGTCTTTCAACTTGCCCTTGCAGCACGACGCCGCGATAAACGTTTTTTTTGCTCTATCGACTAAAGCCCGTTTTTTAATTCGATGAAATAAAAAGAGACAGTGTTACCTCCATCTATAAAATATAAAGTTAAACTCGGTAGATTTTTTACCGTAAAAAAGTAGACTCCTGTGACCAAAATTATTGCAGCAAAGAGATTAATATTTAATTACTTATAGAAGAAAAGTATTAAAAAAAACACAAACGTAGCACACACAATTTTTACTTGCAAGTAAAATGAGATTATTAGTTTTTTACGTATTGGCAACACTTGGGTGTTGACAACCTTGGGTTTGAGGTTTGAAACATTCTTCAAGACGTCATTGATTTTCAAACAGGTGTTTCTTTCTTGGTCAGAACGTTTTATAATTATTAATGTCCAAGATGACAACGACAATGATGAGGATGATGATTTATTTTACGAAGTCATTTGATTTTTCTGCTTTGCAGTGATGCTGTTTGATAATGCTTATCACCATTTGTGCCACATAGAATGGACATTTTTCTTTGTACGACAAAGTAGGTTTGTAAGGATCGTGGCAAGTGGCAAATCCTGGTCTCTGCCTACCCCTCTGGGATACAGGCGTGAGTATGTAATGTAATGTAGGACAAAGATTTAGCGGAGACTGCGCTAAACATGTTAGATTTGTAGAGCACGTAAAGCGGTAATTTCGTGAAATTATGCCGACATTGATGGCAGTCGTTAGCCAAGTCAGAGGCCTTAGGGCGGCTTGACAACTTCTGAGAGTAGACGAGCCACTAGTCTACAAGCCTCCACCAATCCGGACTTGGCCCCCGTGGTGGAGTATGGCCTATACCTTCCTCAGAGAAGAGACCTGTGCCCCTTGGTGGGGACATAATGGGTTGATGATGATGATGATGATGATGCCGACATTTCGTAAAATATAAATGTAAGGAAAAACACATCATAAAAAAGTTCTTGTGAAACAAATCGACCTGTATTACGCATTTTAGAGGTAACCCTAAATAGAGCCGTTTTGCTCTGATCGAGTTGAAACCCCTTTTTTATTAGGCCATACAATACAAATTAAATACAAGAACACTCAACTGCAGTGTAGGTTAGCTTGTTTAAATCAAAGTGATTTAAAACAAGTGTTTAAACTGCTTTATACTCTAGTGAGACTCTTCCGGCGAAAATTCAAATCCTGTTTGAAACCGTTTTGTATTGTATTAAAAAGAGTTTTCACTCCATCTGCTCGAAAAGATGCATTTTGATGCCCAAATTTAGGACACAAAACACGCTATTGTTGTTCAAGCTAAGATGCATCAAAGTAAATAGACTCAAATCCAATTTTGAATTTATATACTAATGCACTCATTTAATTTACTAAGAAGTCGGACTTCTCTTTCACTCTTGAGGATTCATCCTATATATATTTCGCTCCAACCCAAGCAATAAGTTTTAAAACCGAGTTTGGAACTACTTACTGAACTACCAAACTCTTTGCTGCAAAACTTTTAATTACCTAATTGTCAAATATTTCAAATTGAAACGAAAGTTTTTTTTTCTATGCAAAAAATCAATAACATTGGCGCGCTTTTTTTGTCTATTTTTACTTATTTTCTAGAAAAATGTCGTCAAGCGATGATGATAGTTTCTTCTTAACACCAGAATATATAAAAAAAAACAGGCAATACAAGCAATTCAAAACCTCCTGCCAGAAGTTACATTTGAGTGGTATGTAAGTGTTATCTTTTATTTCATTCCTCTGAGATGGTAGTGAAAAGCAGAGTGTTCTACACGGGCGCAAATCATTTTTGGTCTCGGTAGTGTTGAATCCCTCGCTCCTTCAGCGATTCTTAGTTAAAGCCCTCGCTTCGCTCGGGCTTTAATCCAAGAATCGCCTCAGTTCGCTCTGGATTCAATTTCACAACCTCGAAAAAATTTTGTTTGCGCCCTTTGGTGAACAATCTACTATTAAAACACGTGAAATTACTAAGAACGGAGAGGAGATAGTGTCGGCGCAATGGTATGAGAATAACTTCCTGGCTACATACAAGAATTGGGTGAATCAGAATGTGACAAAGTATTTCTTGGTAGAGTTATTATGGTAAAAGTAAAAGTACCTATCTCACTAAATTGTATAACAGGTGCTTGCAACAAGTTTTAGTACCATAAATTAACGTCAAGGGGTCGATGCCTGGGTTAGGTTCAAAGGTTTTGGCTAGACAGACCTACTGTTACGCAGCTGTCCACTCTACTGGTTTAAACATTTTGACGATTCCAGTGACAAAATATGTATGTTTTGGTCAGTTCGGACTAGGTTACTTCGGACAACTCCATACAGTGGAGAACTTATGTAGTAGCACCCCTGGACGGATCAAAATGCAACTTTCATGTAAACCAGCCTAGGATTGTAAACAGTGTTTCTTAACAAATAAACAAAGTAAGTTCCAGCACTTTTTTTCTGAGGACTCTCTTGTTAGACCTTTAGCCTTTACTTTCATTTGTACTGGGGTAAATACCAATAATGGTTTATGTTATCATTAACCGAGTTCTTTTGTATTTGTATTTTTGGAAACAAATAGGTACAATGGTAAAACTTTAGTGTAAGTACTTCGTATTTAAACAGGAAACTTTTAAGGAAAGATGCACCACTTATAAATTTCTAATGATAGGTCTATCGCGCCAAAGACTGCTTGTAATTGATAAACAATTTTTAACTATAGTAACAAAAATATTTTTTAGTAATATAATACCGAAACATTGGAAACAGGCAAATATTTTTAAAAATATTTTTAGTGAAGAGGTACTGACATCGGAAACAGGCAATGGTTCTGAGAAAGTAATTAGATATTTCTGAAAATATTTTTAGTGTATTGATATTAGAAACAACACATGCTTCTGGGAAACCACTTTAAACTAGTTTACGTTTTTAGTCATTCACTACTTTAACTTTTACATTGAAAATATTAAATATTTGGATTACCTATATCTTCAAATAACTTTAGTGGAGTGATACCAACATAGAAAACAGGCAATGTTTCTAAGAAACTGCATTATCTCGTTTACGGTTGTAGTGATTCATTAATATGTATTAATGGGATTAATATTCTGATAATAATCCCATTTTCATGTTTGGTTGATATTAACCTGTACATTTTTGTTAAAACAACTTGAAGTAATAATTTGTTGTATTCTACCTAGATAATGCAAGTAAGCTTCTAGAATCAAGGAAACCAAGGTATGTAGGTTGTGTGTGCTTTTAAAGTATTGCTGTAAAAGACGTGATTGAGACATTGGTCTGAGATTTTTGGCAAAAACAATCTGTAAAAAATATATGATTTTTCCATTGGTGGCACTACAGGGTGACTTTGAATTCGTTTACCGTATTTTAAGGGGACATTCTAACCATGATTTAGAAACATATAGTGCTAGAAAAGAAATACTTGTCAAATAAATATTATATTATATTTTTTTGTTACCCACAATTACTTCACTTAAGCATAAACAAACAATATCAGGACGAAAAGTATTAAAATCCAAAAAAAAAACTATGGTTTGAGCTTCTTATGGTCGGCCCCGGCCAACTCAATTGTTTTTTAATTGTTTAGGCATATCGGGCGTCAGACTCTTAAGCATTTAACATATTAGAAAACATTTTTCAACGTTACGGTACTTCCAAATTTGGATTCACAGTTTGGAGGCAAAGGTCGGAAATCACGAATACATTATTAACAAATATGTTATACCATTTCTGATAAATCATTAATAATACTGTTTTTCACAATGAATAGAACATTCCCTCAAAATACGGTGAATGAATTCAAAGTCACCCTGTAGTTACTGCATGGAGCCCCTAAAAGTCTACCCAGAGATAACTAAAAAACATCTTTTAAATGTGTTTCTGCAAAAAGTTAACATCATAAATGTCTAAAAATGGCAATTTTTGGCGAAAATGCTATGCTTCAAGCGCATGTGGGTGATGGCGTAACTATAGGGTGGCAGGACTGGCGAAATGCCACGGGCCCCCGACCTGGCCCCGGTCCGAGAGGCGCGAGCTCAGAAGTCAACCTAAAATTTTTAACAAAACATAGAAAAACTAACTTTTGCCCGCGACCTCGTCCGCGTATTCCGCGAAATATTCCTCGAGTATCCGTCCGTGTGGCGCCGGATTAAGAATAGCGTCACTCCATTTCCTTCCGTGGATGTCGTAGAAGGCGACTAAGGAAATTAATTAATTACCAGGAGACGGGCAGCAGCGTCTTCCTGAGATTTCAACCGCTAACTGCGATCGCCAACCCGCCTGCCAAGCGTGGCGATTATGGCAAAACCCTTTATGGTTATGAAAACCACGAAGGAGGCCTATGTCCTGCAGTGGGCGTCAAACGGCTGATGATGATCCTAAAGAAACGTTTTTTGAAATTTCACTCTTAGCCCTGGGCCTGAAGGGACGCTTTCTAAATTCCTGAGATGGCCTAGTTAGCCTAGTTAGTTTGTGTTTGGCAATAACTTCTATTCTAGGAGTTTTTTCTCAGATTTATATTTTTCAATATATTTGGGTTTGTAATTTTTTATTTAATTAGCGTTCTACCAATCAGTAAATCATTATTATGGTACATAGAAGATTGTTTATTCTAATTAAGACAATCTCATAATATATCAAACAGCGCCGCAATAAAGCAGAAAAACCGCGGAAATTTTTTTTTTCTAAAAAAAATCGGAAGTCATAGAACCAAAGTAGTTGTAAATGACAAACTCTAACTGACATGTTTTAAGAATTGCGCATTTTTTTAAATAATCTTGTATACATATTACATTTCATTTATAAGTACACAATATTAGTAATAACTGCTTAAGAGGTCCATTAACATGAAATTACAATGTGACGATTTGTACTGGGAGGGCCCCATCCAATAAATTGCCACGGGCCTCAGACTGAGTGGAAGAATTAATGTCTTTTTGTGTATATTTGGTAGGTCTGAGAATAGGACATAGGCTAATTAATATGGCATAACAATGTTTGCCTGGTCAGCTAGCATATTTTTAATTTTGTTAGTTTTTTTCTTGGGTGAAATATAAGAAAGTCAGGAAACTGGTAATAGGGTTGAAATATATATTTATTGAATTAATGCAATGAACTAATGACCCACGACAAGTAAACAACTTGATGAACCTTATTGCTTTCAGTTTATTTTAAGTGTTAGATATAGTTTGTGTAGTTCCAGGAAAAACCTGAAAGGTATGAGATACATTATATATAATTTTTTCCCTTAGTGGCGCTATTTAGCTCTGGTTAGCCCATTATCATCATGTATCTCAGAGAAAAGTCTTCTTTTCAAATACTGAACTAAATAATAATATGTGGGGTTGACTCAACACCACATTCACAGATGGCAGTCCAGTGCGTGCAGGGTCGATCCACATTGTTCAAACCTGCGAACGCCAAGCTTAGCTGGGAGGCTATACATGGTGGAAAATAGTTTTTTCCTGTCTGTCTGGAAAATTGGTGATTTTGATAGGTTCTGATTATATTAGTTTAAAATGTTATTTTTCAAGCAGATGCTTTACAGCATGTATATTTTTAGAACTTGGTGCCAAGAGCAGAAAAACGGTTCATATATGTACAAGTTTTATTTACACTGAATAAATGTTCACTGGCACGGTAGAATTTATAATGTACAGAAGGAGATACCACTGACTAACCGAAATAACTTTATCGAACTAAAAACTTTTTAGTTTATTCAGTGTAAATAAAACTTGTAATAATATATGAACCGTTTTTCTGCTCTTGGCACCAAGTTCTAAAAATATAACACCACAAATTATAGGTAAGCATATACTCGTATATCATAATATATATATTACGTATAATTTTGAATGTGTGAGCCGAAGCTAGCCTAGATCCTTCCATCAACAAAATCAAATAAGTAGGTAGGTAGGTAAAATACCTTTACATATCGAATTTTCACTGAACGAGTGGCCGTAGGACACAATTAAGGGATATGAATTGCAAAAGGCCATTTAGACGAAAAGTTGTGGTAAGCAGTATACCGATACCTACCAAAACAAACATTCATGATGACATGGAGTTGTCCACGACGCAAGTTCCAAATATTTTTTTAACTTAAAATAAAATGCCCCTCGCAGTTAAGTTGACAAGCAGATATTAAGTAGCAAATATACTGGCATTCGTAAAAAATATTGTTATGTGTTTGTTGCTCAATTTACTAAATATTTTGTAAATTCCTTACCAACTCTTGATCGGGTGACAGCACCACCGCCATCTTTTTCTGACAACTGACACTGACTGGGCTGTAACTATGTCGATATACGGAACTATCGATATAAATAACGATTATATTTCACCAAATATAATCGACATTTATTGTAATCGCGATGTGTCATGTCATCATCATCATCATCAGCCATTAGACACCCACTGCAGGACATAGGCCTCCCTCATTGGTTTACAATCATGAGGGGTTTTGCCATAATCGCCACGCTTGGCAGGCGGGTTGGCGATCGCAGTATGCGGTTGGAATCTCAGGAAGACGCTGCTGCCCGTCTCCTGATAATTTATTTCCTTAGTCGCCTTCTACGACATCCACGGAAGGAAATGGAGTGACGCTATTCTTAATCCGGCCCCACACGGATGTATCATGTATCGAATTGGTTTTTCAAGTATAAATTAAAAACGCGGTGTGCACTCAAGGATAAAAATATCACCTGTTTTATACATTCGTCAGAGCAAATATTGAAATTTAATGTGGAACAGCTACAAATACAAAAAAGTTGAACAAGTATAAAGGGCTATACTTTTTTTACACGACCGCTATGAAACATTGTGTACTATGAAAACGTCTTAAACTTCAAATGAAGCAACATCTACAAATCATTTCGCAAGAAGTAGCTAAAATTAATACCTATTATTCCCGATTGCTATATTTTTGTATAAAATTCACTGTTTTCTACTTTACTCTACTATAAATCTCTTACAATAAGTAATTATTCCAAATGATAAATTTTCTTATTTTTCATGCGATCTTTGTCGCGTATACTTGCAAGTATATACTAATATTAACCGTCGTTATACTGCTATGTATGAAATTTTTTTTTGTGTTGTAGCCGCTAAAATATTTTTTGACGGGTTAAACTTTTTCCGTACAGACGTGTTAAAGATTGCGGTTAAATAGAAGGTGGAGCAGATAACCGCATGCAAAGTAATAGTAGGATCTAGAAAAGTATTCCACAAGTGTGCCATGGCGATGAAAAAAAATAATGAATGAAATTTTGGCCAAATATTTTTAGCGGAAACTCATTTTTTTCTTGATTTTCTGCTCGTAATATAAATGCCTTATCGATGTCTTTTGAACGATAAACTCAACAAATAATTTAAGACTTGACCATTCATTTCTGGTGTACCTCTGAAATTTCCTGATTCCTTAGGTGTACCTTGAACACATATTGTTTACAGAACACGAATCTAGAATAAGGTTAAAAACTACTGCAACGAGAAGCAGGGCTAACTGAGTGAGAGTTTTTGCTTTCATATCTCTAACCTAAATCCGTGAGATACAATACTCCTGGTATGTGGAAGCAGATTCCTCTGAGCCTATGCTCATTACTTATGCATTTTGAGGTGGCATTCTTCAATGTCTGGTTAATTGTAATTTTAGATAAAGGTCGCCCGACGAGCAACGGAGAGAGCTATGTTAGGAGTTTCATTACGTGATCGAATCAGGAATGAGGAGATCCGCAGAAGAAGCCGAGTTACTGATATAGGTCGAAGAATTGCTCAGTTGAAGTGAGGTGGCAGTGGGCGGGGCACATAGTTCGAAGAACTGATGGCCGTTGGGGCGAAAAGGTTCTGACCTGGCGACCGCGGACCGGACGACGCAGTGTGGGAAGGCCCCCCACCAGATGAAACTGGTTAAGGTGGCGGGGAGTCGCTGGATGCGACCGGCACAAGACCGGGAAGCTTAGAAAACCATGAGGGAGGCCTGTGTCCTGCAGTGGGCGTCAACTGGCTGTTGATGATGATGATGACTTAGATAAAGTGAATGAGATAGTACATTTGATACATTTGGTTAACTCCTAAATATTTCTCCCCGATACATAAAAGCTTAGTTAATATTTTACAAAAGAACCGGTTGAAGCTTTAGAAATTTGGTATATACTGAATATTTCAGGAAAAGCTTAATACATGACAAAAGTACCAGTTTAAGATTGAGAATTTGATCTATACTAAAAATGTTTATAGGTATGCCGTTATTTCTTAAGGTAATTAAAAAAAGTTTTTATTAACAAAAATATTAAAAGCAGAATTATTTGTACTATGGTCACAACGCTCGGTCCTCTATGTGTTGTAGATAAACACATAGAGGACCACGTTATCTTAATAATTTATTGTATATTTACTATAAGATACCCTCTAGTTTTCGTAAAATCTACTGTAAACAGTTGTTAGCCAAAGTGCATTTGAAAGAAACCAACTGACAGCTATTAAGATTGTTAGTATACGAGAAACCGAGATATAATAATTGTTTCTTTTCCCAGTTCAACCGGAGTCCGGATGATTTATTTTTATTTTTTTGCAAATTGTGATATTCCTTGGTATACTCCTAGATAAAGTGGCTAAGCAGATAGGTTTTCGAAATTATTCTTTTATTTTGGATGATTTTCGAGTAACTGTTTGGTAATATCGATAAAACAACCTTTGTGCATCCCTAAAAGTGTCTAAAGCTGTGTTCCGAATCGGGGTATCATGTGTGTGAGGTAAACAAAGATACAAAACTTGCGTTCCAACTTGATCAACATTTTAATATTAGGTAGGTATAATTAGACATAAATGTTTACTCGACGCAAGGCGTGGACATATAGTAATGTACTCTGTGGCGTGGACGTTGGTACTAGATGGGCTACCTACCTAGTAGGAGAAAAAAATCGTAGAAGTATTTCTTCCTACAACATTCACACTCAAAAACTGAAATGAGCGCAAGATGTGCTGCAGAGTAAATCACTATTCTGTGCGCCAAGCGTGGTGACGACGTGAACGTTGATTGGGCGTTAGTAAGTGACAGCGTTACTGATGTGATGACTAGTTTTGGTTTTATACAATAACGTCAAACTATTGACTTCATTAATTTATAACCCGTCGAAATATATAGTAACCGGTCAACAGTAATTGTGTCACTCCCACGACTGCACAGAACACATTTACTCCAGGCACGACTGACTCGTCATTGGCAGAAGTAGTCGTCCAAGACAGGCACAGATTAACTATAAAAGACAGGGCCGATTCGATTTGCCATTAAGGAAAAATAAAACGTGGGGTATTTTTTTGCGCTAGTTAGACATTCTATGTTATTAACTATCACTGTAGGTAGAGCAGTCATGCGAAGCGACGAGTAACCGTGTGTGTCTTGTCTGAGTCTAGCTAATGTCTAGATCTTGACGTATATTACTAGCCTATCCGAAAAACTTTGTTTTGCCATATTAAATTAGCCTACGACTTATTCTCAGAGCTACCAAATACCTATACACAAAAAAATCATAAAAATCGGTGAAGCCGTTTCTAAACACTGTGACACGAGTTTTTATATATTAGACGGTAGAGTTCTCTGTCCTTATTCTGTGTAGTGATATGAACCGATTACAATTTTTAGCATCGATATTTTTGCTTTCGGACTGTTGGTTCCATTGGAAAGTTCCATTGATGGGCCCAACAGGATTTTCTAGACCTTTTGTCTCCACTACTTAGGATGAGTGGGTCCAACAGGATTTTTACGGTACTCATGTCTCCATGTGGGTCCAATAGGATTTTGACGGTTCTCATGTCTCCATTGTTCGAAATAGTTGGAGCTATTAGGATTTATTCAGTACTGTTGTCTCCACTGTTAAGATACTGGCCATGTAAGTGTAATTGACTAATACATAGATTACTGTAAGCGCTTTGTAAGTAATTCACTATTCACACTATTCTATTTGTATTTACTAAAATGGACCAAGATCTCCGTTTTTTGGAAAGAAAGGGTTGTAAAGTTTTGATTTACAATGGTTACTAGTTTTATAAACACACGGTTTATAAAAATACCAGAAACCGTTGGATTTGCAGCTGTAAAAAGAAGGACAAATGCCTTGGTGCGATTACAGTTCATGTGAGTCTAAAACTAATTTGATTTGATTTAAGCATATCAACCATTAACTGCGTTAACAGTCAAAATAATTGTTTTCTCGATTAATTAGTTAATTGATTGACTGAGTGATCGTTTCATCCAAATTTATGGTGATACAACTTTATACAAGTTACCCCACGTTGATTTGGGTAAAATCTATGAATGACTCGATCAATCAAAGAATTACGTCATCAATCAAACAGTCGCGCCATTAATCAATAAAACACGTTATTAATCAAGCATTGAGACCATCACTCAGTCAATCAATTAATTAATGAATCGAGAAAACAATTATTTTTACAGTGCACGCAGATGAGTGTAGATATGGTTTTTGACTATTCTTTCGGACGTGGGACAGATCGTTGTGAACGTTAATTGTATACGTTTACTGGTATTATCCGTCAACAGAACTACGTAACAGAACAGTTGGGAATATTTGAGATTGAAGCAGGGTGTAAAGCATAGTCTTATACAGAACTAATGGTAAAAAAATCCCAGTAGTTCTGCCGACAGAACTACTCAACAGAACAGGTGGGAACAAAGGAATTTGACACCTTTTAAGTAAATGTTTTGACAATGGAACCACGAAACCGGATTTGGACCTAATAAAATTTCGATTATTGACTCCACCATCTAAATGGGACCGTCGGAATTTGTAAATCCTGTTGGACCCATCAATGGAGCCATGAAAACTTGAGAAACCTATTGGACCCATTAATGGAACTTTCCAATGGAACCAACAGTCCGAAACCATATTTTTCAACGTGGTAGGTAGGGTTGGCTGGAAGAGATTTCTGCTGAAATAAGCTCGCCATGTAAACTTTTTCTTTGTAAATGTTGTGTTTTATTTATCTCTTTTTATGTGTGCAGTAAAGTATGTAGGTACCTACTTTAGGTTTTTTTGTCTTCATTTAAAATTCTTATGATTTATGAAAAGTAATGAAAAATTAACTGTCAATTTTTATTATTATTCAAATCCTTTATTGTATGTAAACACACAGTTTTACACATAAGCGAGCTTAATGCTACTTAGCATTAAGCTGGATTATGTCTTGCATGTAATATTTTTTGTTTTCTATTTTCGTCCCACTGCAGGGCACAGGCCTTCTCTCAGAGAGAGAGAGAGAGAGAGAGAGAGAGAGAGAGCATGGGATAATGATCACGCGTGCCCAACACGGATTGGCAATTTCAAACGCTGAGGCATGTGAAGACATATACCTACTCCGGTTTATTCACGATGTTTTCTTTCACCGCTAGCGAGTGGTATTGTTATTGTAACTTCGCAAATGTACGTAACTTAGAAATAAAGTCATTGGTACATTCCCGGGATTCCAAGCCACGACCTCCCGAATGAGAAGCCGGCATTCTACCGCTCCGCTACCACCGTACCTATGTAATTAAATCATAAAATCATAGTTCTGGTGCAGAAATAAGTCAATGATATCATCTACCAGCCTGCTCATGCTCAACCTCAAAATAACGATTATCCTCTTGGGTACTGACTGGTCGCACTGTACAAACACTACTAAAAGTAATCGATCAGTTTTTGAAAAAAAAAATTATCGGCTTGGTAAGAAACTGGTTTTTTGTCGGTTTTCCGAGAACCGGTTCATCACTATTCCTGTGCTGTGCTCAAGGAGGCAAAGAGTATGTAATCACTACGTTCAAGGAGGTAGGAAATCTTATTAGGTTTATTTTTTTATTAGGCTGTGCTACACGAGAAAATTACCACAGAGTAACTTATATATTGAAAATGACAGCTACAGAAATAAAATAACCTAAAAGCTATCAAAATTGTTGTACTTTTTACTCGGTTTCGTTTGAAATCACAATTGCATTTGAGCTGTATAAAACTAATAATAATGTCCACACGGTGGTAAGCTATAGCGTGTCGTGACCTACAAATTACTGATTTGCTGCTGCTCCAATAGGCCTTTTATAAATACATGTCTTTTTGTTTTTTAGGTACCCTTTATACCAGAGGGGAAACCCACAGTTGAGGGTGTTTTTACCGAACTTCTGGATGAAGATTGTGCGATCAGAAACAAAGCAGCGCCCAAATTTAGTTCTGTTCCAATGTTCGATGGAAATGACCAAGTTTGACATAAAAAACTACTTAGAGAAGATCTACAATGTACCAGTGACTGATGTTAGGACGAGAATTGCTTTAGGCAAGTTCCGAAAAGAACCTAATAAGGGATATGTTATAAAAGATGATGATATTAAATATGCCTATGTAACAATGGTAAGTCAGAGTTTTTTAGGTATCTACCTGTATCTACGATGACATCGTGCTCCCCCCGCTAGGTAACTTGGAAGCAAGATATAATACAACTAACACACTTCATTTGTGGTAATTATTGATTTTCTCAAATATTTTACTTAATATTGGTAGTACTGAGACAGGTCTAAAATTTGGTGGATCTTGTTTATCGCTGCTTTGAAATAAAGGTACTAGCCTACTATATTCCATGAGGTCCGGAAATACCCCTCATCTACACATTTACTCTGAAAATTTTGCTATTGGCAAAGCTAGGATATGTATCACTGAAGCAACAATTAACAATAGTTAAGTCCTAGCACCCTATTTAGCCAGATTGTTTAACAAATCTACATTTAAAAGTGGTGATAGGCAAGATCCCACAAATTTCAGACTAGTCTTGGTTCTCCCTGTTTTAAGAAAAATATTTGAGAAGATTGTTGTGGGTCAACTACTTACACGCTTCAATAATTATAATGATTATTAATAATTTCTTCGTAGTCAGCAATTCGGCTTCACGCAAGGGTGGTCTTCAATGGACACTGATATCATGTTAACATATATTATTTCGCGTATGCAAGGATGAAACACTTTAAAGGCTACAGAATTATTTTTATTATCGTATTATTTTTTTCTTTGACTTCAGCCAGTAGTTCAAGGTCATTTTTAGGGTTCCGTAGTCCGACAAGGAACCCTTATAGTTGCCATATCAGTCTGTCTGTCTGTCCATCCGTGGCCTTGCACAAAGACCGGTGGTACTAGAAAGCTGTAATTTGGTATGCATATACATATTTTTCATGACGACAAAGTTAAAGAATAAGATATTGGAAAAAATTTTATTACTGTACTCCCCATAACATGAGAAGTGGGGATGATTTTTTTTCTCATCTACCCCTCATGTGAGGCATCGTTTGTACTGTGTTCTCACAGTGTTTCGGCCAACTGAGACTCCGCATGCGGTGTCATAGCGAAGCTTGCATTCTGTTTATTTGTAAAATCGAAAACAAATGATGTTCCCGATAATGATGGCGATTCTCGGGACATTTTAGTTTTTAGGGTTCCATACCCGAAGGGTGCCAAAGGGGACCCTATTACTAAAACTTCACTGTCGTTCTGTCTGTCACCAGGCTGTCTCATGAACCGTGATAGCTAGGCAGTTGAGGAATTTCCACAGATGATGTATTTCTGTTGCCGCTATAACAACAAATACTAAAAACAAAATTATAAAATACTAAAGGGGGGCTCCCATACAACAAACATAATTTTTTTGCTCGATATTAATAATGGCAACAGGTAGACGTTTGAAATATTCACAGAATATTTAGTTCTATAATCGCTTCAAATTAAATTAAAATAAAATAAATATTTAAGGGGGCGCTCATACAACAAACGTGATTTTTTGCCCTTTTTTCTCGATCTTTGTGTCTAATGTTGTAAAGGTGTTCGTGCGCGAGTCGGACTAGCACTTGGCCGGTTTTTTAATTGGTTGTAGTTGATATTTATAAAGCAATGAAGTTCGGTCTGAAGCAAGCTTGTATTGTACATGTCCATTAATGGAACCTGAATAATAAATAAATCAGTGCATATTTTACAACAAAAACTGTGATTTTTTGCTCGTCGTTTTAAGTTATCTGCTTTTACCAACATCATAAGCCCAAGAGACTACTTGCGACACTTCCGTAATGTACCTATGTAGGGATTTTAATTAATAATTTTGCTTCTTATACAGGGTAGATTTTTGAGACGGGTCAGTAAGGGCAGGTACCTTAATCGTTATAGTTACAGGAAAACGTTCGTAGGAGGCCATCCCCAGCTTTTTAAGATATCATGAACTGCATTCACAGATTTTGGAGAAAATGTACAGTCAGCGAAAAAATTCTGAAATACAAAAAAATATTTTTTGCCAATCGATCCTATTTCGTGTGGCGATCAAAGGACTCTATGGGACCATTTAAGGTTTGAGTCCTAGAAATGACAGAAATCCCCAAAAACTTTTTTCATACATTTGTACTGAAAAACGAAAATCAACTCGAAATTATTCTTTATTTTGGCAATCATATTTCTTATTGTGATCAAAAGATTCTTTAAGTCCAACTGAAATTTAAATACAAAAGCTACGGTGAGTCATAACAACACTGGCATCATGTATTTTTGAACACAAACTTAAAAATAGGTGATCTACGAAATAAACTGCTCAAAATGACCGCCGTTTTCGCGAATACATAAGTTTACTCGTTTTTGCAGCCGATAATTTTCTTGGATGGATATTATTTAAAATCCTCGTTGTTTCAGCTTCTGAACACTGTCATAATTCCTTTTATAGACTTCGTTTTTTAGGTGTCCCCTCAAAAAAAAAATCGAAAGGCATTAGATCGGGGCTGCGATGTGGCCACTTGGATGATGTGTACCTATCCACTGTGTCCTGCATATGCAGTCTGTTAAACGCGTACGACGGCTGTTATGTGGCGGTGCGACATCTTTTTAACCGACTTCAAAAAAGGAGGTTTTCAATTCGACGCGTATATAATATATATTTTTTATTTGGGTATGTTCCTCCATAACTCCGTCAAATCTTAACCGATTTCGACAATTCTTTTTTTGTTCGAACAGTAATAACGAGCCATTGGTCCCATTTTAATTTGGTGAAGATCTGATGGAGACTTTCAGAGATGGAAAATGGAACTCTTCAATGGACGCAGTAAATAAGCGCTATTGAGGCTCATCCTTTAGTAATATCCGTATGTTTCATAAAATAGCGTAAAAGTAGTCCCAAGTTAATTTGGTGATGTTCTGGTGAAGACTTTCGGAGATGGAAATTTAGAACATCAAATTTTAAAGCAACGAATTAAGTAGGGTAAATTATGGTTATAAGTTATAAGGGACTTATTTATTTTTCTCCTGCTCCCCCACGAATTTTTTTTAAATAAAAAATAAAAACCGACTTCGAAACACTACAGCACTAAAAAGTTAGAAAATTTAATTTAAATAATTAGAAGTAGAATATACATGTAGGTATTGTAGAAGTATAATTTGTAGTCGGTGCCCAGTTTCAAGACTGGTTTTCTGGATAAGCTTCAACATAGGTTAAAATAGCGATCACCGTATCTAAGTCCAGGACATGAGGCTGCCGCACTAACTTCTTTTTAAACGAACCATTTTCTTCAAGAGTTTTGTTATTACCTTTCTTGTTGGTACATGTTGCAATGGATATTTAGTCCCGTACCACACTTAAGCTGCTTCTTTGTTTCTATTATTTACAAAATACGCTTCAACTAAGTCCAAAAAATCCTGATTTGAAGACATTTTTACAAGAAGTTTATAATAACTAACAGTCCAGAATTTTCTCAGCGCAAACATAAGAATCACGTGAAGATATTCGAATCGAATTCGAAATTTACTTTCGAACTTCTTTTCGCTTTTTTTTCAGCCAGCCGCCTAAAATAAAAAGTTTGGCCAATGTAGAAGTTTGACTCGCTTACTGAAATTTATGAAAAAAGTTTTTGGCGATTTCTGTCATTTCTAGTACTCAAACCTTAAATGGTCCCATAGAGTCTTTTGATCCCCACACGAAATAGGATCAATTGGCATAAAAATATATATTTTTTGTATTTCAGCATTTTTTTCGCTGACTGTACATTTTCTCCAAAATCTGTGAATGCAGTCCATGATATCTTAAAAAGTTGGGCATGGTCTCCTAGGAACGTTTTCATGTAACTATAACGATTAAGGTACCTGCCCTTACTGACCCATCTTGAAAATCCACCCTGTATACTCAACCCATGGAGAGAAATCTTCAATCACACATAATTTTACCCCTGAAAGTATTCAACCAAAGCCAAGCCAAAGCCAAAGCTGCAAGCACAAGGAACCCACCCCTTGCAGTATGAATTGCCTGTACTTTGTTATGCAAGGGTAAAGGGGCTGCACTTCCTACAGTGCTAGATGAGTTGCAAAGTAGAGAAAAGTGAAGTTAAAACTGTAAATTTCCTAGTTCTTCCTTCCTCCCAGGCTCTTTGTTATAAAACAAAGAGTACAAGGGTGATTTTCTGTTTACTTCTAATTCTGAAAAATGCGGTTTTGTGTATTCATTAAAAAAAAGACAGCTGTTAACAATAGAAACTGAAGGTTATTCTTTCCTAAGCCTATATTAAAACATTGTTTTTCAATAAAAATTTGTGATAATTAATACAAATTATTTTCTTCCAGCCTAAAGATAAGTCTTTTGAGTTCCCTGACATATTTGCTGGGGCAAAGGATGAAAATGAAGATCTAAAGTCACTGGATGAAGCAAAGAAAAACTTCAAGACTTTCATCAACCGCAATAAAGAGAGATCAGATGTGCCCAGTTGGTTCTCTATATAGATATAATGTTTAGCATTTGTAGTTGTAAATAAACAAATAGTATGTATAAGTTTCAAACTTTTATTGTAAACAGTCTTGACCTAAGCAACTGATGCTTAACTGTCTGAACTTACTTTAGATCTTATAAATAACATAGGTACCTTCCCTCAAACATTCATGTCAAATAAAACTAAATGAGAGATCATGATTGAGTAGAGACAATGGAATGAATGTGAAACAATGGAAAAGTTATCATTACAGAACTTTACATTGTTTCATAAAAATTATCTTCACTGAATCAAAACAAAAGAAACTTCTAACATATTTAGAAATGCACCAAAGATTAAACACATTTTAGTACTTAATTACACAAAAATAAAAATATTTTAATCTCCTCACAAATAATATATATTCTATCCTACAAAATCAATATTTTGAGGCTTACTCATTTGTTAGACTCAAATAATAATAAGCATTTGAACAAGCACTAAAAAAGTAATAATAAACTACTTAGATAAAAAGTAACAAAAGTATCTTCAAAGATATTACATAGGATGTTCATCCAGGAAAGCAGACGCACAGCATCTTGGACATTGAGAAAAGTCAAACAGAAATGTTACCTGAAAATAAATAATGTGGTTGTGAATTACACTTAATTGTACTATGAATCTGCTTATCTGACAGGTGATCTATCCCAAGTGGTCATTGACCCAATTTTTATTGAATAACTTATGTAATCATGCTCTTAGCACAATACCTAGGAACCTGACCAGCAAAGTAGAAAGTAGGTACAGTTGACCGCACATCAATTTTTACATGCGGGCACTGTTCTCCGTTAGGTCACAGGCAACTTTGCAATCAACCAGTCTTACAGAGGGTAGGATCAAATAACTGAAAACTCACATGTGGGTGCACAGCACAAATGAGGCGGATTCGTCCATTGCAGTAGTACCCACATGCTCGACAGAAGACCAAAGACTTCTCTCGGTAGCAAGAACATTTCTTTGAGTAAGAGGTCTGCACCACAGGCACCCCTCTGCCTAAACGGGGTGACAGAGTCCTTTTCTTGCCAATAGCAGCTTCCACAGTCGGTGTCGATACAGTATCCATATTGAACGCTGTCGTGTCCTACTCGATACGAGAGTGAACACTGGTTTTACAAAGAGTGAAGTTGGAAGCAACTTTTTATCGCTATTTTTAACAAAAACGCTAGTAGGTAAGTTTAGTTGAGTTGTGAAGAACCTAATAAAAACTAAAAAGTTTGGCGGGTAGGTACCTCACAGACCAAAGACAAAAGTGAGTGAGCAGTGTTACCAGATGCTGGTCGTATCTTCAGAATTCCAGTAATTTAGGTTTTAGGTTTTTTTTCTTAAATATTCTACGTGTTGATTATTTTCCTTTCAAAATACAAGCAATTTCGTATTTTTTTGAGGTTTGGGCCACATATACCACAATATCTAGACCCCTCGTCAAGTTAACTTTACGAATATTGAATTTTGTTACATGCTAAAATCCTGTATTTAATATAAAAATGGTTATTTAGGAACAATTTTCATAGTCATAAAGATATGCCCCGGGAACATCCCGATCGAGCGATCCCGGTGTATTTGGGTACGATTAGTAAACAAAATTAATTAATCGCGTCCTATTACAGTAGGATCAAAGAAAAAAAAAACTAAAAAGCTAAATTACGGGAATTCTGGTTCGAAGTTTATATTTGCACGTAAAAAGTAGGCTATATTTGTATGCACTTTGATAAGACAAATCAATTTGCCAATTAACATGCCATTTTTTACCAAAAAATATTTTTTTTTGTTTCACGGGAAGAAAAAGTCCGCTTTTCCAGTAATTATATTTTCTAAACATATTAGGCACTCGGGTGTTCTCTTTTAGTATTTGAAATGATAAGTATTTCGGTTTAAGTAGTGAAATCGGGTCTCCGAACACACAAAGTTAAATATTTCTTTCCAATTTCGCCATGTGTAACCCGAAATAACTTTCTTAAGACGATGGACTGAAAAAATTTTGGCATCAATATCAACGGCAAGAGTACATCTCTCACTTACGATTCGCAGATGACATAGTCATTATGGCAGAGACAACAAAATTGTTGAACGGCCTAGCTGATTCTTCTCGTCGCATCGGTCTCGAGATGAATTTGGATAAAACCAAAATCATGTACAACGAGCTCGTTGTTGCGGAATCGATTGCCGTAAATGGAATCCCACTCGAAGTTGTTTCGGAGTATGTTTACCAAGGGCAGACGCTACAACTAGGCAGGGCTGGGCAGCATCCAGGAAACTCCGTCGAGTCTTCTCATCACCTATACCGCAGTCTCTAAAGACAAAAGTCTTTAATCAGTGCGTCCTACCCGTTATGACATACGGAGCCGAGACGTGGATACTCACGGTTCGATTAGTCCACCAATTTAAAGTCGCTCAGCGAGATATGGAGAGAGCTATACTTGGTGTTTCTCTGTGGGTGACGTAATGCGAAACGTAATTCACCAGAGACCTAATGTAATCGACATAGTAGAACGGATTAGCAAATTGAAGTGGCAGTGGGCTGGTCATATCTGCCGCAGGACCGATAACCGTTGGGGTAGTACGCAGGTTCTAGAGTGAAGACCGCGAATCCACAAACGTAGCGTAGGACGCCCTGTGAGCAGGCGGAGCGATGACATTCGCAAAGCGGTGGGCAGTGACTGGGAAAGAGGAGCCGAAGATCGGGCTCAGTGGCGGATCTTGGGACTAACACCGGCTAATTATGATGATGATGAACCCGAAGTCAAATGCTTTTCAGGCGCAGTTATAGTCGTATTTCTAGTGTTATAGCATTTTGGCACATGAAAATATTTGTATCGCGACATTATCACCTATATGACGCTAAAAACGATACGTGCACACATCAATTCACTGAGACAGATTGAGATGCTATGTTCGCGGCAACCAGGCGCGCAGTTTATCGGAACCTATGACGTGTCAAGCGTATGGCGTTAGCTAGCGCCCGTATTTCGAACCTATGCACTATAATCACTGTAACTAATTTCTCCAATTACGATATTTTTTTCACACAATATATCGTTTTGGATGTCTCTGTAAAAGTGTACACTTGGTTCAAAATGAGAATGGTCCTCACTATGCGCACCAAATCATCTAACTGTCAAATTCCCTATATCAATAAATAAACTTTTTAAAAATGTGTGAAAGTTTTGTTTGCAACTGTTTTCTAAAATTCTCTCAATCTGAATAATGTGAAAATATTTTTTTAACCTATGATTACAGGTCAACAATTTCTGCTTTTAATAATCACTGAACCCTTACAACGCCACGACAAATCCAAAAAACGCAAAATATAGATAAACAGAGACACAAAAAATATAAATATATTATGATTTCCCAAGTAGCCCAAAATACGCCGAAAAAAGAATTGTAAAACCCAATTGTCATCCGGTCGCCGATTGCAATTTTTGGTCACTTTAAGGGAAAGGGATTTTTCTTTTATTTATTATTCCCTTTTCACTGCATAGATGACGCTCAACTCGGTAAGGTACTGCAAGGAACGGAACGTTATAATTTTTTTATTATTTCACTTTGGTGTATTATTTAGATCATAAAACGAAACTTACTTAAGTCATTGTCACATCACAAATAAATATCGTTCCGAATTGATCCATTCACGCTATCGCAATATCCATTGACAACCATTTCGAAACGGCTATCATATCACAGAGAGCCATGAGTGATCTGCCCCTATATTACGCGCACCAAATCCAGAGCGATTCCAATCGTCTAACTGTCAAATTAGTATGAAATTTGACAGTTAGACGATTGGAATCGCTCTGGATTTCGTGCGCATAATTAGGCCCCTGTAGTGCTTTCCGATTTGCTTATGATCGCTCACAGTAGCAAGTCGGAACGTACGAAGCGCCATCTAGAGTTCTTGGAAACTACTTTTTTTTCAAAAAGGTAGTCAAAAAGAAAAGTGTTTGCCGTGAGAATACGATTTCACACGTTACGAAAAATGCCTTCACGTGTTATTAGATATTGAAAAAACTACTCACGAAATATAAAAAATAAAACCACGGAATCACTTTTCATCGGTAAATTCTGCAAAAATCTTAATAAAACTAAAGTTATCGAATAATTTTACTTTTTTTAAGCGTCGTCACATCGGTGGCTAATATGGCTTAGATTAATAAATACAGAAGTTACAAGCTCACTATAATTTCATAGATTAATAAATACCGAAGTTACAAACTCACTTACCTATATCATACCAGTGACGACATAAAAATATTGTTTAGGGTTTTTGAACTAAAACTTTCGTAAGTAGTGCTTACGAAAGTAGCGTCATTATATACTGATATTTCAAAGTGGTCACCATCTTTTGTAATTTTTCATGTATAGTTAGCTATTATGTTACACCCTGTATATAAGTTATATAAAAATTACAGTGCTTCTCATTTTATCGGCAAGATTTGTCAGAGTATATAAGTTATTGAAGAGAGTGAAGCTTCTGTAAGACTGGTTAGTCTGGTGAACTGCTATCATGTTACCAAGTGTTGCTTAGAGTTTAGTCTACAGACATAAATACCAGTGAAAATAAAAAATTCTGACAATTTCTGTCGAGTACAATGACATAATTTGAAAGACTACTTTGACGTGGAAATATTAATGCAGTGAACACATTTTTTAAATCCACCAAGGTGATATAAAATCAGTTGAACCGTTTTACCGGTGTGCGCTTAAATATCACTGTTAGCAACACTGGTTGTTGCTTTGCGCTTGCGCGACACTTTGTTCGGGATGACCAGTCCATAGGATTGTATTTCTATAGTTTTACCTATGTTTCAGAAATAAATCTATCTTTATCTTATGTGATTGACAAGCAAGTAATACAGGAAGCTGTATTGTTTTATAGTTGATTATGAAAATAGGAAAAAAATAATTTTTATTTTGTTTGGAGTTTGAAGTGTTTGTCCATATTTTCTCCAAAATAATCTAGATTTTGAAATGGACACGTAGTTTAACCACAGAGGAAAAGTTTAACTTGCAATATTCAATAGGTTGTAGTTTCTATGTCACTTTGAATAAACCATTATTGTGATTTTGATTCGATACCACTCTACGAGAATAGACCTTACCTATTAAGGTATACGAAACCCTAACAACGTCAGAATAAAAAAATTCACTTAAATAGTTTACACTTTCATAGTTTAGTGTTTACGAGATACGATGAATTCATTTGATTATCGAAAATCGTCTAATTTTTTTATTACTTTTGTGTCCATAATTTCTTCATAACATCGATCCAAAGAGGTACTTACTTTAGTTTTTTTTTAATCATTGTTTTATTTAGAGGCTTTGATCACCATGTCATCATGTCAGACCAAATCAGAATATTATGTAATCTTACACTAACTTATCTAAATTATTATTTTTGTAAGTACATAGAGTATTACTTTTTAATCTAAATATAATTACTAATACTTACTTTACTTAGTATTCTACACTCATGGGTGTCTGGCAACACGCCTTCAAACTGCCAGATGAAGCGATTTATCGCCATCTGGGCTATCTCGGAATGTGAATTGGCGACCAAAAATTGCTACATTATATTTAGTTTTTGTTTATTTATTCTTTATTTATCGGTTTATTGTTTTTTTTTTTATTTGTGCTCGTGGCTGATATTGATCGATGAATATTGAAAGCGATGGACCTGTTAATTTACTTGGTATTTTCACATTTTTAGGATTAATTGAGAGAATTTTAGAAAAAAGCTACGTACAACACTGCTGGCACAACTATATAAAAAAAGCATATTGACGCGATTTTGGGCTACGTCGTTGAAAATTCAGTTGATTTGGGCTACAAAAACTTAGGCGACTTCTGGGAGACTGTTTTTCAAAATGTTGGTGACATTGGCCGGCCAGCATCTGACAACACAACACTGGTTGATTTAAATGATTTAAACGTTACATAACATTTAATAGCGCTATATTTTATAACGTTTTAAAGGTCTGACTGTGTGATCCCAAGAGAGTATCCTTGTGTGATCCCTATATCGTCTGTGGCTGTGTGCTGTCAACTATGTAGTCTGTGCTGTTTAGTCTGTCAGACAGAAGTCAAACAGAATTTCAGCAGCCTTTCTTATTTATAACTTGTTTTCAGAGTATGTAAATTAGTGTTGTTCCTTTATTCCTAGCAAAATATTAACAAAATTTCAGTAAGCCTGAATTCACCCAATGCTTAGGGGACTCACACCAGTGGGTTTGCCGTCAAGAAATCGAGAACAGTGAATCGGTGCATTATTTTTCTTTTTTTAACCCAACTTTTATATAGATCTTTGATTTGGTTTGAATTGAAATGAATAACGAAGAAGTCAAGGAACTTGCTCACAGACAGCATGTGAAATACTTTATGAGATTTTTAAGTATTTTGCCTTCATCACTGTCTTCTCATGATACCACCAGGTATGTTATCAGCGCCTATTATTTTTGTCATAAAAACCCTTAAGTTCTAAGACTTCTTTTACGATTTTTTAGGATTCCGTACCCGAAGGTTGTCATTGAGACCCTATTGAAATTTCTGTCTGTCTGTCTGACCTGTGAAGAGCTTTTTCTCTCAAACCTTAATAAGCAGTTAATTGAAATTTTCTCAGAATATTATATGATATTATGGCAGATGTCCAAGAAAAAAAATACCAATATTAAAAAATATTTTCACTAGATGACCCAGTGAACTTCGTATCACCTACATAAATTTTTTTTTCTCTTCTCACTGCTTAAACCTTCCCTGCACTTCCACAAATATAAAAAAAGGAAAATTAACAAAATCCGCCCGGCCCTTCTGGAGTTTTAGCGAGACAAACGAACAATTGAATTTTATATTTATACATTTGTGCTTCATTGTAAAAATGGTTGTACACGATGCCTATAAGTTGGTGTGATTATAGTGCAGTCCCTATCGTAACAACAATTATTACAAATAGCTGACCAAGTGTGAATCAGACACCCGGTAAGGGTCCCAAACTGAATGGATGAACATCTTTTCTAATTATGTATTCTATTTATGGTGGCACTTAGCCTGTTTTTTATAACTTCACTGTATTTATAAATAAGACAACAACATTCACACATCACTGGAGTGGTTGAATTATAAGTCCAGCTTTACGAACCGATCTTGGTTCATGCTTCAATGATCTGTAATAATATCCATTAATTGTATATCTTCAGCAGATATTGTTAGTGCATTTCCAGTAAAGCTAGCATTGTTTTTTTAACAAAATCTTTATTAATTGTCCAGGTTAACAATAGCCTACTTCTCAGTGGAGGGTTTGGATGTGCTGGGAGCTATTTCCACAGTATCACTGGATCTGAGGTCCAAGATTATTGATTGGGTCTACAGGTTGCAGGTCCAGCCTTCTGTAGGTAAGACATTCAAATCACCAATCTGTGGAGGGCATCCATGTTGATTAAGCCTATACTCTCCCTCTGATAGAAGGCCTGTGTGCTGCTATGTTATATACATCATTATTTCAAAAATGCACAATGTCTGCCACAACTTTTGTTTTAGTTTTTTTTTTAATTATTATATTTTGTTACATATTAGGGCTTACATGTAAGGGTAAGGAATATAAGGGTTTACATAAACGCTTATAGTGAAGAAACCTGAGTGACTGAGGTGTTCACATACCTCAGCTCTTAAAATTGCCGATCCGCAGTGGGGACACATGGTAATTAAACCCACATTCTCTCTCTGAGAGAAGGCCTGCAACCTGCAGTGGTATGTATATAGACTACATAAAATAAATAGGCTGCTTATGCTATGAGTATTGTTATTGGTAATTTCTTGGATTGTTGTTCCAATTTCAACACAACATTAAGTAGAACATAAATCATGGATAAATATCAGTTATCAGGAGTATACTTTTTTTTAGTGTTCCATATCTTAAAAGGAAAAACGGAACCCTCGGATCACTAGGTCATAGGACCACCTTGTTGTCCATCCATCCGTCCATCTGACAGAAAAAAAGAAACAATTAATTTTTATTTGGGATGCGTGGAGATTAAAACTGTATACTCAGGTCTACAGTCCCTTGAAGCTGTTAAGCTCTCTCGAAACTTCTAAGTTAACATATAAAAGAGTTACGGCCTTTTATGCCGCAAAAAACGTATATTTCGACACTCAAGGCCCTCAAGGGAATCAAAATTTAGAGGGTACTCTCCGTTGGCCTAGAATTATGAAATTTGATAAGTAATATCGTCTTATACTACAGGGAAAAATCTGAAAACTATACATTTGTAATTAAATCGTAAAAAACATTGTCTGAAGTTCGGGAAAAGCTCTGAAAAAACTGCGAGACTCGATTCCTGAACTATTTATAGTGTAAGTAAGTACCTAGGTACCTACAAATTTATACGCACTTGGGCGGTTTTTCTTTTTTGATAGGGTTTTTAAGCATAATGTAGGTAATACCTGGTATTTAGTATATTAAAACTAAATATCAAGGTAAAATAAGAATCTTATAAGTTTATTATAGTGTAGCAATTAACAGATAAAGATTTATGTCCACAAAGTTAAGTTCGCCAGTTATTGTGGGCTGGTTACTGTTATCTCTGGTATTAACATAGGAGCATATTTGCACAAAGGTTGAACGTGAGCAAACACATGTGCTATAGAGATTATAGTTTTATCTTATGAAGGAAACTGAGTTAATATAATATAGTAGTAAATAAAAAAAATATTTGTTTTCCATAAAAAGTCTTATGAGTTATTCACTCTTGGTATAAGTATAATAGAGTATGTGACACCAGCATTAGCACTGGGGTTACTTTGCTTGGTTATTCGCTCTGAAAAGTCATGGCCTGTTGCACCAGATCCAAATGAATGTATGCTGTAATCCAAGATCCTTTAGTTTTTTATTAATTTGTGTTTCTTCGCATGCAATATATATATAGTGATGGTGGCTGACTATCGTCCACTTTTATGCACTTTTTAACACTTTAATTAAGTAATTCACCTTTTCGTAAGGTTTAGGCTTGTAGCCTGGTTTAGGAGATAGGATACAACATGAAAATAATGTACAATTCTATTTTTAGAGCGGTGGTAGCCTAGAGGGTAGAACATTTGACTCGGAAGCGAGAGACCCAGGTTCGATTCCCAGAGCGGGCATGTACCTAAGACTTTGTTTTCTAAGTTTGTGAAGTTATAGTAGAAATACCACTCGCTAATGGTGAAGGAAAACATCGTGAGGAAACCTGAGTGTCTGAGCTATTCACATAACTCAGTGCTTAATCGCCAATCCGCGGTGGGCACGCGTGGTGATTAAGCCCATACTCTCTCTCTGAAAGAAGACCTGTGCCCTATAGGCCGCTTATATGTACAACATGACAATAATGTACAGTCCTAAATTTAGATCAGAACCATTTGATTATTGGCATTGCCAAGAATAATAATACCTAATTAATAAAAATTTGATTACTTAGAAAACTTCTGATTACTTATTAAATTAGATTGTGTGTGCACAATACTTTTTTGGTATGTATTAAATTATTATATTATTAATTATAATAATAACTTCCAAACAATACAATCGCTTGACCTGGTCCCAAACTAGGATACCCTGTGGTATGGTAACCAGGCAAGGACACTACAAACATGAAAATACATCCAGACTGAGGCGATTTGTCCAAATGTACGGCGGCCCCCAGTGGGAATTGAACCCACGACCTCCGTTTTGGTAGCTGAGCGGCTTAACGGCTAGACCAAAGAGGCAGACAGTAACTATCCTGTGGTGGGTTTAGCTAGAGCATCTAAACCAACGGACACCAGGAATAATCCCCCTGATAGTCTAACCCATGGTTGATGTGGATAACAACAAATCTACCATTCGTAGTTTATTATGACAATTCGATCTACATTGCGCAGCAGAGTGTTCCTACTTATTAATCTGTGGGTTAACTTTGCAATGTACAACGAGTTGTCGCAGTAAACCATGAATTGTAGCTTTGTGATACAGGCCTCAGGACGTTCTGCCATACTATTTCAAGAAAGATTTGTTTTGTCCGGTGCTGTGCTCACAACTATGATCCCATGGGATTCAGATAAGAAATAATCCAAGGTGTTAGTTAATGAAGGACATGGTCTTGAAATTCCAAGTTGCATTGATATCTGTTTATAAATATTACATAAGTAACAATCCATACTTTTACATTTTTAATAAATATTAGTGGTATTGTGCCCTGGAATATGACGAATGCCTGTATTTTCCCATTTCAGGTGGTGACCAGTCCATGTGCGGATTTCAGGGCTCCTCCACCATCAACATAGAGTTGGACCCAGCCATTAGCCACATTAGATGTGGTCACTTAGCCATGACCTATACGGGTCTATGCATTTTATTATCACTTGGCGATGATCTCAGTAAGGTCAACAGAAAAGCTATTATTGCAGGTAATTTTGATGTGAATCTGAAGGTCGTAAAACGAAATTTACCACCTTTGTATTGTATGTTATATTTGCCCGTTGGTTTCGAGAGGATAAAGGAAAAAAGGAAAAATATCGAGCGAATGTGGGTGGAAGGGCCGGCCGGCCGGTAAGGGACGTCACAGGCGGCGGACATACTTCGACCAAATACGGGATGTATTAACAAAGGGCAAAATAAATAATAATAATAATAATAATATTTATTTTATTTCAAGCTTAAAACTATATAATACTAATACTAACAGTACTTATAGCTCAAGACACAATATTTTATATTATAAATCACATATCGGCAAGCGCAGCGTAGGACGACCAGCCACAAGATGGATAGATGACCCCATGCAAGTGGCAGGAAGACGCTGGATGCAAGTCGCTTCCAACCGGTCTTTTTGAAAATCCATGGAGGAGGCCTATGTCCAGCAGTGGACTTCTTGTGGCGGAACCACTTAAACACCACCTCTAGACGGCCTAAGCCACTAACTAATTTTATAAATCCGAAAACGCTTGTGTCCCTGTCTGTATCAGAAAGGAGCAAAACACTGATGTGTTTTTCTGCAAGGGATTTTTTTTTGTTTGGGAAGTTTTTGTGGGTCAGGGAGTGATTTAGGCAACTTTGAATGAAGATTCAAATAGCGCCCCAGTAACAAGCGGTAGCCTTAAGACTGTTCTTACGTGAAGCACGTTGTCTCGATCGCACAATTTATCATTTTTGATTATATGAGTAAACTTATGATAAATGTGGTATGAGGGTGTGATGCATAATTAAATTACGGACATTTAAAACATATTTGTGTTTTCTGATAGGTAGATTTTAATAAAGAAAAGTTGTTTCCAATATTATTAATTTTGGAATCATATTTTCTCAACGAAAAACTTACTACAGCAAAAGACAAATATGCCTTGAATATCCGCAATTTACTTATCCGTCGAACCCTCGGACTAAATTTATCAGACGTTTGCTCATATTGTTAGAATATTAAAAAAATATGGAATTGTGCGAGCGAGAGAGCATGATCCACGTAACAGCGGCCTTAAAATTATGCGGTCTTTAGAATGCCATGTCGGCCATCGTACTTAGTAGCTATTTGTAGTATGGACAAATTAACATCGATAATATGGGGACAGGAAAATTGATAGTTAAACATAATTTAGACATATTGCTGATAGCTGTTGGTGCCGGCTGCCGTCGATAGATGGTAGTCGTTAAGCCAAGTCAGAGGCCTTAGGGCGGCTTGACAACTTCTGACAGTAGACGAGCCACTAGTCTACAAGCCTCCACCAATCCGGACTTGGCCCCCGTGGTGGAGTATGGCCTATACCTTCCTCAGGGAAGAGACCCGTGCCCCTCGGTGGGGACATAATGGGTTGATGATGAGATGATGAGACATTTGCTAAGCTTTGTTGATGTGTTTTTAGTTGAAAATGTAACCTTGTATTTGTGAGACTTTCCGCAATAAAACTTTTCCACATATTATAAGGCCTATTTTATTTTGCAGGCGTAAAAGCACTGCAGACTGAGGAAGGCAACTTCTCTGCGACACTGTCCGGTTGTGAGTCAGACATGCGATTCGTTTATTGCGCCGCCTGCATCAGTTACATATTGAACGATTGGTCTGGTTTTAATAAAGAAAGGGCTGCGGATTACATTACGAAAAGTATAGTAAGTATTAAAATTTTTGCTGACGATATCCGTAAGCAAGTTAATGCCTGAATACAAACAAGCCTGTCAGATTAGCCGAAGACATTAATATTATACGTTTGAGAAAGGAGTAAAAAGTAGCTATTTCATGGTATTTGGAAGATATGTTATTTTGCAATCTTCACATAGAAAGAAATATTCCAAGCCAAAGCAGGATCTGAATCTGGCTTCAGCCCGGTATTTTTCTGAAGTTTATTTATCGAACCTTGCAACATGACAATTTGTCATGTTGACAAATTAAATAAAAATATGTTATTTTTTATCTCTTTCCTAGGAAGAGTATAAATTTACCCTACTTTTTAGTTTCGCAATATCCGTCCGTCTGTCTGTCTGTCTGTCTGTTCGCGGCTTAGCACAGAGACGGTAAGTACTAGAGAGCTGAAATTTGGCTTTGATGTACATATAACGCCGACAAATTTAATATAAAATATTTTTTTTTTATTAAAAATTCCTAAAAATTCAGGGTAGTAGCACATATTATAATAATCTTAAAAGAAAAACTATCAGGGCTAAGAAGGCTTTACTAGTTAACGAGTAATGGGCAAGTAACTTATAAAAGTAAAATTTCGTACAAAATCCATTGAAAATGATTTCGATGAAGTTGTTAGTTCTGTAAAGCAGATAAAAAACCCTCTTTCTACGGAACCCTACATGGCCCGACACGCACTTGGCCGGGTTTTACTCATTTTTTGCCACTTCACTCCATAATTTTGTCATGTTGTTTGATCTGTATCTGAACTGTGTTGATTGGAATTAGATTCAAGCGTTAAGTATTCTTTCATAGATAAAGGGCATTAGACGATATTAGCGAGGCACCTATAGTAAAAAACCATTAAAATTAAATAAAGTAAGTTACTCCCGATTAATAAAATTTACTCGCGAATGAGGCTACCACCGCTTTTTTGGCGTGGACGAGGACGTGGGTTCAAATCCTGGCATGTATCAATGACTTTGTTTTCTAAGTTATATACATTTGTGAAGTTATAGTACCAATACCACTTGCTAACGGCGAAGGAAAACATCGCGAGGAAACCTGAGTGTCAGGTGGTGGGCTCGCGTGGTGATTAAGCCCATACAATAATCAACAGTGCAAAAATCAACGCAAGAGGAAATTCTTAAATATTTAATCATGTTTCTGAAACATCATCATCATCAGCCATTTGACGTCCACTGCAGGACATAGGCCTCCCTCATGGTTTTCTAACCATGAAGGGTTTTGCCATAATCGCTTGGCAGGCGGGTTGGCGATCGCAGTACGCGGTTGGAATCTCAGGAAGACGCTGCTGCCCGTCTCCTGGTAATGTATTTCCTTAGTCGCCTTCTACGACATCCACGGAAGGAAATGGAGTGACGCTATTCTTAATCCGGCGCCACAGGGAATTACGTGGCTCTTTGTTTTGTGTATATTTGTGGATAGTATTATTGCAGTAACAGCCATTTAGTTAACGTTTTTTTAATAGGTATAGGTTTCTCGCTAATATAGTCTACATACAGACATAAGCTTACATACTCTCTCTCTCTCTCTGAGAGAAGGCCTGTGGCCTATAGTGGTACTTATATAGTCTACATAGTATCTATATTAATTTTATTATAATGAGTAATCAAGCAAAATGATGTAATTTAGTTGTTTGAAATGTGGCGCAGTTGCCTTTCAGGCCTGGCGTGTTCTTGAATTGAATCGAGCCGAACTGCGTCGAATCGAATTGAATTTATTCCGCGGGCAAATCGTCTCGGCCCGTTGCTAATGAACGCAGTTTCATAGTCAATGTTTACTAATATCAATACTACTTACGGCCATTGGATTGAGAATTTCGCTAAGTAAATAGTTAACAAAATATATACTTTATTTACTATAAAAGCAAATATTTGTCACACATACATTTTACAGCTAAGTAGGTAGGTTAAACTAAATATTAAATTAAACTAATCAAATATACCGCCCCGGGACACGCCCGATCCAAAAGTTCCCATGACGCTAGCAGCGTTCCCCCGCTGCACCGCCAGGGAAATCCTCTGCATCAGGTATGCCCCGGAACGATATAGCGAATAGTTAACTGTAGTGCTGTTTCTTCGAATTTCTCAGAAAAGAGCGTGACAGAAAGTTACTTAAGTATTTACTTAGTGCAATTCTCAACTCAGAAACCGGCCCTTATTCAATAATGCAGACGAATTTTTGCGATCCGGCGAGACTAGTTGATTCTTGTCCTTAGTCCCTTTATTAAATATATCGGTCCACTGAAACTAATCCGATCTATTTCCAACCATTTTAGAGTTACGACTATGGCATCGCTCAGTGTCCAGAGCTAGAGTCGCATGGTGGCACAACCTTCTGTGCACTAGCCACCCTGGCGCTAACAGACCAACTGGACAAACTATCGGAGGAACAACTGGAAGGCCTCAAACGGTGGCTGGTGTTCAGACAAGTGGACGGTTTCCAGGGAAGACCGAATAAGCCCGTCGATACTTGTTACAGTTTCTGGGTAGGTGCGTCGCTGAAAATCCTGGATACGTTAGAACTGACCAACTTTGCTTATAATAGAAAGTACGTGTTCGAAACGCAAGACGCCGTCGTCGGTGGGTTTGCGAAGTGGCCAGACACATACGCGGACCCTATGCATACGTACCTAGGTTTGGCAGGGCTTAGCTTAATAGGTGAGAGTGGTCTATTAGAAATTGTTCCCACGCTGAACATAACTAAGAGAGCGTTCGAGCATCTCAAGACGCTACACGACTCGTGGCTCAGCGAGTCTTAGTTGTTTGAAGTTTGAGTTGTACGTTTTCGTCACAACTGTATTACTACCAACCGTTCGGATTCAGCTGTCTGTTATTGTGATCTTCTCAGCAACAACAAAAAACACTATTAAATTGAGCTGAGTCTGAACCTAGCCTTGCTTTTGGTTCTGTATTGTGTTAGTTAAAATTTTGAATTTTGTATAAAATATTTAAGTCATGTTATTTATTCGAAGCGCAAAACTAGTTAGTCTATTTAAATATGAGGTTCGTAACTTTAGACCAAATAAAGTGGTTACTAACTATAGAATATCTTAGGTGCTACCTCACTGCTACGGACTTAATATACTTTACTCATGTAAGTACTTGAAAAAATTACAACGATTTTTATAGACCTTATTCGCAATAAGTAGCACTCCTGACATTTAAAGTATTTTTGAAGAAACATACACTTCAGCCATAGATGGACCAGAGATGGCAATTTCTAGATTTTTTAAATGTTACTCATTGTAGAATCTCATTACACATTTTTAGTACACCAAACGGTGAATGATGACCATGTAATGATGTATCACTGCCGTGAACGTGCGAGTTGAACGCGATGTTATGGATGACGACATTGAAACCACAGTTTGATTTCGTTTGCCTTAGATTTATCCACTGGAACACTTTCGGTCGAAGTTAGCCCAAAGGGGTTGAGAAAAGAACGAATCTAAGAATTCGGAATCACGCATCAGAATTTATGCTTTTGATTTTAATTCTGAAAGTTAATAAAAACATAGTAAAAACTTTCAATAAGGAAAGGAGTGTGATTGATGAGGTACTACAAATGTTACTAAAGGTTCACCGCGTCGTAAAATATTTTAATCCGGATTAATTAAAAATTGTAAACTCAAAATCGGGCTTGTTTGTCATAGTTAAGATTTCAATTTTTGTTGTATTCTCGTTGTAGAGAATATGGAGGCTGAGAAAAATGTTTATAAACAAATATTTAATCGTCAGCGGTGATTGTTTTTGATTGATTACAATTTCTCGTTGTTCTTGGAATGGAGGGCACTGATATAGGACAGGGGTCTCTAATTAGTTTCGCTTGGGGTCCGTTTTAAGCAATGAAATGACTATCGCGGTCCGCACAATATTTTATAGAAAATAATATTTCTGAATTTATGAAACAAATGTAATTTTTTTACATATGAATGAGAAACATGTAATTTTTTGATATATTTTTATTAAATTTCGTACTCTGTAGTGCAAGTTGCTGTGTTCTCGCGGGCCGCACAAAATGGGTCGGCGATGCGGACCGCCGTCCACCATTTGGCGACCCTGATATAGGAGATGGGATAACAGGTTGTTTTTCAATCGTCACCAGAGCCGGATTTTGAGGACCGGAGGCCCTAGGGCAACGAAGGAGCGGAGGCCCCTAATTATTCCCAAATAAAAAATACGAAACAAAAACTACAATGAATACGATTTTTTTTTAATTTGAAAAACAAACAGACGTTATAAGTACTCATAAAAGATTGGCGTTTAATGATAGTACATATTAGCCTTTTGTGGGGGCCCTTTCCTTGTGGAGGCCCCAGAGCAGTAGCCCCGCCTGCCCTCCCCTAAATCCGGCCCTGATCGTCACCGTAGTTTTCTCTTTAGTTGGTCTATTTTGCTTACCATGAATCGGTCAGTACAGTTGGAGACCGCGGTACCCCGGGGATGGTTATCGCCTGCGACATACTTTTACAATATTGACATTTGTCAATCTCGTTTCAAAGCGGTAGCGTCCGTGTGCCTCAAGTTTTGACAAGTTCCGGTTCTAGACAGGCAAATGTAGGTACGTAAACTTAGATACCAATTTTCCAAGTTATGTTTATTTGCGAATCTGCAATAGTGAAACCAATATAACGGGGAAGGGAGACCTCGCGAGGAAATAAGTGACAGAGGTTTTTAGATATTTCAGCATCTAAAATCGCTAATACACAGTGGGCACACGAAGTGATTAAGGCGGTCCAGGGAGTAACACGAGCGCCACCGAGGAAAAAAGACATATAATTTTTTTACAGATCAAATTTGCAAAAAGTCTCAGTGTGATCTCTCAATCATGTTAATAGTGATTTTTAGGACCCACGACAAAGAACCTAAGGCAAAAAACCTAGCACTGGATAGCATTAACGCCAGAAACGGCCGTTTTTGGCATAAATTCTATCTAGTCCCAGGTTGGCGCCGTTACGGACAATTATTGTCAAATATATACTTACCCCCGGTTTCTCGTACGCTAATCTACTGTTAGCAGGTGTCAGTTATTTTTCTGTAGAAACTTTGGCCTGCTGACAGCTGTTAATATATCCATAGATTGTTAGTTTATGAGAAACCGCAGGTAATTAATTCATTCTTTTTATTATTAAAAATGTCAGCATATGTAAGCGAGAGACTGCGCTGACATCATAAGCTTACTATGGGAGAAGGCCTGTGCCCGCAGTTGGACGTACAGTCGACATCACATTGACTTATACATGCGTGCACTCTACTCAGTTACGTTACGGGCGACATTGCATCAATAATGTAAAGGTCGAGCTGCTGTCGACTGTACATAGGCTGCTTATGTATGAGTATGTTATGCAAGAAAAAAAAAACCGGCCAAGTGGAGTCGGATTCGTGAACGAAGCGTTCCGTACCAATATCGATACAAAATTTGAATATTTCAAGCGTCTACCTATTGCCGTTGTTAATGGGCAAAAATCACGTTTGTTGTATGGATGCCCCCTTAAATATTTCGTTGTAATTACATATGTACTTGTTTTTAAAGTGAATATACAACTAAATATTCTGTGAATATTTTAAGCGTCTACCTGTTGCCGTTATTAATATCAAGCAAAAAATCACTTTTGATGTATGGAAGCCCGACTTAAATATATATTTTATCCTGTATTTAGTATTTGTTGTTATAGTGGCAACAGAAATACATCATCTGTGAATATTTAAACTGTCTCGCCATCAAGTCCACGAGTAATAGGGTCCAGGGGTATTCGCGTGTCGCTTACTTACTGCACTTTATTATATTTTATCCGAATATTTTTTATATATTTTATATTTCTATTTGGATATTGGTTGATACGTTACATTGTATAGTACAATATTGTAATATCACAAACACTGTGCCATACGACACATTATAGATGGCAAGGTCGAATTATGTTAACTAGTTAGATATATTATCGAATGATTCGCACAAAAAGTAATTGTATTTTTTAAGCTACAGAGGTACTATGCTGTATTAAATAATGTTGATCTGTTCTAAACAGGGCATTTTAATGGGTGTTTTAAATTTAGTTGTTTCTTGTTGAATGTTGTTAATTTGTGTCCACGGTGAAATTTAAGTGGCCCTACATTTTAGCCGATTTTTTTTTTTTAAATTTGAAACTAATTTTGAATAAGGCGAAATAAGTTTTTTCAATAAGGCTTGAGTGTGTAGGATAACACAACTTAACAAATTAGAAATATTACAACAAAGGTGGTTTACCATCAGCGCTTTAAAGCACTGCAAAGCCACTATTTGAATTTCACCGTGTCAATTTCACCGTGTATTTTATTTTGGTTGCAAGATCTTTGAGCTTACTTTGAACGTAATTAAGTATTTGTTGCTATTCCTTCGTTGCATAATGAGGTGCAATTAAACGCCATTTTGCTAAAATCTTTCATGAGTTGCTTTTTTAAATAAATTCAAAGCGCCGTTTGGCCTACACTGTTGACTGGCTGCATCAGCGACTTTGCTTGCGTGGGATTAGATAGAAAGTATCCTATAGTACAATTCAAGACGTGGTATGGTCTAATGATTCATCTTTAGCGTAAGCCTTGTACTTGGCAAAAAACAGTAGGTACATGACAGCATCAACAAAAATACATTTATACAAATGCCTTGTCAAAACCTATGTTGGAAAACATCCTTGAAAATATGACTCTTTTAGTTTTTTACTACACTGCAGGGTGGCATCAAAGTCTTTAGTAAAATTTTAAAGATATTTGTAAATATTCGTGACTTCCGACCTTTTGCTCGAAACTTTAAATCCAAATTCGAAGTGGTTGGAAGTACCGTGACGTTGAAACGTATTTTCTGATATGTAAAATGTATAAGAGTCAGTCCTCCGATCTGCGCAAACAATTAAAACAACAATTTCAGATGGCCGGGCGGCGCCGACCATAAGACGCTCGACCTTCGATTTTTATAATTTTTCGTCCTGATATTGCTTAAGTGAAGTAATTTTGGTTAACTAACTGGTGCCATGTGTTTTTAAATCATGGTTAGAATGTCTCCTTAAAATTTGTCAATAGAATTCAAAGATAAAAAAAGGTAATTATTTTTTTATACTTATAAAATTATTTCCCTAAACCATAAACAACAATCATAAACAATAGTAGCATGAAAAGTAATAAAAAAAAAAACCTTTATGTCTTGTGATTGGCGCCGGCCTTCTTAATAATTATTCTCTTAACAAATTTTAATAGATAGATAAATTTTAATATTTAGATAGATAGATACGCTATGTTACCACCTTGAATTGGGATTCACAGTTTCGACGGTTGGGAATCACGAATATTTCCAAAAAAATTATACCAGATTTTATTATATTTATTTACTAAATGAGTCGGCAAACGTTGTTTTACCATATTAATTAGCCTACGATCTGTTCTTCTAAATATACACAAAAAACTTTACAAAAACTAAGTTTGGAGTTTTTTTTGTCCAATTGATCTAGATTTTGAAACGGATACCTAGTTTTTCGTGTAACGTTCAATAAGTCACAGTTTCTGTGTTACTTTGAATAACAATTTTTTACTTTGACTTTGAAGCTGTTTCGGAGGAATTCGATAACAAACTCTGTGACAGGAGATTTTTATATATTACATTTATCGAAAAGGACAACGTCAAAATTAGGCTAACAATTTCAAAATTAAGCTGTAGCTACTACTTTTAAAAGATTAAAAATGTAGTTTCTGATGAGTCTGTTTATACAAAAAACAGACTTATCAGAAATTAATTTGACATCCCGTAAAATACCCATACCTTACGCTCATTACATACAGGTGAAAATATTTCCTATTGCTCGTAACTAGTACTTATAACTTGCACCACAAGAGCTACTCTTGAGTAGCCACAGGTGCCACAAAGTGACGCATTCTGTCCTCGACTATATTCCCACAGACCTGTCTCTAATTTCGCCACAAAGGGAATTTGCCGTGTGTTGTTCCTGTACGAGAAACTAATCTAATCCCTCTACGAGCATACGCAACGACGACAACATAACGCAGGCGCTCAGGTGCGCTAAAGGTCCATCCACATTACAAGGGCCGGCGACAGGCGGTCGGGGGCGCCACAACACTAATTAAAAATAATCCTTAAGGGGCTCCAGGGAGTAACACTAGCACTAGCCAAAAGTGTCTGTACAACTTCTAAATAATGTTAATAGAGTTGGCGTGTAATAGGTGTAACGGCCGTTTTTGGCATAAATGTTATCTAGTCCCAGGATCGTGATTCTGGGTTCGTTGTCGTGGGTCCTAAAAATCACTGTTAACATGATTGAGAGATTGTACAGACACTTTTTGCAAATACGATCTGTAAAAAAATATATGATTGTTTTTTCATTGGTGGCGCTAGCACAGGCGCTAGTCAGCTCACTTACGTCCGGCATGCTGTCTCGCTCCCGCAATCTTACATTTTTGGAGATCGTAAAAAAATATAGTTTGGAGATAAATGTGGTCTGAGGTTTTGCTGGATTATAAAATTCCAGATATTTGAATACATTTTGGTTTTATTATATTCAGTTTTTAACCTATCAAATTATCTCAATTAAAAACTAGGTAAGTAAGTATAGAATAGAAAGTATAAGTAGTCCAGTCGAAATAGATATTGAGTTTCTATCAATTCCCAACAAGCTAGATTTTTGTATATGTCTCTAAAAATGCTACGAGTATGTCTAAAGACCCCATCGATCCCGCTTGTGCGTTGTTTTTTATCCGAGGTCAAAGGTCACGATTTTGTGTTTTTTGCGTATATCTCTGAAACGGTGAGAATACCGGAAAAATTGATTTATGAAAGTTTGTGTAGATAATAAAATTTTCTACACAAAAAGCTATCTTTACTTTTTTCCTTACGAAGCACCGTTCTCGAGTTATAACGATTTCAGACTGTAGGAAAGTAGTATTTACAATTGAGGCCGTCAGCGCAAAAGTGGCCTAAGATTAACATAGTTAGTATGGAGATAATGTGCTTTACATTTTCATGAATTTAAATTGAATACATAGTCTGCTTCGTAGGCGAAAACAATACGCGCAAAAAGAATGTTTACAAAGCCATCTGTTATCCATGGGTGAATCGAGGGATAGGCCGGTTTTGCAATAAAATTTATTATGTTTTAAATAAATTGCAATAGATAAGTACGAATATGAAAAATGAAATTGTGGGTTAGGCTACTTTTGCGCTGACGGTCTCAATTATATGTACACATTTCCGCACCACCTCTGAGGTAGTGTACTCGGCGCTTTTTATGGTTCAGTAGTCAACAAGGAACGTCTGTCTGTCCGCGGAATCTCCGGCAGAGATCCGGCTGCCAAACCAAATTGACCCTGGCTACGCTTAACACAAGGACTTTAAGAGATAACGCGCGATTTGAAGAGCTCCAAGAGCTAGAGAATATATTACCTGGGACGTCGTAGGGCTCTCAGAGGTGAGACGCCAAGGTGAAGACCTTGTAGGTAATACTCTCTGGAGAACTATTTTACTACAAAGGAGAAGATGATTTCATTCAACCTCCGCGGCCTAACCCAGAGGCTATTACTTAGTACTAGAAAGCTTAAATTTGGCAAAAATATACGAGGTGCGTTTTTAAGTTCGCGGAAAGGGTAGCTAGGTCATTAGTGAGGGTACTTACTCGAGTCATTACGAATTAAGCAACTCATTATTGAAAATCAGTTCAAACCATACTGGAAGAGCCGTCATCCGTTTACGGGGACCTTTGCCCAGGTAAAACCATGGTTTACAAGTGGCATACATTAAGCAAGGCAGGGACTCACCGGCTGATCGAGGTGACGGACGACTCCGGAAATCATCTAAAAAAGACGAAAAATGAATGCTGGAAGATGCCCGAATTAAGAACACACAGCTCGCAGAAATTGTAGGAGTATCATCCTCTGCTATAACTTTCAGGATACTATTAGTGCTGGCTCGGACTCTGTATAGCGACGATACGCATCTGTAGCATTATGTAGCATTTAACTTAAATAAGTTTTAATTTTCTTAAAGATTTTATTTAACCGTTTTCTCGGCGTGATTAATAATAATAATGTATATAATAATAAATTGTTTATTTTGAAACAAAAAAGAGTACATGCAAGAATGACAACAATCGTTCGGTGCTAAATCTATTGTACAATAACCTTGTTGTATTCTATTTCCTAAACTAGGCGAAAAACCTGTATCTTAGGAGAAGGTCAAATTAAAACGTTAAAAAGTGCGTACATAGGTACATAGTCGAGATACATTGCGTGGACGACTGTCAGTCAATACAACATGGTGGCGAAACTATATGGGGTCTCTTGGTGATTACTGAACCCTAAAAATCAACTCATAGCATAATAATTGAATAGGTGATAAAAATGCCTATATTTAATTGTGTCAGTGTAGTAGACCTGTATCAATATTCATAAGAAAAGATCGTATTTCAGCATTTATTTTGTATTCGTGTATTTCGTATAAAAATATTTCATTGTTAAACAAAAAGATTTATGATTTTGTTTAAAAAAAAAAACTGATATAGCTGTAAAATAAAAGTCGCATAGTTACAACATTTATGTATTTTATTAAACTTTTAAAATACATTAAAGAAATAAGAATACAACCAACCTTTAGGTAAGTACGTAGTTGCGATACGTAATGAAACTTAATTTAACCTGGGCCAACCAACCTAATATTTCGTATCCTACCTGTTATCCAAAATTGTACCTAACCATGAAAGTTAGATAACCTTTAGGATACAGGCCTGTCGGTTATAGATAGGCTTCTGTCTATCAATAAAATAATCCTAACATATGCATAGCGAATCGCCTATGCTTGTTGCCTACGCCTACGCATGCATCCGACAGCACATCAACCTTTCCATGCATGTACTCTACATCGTTAAGGTTACAAAAACATTTAAAGGTCGATTGGATGTCGACTGCACCAAAATAACAAATAGCGGGGCGTGGCCTGTTTCAGAATTGAGAATATCAGTAATATGGCTGTTCTTTTGTTAACAAACTGAAGGGAATGATAATTTGGTAAAATACTTTTCAGACACCGGCTGAGGGTTTCAAAAGGGTTTCCGTCCAAAAAACAAAAGGCGAGAAATGTAGCGACAGAATTCGTGTAATGACTTTTTAATAAGTTCGCGTAACGTGATTAGCCGTTGTACCGGCGGAATCGTCCCTGAAAATTAAAATAAAGGGTGTTTCTGGACTTTGAATTTAAGCACGGCACACTGACACGGTAGATCTCACTGCCTTTTAATTCATAATAGCTCTTACCGCCTACGGCACAGAGTCGAATATTAAAAAAACATTTCACTAACTCGATGCCCTGTAAGGGGACTCAAAGGAACTTGCTGTTATTCCTCTACCCCAGGGATAACATTTTATAACTTCCACACAACGCAATCACTGGTCCTGGTCTTAAACTAGGATACCCTCTTCTGTGGTAACCAGGCAGGGACATCACAAACATGGGAAATACACCTAGACTGAGCCATTTGTACAAATGTACGGCGCCCTCCAGTGAGAACCAAAAATCAAACCCATGACCTCCGGCATGGTAATCAGACGTGATACCGACCAACGAGGTTACCATCTGTCTCTCCCTCTATTCTTGACGTTACTTATTGTGTTCCGAATTGTGCCACAATTAAATGCAATATTTCAGGAATAACGACTTCCAACTTTAAACCACATTTGAAACTAAAGGCATATTTTGGTTAAATTATTAAATAAACATACTTCTCGGCTAAATGATCAATTGTAAACTAAACTGGCTAAATTAGCATCGAGAGTAAGGGGGCAAACCTAAAAATGGCTTTGTTTTTAGAACCGTAATAGGTACATAGCAATGTGTTATAATGGGGTCTACTCAAGAAAAAAAATATAGAAAAAAATAAGACCTTATACAAAAAACGTGATTTTTAACGTTTCGTTTTACCCTATCGTAAAAACGGTAATATGTAATAGATGAAGTTTACCTCAGCAAGAACCTACGACTCTAATGTGGTCCTATTCACGCATCCGAATCTTCGATAAGAGAAAAAGAGACTTGATTAGAAAAAGTACGCCAATTTCCAGCTTGTTACATTCTTCATCAGCCACTTGACGCCCACTGCAGGGCTCGTGGTTTTCATAACCATGAGGGGTTTTGCCATAATCGCTACGCTTGGCAGGCGGATTGGCGATGGCAGTATGCAGTTGGAATCTCTTGAAGACGTTGCTGCCCGTCTCCTGGTAATTTATTTCCTTAGTCGCCTTCTACGACATCCACGGAAGGAAATGGAGTGACGCTATTCTTAATCCGGCGCCACACGGAAGTTACATTCCTACATGACAATTTTGTTTTGTTGTACCTATTGTTCAATTCAATACAATTCTGCTTCCATTTCTACATGAAAATTTTGTTTTGTTTTTTTATTAATCTGTGTTCCCAATTCTGTCTCATGGGGTTGTGCCAATAGCACATAAAAATTTAATCGATATCGATAGGAACGTCAGTGGAAAGAAAAACAAATTCGATCACTCTTTTATTATTGTTGTACAGGTAGTTTTTTACGGTATGCCATGGAACATATAAATTACGTCCTTGTCGTCTGTTACTCGTCCAACCTAGAAGAAGAGATACTTCTAGGTCCATCGAGAAATAATTTTAGAATCGGCGGGCTAAGCATTGTAAGCCAAATTTTCATTAAATATGTCAATTAAAACCTGAAGAGGTTTAACTGCTTGGCATTTTATACCTTTATAATTCAAATTACAGATAAAATTTTAATGTTTATAAAAGACGCATTTTTGGCAGCTCAACAATGCCTACCGAGGAATCCCTTACTGAGCAATCGCGTTGCGCAAACGGTTCTTTGCTAGAGCTCCAGTTCTGTAACTTGTTTTTGTAACTTATCAATTCGCTCTTCTAGAACTAAATATTCTTGGTAATTAAGAAATTGGGAATTAAGTTATACATAATAATATAGTTTTGCAAAAAGTATAAATGTCTGAAAGATAACCACCACTTCTGTTTAATTATGTAAATTTAATGTCGGCATCGTATCTTCTTCTAATGGGGAACTTGCGTTTAAATTAGATTGGAGTGACTTTGCTTTTATACCATAGAAATCAAATAAAAACCTAGGAAAAAATTAAAAATAAGACAATAATAATATTAGGGGTTAAAGTATGAAATTGCCGTTTTATTGCAATAGGTTCTTTGAATTGACATAGAATCTTCATGGTTTGAGGTTTTCGAATGAAACTTTTTTCAAGTGGTTTCTATGATGTTCTTTTTTTTAAAAAATGTGAAACATTTGAATATCGACTTTCAATTGTTTTTGTTATTCAATTTAGACAAGAAAGATGGATACTGCGAAAATTCGAGTGATTATGAGGCACCCATTTTTCGTATTTTTTTATTTTATTGATTTGACGCAAGTGAGTCAATATTGTGGGTAAGGTAACGTTAAACCATGCCGCTAATTCCTGGGTAGTTTGACTAGGGTCGGCTTCCACTATCTCTCTTAATTCATCGTTATTCACCTGTGTGGGCGGTCTTCCTCGTGGCTCGTTCTTTAAGTCGAAATTTCCATCACGAAAGCGTTTAAACCAAAATCGCACGGTGCGTTCATTAGTAGACCCCTCTCCAAACGCAGCATTGATATTGCGGGCTGTTTCTGCCGCGTTAGTTCCGCGTCGGAACTCGTATTCAAAAATCACTCGAATTTTCGCAGTATCCATCTTTCTTGTCTAAATTGAATAACAAAAACAATTGAAAGTCGATATTCAAATGTTTCACATTTTTTAATAAAAGAACATCATAGAAAGCATTTGAAAAAAGTTTCATTCGAAAACCTCAAACCATGAAGATTCTATGTCAATTCAAAGAACCTATTGCAATAAAACGGCAATTTCATACTTTAACCCCTATTATTTAATTCCGGGTTTTCGGGGTCACAAGATATTATGCGAATAAATAAAAAATAAAAACCGACTTCGAAACACTACAGCACTAAAAAGTTAGAAATAATTTAAATAATTAGAAGTACCTACCTAGAAGTATTTATACATGTAGGTATTGTAGAAGTATAATTTGGAGCCGGTGCCCTAAATATATGTGGTAGTCTTGTAACTGGGCTCCGACTACAAATTATACTTCTACAATACCTACTTGTATAAATAGTTCTACTTCTAATTATTTAAATTATTTATAACTTTTTAGTGCTGTAGTGTTTCGAAGTCGGTTTTTATTTTTTATTTAAAAATTTTTATTTTTCAATTTTTAGTGGGGGAGTGGGTGAAAAATAAATAAGTCCCTTATAACCATAATTTACCCTTAAATCTTAATTAAAAATTAATTTGATGTTCTTGCATCTCCGAAAGTCTTCACCAGAACATCACCAAATTAACTTGGGACTACTTTTACGCTATTTTATGAAACATACGGATATTATATCGAATAGGGCTTATTTACTGCTGTCCATTGTTCCGTTCAGAGTTCAGTTCTCCATCTCTGAAAGTCTCCATCAGACCTTCACCAAATTAAAATGGGACCAATGGGACGTTATACCTGTTCGAATAAAAAAAGAATTGTCGAAATCGGTTAAGATTTGACGGAGTTATGAAGGAACATAGCCAAATGAAAAATAAATATCGAATTGATAACCTCCTCCTCCATAAACGTCATAAATGTCGAATTGATAACCTCCTCCTCCAAGTCGGTTAAAAATAAAGTTACTCTAATAACATAAAAATTATTAGATTTCGTTTTGTCATCGAATTCTGAACGTACATGCATAAAACATTATTTTACGAGATAACTCAAAACATAAAAAACGCTTCATACATTATAAGCGTTACGTTAGAGAGTGACGTCATAGTCTAAGGTCGATTTGTATGGCGCGACCTAGTACCAAGTGACTACCAGTATATTGACTTTTTGACTGGTTATATTATAAAAAGTATCAGTCGCAGAGAAAAAAAATACGTTTATTTATCTTTTAACGTGTTCTCTCCTATTCTATTAAAACATTTTAAGTGCAAGATTTCCCTTGCGTCCGTTACAGATACTACTTAATACGTCCACGTGACTAAAATATTTGAAACACGACTTCCAAAAAGGTTTATGATCTTTTTCACTATCGACAGTTTAGGTCAGTCGAAACCAACAAGGTTTTATCTATCTAATCTAATATAATCTGAAGGTAATACTAGTAGGTACCTATATGCATTAAAGTGCTGTTCATTGAGTATAAAAATAACATTGAAAAACAAAAATAAGGGCCGAATGAATTGAATGAAATAAAAACCGGCCAAGTGCGAGTCGGACTCGAGCACAAAGGGTTCCGTATCATTATCTATACAACATTAGACACCGAGATCGAGAAAAAACGGCAAAAATCACGTTTGTTGTATGGGAGCCCCCCTTAAAAATATGTATTTTATTTTAATTATTTATTTATTTTTGATTATATTTGTTGTTATAGCGGCAACAGAAATACATCATCTGTGACCGCCTAGCTATCACGGTTCATGAGATACAGCCTGGTGACAGACAGACAGACAGACGGACAGTGAAGTCTTAGCAATAGGGTCCCGTTTGGCACCCTTCGGGTACGGAACCCTAAAATACCAGTTAAGTAAAGTAAATTACGAACGAAATTATTATTATATTTATGCGTACCTAACCCCACTTTGGCCGTTTTTTAGTATTAGTAATGTTGAAACTTGACGCGGGCATGAAAAAAAAAAGAAAATATTAAACGTTAAGATAAGATAAGATAAGATAAGATAAGATAAGATAAGATAAGATAAGATAAGATAAGATAAGATAAGATAAGATAAGATAAGATAAGATAAGATAAGATAAGATAAGATAAGATAAGATAAGATAAGATAAGATAAGATAAGATAAGATAAGATAAGATAAGATAAGATAAGATAAGATAAGATAAGATAAGATAAGATAAGATAAGATAAGATAAGATAAGATAAGATAAGATAAGATAAGATAAGATAAGATAAGATAAGATAAGATAAGATAAGATAAGATAAGATAAGATAAGATAAGATAAGATAAGATAAGATAAGATAAGATAAGATAAGATAAGATAAGATAAGATAAGATAAGATAAGATAAGATAAGATAAGATAAGATAAGATAAGATAAGATAAGATAAGATAAGATAAGATAAGATAAGATAAGATAAGATAAGATAAGATAAGATAAGATAAGATAAGATAAGATAAGATAAGATAAGATAAGATAAGATAAGATAAGATAAGATAAGATAAGATAAGATAAGATAAGATAAGATAAGATAAGATAAGATAAGATAAGATAAGATAAGATAAGATAAGATAAGATAAGATAAGATAAGATAAGATAAGATAAGATAAGATAAGATAAGATAAGATAAGATAAGATAAGATAAGATAAGATAAGATAAGATAAGATAAGATAAGATAAGATAAGATAAGATAAGATAAGATAAGATAAGATAAGATAAGATAAGATAAGATAAGATAAGATAAGATAAGATAAGATAAGATAAGATAAGATAAGATAAGATAAGATAAGATAAGATAAGATAAGATAAGATAAGATAAGATAAGATAAGATAAGATAAGATAAGATAAGATAAGATAAGATAAGATAAGATAAGATAAGATAAGATAAGATAAGATAAGATAAGATAAGATAAGATAAGATAAGATAAGATAAGATAAGATAAGATAAGATAAGATAAGATAAGATAAGATAAGATAAGATAAGATAAGATAAGATAAGATAAGATAAGATAAGATAAGATAAGATAAGATAAGATAAGATAAGATAAGATAAGATAAGATAAGATAAGATAAGATAAGATAAGATAAGATAAGATAAGATAAGATAAGATAAGATAAGATAAGATAAGATAAGATAAGATAAGATAAGATAAGATAAGATAAGATAAGATAAGATAAGATAAGATAAGATAAGATAAGATAAGATAAGATAAGATAAGATAAGATAAGATAAGATAAGATAAGATAAGATAAGATAAGATAAGATAAGATAAGATAAGATAAGATAAGATAAGATAAGATAAGATAAGATAAGATAAGATAAGATAAGATAAGATAAGATAAGATAAGATAAGATAAGATAAGATAAGATAAGATAAGATAAGATAAGATAAGATAAGATAAGATAAGATAAGATAAGATAAGATAAGATAAGATAAGATAAGATAAGATAAGATAAGATAAGATAAGATAAGATAAGATAAGATAAGATAAGATAAGATAAGATAAGATAAGATAAGATAAGATAAGATAAGATAAGATAAGATAAGATAAGATAAGATAAGATAAGATAAGATAAGATAAGATAAGATAAGATAAGATAAGATAAGATAAGATAAGATAAGATAAGATAAGATAAGATAAGATAAGATAAGATAAGATAAGATAAGATAAGATAAGATAAGATAAGATAAGATAAGATAAGATAAGATAAGATAAGATAAGATAAGATAAGATAAGATAAGATAAGATAAGATAAGATAAGATAAGATAAGATAAGATAAGATAAGATAAGATAAGATAAGATAAGATAAGATAAGATAAGATAAGATAAGATAAGATAAGATAAGATAAGATAAGAATTACATTCACACCCGAAAACAACATTGAGTAGGTAAATGATACAGAAAAAATATGAGCAAAGGAATGTACTATTTGTGGAAAGACTGGAGCCTAAACTAGATCAAAAGATCTGTATCTTAAGTTTCCAGGCCTCCCGTATCACATTCGTAGCGTCATCAGCATAAGGTACACGGTTACGTATAAAAAATGACAGATGTTATAAAATAAGGTAAGATGTGTGTATGTATTATGTATCTGTGTCTCTTATGTAAGAAATGAAATGTCGATATCTACAAGTACCTACAACGAAACATTATTGAAATTGCGTTATTTTAAAAATACGGTGTTTATACCTAGGGGATCCTTCTGTATTTTTAGAATGACGGCCTGTCCGAGTTTTCGGTGTCACTGAGACAATTTAATTATTTTACCTTCTGAATAGAGAGTGGAATTGAATCCAATCGCCTATTCGTCTTGCTAAGCTTTATTAAAATGCTGTCAGTCAAGTTAGTTATAGCCTCTGTGGTTATAGCTTTTTATTGAGAACAACTTTATTAGTTACTAGCTTTTGCCCGCGACTTCGTCCGCATGGAATGAGTAGGTAATTTCCGGTATAAAAAGTATCCGTATCCTTCAAACTCAATCCAAACTATCTCCATACCAAATTTCACCTAAATCCGTTTATCCGTACTTCTTCACAAACTTTCATATTTTTAATATTACTAGGATCTATGTCGATATACGTACTACCACAGAGGAAGTACTACTAAGGTTTCCTAGCTCAAACAATATGATCTTTGAGATAGCCAAGAAAGTTTTGGCGCCCATGATGAAAGACAACCGGGCTTTCATAGAACCACAATTCATGGTGTACTATGACAATTTGATGTACATTGCATTCGATTAACCCACAAATTAACAAGTAAACTCTGCTTCGCAATGTACCTCGAATTGTTATAATTCGATTGTAGTACTAAGAAACGGCCCTGCGATGCTGCTGTGCTATCGTTATCGGCAGTAAGTCTATAGTTTTAGGTAAATCTATTTGTACTTGCTGCCATTATCTTTAGAAAAACTTTTATTTAGCTTATTCCAAAGCAATGTACATAGTAGGTACTACAATATCTACTATGTACATAGCTTTCGAATATGCTCTAGTGCTTTATTTATAGTACAATGACAGATACACGGTCGGGCCTTTCGTACCATTGACGCCCAGAAGTTTTCGATTCGCGTGCTCGCGTATACTTAAGCGTCATTGAAACGAAATCGACGCATTCATGTACTTAGTTGTTATTAATCTTCAATGCATTAACAGAATCTAGCCACCTTCATCTAACATAGGTAGCCAAATTTTACGTTGATAAGTTATTAAGGAACTTCCTCAAAATTAATTTACGGCTCAACTTAATCTGCAAAGTCTTCGTCTTACTTATTGACGAACTCGATAAATAACTTTGATATTGCCCCGTATTCCAATTATTGCAAAAGTTAGTTTAGGTAGGCGGCCTAGCGACGTAACAAGAAATTGGACGGGCTCAGAGATTGTCGTTTATAATCCATTCCATTCCAGCTAATCATTAGGGAATTGCAGAGCCATAATAACCCCGTAACCTATCGTAATAGTTTCATTACGTATTCCGAAATCCCGGCGGCCGAAAGTTCTTACTTCCATTAATTAAACAAGAAAACAGATCGTCCAGATAAAGGGCTATAAATCTAAATGATGAATAGGTGAGCTCACTCTGGGATTCGAATTGTAAATTGCTTATTTGTGCGTAGCTGGGTGCGGTGCGGTTGTCGCCGCGCGCCAACGAAATCTGTCACCCATGAAATAATCCATTCTCAGTGTTATTTTCTTCTAATGAAACTCGTTGTCCTCAGCTCCTTTTACGCGCCGTCTTTTCCACGTTTATGTGGAATATCTACTGAAGTATTTATGGGTGTTTGTTTACATTATGAATGAGTGCTCGTCGCCGCGGGGAGAATAAATTGCCTATCTTCTTTGATTACATACCTAAATCTTCCGAGGCTCTACCAAACCTAAGCAGTGCGTGAACTGAGTAAACTGATCGGCATACCTGTATTTGTCTAGCAAATTGACACAGCGATGACCTGTAACGGTACCTCCCCTCGCCCGCAGTAATCAGCAATGTAAATCGGAGCTATAGCGTACCGTCGCCATCTATTTGTCTAGGCGCACATCCAACTCCCAACTTAATTCGTCGGTTGGGAACTTTGATGAAACTACCGGGTGGAAGATACGTTATACTCACTGTTGCCGCTTGTGGTCCTATTATGCCGAGTCCTAATTATAACTTACATTTATTCTACGAAAATTACATGTTACACATAGGTTACGTAAGGTAAACCGGAGCGAAGTTGTCAGTGGGGCTACGGCCTCTTTTTGGAATATCGAAGAAAAGAAACACGGTCACTTAGTACTACTTCCGCGGTCTCCTATAATTTTTTGGCACTACAGCTTCAACTTAGGAAGTACAGATGTCACCACAAACTACTGATTTTTAAATATTCGATTTTATCACTTTTTTCGGCTCCCACCCGTCAATCCTATGGAATTTTATAATATAACTAGTTAATAATTGTTTTTTACTGGTGTGTACCAAGATTATATATTGATTTACCTCTTGTATCTTTTATTTTGTCTCTATCTCATTATTTGAATTAGTTATCGGCTATGAATAAAGATAGGTGTTATTTATATTTTGAGGTAAATGCGTCCGAGTGATTGGGGCGTCTAAGAGACGTCGAAGAGACGCTTTGCCCTAAAATCAGGGGTTTCAGACTGTTTTTTTTTGTTTTTTCTAAAGCACCTTACCTGATGTATACCTACAAAAATTTATTGACATTTCTTGTACAAATATCTCAAATATCTTTGTAGTTATTAGGTAACAGATGTTATGTACTATAAATAAATTATTGATAGTGATTAGATTTCATTACTTTATATAATAATTAAATTACATGTCAATTGTCAATATCTGTTTAAAGCATTGATTTTTAGTAGATATATTATCTGTCTTGTTTCGTTTGTACAATGAATCTGAGAAAACTGTTTATTTCAGGTTTTCAATACGTTGCGGAATTAAATTAAATTTTTAAGCTTACTTCGAGACGTGAATAGAGATTTGAAAAAAAACAGACTTAAAAATGTGATTTACCGTAGGGGAGGCCGGGGTTCGAAGTTCCGATTTTAGAGTAGGAAGCAATATGAACTTAATAAATAGATTTATAATCTATGATTCCTATATAAATAGATGCAGAATGTATCCTAGTTTCAAATTATATAGTCAAATTCATTGAAATAATAATATATTTTAGCTCAGGATCATTTTTCTGTATCAAGTCGACAAAGAACAACTTGCCCCACGAAGGGGCTGGTTGTTCCTCAGCTGAGGTAAGTTGTTCCGCTTGTCGACTCCAATCATTAATAGTATAAGATTAGTTGGAAAGGTATGTATAAAATAAATAAGGCACATGTAACTGAATATTTCTGAACGTTTCATTTATAAAGTACAAAATTTTAATGTTTTTTCATTTATAATAGCACAAAATTTAAAAGTTTTTGACAAATTAACAAACTTAAAGGATTTAACGAAAACAAAACTATAAAAAATAGTAACAAAAATTAATAATAATGTAATACAACCTAATTAATAGGACCTTAAGACTAATAATCATCTTTAACATTAATCAACTTTGACAAACACAGGTAATTGAAGAAATACAAAATTGTTTATTTTAATTAAAACACAAAGATCACCAAATCAACTAATTTTAACATTTCGAGCTATAGCTTATTTATTCAGTCTCATAGCATTTACTTTACTGAGATCAATAATCTAATTAATAATAGCGTACTGTGATAACAGTTTTAATTCAGTCTTAAATAAATTAAATAAATCAGCTGCCCGCTGCAAAAGCTCAATCGAAACCTTGCCCCGTTCGGTTTTCCGTTTATAATATAGTTTCTCATCCTAAAACAAAGTTTTAATTTTATTATTTACGTATTTCATTACGGGGCACGTTGTTCCGCGGAACAACTAGCCCCTCGCCAGAGGAACTTTGAACCCCAAATCCCATTTTCAAGGTAACCTCCGATTATAATGAAATAGGTTATAAAAAGCTAACAATTATGTTAAAAAGATAATCACCATAGTTTGCCCAACTGATATTAGCAAGTCACAAACAAATAGCTAGAAAATTGATTTAAATAGACCAAAAAGTTTAAGGACGAAAAAATTTACTTACGTAATGTTTATGGTCACTAATCGGCTAGGTACCACTCTCACACGCCGACACACCGTCACTAAAATGGCGGACGCAATAGCGCGATCATATGACGTTTCGCGACGCACTTCACACTTATTGCTATCTCTTTTCGTCGCAGAGCTATTTGGATCGGAACAACCTACCCCCGGCACTTTGAACCCCGGGCTACTATGCCATAAAGCCTTTTTGATTACAATGTTTAATTTCACTATTAGATATTTTCATTTATTTTGACATAAGATGTGTTGACGTAGGATATGGTTCAGTAACCCTGAAATTTGGAATGGGGCGTGCCAAAAAATAGACAAAAAGAAGCAATAGCCCATAGTTTCTGCCCCAACTCGCAAACGTATGCGTATATATTTATCAATGCGATGCACCATGAAGGACGCATTTCCCTCCTTTCGGCTGTTTCGTACGAAATTCCCATATTTTAGAAAAATACATTTTAATCACACAAACTTATAGATATATTAAATATTCTAATTGTTATTAAAAACCCAAATAAATAAATACCTCGGACTATGAACTTTCTTCTGATATGTTGAAAAATATAGGTGCATTGGTTGGTTAACTAAAGATACATTTTTGAGAAACGTGACGGCTTTGCCCCGGTTGACCTTATATGATCTACGGGTGGGTGACTTCGCTGTGTCGGACTTGGAAGCAATAGAGTAGACGTGAAAATTGACGCATTAATGATTAATCCACTCAGTCTTAGGGCGCTTATACACGGGCGGCACGTGTGCAAACTGCAGCCGTCGATGTGTGTCGCGTTCCGACTAGAGATGGGTAGTGGATTATAACCCAGTAGTTATAATCCAGTTTTAATCCGGGTTATAACGTTATCGACCAGTTTTATCCCATTAACTACTTTTTTGGTGGGTCAAAATGAAAGACAGGAGCGATACGATTTAACAAGAACAAATTACAACTAAACAAATATGCTTTGGGTAATCGGGAGTTTTGCTTGACATTATAGTGCCATAGTGATTTATTTTTGCACCACTGAAGTATTTTTAAGTTTTAATGAATTGCATACACTTTCAAAATACTTTTTTTTCTATGAATAAAAGTACAAATAAAAGCGTGTCGGGCCACGCGTAGCTTAGGGTTCCACAGACATCTAGTTATTACAACCTATTACCTAACATAATCACAAAATTCAGCTATCAAACAAAATAGGAGGCTTTTTTACTAATCCCATTAATGTAATCGACCATTAACCTGTAAAGCCTAGTCAGCTGTGATAATTTTTCTTTTAAATTTATTATATTTGCTACTATCGTGATTTTTTTAATTCAATTCAATTCAATTCAAATATTTTTATTCATTGTAAAAACAGAATGTTCACTTAATGAACGTCAAAGCTGCTAGTTTCACAATCAATGGATTATGTGGAGAAGAAGCCAACAAAGAAACTCCACATTTATTCTTTTCAAAACACGTTTTAACTTAATTAACAGAGTTTTCAACTTAAAATATTAGTCATGAATGTGTTGAACACTAGTCACAATCGTCCTTTAAATAATATTAATCAACTGTTTAATGCCAAACATCTTTGTCTTCCAAACAATCCCCGATGCTATAGTAAGCCTTTTTGCACAGAATGTGCTTAACACATTCCTTAAATAGCGTTGGAGGTAACTCCAATATATCCTGAGGAACTCCGTTGTAGAACCTTATACAGTGCCCCATAAAGGATGTGTTAACTTTTGCAAGTCTAAATACTGGAAATGACAATTTATGTTTTTTTCTAGTATTAACATTATGGTGGCCACCCAACATTTTCGAAGTCTTTGATATTTTTTCTAACGTACATAATATTTTCATAAATGTATTGACATGCAACTGTTAAGATGTTGGTTTCTTTGAAGAAATCTCTTAGCGAATCCCTACTACCTAACTTGTAAATAAATCGGATGGCTCTCTTCTGTAAGATGAAGATCGTCTCAATGTCTGCTGCCCGACCCCACAGTAGTATGCCGTAGGACATAATACTATGGAAGTAACTAAAATAAACAAGCCTAGCAGTTGCAACGTCAGTGAGCTCTCTAATTCTTTTGACTGCATATGCTGCAGAACTAAGCCTGTGTGCTAGTTTTACAATATGAGGACCCCATTGCAATTTTGAATCGATTGTGATGCCTAGAAAAACGGTATCTTCTACAAATTCTAGTTTTTCTTTTCCGAGTACAATGTTGTTTTCAACTAATCTTACGTTTGGTAAGGTAAACTTTATACATTTTGTCTTTTTGGAATTTAGAAGCAGATTATTTGCCGTGAACCAATCCAACACACGCGAGAGAGCATCATTTGCATCGTCAAGATTATTTTCTTGTCTCTTAATTTTAAAAATAAGTGACGTGTCATCTGCAAATAATACTATCTCGGACATGTTTTGTACCATAAACGGCAAATCATTTACGTATACAAGGAAAAGGAACGGCCCCAAAATTGATCCTGTGGTACTCCCATTTTTATTTGTGAACCTGTGGATTTTATACGATTTATGTCCGCTTTTTGAACCCTTCCTTTTAGATAAGATCTCAAAATAGCTATCCAACGATTCCCCACACGGTGGGGTAGAGAAGAAAAAAACGCCCCCCCCCCCCTTTTCATGTTAGGGGAGGTACATTAAAAAAACTTTCTGACATTTTATTATTTAACTTTGTCGGCGTGATAAATATGTATTGTATACACATACCAAATTACAGCTTTCTAGTACCACCGGTCTTTGCGCTAGGCCGCGGACGGACGGACAGACAGACAGACAAGTACCACCGGTCTTTGCGCTAGGCCGCGGATGGACGGACAGACAGACAGACAGACAGACAGACAGGCGGACATGGCGAAACTATAAGGGTTCCTTGTCGGACGGCGGAACCCTAAAAATGGAAGATTTAACCTAAGTAACATGTTGTAAGATTTGGACTAAGTGACACGCTGCACTAAGTGCCCGTGAAATATTTAATAATGATTCTGCATCTATACTTTCTAAATAATCCAGAAATATTTAAGTAAAACGCCAAGTGCATTCAACACAGGCGGGCATCATCACTTCATCAGGAACTGCAGTGAGTGACTGAATCCTTTACTACACAATGAAAAAGTGCATAAAATATCGCGTTGGAAGTTCAGTCAGCATTCAGGCCAAGGTCATTCAGGTAAACAGTGATCACAGTAACAATAAACAATGCCGGTTCGATAAAAAAAAACACGAAATTATACCAAAAAATCGCTCGTGCGCATTCTAAGCAACAAAGGAGTGAGTGCTGTGCCGTACGCATTGTGCACGGCGCAAGTGCGAGCGAGATTGACGATGTCGTTGTCCCACTCGCTCACGCCCGGGGATTTCCGGCGCAAAGGATCATAAAGTGTGGCTTGCTTGATATACTTTATGAGATGCATTGCCTGCAATGCTTAGGTTTAAATGTACTTCGGTACTTAGGGCCACTTGCAGATCTCGCAAACTAGAGTTTAAGTCAAGCATTTGACAGATAATGCACGAACTGTCAAAATCTCGACTTAAACTCCATTTAGGACACTGGCCCTTAGTACAATGCGAGCGCAAGAGATAAAAACTAAACATCGAATTGAAATTCCAACCTAATATTGTATTGTATGGAGAATTTCCTGTAAATTTTTGCGTGCATAATTTCATAACGATACATGCAGCTTACAACTACAACGCCGTGCACATTATTCGACGTATTCCGTATTACTATTGAACGAAATCATTATGAACCGCCATAATGGGTTATAACGGGTGCATAACTGGGTCAAAACTGGATTATAACTCACCAGTGGTTTATAACCTGGGCCATTACCCATCTCTGGTTCCGACAACGGCAGTCGCTGTCATGTCAGCATCGAATATCCGAGCCAGCGCGACGACTGCTGCCGTCGACGGGTCGACACCTGCCACTTACCTACCGCAAGTTTCCCCTTATACCTGATGCCGTTGACTCAAGTTCATTCATAGGCTGCGCTTCTCTATCGGTACTTGATCGGTACCGTATCTTTCTTCTTTTGGTTTGATCCCCGGTGCAGTGGTATGTATTACTTCGCCGTTTAGACGTTGGATGCACACTGCGCGGGCGAGATAGTGCTCAGCTCTAATACTTTAGTAAGTCTGCTTGAGTTGGAGTCTGCTTCTAATGTGTATCGGAATCAGCCGGTTTCGGTAGGAATGGGCTCTTTGTGTCGGTCTGTTGGTACAGCGCTTATCACGGAGGAACAGTCTGGTCGAAGCCTTTGCAGGATGTGGATCTTTGATCAAGTTTGGATACATACACTTTTGGCCTTTGCATCTACGTAATGAGATGATTTATACAGCGTCCAGTGCCTGGGACATTGTTTTTTAGATGGAGTGGGCTTGCCCAGCACCTATACCATCCTGACAGCTTAATCGGCCTAGCCCACAGGAATGACAAGTCAGCGCCTGCAGAGCCAACCCAGCCGCGGGTTTCCTCACGATGTTTTCCTTCAGTTTAAATACATACATGTGTATTAATTGAACGATCCCGTACTAGCAGCTATTCTTCATTCTTGTTGGAACCATTGTTTTACATTAAGGATTTAATGCACTGACCTCCCTGGTGCCTAACTAATCGTATTAACCATGGAGGTCAGTGATCTAATGAGAACATTTTTTCTCTTCAGATCCAATGGAAGGAAAATTGTGTGGAAGTTATTATTATTATTATTATGAATTTATTATTCGTTCTGCAGAGAACACACGTTTTTTCCCAGAAGGCCCAGTGATCCAGCGTGAGGGTTCCAGTGTTTTAGGTAGGTATATGTCAGGTAAATGTATAATGTACAGTTGAAATTTGGTCAAACACCTGATATTAGGGTTCCGTAGTCAACAAAGAGTCCTAATAGTTCCACTATGCCAGTCCATGCGTCCGTCTGTCTGTCTGTGTATCCGTGTATTAGCACATAAATGTTTAGTACTAGAAAGCTAAAATGTGAGTGTAGGAAAGCTATTACTTGATTCAGGGAAAAAATCGTTAGAGTGGAGCGCTTCCCCCTCTCTCGGCTAAACAGTTGTTTGTACAAACGTGAAAAAAATCATAAGGGAAGTAGCACATATATCGAAGTTAAAAGATAAACTATCACAGGTTAGTAAGCTTTTGGTCGACAAACATAGAGAATTACTTTTACGAAGTAAACGTTATTCGTTAAACCGCGAACTCTTATGTTCCTAATATTAGTCAAGAAGATTAGAAGGAGGAATCTTCTATGTCCGCATATTTCGAACCCTACTCTGCGGGCGGCCTGGCACGCACTTCGTCGTTTTTTAGGGTTCCGTACCTCAAAAGGAAGAAACAGAACCCTTATAGAATCATTTTGTTGACTGTCCGACTGTCTGTCAAGACCCTTATTTTGGGAACGCATGGTGGTATCGAGTTGAAATGAAATTAACATATACTCAGATCTACAGTCCCTTGAAGTTGTGAAAAAGTCAAACTTCTAAGTTAACGTAAAAACAAGATACGGACGTTTATGCTGTTTATTATAAAAAAAAGTATATTTCTATACTCAAGAGAATCAAAACTTATTACTTTCAATTACTTTTGGTATGTAATATCGTCTTATACTACAACACACATACATAAACTCACGCCTGTATCCCAGAGGGGTGGGCAGAGTGGCAGGGGTGCCACTTGCCACGATCCTGACGATCACTTTCGCTTCCTCAACATTAATTAGTCGTTGCATGCACGCACGCCGGTTTCGGGTACTTTTTATCTACAAATACAGGGAAAAATCTGAAATACGTTTGTCATTAAATCATATAAAAATAGCCTTTGAAGTTCGGGAAAAGCTTGGAAAAACTGCGAGACTCGATTCATGAACTATTTATAAAATGTAAGTACCTACAAATTTGTATGGAACCCTCGGTGAGCAAGTCCGACTCGAACGTGTCCGGTTTTTTTTAAACTTTAAGTACCAAAGGTTAATAATTCATCTAGACTTTACGAATACCTAGGACTCATCACCACAATAAAAATAATTTCGCTAAAACTCCGGTAGGCACTCTATCACGGGTAGGAGCCTTTTTAATGAAGGCTGATGAGATTTTGTGGTTTCATAAAGGACGACATAAATAAATATGAAGTGGCCATAAAAGCGGTAGATTAATTAAAGATGCTGCGAGAGTATTTCAGTGAAACAGCTTTATTTTTAACATTTCCTGATGTTCGCTTTGACTCTGGCTTTTCCCACGGTTCAGGGGAGCTAAGGTTCCGGTTTACTCTACTCCCAGATTGTCACTAGAATAAAATTCTATAACAATATCGACCTTTAATATCTATGGTAGGTATTTCGTGTCGACACATTCAACATGACCTATAAATCGAAATATTATCTCTCAATAATGTTAATGGTGATTTTTAAGACCCATGGACGTGAACCTAAGGTAAAAAAACCTAGGACTAGACAGAATTAACGCCAAAAACGGCCGTTTTGGCATAAATGCTATGTACTTCCAGGCCCGTGATCCTGATCGATCCAGAATCCTCGAAGCACTCTTCAAATAATATCGAGATCTGAATCTCTTAAATGTAACAATGATAGATTGGTAAAACATCACCACTCTCGGAAGATAATAATCCACTTTGTCTCTTTCATAGACACCAGGGCTCTAACTAAGCCACCTCGGGCTTCAGCAATGGACAGGCGAGTGTTTTTAAGAGACGGACGGCAGCTGCGGCGAATGCGAAACTTGTTTTAAGTGTAACGTCAACTATAAAGACTTACCGACTCTACCGTTTGCCAACCGTCGGTCGGTACGTCTTGTGGGAAATAGTCACTGACCTCCTATATTACGCACACGAAATTCTAAACGATTACAATAGACTTCCACGTCTTTAGTTTCATACGGAAATTCCTTAGTGAAGACCTCGCGAGTGCAATAATAAGCCCGCCAGCACAGAATTCGCAAAGTAGAGAAAGGAAAAAAGTATCGATCCGTTTTCCGCGAAACAAAGAGTTTTCCGTCGAGGGGCGACTTTATTAAACCAAACCAACGATTTTTAGAATTTTCGCGTCGCATGTCATATTGAATTATTACCTATGTACTTTATTTATTTTGCGTACATTTCCCAGTGACTAGCGAGAGCAGAAGGCACGAGTGTTTCCCCTGGGGCTGCGTTGAGAATTGCCTTCAATTACGTAGGATTAGGACTGATTTTCAACAGCAAGAGTGATTTACTAACATGTATCTTCGGGTCCAGTCTGCAGTTTGAACGAGAGACGGCGACAATCTTCACATATTGTTTCTCTTTATCTAGACCTACAAGTTTGAAGCAGAGCATCGGGCGATACATTGTATAATACTGATTCTATTTTCGGCTTCTGTCCTTCAGTTCTAATTAGGAATTGTTTCGATTCTTAAGTGTGACTAGGTGTTTGTGAACTTGGATAGAGCGACAAAAGTAAGGGTTTGCGGGTCATCATCATCAGACATTTTTACGCTCACTGAATCTAATAGGCCTCCCTCATGGTTTTCCCTAACCATAAAGGGTTTTGCCATAATCGCCATGCTTGACAGGCTGGTTGGCGATCGGAGTTTGCGGTTGAAATCTCAGGAAGACGCCTTCTACGACATCCATGGAATGAAATGGAGTGACGCTCCACAGCACCACACGGAGAGGGTTTGCGGGTACATGTCTGTTGCGTGTCTGGGTTCCCCCTGGAAACTTCCTTCGCGAAGACCTGTTCCTAAGGCCTCAAGTCTGGGAAATGTATTCTCTCATTTCGGACTTTTCTTGTGTGATAGTTTAGAATTTGGCTAAGTGATGTACTTAGGTGTCATAGATGGAGAGGTGACCGGTTCCCCCTGGAAACTTCCCCCGAGAAGACCTCTTCTTAGTCACTTATATAGCTTAGTAAATAGGTTTTTATCGGTGTGATGAATGTTTATTAGGAGATTAGGCCGTTCTCCTGCGATGACATTAGGTAGAAGGTCTGTTTACTATAACTAAATCATCTAGGTGGAGATCTTCGCGAAGATCTGTTCCTAATGCCTAAGAGATGATGATTTTTTTTCGAGACAATCCTGTTTAGACCTGAGTATATAGTTTTAATTTCAACTCGACATTTCCACGCGTTCCCGAGATAAAGGGTCTTGACAGACAGAGGACGGACGGACAACAAAGTGATCCTATAAGGTTCCGCTTTTTCCTTTTGAGGTACTACTACCCTAAAAACTGCGTATAGGAAAACAAGAATATATTTCAAACTAGCTGTGCCCGCGACTCCGTTCGCGTACATTTCGATTTTTACGAAGCAGCATTTGTATGGGGGCCACGTCTTATCATAACTGGAGCTAGAATTTAAATAGCCTATCCTGTGTCCCAGATGTCTATATGTTTTTATACCAAATTTCATCAAATTCGGATAATTGGTTTAAGAGTTATGGAGGAACATACGAGGAGAAAAAAATTCTAAAAATCGTGAAATTAGTTTCAGTATTATATATTGAGCCTATAAACACAATATCTCTGAAAACAAACTAACTTACTCCATGACCGACCCTTACAGATTTATTATTAGTATAGAGTATAGATGTCTGTGATTTGATTATGCATCAAACCCTTAGACCACATTTATCAAAAGTTTACGCATAAAAAATCTTAAATTGTGCGAGCGAGACCGCATGCTCCATGTAAGAGCAGCCTTCAGTCGTAAGTGGATGGCTTTCTCACAGAAACTGAAAGGGCCATGTACTGTGAAAGGGCCAAAGTAAAAACCAGGGCCTTTCATAAAACTACAATTCATAGTTTATTATGACAAATCGATGTACAATGTATAGTACAATTAGTCCTCCTACTTGTTAATCTGTGGGTTAATCGCCTGTGCAATGTACCTACATTGAATTGTCATAGTAAACCAGGAAAGGTAGTTCTATGAAATGGGGCCCTGAAGGTACGCGGGTACGTACTTAGGGTATCTTTTTTATACTGTCCGTACATTTCATGTATTTAATTAAAGACATGTTTTAAAATTTGTTTCATATTTTTTTTATTAATAATTGAAATGAATTTATTTTAATTTTTTTTATTTTAATTTAATGTGGCTACCAACAAATATGTATTATGTATAATATGAACTGCACTATCGCACTAGGGTTTCCTGTAAGGATAGTTGTGAGTTGCATTTAATAAATATTAGGGGTTAAAGTATGAAATTGCCGATTTGTACTGAAAATCTAAATTGTTTATTTTTTTTATTTTTAACAAATTTATTTAATCACAATAGTTGCCATTATTATCTATACATTGCTGCCATCTAATGGGAAGGTCATTAATGCCTTTGGGATAGAACTCCGACGATCTAGACTGCACAAACTGTGTGAAAGCATTTTGTACTGTCTCCTGGGAAGAAAACTTCTTGTCACGTAGATAATTGTCCAAATCACGAAAAAAAGGGTAGTCCGTTGGAGCAAGGTCTGGTGAATACGGAGGATGACGAATGGTTTCTAACTGCAGTTCCTGAAGGGTCAAAATGGTTTCTCGTGCTGTGTGAGGTCTCGCGTTGTCGTGGAGCAATAATGGTGAAGATCGTTTTCGTATTTTTTTATTTTATTGATTTGACGCAAGTGAGTCAATAATGTGGGTATAACGTAAGGTAAGGTAACGTTAAACCATGCCGCTAATTCCTGGGTAGTTTGACTAGGGTCGGCTTCCACTATCTCTCTCAATTCATCGTTATTCACCTGTGTGGGCGGTCTTCCTCGTGGCTCGTTCTTTAAGTCGAAATTTCCATCACGAAAGCGTTTAAACCAAAATCGCACGGTGCGTTCATTAGTAGGCCCCTCTCCAAACGCAGCATTGATATTGCGGGCTGTTTCTGCCGCGTTAGTTCCGCGTCGGAACTCGTATTCAAAAATCACTCGAATTTTCGCAGTATCCATCTTTCTTGTCTAAATTGAATAACAAAAACAATTGAAAGTCGATATTCAAATGTTTCACATTTTTTAAAAAAAGAACATCACAGAAACCATTTGAAAAAAGTTTCATTCGAAAACCTCAAACCATGAAGATTCTATGTCAATTCAAAGAACCTATTGCAATAAAACGGCAATTTCATACTTTAACCCCTATTAATAAAAAAAAAAAACTTGCTAATCTTACAGGATACGTCAATCTTAAATTTTTTGGTCAATGACTCATTTCTGATGTGATCCATTAAATAGACTGACGTTTTGCGTACCTACTATGTAGATAAGTAGGTATAAATAAATAATAATAATAAAATTCAATTCAATTCCAAAATTTTTTATTGAAGAAGAAGAAGAAGAAAGAAGAAAGACATTTATTATACCAACAAGATACATCACAGAAACAAAATAAGCACATAAGTAGCATAATATGCACAACAACAGAAAGAAAACTATATACTAAAAAGGTGTTTGTACAAAGGCGAGCTTAATACCAATAAGTAGGTATTTTCTTGCAGGTAACCTTGGGTTATGTGGATAGTGCAACGGGTAAGGAAGATTTATTGCATAGTAGTTTAACAAGTTATATACCGAATACACATAAAACTTACTTATATAATAGGATTATTACTCTGAAGTTCGAAGTAGTGCTCATGGATTGTACTTTTTAATAATAAGAATTTTGCGTTGGTTTGGATACCTATGTGGAGAGGACGAAGGAAGAAAGATTGACGAAATAAATATATCGAGCGAATGTGGTTGGAAGGGCCGTCAAGGGACGACCGAAGCGGACATACTTCGATCAAATAGGGGATGTATTAGGAAAGGGCAAGATAAAAAGTACCAGAAACCGGTGTGCGTGCATGCAAAGACTAATGAATGTTGAGGTAGCGAAGGATCGTGGCAACTCCTCTGGGATACAGGCGTGAGTTTATGTATGTATGTATACAAATAAATTATAATAATGAAGGGCCTGAGTCTAGACCTTGTGTACCATAACTGTGAATCTGTGCAAAAGTCTGTAACTGCGACGAATGAGTATGTTAATTCGTCTGCAAGTTCGGCAGCAAGTGGTTGCCTCCGGCGCGCGGTGCTGACTGTAATTAGCAATGTAACCCTAATCGCTCTATGCCCACCCGTTAAGCCCTAGACACACTAGGACTGCGGTTTTACGTTTCAGATAAGGGGTCATTCATAAAGGATTTTTTTTCATTTCATTCATTCATCCACCTGATGTACTTGTGTCTCACAAATCAATAAATGAATTATGAATTATGAAACTAATTTCGTGATTTTTTGACCCCTCCCCCGTCCTTGTCACAGTTGGTCACATTTGTGAGCCCCCCCTCCTCCCTAGTGTGACGTCACATATTTTGAAATTTTACATCTAGAAATTATTAAATTAAAACAGCAGCAGCAGTACCGAAATTAGTTTTATTTCTATATTACTTTTTAATATTATCGACATCACATCAAACATTTGAAAAAATTAACAAACAATAAATTATTACTTATATCATATTTTTGAAATGTGACGTCATGAAACTTAGGATAAACTTCCCGCCCCTTGTCACACTTTATCCACCCCTCTGGTTGGTCCCTAAGTTGTTTAAGTATGCCGTTCACTAATTACGTAAGAATTTTGGCCATTTTTGAGCCCTCTATCTCCCTATAAGGACGTATAAAATCTACTTACTCCGTAGGATCTTACGTAAGATTTTACCTACTTTCCTCAAACAGCAATTAACACTTTAAATGTCGTTAGAAAAAGGCCTTTATTAATTAAAACACGTCATTATTAAATATGGCTCTTCAAATGAAATGAATGTTCGAAAGATGACGCGATATTATACAAGACCAAGTTTGTCATATAATATGTATAATTTTTTTAAATTCTATAAACGATCGTTAACATGAAGGAAAACATCGTGAGAAAAATTGAGTGTGTTGAGGGTATTCACATTCCTCAGCGCTTGAAATTGCCAATCCGCGGTGGGCACGCGTAGTAGTTAAGCCCATGTTCTCTCTCTGAGAGAAGGCCTGTGTCCTGCAGTGAGACGTAATAAGACGTAAGTAAGGCTATGGAAAAAGAAACAATAATTAGTTAAATAATCGTTGGATTTGTTTGTAAATGATTAAAGACAAATTAATGTGCCCTTCAGGTTCTCTTTCATTCTACTGTATTGTAGCCTGAGACCACTGATATCTATATTACCTGCAGATGCAGTCTAGGTTAGATACCAGCTGTAACTTTACTTCTGAAACCTAAAGTACATTATAATACTTATGAACGTACTCTAAATTTAAGAAAAACAAGTGTAAAAGGTTTCTTTATGCCAAATAAATTTCCATTTCAAATAATCTTAAAATGACGAAACTAATCGTTTTAAAATTTGAACTCTGATGTAGCATGTATGTTGGCATGGGCATTGGGCATGCAGCCTGTGAAGACTTGTCTGGATTTTCGTCATACAATACAATACAAATACAAAAATACAAAATCTTTATTTTCGTGAACTGCTTAATTTAACGGTACATAGTATCTGAAGCCACCTTTTAAGCATGTAGAATGCCTGTACTAGGTGACACCGCGCTTCCATAGCTTAAAAACTTAGTTTAATTTGATATTTTACTTATTTTAAAGATTACTGTTATGACAAAAATATTAAAAAGATAAAAGTGTAAAGCTCAGCCAGGTGAGTGTTTTATGTGTTTAGGTAGAACATCGCATGTGTGTGTGTATGTGTGTAGTGTGTGTGTGTCATCGAGCCACGACGTCGAGACTGGCTCCGTGTGTTTGCGGGTTTACGTATACGCTATCCCGCCGTAAGTTGATTGCTAATTATTTTCTTATTTAGGTATACATTTACCTAATCTTCTCCCCTCATATGGGTTCTGATATTTTTCCGCGCTACTTACACCAGCAGTAAATCTGTTTTTGGGTAAATCAAATTGTACTTAGGCACTGCCCTTATTTTAAGGTAAACTTTTATTTACCAAAATACGGTAGAGTTATAGCTGCAGTTTCTTCCAGAAGTTGACGATACTCGTAGGTACAGGTAAAGTTACCTCTTAGATATAAACACACTAACAAACATCTCCGGGTTGGTGGTAGGTACTGTGACGCCCCATCTTAATGAAACCGAATATTATCAGATAATGACATCTTCATTTTTATATGTATTTTCAACATCCTTTCGATATTGATTTTCTATCTAGTCATCGACTGCACAGATTAAAAAGGCAAAATAGATGTGCTGGTCATGAAACTGGGCACCGACTACAAATTATACTTCTACAATACCTACATGTATTTTTTTATGTAGGCACAGGCTTTCTCTCAGAGAGAGAGAGAGAGAGAGAGAGAGAGTATGGGCGTAATCACCACGCTTCCCCACCGCGGATTGGCAATGATTGGCAAGCGCTGAGGTGTGTGAACACCTCAGATACTCAGGTTTCCCCATGATGTTTTCGTTCACCGTTAGCGAGTGGTATTGCTACTATAACTTCACAAATGTGCTTAACTTAGGAAACAAAGTCATTGGTACATGCCGGAATTCGAACCCACGACCTCCCGAATGAGAAGCCGGCGCCGTCTTAAAGTCTTCACCAGAACATCACCAAATTACCCTGGGACTACTTTTACGGTATATTATGAAACATTGCATATTACTAAAGGATGGGCACCAATAGGCCTTATTTACTGCTGTTCATTGAAGAATTCCGTTCTTTATATGAATTTTTATATCTGAAATAAATTGAATTGAATTGAATTATACTTTTTATCTTGTTAGGTAAAACCGTACTAGCATTGGAATACAGACCTATAGGCAGTATACAGGTGTAACAAAATCCCCAATACCATTTCGTAAGGGGTCGTCCATTAATCATTAATCACGTGATGTTTTTAGCAACTTTTCAAACCCCCTTCCCTTGTTGATACAACGTGAGGTTTAGACTCCCCCTTAGGGCTATTGGCACTCACTAACTAAAAATCTGCGCTGACGGTTCACACCCTCAGCACTATGCTGAGTCAGCTGTCATTTGCAGTAGCAGAGACACACCGTGACAAATTTTGAAAAGTGTTTTATTAATGTTTATTAATTATATATCCTTTTTGTTGCACTAACCCGTGCTGAGGACAATTTTAAAAACCTATTTAGAGGCTAAAAATTCCACCCATGCTGGGACTTGAACCCGCGACCTCTGGCTCACCATGCCAGCGCTCTCCCAACTGAGCTAATAGGCAAGTCGGCATCTTAATAAATATGTCCAGAAAGACATTAAAGTTGCAGGTTGTTATTGACAGGCACAAAAATAACAAAGGAAAGGTGTAAACATATGTTAAAAATCGGCTCAGAATTCTCGCGTTAAACCAAAAAAATTATAATATACGTGATTTGCCACTACACCCCCGTCCCTCTTGTTATATTTCGTGGTTTTTTGGGAACCCCCTGCCCTTTTGAGTCTTAAGTGATAAATGGACGATCCCTAATCGCGAAAAAATAAAATCAGCTGTTTCTTATATACCTATATTGTTTTGCCGCAGGTGGTAACTTTAGTAAGGAACAGCTTATATTTTTTTCAGATGTATATGGGGATTATGTCACACCCTGTATACGATAAAACGTTGTCGTGTTAAACAGTTTCTTGTTCCTAATATGTATTTTTCCTTGAACGTTAACGGTTTTATTTATAAAAAACGCCGATTAAAAAAGTCTGTGGTGGAGATTTTACAAGGAAAAGTCGCAAGCACAGATTAAATAAACTGCCTGTTTAGAGGAATCGTGTTTTTTATAACTAAGGCCGTGTGTATGCAAGTAACAGTTTCCGTCTTTTAACATTAAGATCCCTAAAGTGTTTTCAGTATCCAATTGGAGCTCACGTCGGATAGATGCATTCACTTAATATTCTTGGAATTACGCCAATGTTATGTAGGTGAAAGGTCAATAAATCTTCATGTTTCTCCGTCGGTTAAGCGCTGAGTAAATATTTGGAAGAGCTATGATAGGAATAGGCAGCTACTTCTTCCTACTTAAACTTCTGATAGATAACAACTATCAGAAGTTTAAGTATGAAGTAGTGCCTTCCATAATAATTATATTTTCCACACAACACGATCAATAGTGTCATATTAGTACGGTAATGGTTGTTTCATTGACATTATTGATAGTCTAATAACCAATCGTATTCCAGTAGTATAAGCCGTCCAACTTAACTCGGCACCTCGCACGATTCTATCTTCTTCGCGAGAGATGCCTATTTAATTTGCGCGGTTTATACCATTACCTTAAAATGACGTTGTACTTACTGCAATTGCTTTGTAGACTACCAAATAGAAGCAAATAAATTGTCGTGCTTATAAATTGTCATTCTAGTGAAAAACTATGTGTGTGTTTCTAGACTCTAGGGCCTGGTATCAGACTAGGATACTCCGAGACATGGATACTCGTATCTACTATTCAATTCTCTGAGCTCGGAGCTATAATAAACAGGCAAGTACATCACCAACGAGGAAAGCTTAGGCCATTCTTACAAATCAAATTTACCACAACTATCTAGATCCTCAAATATACTTAATTTGTAACATTTGTTAAGTCACTGTTCGTGTGCTATATAAAAAAACTTTGGCATTTGCATCTACGTAGTGAGATGATTTATACAGTGTCCCGTGGCACCATCACTCACACTAGATGGGTGAAGGGGGACCACTCGGACGCTGCAGGGCCTGGGACATTGTTTTTTAGATGCTATATAAAATCTAATATAAATCTGAGAAAAAACTTACAGAACAAAAGTTGTTGTATAACATACATTGTAATTGGTGTGATTCAACAATTACGCATTTTAGAAATATCTCTGTATTGGCCTGTTTGCGATGTATATGTTCTATGACATCCTTGTTATTTTACGACATAAACGCCGACTGTCTAGGACGCTGAGACAGTGACCAAAGGCAGAATTTGTTGGAGGAAAGGGAACTTCGCGGGATGAACTCGCAGCTTAGAAGCCGTCGCTAGCAGCTGGCTCAATGATTTGCTTTTATTTTGTCTGGACGTAAATAAGCTGCGAGTTAAAATACTTACTTCGTTACCGTCTTGAGAACGACCTGCGTAGCGAGATATTTCCACAGAGTTTGAAAGCGCTCTTGACCGAAAGAAGGCAGCTTCAGCAAACTAACCGATATCTGCTACTTAGTGATAAGCATCGCCGTTCAACTCGAATACGCCGACGCCGCTGGCACTAAAACAATTTTTTACCCTAAAACTTCACCACGAACGCAAAGAAACGCTCCAGCGACCAAGCAGGAGATGGGAGGACAATATAAAAATGGCAGCAGAACCAAATTGGGGAAGGTTTGCTAATGACAAAAACCAGTAGAAGTCTTTAGCCTATGCCAAGAGGCACACTGAAGTTAGGGAAATAATTTAAAAATAATAATAAAAACTCTGCATGCAATTTTTCACATGTGTAATTCGTTCAAATTCACAGATATTTTAATAACAAACTAATTTGTTAAAAAGAAAACGAAATAAAAGTTAAACATTAAACATTTAAAAATTAACAAGCGCTATGTATTTAAGGATAAAAATTTGACTAAGCATTTGAACTTTAATTAATTCTATAAATGTCCTCTAATCTCAGAATAAAGGGCTATTTTATTTTGTTTATTACGTCGGCACCAGCCAAATCAATTGTTTACCTTATGTACGCATGTGGGACGACAGTCTGCACCGTTTAACGAAAAATATAATTGTTTATCAAGACGAAAAAGCATTCCCTGAAAATATTTTTAACTATTTAAAATTCATCCTGTAGTTTATAAACTATAATAAATACGTACATTTTAAATAAAAATAAAAACCGACTTCAAAATACACTAAAAACAGAGAAATAAATTTAAACCTTTCAATTCGATGTAGGTATTTTATAAGTATAGTTAGGAGCCGGTGCCAAGTTACAAGACCAGCACAAACATTTTACGAACCGACTCCAAAATATATTTCTACATCGGATTGAATTATTTCAAAATTTTTTGTGAAATGATTTTTTGTGTTACGACTCCGCCAAGTCGAGCAAAAAAGTGGCTTGGCCATTACCATGCTTTTCTCGAAGCAGTTCAGGCCATTTTCGACCCCCTATAACTTCGTTGGGCATAAAACTAGAAGCCTGAATTTTCAGTAACCAAGCAGTCATTGTATAAACACGGTATATTTCAAATTTCATTCAATTTGAACGGATAGTTTAAGAATAACAACTAGTCAAAATTTCTTAATTTTTTATTCACTCTCTCACTGACTAAGAGTAGATTGTTCACCAAGGGCTCGGGCTTTTATGCAAGAATCGCCTCAGTTCGCTCTGGATTCAACACTACCGAGACCAAAAATGATTTGCGCCCGTGTAGAACACTACTTTTCACTACCATCTGAGAGGAATGAAATAAAAGATAACACTTACATACTACTCAAATGTAACTTCTGGCAGGAGGTTTTGAATTGCTTGTGTTGCCTGTTTTTTATATATTCTGGTGTTAAGAAGACACTATCATCATCGCTTGACGACATTTTTCCGAGAAAATAAGTGAAAATAGACAAAAAAAGCGCGCCAATGTTATTGATTTTTTGCATAGAAAAAAAAAATCGCGTTCCAATTTCAAATATTTGACAATTAGGTACTTAAAAGTTTTGCAGCAGAGTTTGGTAGTTCAATAAGTAGTTCCAAACTCGGTTTAAAAACTTATTGCTTAGGTTGAAGCGAAATAGATATAGGACGAATCCTCAAGAGTGAAAGAGAAGTCCGACTTCTTAGTAAATGAGTGCATTAGTATATAAATTCAAAATTGGATTTTGAGTCTATTTACTTAAAGGTACCTAAAGGTAAATAGATTCAATGAGATACCATTAAAAACATAACTTGTAAAAAAACCAAGTCTCGCAGCTCAGTTATTCTACCGTAAAAAGTTCTGAGATCCATGTTCTAGCGACCATACCAATATTAAAAATCTTTTATGTTTTAAATAAATAGATTGAACTGGAAATCGCACTAAACAATCTAATTTAATATAATATGTATTACTTGTGAGATACATTGTATTTTCATGCGATGGCCAAGTCAATCAATTTCATCATCAGCCATTTCACGCCCACTGCAGGATATAAGCCTCCCTCATGGTTTTCATAATCATGAGGGGTTTTGCCATAATCGCCACGCTTGGCAGGCGGGTTGGCGATCGCAGTATGCGGTTGGAATCTCAGGAAGACGCTGCTGCTCGTCTCTTGGTAATTGATTTCCTTAGTCGCCTTCAACGACATCCACGGAAGGAAATGGAGTGACGCTATTCTTAATCCGGCGCCACACGGAACATCAATTTATTTAAAAGATAAAAGAGTTAATCACTGGCCACTATACGTAATAGCTTAAGACAGAAGGACCCTTAAGTAGGGACTGAATAAATTAACTTGGTATTACTGAGTTGCAAGATTTGGTTTTTTACAAGTTATGTTTAAGGAAGTAAATGCACGAGTCACTATAAAAACACCCAAATCGCTTAGTGTGCCTTTGTCAAACAAAGTTCCCTCGATTTCTCCAGAATCCCATCATCAGATCCTGACTTGGTGACTATGGGACTACCTGAGAAGTTAAAAGAATCCGGGAACTAACTGATGTCGCAACTGCTAGGCTTGTTTATTTTAGTTACTTCCATAGTATTATGTCCTATGGTATACTACTGTGGGGTCGGGCAGCAGACATTGAGACCATCTTTGTCCTGCAGAAGAGAGCGATCAGATTCATATATAAGCTAGGCAATAGAGATTCTTTAAGAGATTTCTTTAAAGAAACTAACATCCTAACAGTTGCTAGTCAGTATATCTATGAAAATATTATGTACGTTAGGAAAAATATCAGTGACTTTAAAACTGTAGGTAGCCAACACAATGTAAATACTAGAAATAGACATAAACTTTCGTTCCCAAAATTTAGGCTGGCAAAGATGGGGCATTGTATACGTTTCTACAATAAGATCCCTGAGGATATAATAAGCTTGCCAGAAGCGCGATTCAAAAAATGTGTGAAGCACACTTTGTGCCAAAAAAGCTACTATAACATTAAAGATTATTTAGATGACAAAGATGTCTGGAATTAAAGCCAGTTCAATGCATGAGTTTTAGTATATTTATATAAATCCTGTAAATTAAGGACTTGAAAAGACTAAGTTTGGAGTTTTTTTGTCCATTTTTTCTCCAAAATGATCTAGATTTTGAAATGGACACCTAGTTTAACTTGTAACGTTCATTAAGTCGCAGTTTCTGTGCTACTTTGAATAAAAAATTTTGATTTTGATTTTGAAGTCTATCCTATCAAACAAAAAAAGACATACCTACAAACCTACATAAAAAAAACAGATTCCGACGAATTGAGAACCTCCTCCTTTTTTGAAGTCGGTTAAATACCAGGTAAAATAAATTCGTCAAAGCCTTAACCAATTCGCCCTTCTCTAAATTTTAGGTACCTTTCGTTTTGCTCACCTTTTTGACATCGCGATAATAATTTATGAAGACTAATAACGCAGCCTTATCAAAAAGTAGCTGATAAATACCCCTTAGTAAGAAATGGAGCGATCTTATCGAGCAGGACAGTAGAAATGGTTGGGGCCACAAATATCTGTGGTCGTGGCCTTATCGCCTATTCCCTTTCCTAAAGTTGTAAAATGCAACGGGCAACTTCGGGGGCGCACATAAATCTGTGTTCGATAAATGCCCTGTGCAAAATTTTAAACTTTAGCCTTTCTATAGTTTTAGGTAATTGACACGTAGACTCATCATCATTATCAATGGCCTTTGGGTATCTATCTACATCTATTGCAGACAGTTTATAATATTTTATTTTAACCTTAAGAAATACTTACAACCGAGCTTAGCATAATATACATTTTAATAAAAACAAAAAGCTAGAAGTTTCACAAATAGAACAATTATGATTATGAATCGTTTTATAAGCATTTCATAAGCAGCCTATATACGTCCCACTGTAGGGCACAGGCCTTCTCTCAGAGAGAGAGTTGGGCTAAATCACTACGCGTGCCCACCGCGGATTGGCGATTTCAAGCGCTGAGCTATGCGAATAGCTCAGACGCTCAGGTTTCCTCACGATATTTTCCTTCACGGTTAGCGACTGTTGGTGTTCATTGAATAGTTAGTGTTATTTTTATTTTTTTATGAGACATTATATTGTAGGAATATTCATAGAGTAAGAACAAAACATAAAAAAATTATTACATAATCTGCTATATACTTTTAGTGGTAATAATAACAGAAAAAAACTATTTTAAACTATCATGTGGCATTTAGCAATCGTGAAAACAGTTTTTTTGCGCTCAGCGACTCTGTACTTTATTTTATATCTTTAATCTAACCTTTAAGGCTTTTGCTGAAAATCAGCGTCGGCAGTGGAGCTGCATGTTCCCTGACGACTTTAGGCTGAGCATAAGGCCTTTTGCCTAGTTATTAAGATTTTTTCAGCTATGTACTTTATTTAAGTCGATTTGTACGAAAATAATATTTTTTTTTTGTTGCTTAATACCGATACCAATTCTACCGATAATGAAGTAACAGTTTCCAGGTTTTGCGTTATTTTCAATAGCACGTTTTCACGTTAACAATATATAATGTTTAATTTCTGAGATATTTCATATAATTTTGTCGACATTGCGAACATTTTGCGAGTCCGTGGCGATAACGACGAACCCGCAGCGAACACGTCACTCAGACGTTCGCCGATCACCTCGCTCGGAACACGTTCGCAAATCGCTAGTGTGATGTGATAAAGCTCTAGCTTCAATTGAATTATACAAATAAAGCCCCACGTAACTCAATTACGAAGCTTTGGGTCTGTTTTATTAAGCACACCTTTTATTAACTTAACAGTCCAGAGGTAAGATTATAAATTCTAAAAGTGAGGACCACGGGGTTTTCAAACGGGATGTAAAGCAGGTAGATAGTAGAAGCGAAAGGTATCAAGACAACTATGGTAAGAACAGGATAATTTCAATCATATTACTTCAACTTTAGATTCGTGCAACATACAAGACAGTGATTTAAGAATGGGGCAAGGGGAGCTTGTTGAACTTTTGTAGCTACTAGAAAACGTACCTCGAAGACCCATATTTTGCGTCAATTACAAACTGTTGTGGTTATACTGAGAGTTATACCATATGGAAGCTCAAAACTATGGGATCAACTGAGGTTAGACATGAATGTAGCTAGACAACGCATGCACCACGATTTGTGTGAAAACCAAGCGTGACGATTTTTTTTGTAGGTACTTTGACGAAAAGTGGAAGGAAATGTTCCGTCTTCTTTGGTTGCAAGGGTATTTGTTGTTTTATTTACAGTTCATCATTACGCAGCTAAGGCATTTTCTTAAGTTTTAAAGAGGTCTGACTACGATAAAAGCCGAGCGCGCGTAAGAATCAGTCGCATACCTAGGTGCCTAGCACTTATGTCGGGCACGCGAAGTAGATGTGCTGGCGTTGTCTAGCGGGCTAGATTGTGGTCGTACCCTAATATTACCGAGGTGATTGTTGATATAGCAATTAAGTATGTTAGTCAACATATGATGAACCTAACGAGATTCAGACTAGCCCTAGATAATGATGATAATTAGCAGTTTTCTACGTATCTCCGTATAAACACGGACTGACGCTAACCATTCCGTGCAGACGGCTCACCCATTACGTTCTCAAAACATGTTGTTGCACAAACAATTACAACTTCGTCGAATTTGTTCGGTTCCTCTTTCGTCCGCGTCGTTTAATTATTGTTTTTTTGTTTGGAAATGTGGCTAACACATTGATTTTTGTATTGTGCTCGATATAGCAACTTTATTTGTAAAATGTGGAATTCCTTAATTACCTACTTTAATTAGTGAATTTTAGTTTGTGTTTTACATCAACGTATTTTCATCTATGACTTTTTCTCAGATTTTTTTTGAAATATGAGGGTTTATTTAATAAAAATCTGTAACAAAAAAAAAATGTATATAATATTTAAAAAAAACACGTATTTGCGCTCAATAGGGTGACTCCGAATTTGTTCGACAAATTTCGAGGCGACATTCTAACTATGATTTAGAAACCTATGGCGGCCAGTTATGAAAAAAAATGGCGCGTCAAAAAAATTTTCTTTTTTTGTTATAAGAAATCACTTAATTTTTGCAAAAACTAACAATATTAGGGCGAAAAATTATAAAAATCGAAAGTGAATGCATGAGACTAGCTTGTTATTGTTGGCGCCGGTCAAATCAATTGTTCTTTTAATTGTTTACGCATACCGGGCGAAGGAATTTTAAACATTTAAAATATTAAAAAAACGTTTTTCAACGATATGGTAGTTCCCACTAGAAGCCGTCTATATTGTTGAGCAAAAGGCCACTTCCATTCAGTCCCTTTCTGAAATGAATCGTGCTATAGGTATGCAGCGCTGTAGGCGCGCTTGACGCGTGCTGACTGGCGACCTTCTCTCGTAGCAAGTGCCAAGACTCAAGAGTAAGTCGTCCTTTTTTACCTCTACGATTATCCTTTAGTCCCGAAATATGTCCTGTAAACACCTTCTGATAGGCGATCGTATCCCTCCTATCTTTTAAATAGAAGGAATAATTTGGTTGAATAAGGAACTCATCTGTAAAGTTTCCGGCTAATACGATACCTTATAACATTATTCTTCAGTTTCAAATGAGTGGTTTTGTAATTTACACTTTATTTCTCCTATTTAACTTGGAGTGCGTTTGAGATTTTACATTTCATTACAATAGAGCAGACCGATGGCCCAAATAACTAAAGCCAGATATGTCATAATAAAAAAAAAACTAAAATAAATTTAGAGGGTATTATTTAATCGTAGAATATTGCTCAAGAAAATTTTCGAAATTACTGCAATACACACATTCACTCTATATTCTGCGTGTGTATCCTTGTAGTCCTGAATACGCGTTAGATAGTGTTTTAATTGTAAATCAAACGAAGGCATTAATGAAGGCTCTATACGTCACATTAATCAGCAGCACGTGGTCGTTATCAGCCGGTGATGTATCATGCTTTCAGCTTATATCCACCACGAGACAACGGGATGAATGGATTTAATCACGCCCCATTGTAATGGGATCTGATTAATGTCATAATTACCTTTCTGGCATCGGTACTACTAATTATACAATCAGATGGACCTGGCCATGTCCTTTAATTATACTTTAACTCTATAGCCATAATGTTCATGACGCACAGTCATTATTGACCATTAATTTCCTGTAAACAATGAGATCTTTATCGTTAGGAGCAACCACAAAATTACTTTTCCACGAAAGTATTCCGCACTAAATAAAATATTAGGACGATACAGTAACATTATTGGTTTATATAAAATATTCGAAAACAATGCCAGTCTTGTTAATATAGATAAACGATTTAAAATTCAATTTTATTGTCATCTACACTACTTTTAAATTCAAAGTGTCTCGGCAAAAGTTGTTTTGCCGTATTAATTAGCCTAAGGCCTATTATCAGACCTTCCAAATATACACAAAAACATTTCATAAAAATCGGTGAAGCCGTTTCGACGGAGTTCGATAACAAATACCATGACACGAGATTTTTATGTATTACATGATTTGTCTACTGTTTACGTATTTATTTTATGGTACGGTAGGTACATCTGATTGTTACTATATTTAATAGTTTACTTTTCATTTTCAACTTGCCGGAGTTACAATCAAAACTGATAGAGAGCCCTCAATCGTTCTCTACAAAACAAACATCATCTGTCACAAGCAAACAACATAGTTATAGCTTACACGTAACGTTTTGGCAGTTGCCAAAACAGTATGAAAAACTTTACGAAAAACTGTATAATTTTGACAGGTAATAACCAGCACTAAGCACGGTGCACGATGCTTGATTATAAAATGTATTACAATATTATTAAAAAAAAATTATTAATTTAATTCCGGATTCACTTACTTGATTTCGCTCTGATTCGCAGAGCTTAATCATGTTGAAGGTGAATCCGGAATTAAGTTAATAATGTGTCATCATCATCATCATCAGCCATTTGACGCCCACTGCATGACACAGGCCCCCTCCGTGGTTTTCATAACCATGAAGGGTGTTGCCATAATCGCCACGCTTGGCAGGCGGGTTGGCGATCGCAGTATGCGGTTAGAATCTCAGGAAGACGCTGCTGCCCGTCTCCTGGTAATTTATTTCCTTAGTCGCCTTCTACGACATCCACGGAAGGAAATGGAGTGACGCTATTCTTAATCCGGCGCCACACGGAGAGTGTAGTGCTTACGATAATAATGTGTAGTGCTTACGAAAGTTTCATAACTTACAATACTTTGCAAAAACTTTGCTTCTTTAATTAAATAAAAAAAAAATCACATCCATACGCGTACGTTTTTCGTAGACTATGGATTCTCACTTTGGATTTCTTACTTTAACTAAACAGAAACTTAAAATCAGAAACCAATAAAGGAAGAGAGAAAAGGTAGATACATCTAGTCTTCATTTGTTTCAAGCGGCCATATAGTCACGCGAAGAATAAAAGCCATTTGTATACCTTTGTGAAACCAGCGCTACAGATTTATCGTACAAACAGCGCGGTGTGGGTCGAAGAGTGGCCTACGTGGATCCCGAATAGGTACCAAACGAGCCCAAATAAACCCGAATACAGTCGATATTGGTAACATTACGGTCGGACCGAATGAATGGGCCGTCCGCGGAACAAAGACGGATGACCGTCGTTTGTTCCGGTTTGCTCCCATTAACCCGGCGTGAAGATATAGTTGGGCCCTCGTCGCAAGTTGACCTAGTAGGTACTGCAAGCAGCTGAAGGTAGAAGGTTCATCTGAGATAGAGCAAAAACCGGGAACGTGCGTGCCGAGATACGCGCAGTGTAGGGTTCCGTACAAGGAGGTGATTTTTGGGTGTTATTTTACTCTGCTTTATACAACTAAAAGTTTGGTTAAAGTAATTTTCAATGGAATTTGTTGGATGACTATTCCTTATTAACCTGTAAAGCCTACAACGCCGTGATAGTATTTTATTTAAGTTCATTATATGTGCTACTGTCCTGAAATTTTTCACGTTTTTACTCAACGCTTTGAGTTGAGTTAGCCGGAAGAGAAGGAAGGATTAACAAAAAATTGCGCTTTCGCTTCCTGAAACAAAAAATGGTTTTCCTACATCTAGAATATTTTTAAACGACCAATTCAACGATACTCCACACTATAAGGTAGCCGAGGAAACCAAATCATCCCTAATTTAATCTCTAAAATATCAATTATCTCTGAGCTAAGCCGTGGACAGACAGAGAGAAAAGGTACAACTATAAGATAAATCTACCTTGTTGACTATGGATCCTTAAAAACGATCACATGTAGAAGGTAACGTAATTAAAAGAAAAATAGAAGTTAAATGCTTTATTCATTACTCAAAATTACTCAATTAAAAATAAACCAGGAAAAAATTAAGAATAAGACTAAATGACATAATAATTTTGTCGTTAAACTATTCAGTGCAGTTGTTATCAACATGGATATGAATGTGTGGAAGCGATTTTAACCCAAAATTTTCATCGAGAATATCAAAGATCACGGTATTTTCAAAGCCAAATGAAATCAATGTGTTGCATACTTTTATAAGCGTGAGAGATTTTCAGAGGACACTGGAGTAGCCGTGTAGAAACGTATGTATGTTTGAAAGTAAGTCCAGTCCAGATAACCAGTGACTAGAAAAAGCAATTGAAGCAAACCTTCTGAACATATCTCTCAATTTGTGATACCAACGGTCGAGTTCAAGTTACCGACCACAATATGGCGGCAATTGCACAGATTGATTTTACAGATAATGGCTTAGGGATGGACGGGGATCCCCAATTTCTTACAGTACTACTTCCTATTTCAATACATGGCATAGCCTAAGACTACTTAGAATGTTTACTTACATTTTTGCTGTATGGTAACAATATAAAGCATTAAAAGGATCCAGTGGGCTAACTAGCGCCACCCATAAAAGAATCCGGAAAAGTGCGAGTTAGACTCGCCTACCGAGGGTTCCGTACAAATTTGTAGGTACTTACATATTATAAATAGTTCAAGAATCGAGTCTCGTAGTTTTTTCCGAGCTTTACTTGAACTTCAAAGACTAATTTTTAGGGTTCTGTACCCTAAAGGTGCCAAACGGGACCGTATTACTAAGACTTCACCGTCCGTCTGTCGGTCTGTCTGTCCATCTGTCTATCTGTCTGTCTGTTACCAGGCTGTATCTCATGAACCGTGATAGCTAAGCAGTTGAAATTTTCACAGATGATGTATTTCTGTTGCTGCTATAACAACAAATACTAAAAACCGAATAATTTCATACGAAAGTGTAAAACGCTTCTTAACGCTAAAAATCTAAACAAATTAATAAGTAATTAAACAACTGCAAACAAAACAAAAACCTATCCGAGAATTTACTTACATATCTATGAACTTACAGTCTAACTATACCTACGTGTTACATATACTACATGTAACTCTATGCCCCTGGACGTTGTTTCGGCTGTTTGTTTGTTCGTTTGTTTTTTACAATTTATTGCACAAAAGAAAAGACAAAAATTTTACAGCACTGTAGCACTTCTGGAATGTTGTCGGTGGGACGAGCCAACTGCTTTTTCACCATCTTACGTAAACAAGCAGCGTGCTATGTAGAGTCCGTGCCAGCGGCAACCGCACCTTGGCCGTGATTGTGGAGCACTTGGATACCAGGTTTTTATAACACTGTTGCATTTAGTATGTCAATATAAATATTAACCACCAAATAAGATAGGTTTCGGCGGTGGTAGCCTAGTGGGTAGAACATCGGACTCGGAAGCGAGTTCGATCCCGAGTGCGGGCATGTACCTATGACTTGGTTTTCTAAGTTATGTACATTGTATATTTGTGAAGTTATAGTAGCAATACCACCCGAAGTGAAGGAAAACATCGTGAGGAAACCTGAGTGTCTAAGCTATTCACATACCTCAGCGCTTGAAATCGCCAACCCACGGTGTTACGTTATTTTATTGTGTTTTTTGGATCTCAGTGTATTTTTCTCAAACATGCTTGGAATTTCGACAACCTTCTTAGAGATAAATCGAAATTGCTGTACTGGCCAATTACACGCGAGCAGCGGCCGGAAAAAGTTCTATGAAAATTCATAACTGTCGTGTTTTGCGGCCAAATAAATTACATACTAAACTCATATCTGTCGTGTTATTTAAAAATGGAACGATCTTTTACTCCAAACAATCACAACCAAGTAGGTAACTTATCAGAGGTTTTATTTAAATTTCGAACTGGCTTGCGATAGAACGCTGGATATACCTATTGAAAAAAAGAACACTTTAACGCGGCAAAAATTATTGTTGTTCGTTCGTGATTCGTCTGATTTTAAAAGTTTATTGAATTTTTCAAATAAAAAGTTCTGCCATAGTACTACTTAGTTTTAATTTGCGCGCATTATTTGAGAAATTCCTATACAAGCCTTGGCCACAACTAAGCATTGACGGTCGAACGTGGAAATGTGGGCCGAGGCGAAGCCGAGGCACACATACGTGAGTCTCTTTTGAATGCCTCTTTTGCTGACCGCTGCAATAATGTACTATAAATAGCAAGTAAAAACAGCGTAGGCTACACCACGCTTGCTACGAGTTTGCTACGGTGGCTACGACGTAGCAGTAACCGTAGCACTCAAGAACTGTCTGAGACTTCGTAGCACTGCGTAGTAGACATCTTGCTTTCAAACAAAACTATGGGCGAACTATCGCCCATCCGCTTGATTAGGGGCCTTATTATGCGCACCAAATCCTGAGCGATTTCAATCGTGTAACCGTCAAATTCCATACTAATTTGACAGTTACACGATTGAAATCGCTCAGGATTTGGTGCGCATAATATAGGGGCTGTACGGCGCTTTTCCCCGCCCGCAAACTTGCCGATTGTTTCATCGGCCGACTCGGCTAATCCAACGTATCGTAACCTTTGCCGTATCGTACGCTCAATCTCTCCACTGCAGGTATGGAAAGTCTTAAATACGTATTCTCCTTTGTAATTGAAGATCTATTCAATTTGATAAGTTTATTGAAGCTGGTTATGAAGCTGGGCAGTGCTCGAGTCTCTCCAGCGCTGCCGTATTGACTATCGGTATATCGAGGTGCTGAAGTGCTTGTACAACAGCGCTACCATGTCGGTCTGAGTCATCATCATCATCATCATCAGCCATTTGACGCCCACTGCAGGACATAGGCCTCCCTCGTGGTTTGCATAACCATGAGGGGTTTTGTCATAATGTCGATCTGAGTACAGGAGCAGAATTCGAAGGCAATTCCATTGAGAAGAAGCGTGAGACAGGGAGACGTTATCTCTCCGAAACTGTTCACGAACGCACTGGAAAATGCCTTCAAGCTTCTGGAATGGCAGGGACGCGGCATTAGTATCAATGGCGAGTACATCACGCATCTTCGATTTTCCGATGATATAGTAGTCATGGCAGAAACGATGGAAGACCTCGGCATAATGCTCAAAGACCTCAGTGGAGTTTCCCAACGTGTGGGCCTTAAAATGAACATGGACAAAACGAAGGTTATGTCGAACGCCCGTGTTGTGCCCACCCCAATAACATTGGGGAACTCGCCTCTCGAAATTGTAGACGAATACGTCTACTTAGGACAAACAGTCCAACTAGGCCGGTCCAACTTCGTAAAGGGGTCAATCGTCGAATCCAACTCGGCTGGGCAGCATTCGGGAAACTTAGAAAAGTCTTTTCAGCGCAGCGTAGGACGACCAGCCACAAGATGGACCTCATCCAAGTGGCAGGAAGGCGCTGGATGCAGGCCGCTTCCAACCGGTCTTTTTGGAAATCCATGGAGGAGGCCTATGTCCAGCAGTGGCCCTCTTGTGGCTGAATGATGATGATGATGATGATGATTGAAGCTGGTTATGCTTATTCGATAATAGAAGATTTTTTTTGGGAAATCTATAGTTATTTAGAATGAATCGTGTGAGTTAACAAATCATGTGCAGAATACACATCAATAAGCCATAAAACGCTGTACTCCTCGGGAACGTGGAATAATTGACCTATAACTACGTAATAGATTTCCATCAAAAACGGCCGTTATTGCCAAAAAGCTTTAAAGTCTCAAGATTTAGGCTACATGTTATAAAAATAGTATGTTAATATATTATTTTTTGCAAAAATGTATAATACAATATTTAGGGTTCCGTACCTCAAAAGGAATTACTTTGTTGTCTGTCCGTCCGTCCGTGTATGTGTGTGTTGAAATGAAAATGAAATTAAAACTGTATACTCAGGTAAACAGTCACTCGAAGCTGTGAGAAAATCAAACTTCTAAGTTAACGTAAAAAAAGATACGGCCGTTTATGCCGCATAAAGACGTATATTTTGACACTCAAGAGAATCAAAATTTATAGGGTAGGTACTTTGCGTTGACCTAGAACTACGAAATTTGTGCAAGTAAATAATAGCGTCGTATTATCGTCATAGTAATATCGACTAAAATCTAAAACTATACATTTGTACTTCATAAAAAAATGTCTGAAGTTCGGGTGAAGATTAGATTAGATTAGAACACTTTATTGTACATACTAGAGAACAAAATACATTAAAAAGCTTACATGTCTAGGCTCGAAAAAAACTGCGAGACTCGATTCCTGAATTATTTTTTATAATATGTAAGTACCTATCTACAAATTTGTACAGAACCCGCGGTGCGCGAGTCCAACTCGCACTTGGCCGGTTTTTTCCTTTGGTGACGTAAGTTACTCCGGGTGGCCCCCTTAACTGAAAACTGTTCCCATACCGGGTTAGTAGTCTTTAGTAGATAGCTTCACAAAAGACGTCGTGGTGACTTCACATCGAGGTGAATCTGGCTGGTCGTATTTTCTGTGCATTGATAATCCACATGCATTGTCTCTCATAAGTCTCGCAATACCATAACAATGTATCAGTAATGTTTTTCCCATAAAGCTTACCACAATAAGCCTCACGTTTCGCAGTCCGAACGCGATACGGGTGTCGTGCGTCGGATTTACAATTTACTCGCGCTAATTGGATCTGGGTAACATTGTTTGCGCGCGCGAGCCGTGCGCCCGCCATACACGGCGTCATGCAAGTGCTAATACAATTTTACATGTAAAAAATGCATCGAGTGGAAAAAGAGTCAACAGCGGTTGGGCAGGCACTGTTGCTAGGGGCGATACAGATTTTCGACACTAGATACGGCAGATGGTCAATATTTGCGTTTTGGACTCTGAACGTAAAGCTATAGAGCTGAATTTGGACTTTTAGTGCGAAAAATCGATGTATATCAACACCAAATCAAATATTCAACTATTACATTAGTGTGTAATCAGTGTGCTCGCATTCCTGTCGGTTTTCATTATACAAAATATGTTTTAGTATAATGAATGTAACATTGGAGCATTATTTACGTATTTACATAAGTGCACCTTAATTATGTAAATATTTTTTTTGAAACGAGAATTTCAATTATCCGCTAATGTGTGGTCAACTTTGTTTTTAGGCTTATATAGTTGAAGGTATATTTTTACACTTTTCTAATCCAGGTCAAGTCTGAACAAGGCATTTGTACGTTTTCATAGTCTAGTGTATAGGTCACCTGCAGGAAACAAACCTTCTGTGAGGGACAGAACTTGTCCATCGCGGATTTGAGATTTCGAGACTTAAGATGGTTTGAATATTCTCTCTATTATGATTAATATGATTATCTAAATATAACGCAATAATATTAATTTAATATTACCTGCGGTTGTAGTGGATTTGTTTTTGTTTGTATTGTGTTTTGTATTAACATTTGTATTTCTTCTAAATAAATTAAATAATACAATACTTAATGCAATAACTACCCTGTAGTGTAAAAGTGTCAGGGTCCCAATTGACACCATTCTTGATATGGCCTGGACAACAGGCCACAAGGTACCTATCAAAGCTGCAATCTGCTTTGTTTGAGAAGCATTCAGTCTCCGGAGGTCTGCGATATCCAATCAGAGATCAGGAATAATCAGGCCCGCTCAGCAATAACGCAATAAAGGCGTATATATCGCGGCGCAACAGACTGGCAATCAAGGAAGTAGCTTGCGAGCACAATTGCCTATAAACCATTGTCAACTTTGCTATGTGTCTATTTAATCTGGATAGCGAGGTTGGTAGGCCAGTACTAGCAAGCTGTATCTACGCAGTTAAGATCGTTACGGTGCTAAATGTATATATTTGTCATAATATTTGTAACTATTATAATTTTTAATTCTTTATGTGCCGTTTCCTATCAAAAGCTGGCAACTAATTCGGCTATCTTGCATTTCAAGGCTGCCAATGTAAACAAGGAACTGGTATGGTTAAGTGCTTCGAACCACTGTTGTAAGTTATGCAGCCATGATATCTGATGTAAGGTGTTTACGTAGAATAGTTAATTGCTGCTAAAAATATAAATAAAGACAACACATCGCAGTCTTGAATTTGGACTATATCAAATAATCTGGGGGCACGGTAGTATCCCGCCAAGACGAGCCGAGCGAGGCAAGGTCAGTACAGTATTTATTTTAGGCAACGAAGCCTAAAATAATTACCTTAAATTCAATCTCTAAGCGTGACACTTAAAAAAAACTAGCCAGCAAGGTCACGTAAAATGTTGGACTTTATAAAAAAAACTCTATCTCTTAGCAAAAACATCACTACTAGCAAATTAACTTAGCACCGCGCACATTGTACGACCACCTGTAGATACCATTACCCATATATTCAACAGCAAAAATACAGATCCAATAAAAAGAGTTGATGTCTCTTCTATAGGGTGTATCGGTTTATCTTTCCATGTCAAAATGTGGAATATTAGGGTTGCGTTTGCAGCGCTTAGCGCTAGACTCTAGCACGTGACAAGAATATAATGAACTAAATATTTAATAAACAAACCTCGAATCTTCGGGTATAAAATAACGTAAGAAATTACAAGTATAGCCTAACTATACTTGTAATTTCTTATGTTTGAGTTTAAGTAGGTAGGAAGTTCGTTGATTTTACTAACATTTAAAAAAAGACAAATATCATGATGGGCAAAATTGAGGGCAAGAAGCGCGCTTGAAAAAACAATCATGGCTCCGTAATATCAGAGAATGGACTACAGTTGCCAGCGTCGAAGATCTAATTCGCTTGGCAAAGAGAAGAGAGGAATATGCAGAGCTGACGGCCAACCTCCAGTAGTGGAGAGGAACTGAAAGAAGAAGAAGAATATGAAGCCTCAGCAATTACCCAGTTGACTCTTGCATGTTTTTACTATATAGCAAAAAGGGAAAAACCCTCTACCTTTTTCTTTTGTTTTTAATAATTTTTGTCTTTTTATTTTCACAAACACGCGACTAACTCGCAACATGGTCTCGACAGAATATCAGCGTTGTGGTTAGATACCTCGGTGGCAGCTACAACATATGCTGAGTCGGGAACCATTTCAGGGGCTCAATACTTTAAACTAATAATATTATTTATGTTCGAATTATAATTTAAAATTTTCTTTCCAATTTTTATTTTATGTTTTAGTTAAATTTGTCTTTTTTATGATTTTTGTTATCGTTTTGTTTATGTTTGGAGTATTGTGCCGTTAAATAAATTGTTTCTCTCTCTCTCTCTCTCTCAAAAGAGCACTGAGCGAATCTTCTGCAGTGACAAATTTGCGTTCTTAATCCTTGAGTTAACTACCAAATGCCATCCCGATGCACCAGTAGACAGAGAAGCTAACCATAAAAGTAATCCCGTATGATGTGGTACTGTGTCCAGCGCTTCCAGGCCTCGTTTACATAGCGGGTATTGATTCTGTCTAATAATGATAAATAATATCATATAAAAAGTGTGAGACCCTTATCTTACGGTACGATAAGGATCAGTGTATACGGTAAGGGCTTTAGAAATTAACGTGGAATATTGAGTGCAAGTTTGAAATAAGAACTCTATATCATCATCAGCCACTTGACGTCCACTGCAGGGCACAGGCCTCCCTCGTGATTTTCATAACCATGGGGGGGTTTTGCCATAATCGCCACGCTTGGCAGGCGGGTTGGCGATCGCAGTATGTAGTTGAAATCTAAGGAAGACGCTGCTGCCCGTCTCTTGGTAATTTATTTCCATAGTCGCCTTCTACGACATCCACGGAAGGAAATGGAGTGATGCTATTGTTAATCCGGCGCCACACGGAATATCACGGAACTCTATATCCTGTACAATAAATACTCTTATTTCAAACTTTTCTTAGTTGCCTTAGTAAACAACGTCTACATAAAATATTAATACGAAAAACTGGCCAAGTGCGAGTTAAACTCGCGTGGAGAGGGTTCCGTACAATGCCAAAATCAAATGTTTTTATTCAAGACGCGAGTTTACTACTACTAGCGCTATCTAGTGGTGTTTTAGTGAACTATTTTCCGTAAGTGAACGTATTATATTCAGTTTACCACTTTATTTTCAATTGATATAATTCTTATAGGTTTTCCTGTAATCTACAAGTAATGAACTATATTTTGTAGTTTTTTTTTATTTTAGGCTAAGTAGTTTCAGAGATCAGGGGGGAAAGGGTCAATTTTCGTCTTCATTCATGAATAAAATCAAAACTGATTCATCATCATCATCATCATTCAGCCACAAGAAGTCCACTGCTGAACATAGGCCTCCTGTTTATTTTACAATAACAACAAAAATATATTTGACATCCTCAGAATAAGTCCTTTCGTTTAATATAATATTACACCGTAAGGTTTGCAAAATTTTTTTTTATTTCCTAATTTGTCCCCCAATAATGAGGCTTATTTTAAAAAAAATATTTTTACTCTACACATCTGTGTTCGGGTCATAGGATTACACCATCCTACCTGATTTGGTCCATTAGATTCGCAGCAATTTGGCTGTGACAGATGGACGGACGCACGAGTGATTCTATAAGGATTCCGTTATTTTGTACGGTGTACGGAACCCTAAAAAAACAACTATGGTACACTGTATCATACACCACAGTGTTTCCGATAAAACGATATATTGTCATATTTCCTGTACTGTTTTTTGTGTGCAATAAAATACGATATATATTATATACGATATAATAGAAATAAAGAGTGATTAAAGGTCCAAACAAAACAATATAGGTAATATCTATGAACGCCATGTGTGTGCCACTCAAGTTATTGATGTGACATATAATTTCCAAATAAAACACCCTTATTCTAGCGTGTTTCTTATAGTGCTGTGCTATTTAATAATTCAACAAGAACGTGCCCAACCAACTGGCTTAGTGCAAACTGAGCACCTTACATCCACCCGCAAAGCTAACGTCGAAACAGACGGGTAATTTAATTCAAAGACGACCAACTACACAGAATGCCACCACTTGGGACCCGCTCGAGGAGTTTCAAAGCGTGGCGCAAATTGGAAGTGCAATACTAATCTCTAACCTCTGACGTCTGTCAAATGCAACTCCAAGTCTCGGAGGGCCATTGTCGTATACAGAGTTATATTTTCCAGGGGCAGCCTAGGAGATCCGACCATTCTGGGGTGGGCGCTCCCCACCTATCTCAAATCTATCTCAAAACTGATGCAGCAGAGAATCCAAATCTTTGCAATCGCCTACGACCAACTTAAATAATGAGTGGCTGAGGTGTCCAAATACCTCAGCGCGCTTAAAATTGGAAATCTGCGGTGGGCACGCGTGGTAATTAAGCTAATTACTCTCTCTCTGAGAAAAGAACTGTAGCCTACACAGTGGGACGTATAGTATAGGCTGCATAAAAAAGTATCACTTTTTAGGTACGAGTGTTGGCTACAGGGAGCCCAAGGTTCATCGCCCAGTGCCCATAAATGAGCGGAATGGGTGGACCCACTGTACCGAATAGAAAGAACTCACACATAAATGTCCACAGTTCTATTCTCCTTTCAGTCGAATGTGGATGAAAGTGTCTGTCGGTGCCTCCCGGCTGGTGTGCCCTTGTATTAGTTGAGAGCCCTATTCTTCCCCAAAGACTACAACAAGAGCGCTCATCCCAAAGCTATTTACAAGTGCAGATTTGTAAATAGCTTTGGGATAAGCGCTCTTGTTGCAGTCTTCACGCCGACGCCGCATGGCTGAAGATCACAAACATACCTAACTTGAGCACAATCACCAAAACCTCTAATCACTAATTGCTGTTTCCGCCCCGACACTTCCTGAAAGCATGGGAATACTCCCCAACAAAAACATCAAATTCAATTCTGCTTCATGGACTCACTGCACTGACTATGCAGTACAATTTCGCCAATGTCACATGTGAGGCAAGAATTAGCCAGTTATAAGAACGTTAATACAAACATCATAAATTAAAATCTAATTAAAATATTTTTACAAAATGTCCCACCATATACAACGATTTTACAAAAAAAAATAAAATAAAAACATCCAAGTTGACAGTTCTGACCATGTTGATAGTTCTGACCGTCCTTACTAAGTAATATTATAAACGCGAAAGTTTGTGTGTATGGATGGATGTTTGTTACTCTTTCACGTTATTTTTATCCCGGAAAAATACACATCATAATTACCACGCGAACGAAGTCGCGGGCAACAGCTATATATTTTATAAAAATACTAGTGACAGATACGCCAATAGACAATCAGTATTGCCGGGTCCGGTTTTACTTTTATACTAAACAACAAGCATAAAGATTTAAAGGTGTCTTGAGCACTTCTTCAAACTTTTAGCACTCGTAAGTGCTACTTAAAACAATAAAACTATTTATTTGTTTTTCATCGACATCAATGGCTGAAGCCGTTTACAGCATAAAAAAGGCATTAAGTTCCGTGATTACACGTTTCTAAAAAGTTTTACCGGTCTAAAAACCAGACTGCTATTACAAAAGGCGAAGTGTTTAAGATCATCGAGCCTCTGTCGCACTTGAATTAGACAGATTACAGCGGGCTTTAAAAACCGCCCTTAACGTTAATATTTTATGTGGGAAACCTTTTAAATCGTAAACATCCGGCGGCGGTTCATCTGAGACGGCTGTTGAGAGCCAACTCCCGACACTTGCGGCCTCGTAAGTAATGAAGTTTCAGGATTTATGTTTTGCGAAACTCTCCACGACCCGAGCCACGCACCTTAAAAAAAAACGTGGTAGGTAAGTATTTTAATAAACACAACGTAAGTTCACGCCTGTATCCCGGAGGGGTAGGTAAAGACCAGGGTCTGCCATTTGCCATGATCCTGACAGATCTCTTTGGCTTCATCGACATTCGTTAGTCGTTGCATGCACGCACGCCGGTTTCGGGTATTTAATAACGAGATTTATTTCAAGGCTTCCGTGTGGTGCCGGATTAAGAATAGCGTCACTCCATTTCCTTCCGTGGATGTCGTAGAAGGCGACTAAGCAAATCAATTACCAGGAGACGGGCAGCAGCGTCTTCCTGAGATTCCAACCGCATACTGCGATCGCCAACCCGCCTGCCAAGCGTGGCGATTATGGTAAAACCCCTCATGGTTATGAAAACCACGAAGGAGGCCTATGTCCTGCAGTGGGCGTCGAATGGCTGATGATGATGATGATGATTTCATGGAACTCTTGTGTTTAATCAATCAGACCGTGACTTCCTTCTGTTCTTGGCCATACTTTTCCAGCCACTGACGGGAATCTGCCTCAGGTAGTCGGTCCAGCGAGCTGATGGGCTTGAGTATTATGGTATCACGAAAAGAGAGTTACTATCTACATTATGAATTTCATCAGGATTAATATTTAAAGTTATCATTCGATGTATGGCTTATAAAATAAATGAGATTAAAAAAAAATTATTTAAAGTTACCTGGGAATGTGGTAAAATTGTAAATAGAAAATGTATTTAGAAAATAAAGTATTTTTATATAGTTTTTTTAAGTATTGTGCCGTTAAATAAATGTTTTTTTTTTATGTATTTCTTTATTAATTTCATAATGAAAACGTTGAAAATACATCACGTAGATAAAAAGTCCCTCTCTGTTAATACAGTAAGTAAATGTAATTGGGATACAGTTAAAAGCGTTTTTGTAAAAACAGTCGTGGTTTTAGAAAAAACATTATTCTGAAACCACGACGGTTAATTTTTTTATTTTTATTTTTGTCTTCACTTATTGCAAAACCTTGGAAAAAAATGTCTTGGCGATGAGGACAAGATAATCCTCAAATGTTCCTAAAATTACTGTGTTATATTTAGAAAGAACGGCCTGACGGGTTTTTCACCCTATTTAATTAAAGTAGAATCCTATAGTTGCCTCACTGAAGAGAACATTTCAGACGTGATAAAGGACCTACACGCAGTACATACCGTACTACGACAAAATAAAAATTCCAGAAGTACGTTTTAACCAAAGGCCTTAACTATGCGTGTATGATGCGACTGCAAAAAAACATATTATGGACTTAGACGAGGTACTTTTTAGTCTAGTTGCAGTTTCGTCGAGATGATTTTAGGACAAGTTGATGCCGTGGACCAGTTGCGTTTACGAGCATCTGATACTAACTCCTTGTTGTATCCAGATTGCCTACCGCGGCAGATTGGCTGCCTTGTCGGTCATGCATTTAAAACGCTTGACCGAAACAGAGGTCGTGGGTTCGATTCCCAATGAGTCTCCGGACTTGTACAAATGGCTTCAGTCTGGTCACTTATCTTGGCCCCAAACTAGGATACCCTGTGCTGTGGTGACCAGGCAAGGACATCACAAACATGGAAATACACCCAGACTGAGGCCATGTGTGCAAATACACGGCAGTCCCCGGTGGGAATCGAACCCACGACCTCCGGCATGTTAATCAGACGTGATACTGCAATAAAAAAGCACCCAAATTGAAAGCTGTGACTCAATCTGAAGTATAGTTATATATTAAACTAGTCTAATCGCATTTATTTATTATTTTACCTAATAAATAATCGCGATTAGACCCGCTTAATATATAACTATATATGAGCATCGCGAGTCATTAAAAAATACTATTCAATGTGAAGTACCTAGATTGGTCCCGTTTCCTTAGTATTCGAGCATAGAAAGCAGTCGGGATTTTTGTTATAATTTATTTCAGTTTTTTTATTTAGAACAAATGTCGCTTAAATGTCAATCGGTATTAAAGATCATTGTCGGCGCATCCCTTCATCAAAAGAAGACGAAGGAGAATTTTTCACTCTGTTTCGTGAGCTGCTTGAGAATAAAGATCGATTTTATATTTACTTCCGGCTGACGAATGGAACTCCGACAGAATATCCGTTCCCCTTGACCACCGCGGTAATTATATACAATGCTCAATCATAAATAGTGATCGAGGTGCGCGTACATCGCAGGTACGTTGTATTATGTGATAGCCTTTTAAGAGGTAAAGATATGGACATAGATATTTATTTGTGAAGCACGTAGAAGCACGTAAGCAGTACTTTGATAGGATGAGAAAACATTTGAATTAGTTCAATACTTGCTTTGCCTCATGGGGCGTACAAATTATGGAAAAAGCACCAATTTGTGGTAAACACGTGACATACTAGGCCTGGGGGCAATTATGCGCGCCAAATCGTGTCGGCCAAACCTTTCGTTTCGTTTGCATGGAATTTGACAGTCAGACGACTGAAATTACTCAGGGTTTAATTTCATTACTGGCGACTTTGCCACTTAGCGATTTCGCTCGAGCAACTGTTAATGGTACCTCTGTTTAACTCCTGACGCAGCGAGAGTTCGAAGACTGAAACCCCTTGAGGGCTCACTCAGTGAGCGCGCGGCTTTTTTTCACGACACGAAAAATGCATTTGTGATTCTGTCATAAACGGCCACGGTTGGAGCTTCGGACGGAGCGTGACGCCACCTTTTCCACGCACGAGTGGTCACGTTGGAGGGCATTTGGGGTAAAAGAAAGTTAGAAGTGGGCAGATTGAAGTCTGCGCGGAAATATATACCTACTACAGGTAATTTTGCTAAAACGTTTCATAGGTAATATAACTTAATACAACATATAGCTTAGAATGAAAGGTTTTTAACTTCCCCTTATAATGATCTGTACTGGATTATGTAATTTGAATGAATGAATGAAATATTGACTTTCACATTAAATACAATAAGTTAAAAATTTATGTAACAATCTGGTACTACAGGTAGGATGGATGAGAAAAGATGGCTAGGGTGGTGTTGTTTCACTGTATTTTTTCTACTAAAGCTCGACCCGTAGACAGCGGATAACATTGACATTCAACAAATAGAATGTACATTCTTTACGTTGAAGTAAAGTTTTAATTTCAAAATCGAACTAAGTAGCTCCTCCTTTTTTGGAGTCGGAGAAATGAAAAAAATCGAGAAGTGCCTGATTATTTTTTAAACATCTTCAGCACATACAAGTAGATAGGCATCTGACGGCACGGTTCCACAAGTATAATTGTGGAATGTTTGGTGGGTTTCGGCTTACTTTGCGTATGTGTATGGATGTACAAGTAATTGAAATGTCAGCCGGATACGAATCCGACAGCGCACAGTAGTGTCGCAGTGCTGAACCTCGTAGATTGTACGTTGATTGCATCACTCTCAACATAGCACTTCGTAGCGCTGATACTATGGCGGTGGCGTAGTTAATATCACAGTCTCAATTGTTATGTCAACTGCTAACACGCCTAACTCTGGCCAAGGAATATTTTTGAAAAAAAGCTCGAATTCATATTTGAGTATTTTAAATTACACTGCTCAGTCTTACCGCCACAGGCTTCATGCGGGGCGTCGGGCCTAGAGCGGCGCTTTGCCGCTCTAATAACACTAGAGGGAAAGAGAGGGAGAGAGAGATAGCCTCATAGGCTGTACGCAGGGCGTCGGGCCTGGAGCGGCGCTTTGCCACTCTAATAACACTAGAGGGAAAGAGAGGGATATAGATATAGCCTGGCCGGCGTAGGCTGTACAGGGGGCATCGGGCCTGGAGCGGCGCGCTGCCGCTCTATAGTCACTGGAGAGAAAGAGAGGGAGATACAGAGAGATTCTTACTGGCGCGGCGCTGGTTTGAATCGGTGTGCCAGCATCATAGGTCGAGCGTTTTGCCACTAGATAAACGATTGTCCTGCAGACGAGAGCGATCAGTCTCATATAAAATATAAGCTAGGCAGTAGAGATTCGTTAAAAGATTTCTTTAAAGAAACTAACATCTTAACAATTGCTAGTCAGTATATCTATGAAAATATAATGCACGTTGGGAAAAATATCAGTAACTTTAAAACTGTAGGTAGCCAACACAATGTAAATATGTACTAAAAATAGCCATAAACTTTCGTTTCCAAAATTTAGGCTGGCACAGGTTGATATACCCTTTATGGGGCTTGCATAAGTTTCCACAATAAGATCCCTGAGGATATAATAAGCTTGCTAGAAATGCGGTTCAAAAAATGTGTAAAGCACACTTTGTGCCAAAAGGGCTACTACAACATTAAATATTATTAAATGACAATGATGTCTGGAATTAAAGCCAGTTCAATGCATGAGCTCCAGGTTTTAGAATATTTATACAAAATCTGTTAATTAAGGACGAGAAGAATTTTGGTCCATTTCTTCTCCAAAATGATCTGGATTTTGAAACGGACACCTAGTTTAACTTGTAACGTTCATTAAGTCGCAGTTTCTATGCTACTTTGAATATATATGTGAAGCTAAGGGAGGGTCTACAACATCGAGTGCAAAGGCCAAGTAGGGATAAATTTGCCGAGGTCATAGCCTAAACCCTACGCAGGACGGGGTCACGCCACGCATGACTCCCGCAGGCTTACGCGGGCGCCGTAGTATGAACGTGCCTTGCTCCTTTTAGGCCTTCCACACTTCTTTCACGTCTATTTTTTAAGGTCTGGCTAACAACAAAAGGAGTGTATTGTAACGGTACGGCTAGGGTTGCCAACCATGCTATACGGTATATTTTGGGTCTGCGTATGATATATTTCTTTGGTCTCCGTGTCATATACTCTCGAAGAAATATATGGTACGCATAAATACTGTATTTAAGTTGGACGGACGAATCTTGATTAGGTTCATAACAGAGGGACACGGTTAAATCGGCCAACAATAATATAATTTTCTATTATTATTTATATAGGCTATGTGATTAAGCCACAGCTGTCGGTCTATCATTCAAGATGCCTGGCTGTCTCCTTATTTTTGCCCCCTAAGTGTAGCAGTATCACGTCTGATTGCGATACCGGCTACCAGGTCGTGGGTTCGATTCTCAATGGGGGCTGCCGTACATTTGTATACATGGATTCAGTCTGGGTGTGTTTCCATGTTTGTGATGTCCTTGCCTTGCCATGGTTACCGAAGCCCAGGGTATCCTAGTTGGGGACCCGAACAAGACGTGATTGTGTTAAGTTGTGTGGAAGTTATTATGTTTTTATTTAAGTTTTCACTTTTTTAACAGAGGTACAAGTTGGCAGGGGCCAAAGCCAAGTGCATTAATCGCTAATATGTTAGAGTTCGTTGTCTTTGCCGAAGAACTTTCGGACGATACGACAGGTGTTTAGTATAGTAGCTTTTTGCAGTAGTTGGTAGGTTGATCGGTGTAGGTATGTCTAGCGCTTTTAGGCTTGTGTGCAGAGTGTAAGGTATAACTCCTGTAGAAGAAAGGATTATTGGAATCGTTTTGACGATTTGTACCTGCCATTGAGTTTTTATTTCTATGGCAAGATCAGTGTATTTTGTGATTTTTTGTGTATGTGTAGATGTAAGATTATGTGTATTTGGTATGGCTATATCTATTAGGTATACCGTTTTGTTGTTTTTGTCGTGTAGTGTTATGTTTGGTCTGTTGTACGGCATGGTTTTGTCAGTGATGATGGCCCTATCCCAGTAAAGTTTGTAGTTTGTCGAGTCTAATACAGTCTGCGGCGTGTATTTGTAGTAAGCTGTTCTTTGCGGAATGAGTTTATGCTTGAATGCGAGGTATTGATGTATGATAGATGCGACCTGGGCCTAGATTCTGTTAATGCATTGTAGTAGGTAACATGACAACTGCATGAACATGGCGGTTTTCATTTCATGGCTGCTTTAAGTCTACGCGGGCACACCCATCAAACCTTCTAGGCGTCAATAGTACGAAAAAACACGTCACGTGACCCGACAGTTTACCTGTCATTATACTACAATGCACTAACAGAATCGAGGCCCGGGTCATGGCGATGTTTATAGTCTGTCTGTGTGATTGATGAGCATGCTCCTGTAATATGCTGTATGGTTTCGGAGCTGCGGTGACAGTGTCGGCACAGGTCACTTGTAAGTGTTCTACCATGGATGATGTGCTTTTTATAGTTCCGCGGATCTATAACCTGGTCCTGTATGGCTATCATGAACCCTTCAGTTTCTGGGAACAATTCACCTCTATGATTACGAGTATTTGTTTACATTTATTTAATTTTATTTCCGTCTAAGAAATACCTCTTAATCTAGATGGCCTGTATTTTTTTTTCAAGATAGGCATTATTATAGCGGATTTTCTAGAAGTACTATACTTTTCGTATTCTGGACTATATTACAATTGGCTTAAAGTTTTGGCAACCCTATGTATGACCCCTCAACGGCTTTCAGCTTCACAATATTGTTTCAAAAATCCTCTTTGAGTGGAGTTAAATTATGATCAGTCCGGCTTTTAGCCTCTATAAAACTCTGCCTACCGCCGACGGTTTCGCTGCGGCGGTTTTGGATAGTTTGATATCAAAGAATCAAGAATGTGCTCTAAGTTTAACTTGTCACATATTATTTTCGCTGCAGTACCTGCGATACGACTTTCTTTTGGAGCGCAATAAAGGGGTAGACAGTAACACCGTCTTGCCTAAACAAGTGAGAACAAAATGGCGCGACGTTAATCCCCGGTTTCTCGTGTTGTCTATTGTCTACTGTTAATCTGTTTTTAAAAGCCGTCAGTTAGTCAAAGTGCATGCAAAAAAACATTGACAGCTGTTAACAGTTGATTGTTAATAGTCGGAAAATGCATTGCTAGATCCAGGTAGGCTACACCGAGCTTTTACAAATGACATAATTTGGTGAACTAAGGAGATAGGCCTCTTCTAAGATTTGGTAAGGTAAAGTGACAATAAGTCATGGCTGCCGAAGAACCGAGAACCAACGAGGTAAAATCTTGGGCTGACTATTGATAAGAATATGAATTGGAAAAGTCGTATTAAAGATGTATTTGTACAAAATATAGAATACTTTTAACGAATTTTAAAAGTTCAACATTTTTTGTGAGTAGGTCTCTGTTGCATTGCCTTTATCATGCACTTGTTGAATCTGTGATAGGCTACGGGCTGGCTAGTTATGGCCGCACCTTTCCTACCTATCTAAATGAAATAAAAAAACTACAAATAGAATTTCTCAAATGGCTAGTTGTTAATAATATAAAAAATAAATGTAAAGACAATTATGAACCGCTTTTTAAAATTTGTGAAATCATGCCTATAGATAAAAAAATAAATATGAAATAGGGTTTAAAACTTTCGGCAAGTAGGCTTTTCAAAACGGTGGAGCCATAACTCTTTCTTTAATTGAACGTGCTCCAATTCATACCCTGCTCTTCGAGTCATTTTAATAAACACCAACGTTTTAACTTGTGATACTCTACACTACATGGTTTAAGTACGTTTGTTTATTTTTTCAACCCAACAATATTTCCTTATTACGCCGACTAGGTAGGTACCCGTCTCTAATTTCTTTCTTGTCTCCGTCTAAAGAAATTTAAAAAGGTTGCCCGAAAGAAATTTATTTTGCTAATAAGGCTGCCAATTGTACTTCGATCTATTAAATTTCTGTTACTGTAATTTCTGTGTACAATAAAGAATATTCTATCTAGAAATTAATTTCATTACAGTAATTTCCGTACAGCAATAGTTCTAATAAAGTTTAAACCTCTGGAGGTTTAGCAGCCTTGCACGAATGCACGCCGGATCGATTTGATAGATGAGGTATCGAAACTTGCAATCGAGGTTGTGTTGTGCGGTGAACCTGAAGGGAAATTGTTTGAAATTGTTTGCTTGTTGATTTTAACTAGAAGCCGGGTAAACTGAGGTTAAATAATTTAAGCTTTGATAACTACACTAGAGCAAAAGCTAGTACAGTTTGTTCTAGTGTTGGTTATACTTGGTTACTGTTGCATTTATTATGGTAAATTTATTAAGCAAGTCATATTATGTAGCACCTTTTGACATATTATCTTAATTATATATTTTTTTGCACTAACTTTTGCATTAATTTTTTTGACCGCCACTTATTCACAAATATAGGGGAACATAATAATCCTTTGCGTTGTACAATAATCAATAAAATTAAACAAATTTTGCTATAGTATTGGAGATTCGCTAGATGGCGCCTTTTTGCAATAAATAATAATAAAATATTTATCATTTCGGGCAATAATGTCCATTACTTTCACATTACAAAATAAAAAAAATAAAGAAATAAAACGTTGGTTTCTCAACGAATAAATTATTTAATTTTTTTTTCACAATTTAACAACGTTTGCTCAATTGGTTCTAAAACAAACAAAACCACGTTCATAAAAGTTGGCTGTATGCAAAGTTGTCTATGCCAATGTATCGGCAGGGAAAAAAGTAAAGAAAAAGTCAAGTCTAGGGTAATCTGTAGATAGAACAAGGAGGGGCCCGTAGAAGTCTGATAATGTTATCCATCAAAAACTTAATAATGCAGTCAATGAATATTATGGAAAGGCATAATTTAGCAAAACTATTAAATATAGTTTCAGTAAAGAATTCAAAATGCTTATTTTACACATAGAAAATATTTAAAATTATGTAAAATATTCCTGAAAGGGTTTCATTGAAAAGACAAGGGAATCCAAGAGGGGTGGATGGCAACGGGGTGTGGGGGCGAGGGGAAAGGAAGAGACGCGCGCTTGAACTCGGGATTTTGGCGGGAATCGGGCGGTGGTTTTTCTTGGGGATCTTTTCTTTGCGGGGCTGACCGGCCGGTCTAAATTAGGATTAGGGTGAGTTAGCAACCTGATTATCAAACTAAAACTATTGTACAGTGTGTCGGTAATGTGGCTACGGCAGCAAGAATTGTGTAGTTCAGCTGTGAAAGTGGTATAGCTTGAGAAATGTTTTGGTGAGATGGCTTGGGCAAATCATGGCTGAAGCAATGCAGGCCGTGGTACGATTCATACCAGTGGATTGGATTTAACTACATCGATTTGGTCAAGGTAGCTCTCTAGATCATTCTCAGGTCTCAGCAGTAAATGTGGTAAAGTCTGATTTGCATCTTGGAATGCTGCTGTAGTCTACAGAACCATACTTTGGTGTAGGCTTCACCTACATTCTTGTGTTTCAAGGTTGATTAGAATTTGTGTTTGCATTTGTTCTTGCTAAATCAACTTGCTTGCATCAATTTCAAACATTTAATCAATTTGATGGAATAGGTCTATATCTGATCGAACGGTGAGTTTCTTTGCCATGTTCTTTTCTCACTATGGGTCAGGTCTTGAACATGGCACGCACTTTTGGTTAGGAATTGGTGTTTGGCGTGGTAGAAAACCAGCAAACAGACAGTTTAGCAGAAGTATTTGCAAGCAGTTGAAGTCAGTTAAAGTAAATTGTTAGGTAGAGTCTAAAACAACCAATTAAAAATCAATCCAAAATGAACCAAACTAATGAAAACTTGGATCTATCTAATAAAACCATAACCGGGCACAGACCCTAACCAAAATTGTGAGTGTAAAATCTACATTTAATACTATGTGCAAAAATAAACTAAAACCGTATTTGTTTCAAATATTTACTTAAAATAACTAAGATTAACAATTACTGTTGATATTCTAATCTGTATTAAACTGTATTCACAAAAATCTGTTTTAAATCTCAAATGTTAATATTTCTACAAATCTTGATAAATAAATAGATTATTTTCAACTCTTTCTAGTTGTTTAATTGCTTTTGGAAATCTCGACTCCCTGAAAAGGTCCTGGTTACTATTTCACAACAAAGGGTCCTATTTGTTAGGCTAGATGATCACATTTTGGCCAAAGATTAAATTTTCTGTGATTTTAGGTACTCACAATTTACTCTTTTACGTAGTACACACTTAAATTACACTGAGCTAAAATGGTAGGTAGGAAGCCTAGGTATTCATACTTTACTTAGTAATCTCCTGTGGAAGAACCATATCTTAAAACATTCAACGGAGGCAAAGATGGAGCGCTGCAGAGGACTCCAGAGGACTACTTCTTCGGGAGCCAGCGGTCATCAGTGGCAGGAGCAGTATTAAGGGGACTTAGGGATCAGTGTAAGCAGTGTAAGTAAGTAGCAGAGAGCAGAGTAGAGTAGAGTGCTAAGGCGGGTGGGCGTTACAGGTTTAATAGCTCAAATGAGTTCTAAAATTTAGTCCATACAAACATTATCTATGTTATTTAACCTGTTAAACTACTGTTTTATTTAAGAAAATATATATTGGCGCAAATAAAATTCTTAATTAATGCAGACAGACACAATTCCAGTGTATAATTATGTAATTTTTTTTAACAAATTTGGAAATAATCATTTGTAGAGGTCCCGGGTTCGAATCCCGACTGGGGACAAAAAAAACCGCAGGTCTTGGATGTTAACATGTTTGTGATGTCGTTGTTTCTGGTTCCCACGACACAGGGTATCCTGGTGTGGGGCCAGAAGCAATGTATGTGCTTGTATGTAAATGTTTATGTTTATGTATGGGAATCGTAACACATTAAGTGAGAAAGTAATTTTGTACCTACTTTTCGTTCACATAAAAAATTCTATTCTTAATTACGAGAATTACCTATACTCTTATGTTCCGTACTCTAAGTTAGCCAGCCAGCTGAGGACACCGAAGGATATCACACCATTACAGTCTACGGGAGTCTACAAGATTGACTGTAGTTGTGGAAGCTCCTACAGTGGCCAAACGAAGCGTTCGCGGAAAGGGTCAAAGAGCACATTGCAGCAGTCAAAAATAGGCAGGTAAATAAGTCCGCAATAGCTGAACACCTGTTGGAGGCCGGAACGAAGCACTGGATTGAGCTACATCAACCGAAAGTTCTCTCAACCGATCGACATCACTATCGAAGGATCGTTCGGGAAGCAATTGAAATAATAAAAAAAAAAGAATTTCAACAGAGAGGATGGTTTCAAGCTTTCAAGCACGTGGAGTCCAGTGTTAAGCAAATAAAAATCTCGCGTCTTATTACCGGACCTGTCCGCGGACGTAGTGAATGTTGTGTGTCGACCCGCTGCGAAAAACTAAGAGTGAATTGAGGGTAGACCGCCTACCCTCACTACAAAAATTTACTTTACTCGCCGCTTCAGTCTACCCGTGACGACGGCAGCTGCAATGTTGCCGAAACGTCGGGAATCAAAGGTAATAAAATTCTACCTAACAAATAATCGCAGTTACACCTGTTTAATATATTACTATGCATGAGCATCGCGAGTCATTGAAAAATATTATATTATTTCGTTTTTGACACACCACTTAATTACAGTTAGTTGCTTACGTATGTTTCATAGAAGTTTTGTTTCTTTCATAGAAAAGCAAAAGCATAGGATATGAAGAAAATACTGGAAAAGTTTCAGAGAACCTCACAAAAATTATATAGAAAGACGCTTTCTACCATTTGAAGGTGCAAGGCAAGATTACAAATGCGGTCTTAAATGTGCAATAATCCAGGACGGGATTCGCGATCCAACTGGCTGGCTCGGCAGCTGGGTGACGTAGACGGTCATAGGTACTGAGCGTCGTCCTAAGAGACCGTCAGCGCTGATGTGGACATAACTGTTCAATGTTAAGCGAGTAGCTTTGTAGCTGATCAACCGTACCTTATCTTTCTTTATCCTTTCTTTTTCTCTCCATTATCTTAATACGTGTTTGTAATATAGACTCTTTTTTAGATGCGAAATAACTACGTAAGGCATGAGTAATTTGAAATGGAACAGGAAAATAGGACGCCGCGCAACGACAGTCTTTTGTTATTCACATTTGATTATTTTTACACTGACGGCTTTTAACAATATTTCTAACTATTCTAACTTTCTAAATATTCTTGAAAACCACGAAGGCGGCCTATGGATTGCAGTGGGCGTCAAATGGCTGATGATGATGATGATGATTCTAGCTCATCATTGCAGCTTGCGGGATCTCATAGAGGCATTCGCCAGCGCAATCGCAGTGGCGCGGTTCTGGGAGTGAGATGTCTGAGAAGAAGGCGTCACTTTCGTCAAATAAGAAGCTATTAAGCTGTATACAACAAAATTAAGCATATTTTCAATAAGTTTTTATTTTCACGGTTTTTCTTTTATTTAATTTACCATGTAGATTTAATCCTTATGATTGACCTATCAATTGATGCCATAAAAATACAGTGTTATTTTTTTGGTTTTTAGCCGGTTCGATTCCCGGGTGTGGCAAGCATATTTTTAAAATGTTTAAATGTAGTTTTGGTGACTTTGAAAAATAAAGGAATGTTCCTTTGAGTAAAATTTGCTACCTCCAGTGTTTAGAGTACTTTCCGCCTAGGTGAAATTAAAAAAATCCACTCTGTAAATATGCTTGATCCCTCTTCGGTCCAGAATTTTTCTTTCACTGCGAAGCTTGCTGACTTTTTTTCGTAGTAAATAACAATACAATGATCAGTCAGCGGGTAGAACAATAGCCCAATGGTTGGGCGATGTGGTCAGAGGCCTAACTATGCGCACCAAATCCTGTCGGAATCCTGACGTGTGCAAAAACAGTAACTATGGAATTTGACAGTTAGACAATGGAGAACTTGCACTTAAAAAATGTTTTAATAGAATAGGAGAGGACACGTTAAAAGAGAAACATGATATTTTTTTTCTCTGCGACTGATGCTTTTTATAATATAACCAGTCGAAAAGTCAATATAGTCACGTGGTACTAAACCGCGCCATACAAAACGTCATAGTCAACCTTAGACTATGACGTGACTCCCTAACGTAACGCCTTTAAATATGTATGAATCGTTTATCAATATTTGTGTTTGTGTTTTTATGCATGTACCCCCTTATTCTTAAGAAAACGTTCAGAATTCAATGACAAAACGAAATGTAATACAAATTTTATGTTAATAGAATTTTATCTTTAGTTTTCGCATATTTTGTGACCCCGAAAACCCCGAAAAAATACTTTTATTGTTTTATTTTTTAATTTTTCCAATGTTTTTATATGATCTACTACGGTATAAAAGCAATGTTACTCCAATCTAAGTTAGACGCAAGTTCCCCATTGGAATCGTTGACGATTTGGTGCGCCTTACATAGGAGCAGGTCGGCAGAGGGCCCATGGATGTGAATGACCAGAGACCACAAAAGATGGCGTGATGAGGAAATGCCTGTGTATGCAGCTGTGGGCAAGGTGGGCTGATGATGATGATCCTGATGCATCCAATGATATTTATGCATTAACATAGAGCTTGTGGGTTCAAATCCAATGTACCAATGACCTTGTTTTCTAAATTACGTATATTTGTGAAGTTATAGTAGCAATACCACTCCCTATCTGTGAAGGAACACATCGTGAGGAAATATTGAGTGTCTGAGGTGTTCACATACCTCAGCACTTGAAATTACCAATCCGCGGTGGGCACGCGTGGTGATTAAGCCAATACTTTCTCTCTCCGAGAGAAGGCCCTGTATGTAGCCTTTATGAATTTCGGACACATTCATCAGATTCCTTTTTTCGGCAGAATAAATTATCAGGTGTGCCCTGCAGTGGGACACATAAAGCTACATAAAGAAAACACCGTAACGTTTTACCAGTGAGAACGTCATCCTCAGCTCACGTGTCAGAAAACAGCTTATGGCTGGTTTTAAAATTTACGACTTAGGTTCCGCTGGATATTTCGACTTGATGGCTTGTCGGTCGAGATGGTCTGGTTTTCGCTTCGGTTTCCTCCTCGTACATAAATTCACATCTATACATACCGGGCGTGCCACGGCTATGCCAAATGGTACCTCCATATGAAAGTACCTACTAAAGTAAAGAAGACATTATTTTAATTTAAAAAACAATTTAAACTGCATTCATAGATTTTAAATAATTACATGGTTGAACCGAGAATCGAACCCGCTACACGAGAAAATAAATATCTTCATCATGAGGATTATTTTTTGCTAAATAACATAAGGTCCGAAATAAAAGGAAGACCATGAACATTTGATGTGAAATTATGTTCAGAAAAACTAAAAGCTGACATTGCCGTAAGGACATACAACTGACATACAACCTATTACTAATGAATCAGTACCCACTTGAGAATTACGCATCATTTCCGCGATTCCCACGGTTAGAGATATTTTCGACGTGCCTATATTTCCGCCAGGTTATATGGTGCGCAAAATTGTGCCTCTTTCTGTAAGCGTCTTAATTGTTTTAGTAAGAAGGATTATAAAAATAAACTGCTAATGCAATGCAAGTAAAATTAGTACTGCACATATTTAAAGGAGATAAAAGAACTGAATGCACCTTTAAATCTCTTAGCTCGAATAAAAGTGTCAGAAGTAAACATTCAACATAACCAACATAATAACGCAAACTTAAATAACATTCTAAGGCAAAAATATTATCTCTTTAAGTACCTATTATCTACCACCCACAACGAATAATCACACATAGTTTATATTTGCAAAAAAGAAAAAATGTTTCAATATTGTTGAAATCGGCCATCCGCATCCAGCCGCTTCCAGCAATTTTCCTTAGATCGTCGGTTCTGTGAGCTGTTGGGCGCCCTGTGCTGCATTTATCAATATTTTTCTCAAACAGATTTAAATTACAAAATTAAATCACTGTTTTAAATTGACTATTCTATTCCACTATTTCAATATTTTTTATATTTATTAGAAAACATCGTTTTTTGATTTCGTTTTTCTGAGCACTGGACAAATTAGTGGTCAAATTTTTACGTTTCGGAACTGTGACCGGAACTTTTTTATTAGTATTGTTATGTTGGCTATGTTAACTTTTTATGTCAGACATTTAAAAAAAAGTTTAGGTCGAATGAGGCGGCGAGTTGGGACGTGGCCATCACTCATGTCCCACGGAGAAGACCTTGTGCGTATTGACATAAGAACGAAAATATCTTAGCTCAATGGACTTCAGTGGTGGTGCGGACTATTCTCTGTTCTGTGTGCGGACTCTACGTTCGAAGACCTTTGCTTACCCTTTACGGGAAACTCACAAAACTGCGTGTGCAAGATGGCGAGCGATTACAAAGATTTTTATCGAATCATCGTTTCTGCCATAAAAATATAAAACCATCTTTAAAATCCGCACAAAATTCAGTCAAATAGTTCACTTTTGACTGTTAAAGAATAACACGATCTTGCGACTATGTCGCGCCGGGCGCGATACCGCATAAAAACTATGTATGATTCTGCGTACAAATAATGTCTTTGGGTGGCTCAGTCTAATCTAATCTATCGCTATAACCCGAATATTCATGTTGGGCATAAGCCTCCCAATGCTCGCTACATCTTTGTGTTCCCGGCCATCTTCATGCAGCCACTACCAGCAATTTGCCTTAGATCGTCGGTCCTGTGAGGTGATGGGCGCCCTATGCTGCATGTGTCAATATTCGCAAATAGATTTAAATAAAAAATTTAATCACTGTTTTACATTGACTATTCTATTCCACCTGGAATGAGTTTGAGCGAGCGACAAGCTGCGCCGACGGGAGATGGCGCAGTGAGGTAGAATAATATTATAATAGTTAATTTAATACAACCGCGAAGGGACGAAATTACCTTGATTAAGGGTCAGGGCACTTAATATTAGATTAGATTAGAAAATTCTATATTGAACATTAAGCTTTTTTGTACAAAGGCGAACTTAATACTAATAAGTATTTTTTTCCAGCTAACCTTGGGTTATGTGGATAGTGGAAAATGTAATGCCAGCAAAGAGTTATTGCGACAAATTATGTAGACCATAATAATATAATAAAATTCATAGTTATGTTAGAACACACAATGTAATATATAAAAATCACAGTGCTTGTTTTCGAACTCCTCCGAAACGGCTTCACCGATTTGTATGATTGTGTATATTTGGTAGGTCTGAGAATAGATCGTAGGCTAATTAATATAGCAAAACAACGTTTGACGAGTCATCCAGTAGTAAATAATCTTATTGCTGAATTGCTTTTGTGTTTTTTTTGTCGCTGTTGTTGAGGAACATGCTTTAAGGTTATATTGATTGACATGGTATTTAGGTACTTGTACCAAAAAGGACAGAAAAAGTTCATTACCGCAAAAACGCAGTTTTGTCTATATTACTAAAATGTAGAAAATAATTTATCTAGTTTCGTTATATTCAGTGGGTAATATAAAAGTGTGCGCTTTGTTGACGACGAAAGAGTAAGAGAGCACAGTCTTATTTATAAAAGCACGATTCCTTAAATCACTCCTCAGATGCAGTTTAAATAGTCTGTGGTGAAGGGAAAGACGTAACTACAGATGATTGAAACTGACTCTGAGGAGTGTTTTAGAGGAATCGTGTTCTTATAAAAAAGACCGTTAATGTTCTAAATATAAGCCTTGTGAATACGATATGAATTTTCAGAATTATGAATATTAGTGCAATATTAATATTAAAGTACATTACATAAAGTCACGCCTGTATCCCAGAGGGGTATACAGAGACTAGGGTTTGCTTGCCAAGATCCTGATGGACCCCTTTCGCTTCATCAACATTCATTAGTCGGTGCATGTGTTGTTTCCAAAGTACATTTAAATATACCCCATTAGCTGCGCAAAGGCTGCACAAACTTCTTCATTTCTTGCACAACCTGTTGTTGACTAGTAGAAAATGCTTATAACATTAGGTCCGCCACATCGCCATTGTATTTTTTACTTATGTGCACAAATACTATTTGTGACCACCACACGCGTGCGCGCTGGGCGGCTATGCGCTCGCACATAACACTTTTCGTTTATTCAGTGCATTTGACTCGGTAAACACGATACTATTAAAATAAAACAATCCAAAAATGGAACCTTCAACACATTGTCACGAAGCCTAGCGAAAAATTGGCTAATGACTAAAAATTCAGGCAGCATAATATACGTAAAGCGTTCGGTGGCGCACACTCACTCACTCACTCTGCAACTGAATGAAAACTTTTGACTTTTTTCGTAACGAACGTTACGATGACGTTCGCCGGGATATCATTCGTCAGGTGTGGCTATGACAAGTCTGGCTGTTATAGCACAGATGTGGACATTCACGCGGATTGGGTCCACAATGACGCGTTGCTGTGGGGGAATACTCGGAATTTGCTACGATCAATCGGTCGGGCTTAGAAGTTTCACTCATACGCCAGAAGGGTCTATAGAACTACATGAAGCGATAGAGGTTTGTCAGGTCCTGGCAAGTGGCTAACCCTGGTCTTTGCCTAACGCTTCGGGATACAGGCATGGGCATGGTTGATGTACAATACAATGTATTTCGAAAAAAATACCACAAAAAGTGCAATGTTTATTCTTAATAATATCCAGCCAAAGACTCATCCTTTGGAAATAACGGCACCATTTCATAGAACTACAATTCATGGTTTACTATGATTAAAGTATTAAAAAACCGTATTTGTCGCTAGATTCAAGTGAACTGTTGGGCTCAAGCGTGACCCTTCCCTTCCGAACATATCGCTGCTTCATAATAAGGGCCCTGATTGGCGTGGGTTTCGATGTTCATTGCAAAGTCGATTGTAGTTCTATGAAATAGGGTCCAGTTCTCTACGATTAGCCTTTTGCTTTACTATACTTTTCGCGCGCTTGACTACAAATCGATACGATGAGAGAAAATAACATTAATGACTGATTTTCGACGGGTAATTTTTAATTGAGCTATATTATTGGATAACTTGTTTTGCCTTTAGGTTATTATTATTACATTCGCCTCTAATCCGCACATAAATGCAGTTCGAGTAGGGGCCCGGATCACGCGTCGCGCTAATCTCTACCAAATTGAGATTGTCCCTTTTCGGGCCCGATTGGCAATTCCGGGCTGATTGCAGCTTTTACACATCCGCGCGCGCTTCCGAACGCCTGCCGCCTGCCGCGGTAGATAGTGTGTTAGCACGTACTAAGTACGCACGGAAGGACACATTTGGTTTGGTAGGTACTGAATATTAGTCCGTATCTCCATGTAGTAACAGTAGCGGCACCAATGGAAAATAAATCATATCTTTTTTACAGATTTTTTGCAAGAAGTGTCAGAGCAATCTCTTAATCATGTTGATAGTGAATTTAAGGACCCATGGCCAGCAATATTTTTTTTTTTCACATTATAAACCTTTACATTTATTTTACATCGTGCTAATGTGGATGGAAAGACCGGTATGGGACGTCCCAGGTGGACATTCTTTGACCAAATAAGGGTGAACAAAAACAAAAACCGGCATGCGTGCATGCAACGACTAATGAATGTCGATGAAGCAAAAAAGGTCTGTCAGGATCGTGGTAAGTGGCGAATTCTGGTCTACGCCTACCCCTCCACGATACAGGTGTGAGTTTATGTATGTAGCATATTCAGGAATTTCTTTCAGTTCCAATATCTCAATAAAAATGCATTTACGGCGTAGTCGTTACTTTGATGGTTTTTTAGGGTTCCGTACCTCAAAAGCAAAAACGGAACCCTTATAGGATCACTTTGTTGTCCGTCCGTCCGTCCATCCGTCTGTCTGTTAAGACCCTTTATCTCGGGGATGCGTGGAGGTGTCGAGTTGAAAGGAAAACCGTCTACAGTCCCTTGAAGCTGTGAAAAAATTAAATTTGTGAGTTCACGTAAAAAAAAAATTACGGCCGTGCCGCAAAAAACGTATGTTTCGACACTCAAGGGAATCAAAATTTGTAGAGTACTTTCCGGTGATAAAGAGCTATGAAATTTGGCAAGTAATATCGTTTTATACTACAAATACAGGAAAAATTCTGAAAACTGTACATTTGTAAGATAAGATAAGCGAGATTCTATTCCTGAACTATTTATAATATGTAAATATTTCATGGTAATAAATAGTAAGTACCTACCTACAAACCCTCAGTGCGTTACTCGACTTACGCGCCGAGGGTTCCGTACAAATTTGTAGGTAGGTAAACCGGCCAAGTGCGAGTCGGATCTTACTCGCACTTGGCCGGTTTTTTAAAATGGATATATCCTTCTTTCGCATATATTTTGTGGACATGCCTCGTGCGTTTGACGTGCCTTTTTAATTTAATTGCCCTTGTGGACCTAGCTTTATGATTCTATGTGTGCCCCAGAGCTTTCGCAGTCGGGTAAAAAGAACACGAGATTACTTCGTGTTGATAATTTTGTTCTAAAATTTTCTGGTAGTGACGCTGATATGGGGACCAGTGAATGACGCCGTAGATGAACTGTAGAGGTTCACAATATTAAAAATTAAATATAGTCTGAAACACTTAAGCAACTATTGTCTGTAACGCAATAAAAAGTGAAAATAACATTCAGTGGCTAAGCTATTATGCATGTGGCGCTTTTAGGGATCGTTCAATTAATTCCACGTACTTTTAATTAATTTGGACAAAACCTCGTGCATTTGAAGTGCCTTTTTAATTTGATTGCCCTTGCGGACCTAACTTTATGATTCTATGAGTAACCCCAAGCTTTTACAGTCTGGTCAAAAGAACGTGAGTTTATTTCATGTTGAAAATTTTCTTCGAAACTTTTCGAGTCATGACGCTGGTGTGGTAGCCTGTGAATGACACTATAGAGGTTCATAATATTAAAAATAAAATACAGATATTTATGCCTCAGAACAATAGTCAGGCAAACACAATCGATTTTTTTTGCATTTTCTGCGTCCTTTCTTTAGCCTAGCCCACTAATTTGTTTCTAAGAATATTCTATGTACACAAATTGATTGAAATGGATTGTTTTTACAAAGCAAAAATGAGAATCTTAAACTTTTGTTTACTGGAAGCATAGATAGATAAGATAGAGAGATGAAAGAGAACACTTTATTGTATATAAAAATGGTTTTCAAAATGAAAAGGTTTTGTGTTATTCAGGCTTTGTGTTATTTCAATATGTTTATATCTTGGGTAGTAAGTAAGATATTTTACTGCTTGTTTTAAGAAGTGTAGCGAAAAGCAAATTCTATTCTAAAGAGCGACATCGTGAGTAGAGTCATATCTACAGTTGGCTGTAACTACATAACAGCACAAAAGTTTTTAAAGTCCTGCGCTACAATTTGCAACTAACACGGAATACTAAATCCTAATGTCAAAATAAAAGCTTGCGCTAAAATACAATGTGGCCTATTCTCGCATACCTAACGATATTTCTTCGGCTTGCACAACGTAAGTAAAATAAAATTTAATAACTAATGTATCAAAATGTAATAACATACAGTTTCCACATGGACATTAAGGGGCATAATTTCATATTTTTTGTACCCATGGTCGTGAACCTATGGCAAATAACCTAGGACAGGTTTTTAAACGATAACCCACGGTGTGATGTAGATGAGAAAAAAATGCATGTTTAATTTAGTTGTATGGTACCTACCATATATTTTATGATTTTATTCTACCATTTTGTTGTCGTGTATAATAAGTATATTTATGCTAAATTTCAGCTTTCTAGTACTTGTCGTCTCCGTGCTAAGCCGCGGACAGACAGACGCCTAGACAGACAGGCAGACAGACAGACAAACGGACGGACTTGGTGAAACTATAAAGGTTCCTTGTCGACTACGGAACCCTAAAAAGGCAATTACAAAATAAATTAAAGAAATTAGCATTGAAAGTTTTTTTGTTTCCCTGCAATCCTTACACAGTTAAGTTAGTAGGTCTAGGTGGGTCTGGGTAGTGGTGATTTTACTCCCGCTAAAGAACTAAATGAAAGAAAGCACACTTTTGTGACGCATATTTATGACAAAGACGGAACCCTTGGTGCGCGAGTGGGACTGGCACTTAGCCGGTTTTTGCTAAATAGATATATGTAAATTAGTAGGATTATATTTTTGGTGGCACGGAATCCACGGTGCACGAGGCTGATTCGCATATGGCCAGTTTTTTTTTATGTATCTTGAGGCCATTTCAAAGTTAGCTTTGCATGACTCTATTAAACAAAAATTCGCGCAGTCGGCATGAGTTTGCGAGGGACACGTAGAAGGAATTTTTATTTTTTTAATTTTTTTATAAAGAGTAATACATGTTTCTCGAAAACAAATTATTCGCCAAACTGCCTGGCAGTTTGTTGGCGAATTATAGCGCACTTCTTATTTTATCTCTTATTCTAAGGCTGAAATGCGCCACTCTCTCAAACTTGGACATGGACATACAAGTGTTGAGTTTTGTTCAACTCAAATGATATCTGAGAGGCAGCACAAGTCGGATCTTCATTATTATTATTACTATTAAGATTATTTATTGCACAAAACACATGTTTGATACAAAGGCGCACTTAAGAGCATTTTCTACCAGTCAATCTTTGGTTTGTGGATCATGGTTGGGTGGTTAGGATTGTTCATCTGACAAAACTAAAGATCGATGAATTCTATGTTATATCCGAGGCGTCCAAAGTCATTTGTTCAAGATAAAATGCCAGGTATTATATTGAGACAGTAGGTACAAAGTTAATTAATTCGAACATGATATTATGTGGATCAATTTTCGGGCGTTATTAACATAACTTGTGCAAGTTAGAACCACGGTAGCGGAGTCATTAGAGGGGATGCGGGAGGCATATTTCACAGGTCGGTACACGTCGGGTTGCTATTCTTAAAACCGTATCATATATTCACGCGACGAAATATTAAGTTATATGGAAAAATTAATGGTTGTAGCTTCGAAGATCGGGTCCCGTGTTCTCAATTAGTCGCGTCGTGTAAATTGAAATGGCGGAGAGCGACTATAAACGCAGGGGTGTGACATGTTCTTTTACGGTATGGTTAGCTCAGGGTGGAGCCTGGATGTTAAAAGGGTAACACCCAGGCAGTTGCTTTTTAAACCTATCGTTTTCTGCTTTTACAGCGCGACTTTGTTGTGCTAAGCACCTAGTTAACTGCGACACTACGCCCGGTTTTTCTTACACTAACAAGCTGTTAATATATTACTAACAGCCTGTGAGTTGTTTTCTTTTGTATGCACTTTGGCCAAGTGATAGCTGTTAACAATAGATTAGCAGCTTGTTAGTGTATGAATTTCAGAAGGTTACTTACAAATTCTAAATTCTTGATGCGCTGCCTAGAAGTCCCATTTAATTAGACCTAAGATTTCTGCACTTAGTCCCGAATTTGGGCCATTCTACGCAGCAAGGCTGTGAGATTACCCCAGCCAACCTATCTCTTTCTAGGACCCCAGAAGTGATTTCATGTCACTTGAAGGAATGCAGAAGTGATGCAGGTCTCTTGAAGGGATCTCAGCTTCCATTGTTGGCGATGGTTGTCCGCTGCTTTTCTACGCTCTCACAGTAAATGGTCACGGTGGGTGGGTGGGTGTTCCTCCTCTATGAGGCATCCTAGGCTTAGCAGACGGTCGGTTAGTCCCATGTATGTATTAAGTAGGTTAAAATACACAGGCGAGCGGTGTTAGCCTAGTGGGTAGAACAGTTGACTAGAGACCCAGGTTCGATCTCCAGTGTGGGCATGTACCTATGACTTTGTTTTCTAAGTTATGTACATTTGTGAAGTTATAGTAGCAATACAGAATTTTGCAAGATGGAAGGCGCTGCTGACTGTCATACAGTTTTATAACTAGTACAGGCAACATCGTTCTAATCCTATCATTTTCTTCAACAATGCTAAAATAGGATAAGTAAATTGTAAAAATTTTCTGTATTAAATAAATTTTAATGTCAATACCACTCGCTAGCTGTGAAGGAAAACATCGTGAGGAAACCTGAGTGTCTTCACATACCTCAGCGCCTGAAATCGGCAATCGGTGAAATTCGTGAGTTTAGTGGTTGTTTTGTTCTGTAGTTTACTTAAATGTATCTTGTTAATGTGCTCATCGCGTCACGCGTCAAGATACCCATATTTTGTTTCCTTGATTTAGTTGTACACTAGGGAGGACTGGTATTTGTAACACAGGTTTTCTGCCTACTGTGAATACCATTCTACACCAACTATGAGATACTTAATAAAAACTACTAACCGATTAATGTAACATGTAAGTATCTCGTTGAATTGGTTCAATAAATGTTATCTTATCTAAAATAATAGGGGTTAAAGTATGAAATTGCCGTTTTATTGCAATAGGTTCTTTGAATTGACATAGAATCTTCATGGTTTGAGGTTTTCGAATGAAACTTTTTTCAAATGGTTTCTATGGTGTTCTTTTTTTAAAAAATGTGAAACATTTGAATATCGACTTTCAATTGTTTTTGTTATTCAATTTAGACAAGAAAGATGGATACTGCGAAAGTTCGAGTGATTTTTGAATACGAGTTCCGACGCGGAACTAACGCGGCAGAAACAGCCCGCAATATCAATGCTGCGTTTGGAGAGGGGTCTACTAATGAACGCACCGTGCGATTTTGGTTTAAACGCTTTCGTGATGGAAATTTCGACTTAAAGAACGAGCCACGAGGAAGACCGCCCACACAGGTGAATAACGATGAATTAAGAGAGATAGTGGAAGCCGACCCTAGTCAAACTACCCAGGAATTAGCGGCATGGTTTAACGTTACCTTACCCACAATATTGACTCACTTGCGTCAAATCAATAAAATAAAAAAATACAAACAATGGGTGCCTCATAATCACTCGAATTTTCGCAGTATCCATCTTTCTTGTCTAAATTGAATAACAAAAACAATTGAAAGTCGATATTCAAATGTTTCATATTTTTAAAAAAAAAAAGAACATCATAGAAACCATTTGAAAAAAGTTTCATTCGAAAACCTCAAACCATGAAGATTCTATGTCAATTCAAAGAACCTATTGCAATAAAACGGCAACTTCATACTTGAACCCCTAATATTACATAAATCCGCGGTGGGCACGCGTGGCGATTAAGCCCATACTCTCTTCCTGAGAGAAGGCCTGTGCCCTACAGTGGGACGTACATAGGCTGCTTATGTAAAACTCACAGGATTATTTAAAGCAGGGGTCGGCAACCTTATGCTATAGCCGGGCCACATATGTTGCCAGAGTATCAGTGCGGGCCGCACTTATATTTATATGTTCAGGCTTATTCTGTATGCATATTCATACAATTATGTCTTTTTTAATTGAACTACTATACTAACATAAAAGTAAGTACTAGTGAGATTTTTGAGGCTGCATTTGACTTGCAAGTTTTTTAACGTCTGCTTTCATTTTAGTAGTAGACACGCGCAGTATCGCGTCTAAATGTTCATCCGTTAACCGCGAACAATTCTTATTTTTGCGGTAGTTGAGAATTGAAAAAGTCTGCTCACACAAATATGTACTACCAAACATAGTTATTATCTGCTGAGCAAACTTTTTCAATTCTTTGAAGTTTTCAGAACTCAAACCTCCGTAGAACTGTATCAAGTCAGTGCTTTCCTTAAATGCCGTTTTAAGTGTGCTATTACTTTGCAAATCTACTATGTTCATTTGCAAATTGCTTGGTACCTCACTAATATCAATTGCAAAAGGGTTTTGGAATATTTCCATGTTAAGGGAGCTCTTTTTAAAGTCGGTGAATCGGTTTACAAACTCAGTTTGTAGTTGTGTTAACACGTTTCTCATTGTAATATTTTGCCACACAAAATTATCTCCAGCTTCTTCCACGGCTTTCTTGCAATTAGGAAAATGGTCAAGCTTTTTTTCATCAATATGCTTGATAAACAGTTTCAGTTTCATTTCACATGACTTTACATCTGTATACATATCGCAAATCAATTTATTTTTTCCTTGCAAGCGTTTGTTGAGTTGATTCAGTTCCTTAGTCAAATCAGTCAAAAAACCAAGATCGATAATCCACTGTTTGTTAGTAAGCTCTTCTACTGGCTTTCCTTTCATCTCCATGAAGTTGCCAATTTCTTTCCTCAAATCAAAAAACCGTTCCAAAACGGCACCTCGACTGAGCCACCTCACTTCACAGTAGTAAACCACGTCACCATGTTCAGCTTCCAGATCTTCCAAAAACTTTTGGAACTGACGGTGTGTGAGCGCATTTCTTCTTATAAAATTAACAGTGGATGTTACAGTATCCATTATTTCTTTCCAGGATATAACTTTGGAGCATAATGCCTCTTGATGGACAATACAGTGAAAAATCAATGGCACAGTAGATCCAGAATCTTTCACTTTGCTGATGATTCTCCCAACAACACCTTTGTTTTGACCGCTCATGTTCTTGCCTCCATCGGTAGTGACACTTGTTAACTTTTCCCAGCTTAATTGCAATGAATCCAGAGCTTGTTCCACATGGTGAAATAAATCTTCTCCCGTAGTTGTACCTTTCAAACTGCACATTTTCACAAGCTCTTCGTAAACAGTAAAGTTTTCGTCAATGCCGCGTACAAATATGAGTA